>CM040240.1:119130918-119186968 GCA_022545495.1 Chrysanthemum lavandulifolium
ACTAGTAAATGTTATAATAATCATGTTTGATAAATTCATTTATTGGTTGATAAATGAATGCTAAGGTATTTGTTTTTTCGTCTCGTTAATTGATTTTCATATTAGAATATTTGATTTTAGTTTTTGTTTTGTGACAGGGATTGTGTTTTTGGCGAAGTTTTTATGGTCGCTGCAAACATACATGTTTTTGGAAGTCATGCATATATGTTCTAATGAATTTGACGAGAAAAGTGCAGCGTGCATATATGTTCTTGGAAGGGTACTCATATGCTGTGAAGCGTGCACACATGTTCTTTGAATAGTGCACACATGTTCTTTGAATAGTGCACAAATGTCTTTGAATTTCTAGTACATCTATATTTAACAATGTACATTTGTATTTGAATTGTATATGTTTATATTTTTTGTTATAAATTGTTAGAGGTTACATGTGTATTTTTATGTTTTTGGTCATAAATTTCGATAATCAAATAATATATACTTGAAACATATATGCAATTACCATTTTAAGCAAATAAGCTTGACGTCTAAATGCAAGAAACACATGTAAATTTACTATATTTAAGAAAAAAAAACATTTATGCAATTGATTTTTTTTTAAAACATGTCTATTGAAAAAAACATATATGCACGTGTGATTTTTTTGAAAACATACATGCTGTAAAAAAAAAAAAAAAAAAAAAAAAAAAAACCTTCGAAAATTAAGGGTTAGAAAACGTTTTTAATAAAAAAATTCAAAAAGAAAGTAAATATAAGTTTTACTATTATACCCTTTTCAATTAAATAAAATATTTAATCATACTAAATTCTTATTGGTCCAAAGTGGTTCAGAAAGCTCAGACAAAATAATGGTTCTGCATTGAACGTGACCCTATATATATATATATATATATATATATATATATATATATATATATATATATATATATATATATATATATATATATATATATATACTAGTGATTCTTCCCTAGCGGCAGTGTGTATAGTGTTCAAGAAATTCGGTTTCGTCAATATTTGTAGGGGTGTGTTTTCAGTGTTCAACACAAACCACGACAATCAAGAAAGTTATCGATAATTCTTGTTTAATTTGTCGGTGGTTCAATGACAATTTATCGTTGTAGTCCAAATAAATGGATACATTTGCGAATGTTAAACGCCACAGCCCAAACATGCAAGTCAATTCAAATACGTGTTTTTTTCTTCATATGTGTAGTTTTTAAGAAATGTAAACAGATGACAACAAAATCCAACAAACATTCATATAGTTTAAATAGTCGAGTAACCGCCCAACGACAACAAAGGTACAATACTCGTTGAAATTCTATTCATGTCGGTCTTAAATGTCTCGTTATTTTTATATAGTCGAGCACCGGGTCTAGCGACATCTATGTATAATTCTCAACAAAATCTAGTAACGCTAATCTCAACAGATGCATATTTTTTCATTTGTTTATGTGCATGTCTATGTGAATGTAAACGTAACGATTCCGCCATTTGTTTTTCGAATAAATCATAACACGCCTGTCAAGTAAAGAAGCCGACATTTTATATAAGTTGTAACTTGTATGCTCCATTATTCTTTTTTGCTTTTCACGCATCTTGTGACATGTTTGATTTTATATTCATATAATTGTCTTTACAGAATGGTGAGCCCACATCAAAATACAATTGGCTCACTTGGCTATTGAAATGAAGTTTGCAATCGTGTACAATAGAGTCCTTTGCCTTATTTTTCCAAACTAATTTTAGGGTGCGTTATGTGACAATAATTGTTTGTTTGGTTCATTCTTCATTTTTTTAATAAAAAAAGAATGATAGATGAAATGAAATTTCATTTCATATTAATTAGGAGGGTTTTGGCAAAACCTAAGACCTACCACTTTCTACTCTCACGTATTTTTTTTATTTAAATTTTTAAATGATATTTTTTTATTATAAAATACATTTAATAAATATATTTTCTAGCTACAAATCTTAAATCAAATCCAAATCATATTCCAACCCACCTATAAACCAAATAGACCCTCTATGACATACTAATAAATATAAAGAGGTCCTATGAGAGCTATAAAAGGGGTTTAAGATAAAAGATGACTATTGTCCCTTTTTTTTTCAATACAACATAGTTTTTTATCAGTTTTTGTTCTGTAGTTTTGACAGTTTTAAACATTTGACTTATTAAACAAAATTATAAAAATAAAAAAATTAATAAAATAAAACAAAAAAAAGTCCCCTTTGTAAAAAGATGGTCCTTATAACTTTTCCCTATAAAGTTATAATGTGTATTTATTACTTTAATTGTCTTGTTACTTTCTTCATAATTTTGAAGCAAGTGAAAACTGCTTTTTGAGCTATTGACTTGACATCCTCTAGATAACTTAAAGATGTCAAAAGTAGCGTGTCAGTAAAAGAGATTCACATGTATTAGTCAACAAAATTTTTGAATCTCAATGAGACGAAAAAAAAAAAACATTAGGCTTTTAACTTTTGAGAAATTAAATAATTCCATGGTTCTAATATTAAATAATTCTATGGTGCGTTTCTTTGGTGACATCTAGAATGCTAAATTTCATTTAGACAAATCACTTCAGTTTGATTAAGTGATGTGGCAGCAGTGGAGTATTTTTTATTTTATTTTTTTTGGAACTAATAGTGGAGTACTTGATTTTCGTTAAAAGTGAAAGATAAATAAAATATTATAGGTTGAATAGTCAAATGTAGAGTTTTTTTTGTTTAATTTCACTTTAAATCTGAAAACAAATTAAAAAATTAAAAACCGATGACCGACCAAAACACATTTCAAAAAATAAGTTTCAGATCTAAAACGATTTTAGCCTAAAAATGTTGCAGTATTTAAATGAAAATTACCCAAATTTTTAATTGGTTCAAATTTCAAATATTCATGAATTTTTTTAAATTAGTTTTAAAAAAATTAAACTTTAGAATCTTAAACTTCTAGAAACAGATTTAAAAAAAAATGAAATTTCAAATCTTTTAGAAACAGATTTCTAAAACTTTTGAAATCAAGAAGTTTTAGAGGTACCAAAATTATCAAATTTAGGAAACATAATCTTAACAAATTATACAATTTAAAAGTTTACCCAACAAAATTCTCAAAAAAACTTTACGTAATATTTTTTTTACATTTTATTAGATCTAGCAACATGTTTGTACAAATTGTCAACACATATATTTCACATGTAAAAAAAAATCACTACTTCATATACTTGAGAGAAACCTCGTGTGAAAAAAATAGCATACTTATAAACACAAAATCTATATACTAAAGAAGCTACATTAACAGATCTATACAAGTAGATCTAACAAAGAAAAATACTAACAACCTATGAATTATAACAATAATTATACAATAAATACTCTAACAAATATAAAATATAAGCAAGAAACTTTATAATTGAACCACAAGTTTTCCGACAATAGAGATGGTGTCACCGTAGCTTCCATGACGACTTCAAGAACTATTTCATGGCAAAGAGATCTCTCTTTCGGGCGACAAAGACCGCGACGGAAACTCTTCCCGACGAAATAGCGGTACAAGGGTCAGGATTGTAAGGGTCACAGAACAAAAAAACAAAATATTAAAAACGAGATCTAAAAAACTATGCATAGATCTACAAAAAAAGTTATAGATCTATAACTAAAACCTTCAAAAATTAATAAATATGCATAGATCTATTACAAACTTAAAAATACCTCAAAACTTTAAGAAACACTTTCGTGGTGCATTGGTTTCCGTGGTGGTGGAGTCCCGGTAGTGGTGGTGTCGTGTGGTGACCTCAGAGAGTGGTTTCGGCAGCGGTGGATCTCGGTGGTAAGTGGTCTCGATGGGGTGAGGGTTCGGTGGTTGTAGGATTTAGTGGTGGTCTTGGAAGGGATGAGAATACGAGATGATAAATGATTATATGTCGGAGGTTGTGTGTTTTTATTGAAGTCGGTTGGGAGTGTGTGTTTTTTTGTGGGTGAGAGAAATGATAATGAATGGGTGGGTGGGTAGTATTTATTTGTAGAGTGTGGTTTTGTATTTTTGTTAGGTTTGAAATATTTTAGGGTGTATGTTGGTTGGGTGTGTGTAAATTTAGGCTTGGAGTTTGGTTAGTCAATGAATCTTAAAATATAGGTTTGGGTTTAGGTTGTGTTTATTGCTCCTTTATATGGAGTATATATATATATATATATATATATATATATATATATATATATATATATATATATATATATATATATATATATATAATCTAGATCAAATAAGATCAAGCTTAAAGTTGTTAAAATAAGATCCAACTAAAATTTGAGAAGCAACACTCTCCTTACAACAAAAATACATTTTTTATTAACTACAACTAACATTGTTAAAGTTTTGATAGATTTCTTTTTAAAATTTACGAAATCTAGGTGATACACTTTGATTAGAAGTGTAATGTGTATCATGTTATTGTATATGTATCAGATTTTGTAATACTTATTAGTGTAATGTGTATCAGGTGTATCACTAATCCAAACTCATGGATCATTAAGTTATTAGTTGCTAAAATGTTATTTTGTATTAAAATATTATTTTTATGAGTATTATTGCTAAATTTTTTATTTATAAATGTTTTAGTGGTTTTTTAGACTTGATCTTATTTTTACAACTTTAAGCTTGATAATCACGTTAACTCTCCCCTATATATATATATAGGGAAAGGATCCGGTAAGAAGAAAAACTAAAATAAGAAGAATAAGAAAATTTCTAGCCATACATTTCAAATAAGGAGATATTTTCAGGGAGATGCATCTATTTTAATAGGTGCATCCGAAATGCGGTTGTGGTTTCTTCTTATCCTTCTCATTTTAATTTTCTTCTTATTTGATCCTAACTATATATATATATATATATATATATATATATATATATATATATATATATATATATATATATATATATATATATATATATACACACACACACACACACACACTAGTCGGATACCCGCGCACAGTGGCGGCGATAAGTATAGCTATATGTGTTTGCTTACCCGTTTAGTGAATTCGTTTCACAACACTTCGAATGTATTTGTGTTAGTTGTATCTGTTTGTTTGTGTTTCCTATAGCTTTCCCGTGACATCATTATTTCCGCATATAGAAATACCCTCGCAATCCCTTACCCGTCAAACACTCCTCCAAAAGTATATGATTTTGACGAATCAAGATTATATTAATTGAAATAAATGTTAAAGTTATAAAAATTTGAATTAAAAAAATTAACCCACTAAAAATATAAAAACTAAAAACTTATAAAAATATATCAAAATGGATGTTGAATTAAAGAGCATAAAATTTTAAAAAATATGGTGAAAGTAAATTATAAAAAAAAATAAGTAAATAAAAAGATATTTCAATTTAAAAATAAAGATGAACTTTTAGTTGAGAAGTGACACATATCACTTTATAATTAGAGATCCTTATCTTAATTTTTAGTAGTTAAGAGTTAAGCTTGGAGTTTGTTAAAAAGTGACACATGTAATCTCTTGATTTGAGCTCCTTATCTTAATTTTTGGTTAACAGTTAGGCTTGAAATGAGGTTTGTATTCCTTAATTGCGCTTAATCCTTTGCCCAATGGGCAGAGATTAGCAAAACCCATATAAATATATATATATATATATATATATATATATATATATATATATATATATATATATATATATATATATATATATATATATATATGATATCATTAAGAAATCTTAATGAACTTTTTTAGCTATTTGAAGTAGTGTATCAGTTTACGCCGCTATTTGATTCATTTTGGAAGAATACGCACATAATTCCATCACAAAAACAAAGTTCTTCTGTTTATTAAATCTGAAATGAAAATTTTAGTTAGTTATTACTTGGTGTTAGTATTGAACTATAGTAGCGTTTGATCATGATGTTCATTTCACATCCTTAGTTTATAAGATGAGTGGTTGTCTTTATTCCTTCCGATTAAACAAGGGCGGATCCAAAATTTCAAGTTAAGGAAGGCTAGTTTTTTTGTCTTTTTTATATAATCACAACATAGTTGGAAGAAATACAACAAGGCATGGTAATATAGAAAAGTAGACGAATAACCAAATAGGTAATAAATTTAAGAAACCCTTATTTTTAAACTAAATTAACTGGTACAAGAGATATAATTAGCTAAATTAAAGGGTGCTTGGTTGGGGGTAATGGGGTGGGGAATGAGAAAGGTAATGTTTAAACATGTCTCATTAGGAGTAGGTAATGAGAGGTATGATAATGATTACCCACCACCACCACCACCACCACCACCACTAGCCACCACCACTAGCAGCCACCACCATCGCCATCAGCCACCACCACCACCACCAGCCACCACCACCACCACCAGCAACCACCACCACCACTACCATCAGCCACCACCACCACCACCACTTTGGAGGTTGATGTGTTTTTCTTAAGCCAAGCACTATCAAAGATAATGATAATCTTCATTCCACTCCTTTGCATTCTCTTTGCATTCCCTTTGCCTTTCCTTTTCCTATTTCCCGTTTTGAACCAAGCGCACCCTAAATGGTACAAGAGAAATAATTAGTCAACATATGAATTCTAATGACCTTGAGCAATGAGCACTTTGAGCTTTAATTCTTTGTCATGAACTAAATAAGACTTCTAATGACTTTGAGCACTTGAGCTTCAATCCTTTGTCATGCATGAACTCACCTCCAAATGACGCAAAATAGTTAATATATAAAAGTATAAACATCAAGTAAATGATAATAATCATTTTAAGAGTAACAAGAAATTGTACCTTGTGTTTCTTCATCATCTAGACATATCATTGTGCTTTGGTACAAAGGGTACCAACAATCTCCTTTTCAATGATAAGAATCAAGCAACTCTTAAGGAAGTCATCACTCATGGGACTATGAAGTCTTTTTTCTCACAAGTTTCATCTTTGGAAAAGCTTTCACATGTTGCAGTTGAAACAGGGAGAGTTAATATGAGACGAATTAATCTATCAATAAAAGGATACAATTCCGACTTATCGGTTTTCCGCAATCCTCTTGATAACATCAAATTAGCCTGATATTTTATATGTCAAATTCCCGTGTTTATGGCCTCATTTGTATTAATATGGTACTTAATTCGTTCATATTCTTTCATATTTACATTTCAGGATAAATGAGGCGTTGGAGCGGAAAAGATGTGAGAAAAGGCCAATTATATGTTCTAGAGATGAATTCACGAGGGCCTTTGGATTCTATGTGAAGATTACGCCGTAACTAGCTAATAAGGTTATGACGTAAATATGAGCTTTGAATGATACGGCGTAACCTATTCTTATGGTTACGTCGTAATTATTTTTGTGAAGGTTACGGCGTAACGTTGCAATTTAGTTACGTCGTAGAGATAATTTCTGAACGGATAATCATGTGTGGACGAAGGGTTACGGCGTAACTCGGATAATTAGTTACGCCGTAATTTATTTCTTGGGCGCAAAGTTTCGAGGTCTAGGGATTAAAAGTAACAAGTTAATTCGAAGTTTATTAAGTTCAAGGACTTGTTATAAAAGTAACAAGTGCGATGAGGGGCCAATAGTGTCAACAAGAGCAAAATAGTTTCATGATATTTGGATGACATTAGAAAGTACGAAGTTGAGATTTCTATAAGTAGTTACGGCGTAACTTAGTTACGACGTAACTATTTATTTTAGTTACGACGTAACTATTCGAGATCCGCAATTCTTTACAGCCTTTAGTTACGGCGTAATTTGCACTTAAGGTTACGCAGTAACCATGTCGGGGCCTATAAATACTGCCCTAAATCTGCATTTTTAAGCATCTCTTCACCCCTCTCCTGTGGGTCGATTAGGCACCACTCTGTGGTATTTTCCAAGCATTGAAGCCGGTTTGAAGGAAGAATTCACCTCAATCATCATCATTATTAGCTCTACATCAAGTAATTTGTATCGAACATTATGTTCAATTCAATTTATGATTTATTCATTTTGTTGGTATGATTTATTATATGTTTGGCTAAGCACCACGGTGTGCGGCCTAGTTATGATTCCTTAATTGTTTTGTTTGCATTTACTTTACTTCGTGACAATTATTTCTAAGTGTATGCATGCATAGTTTATTGGTAACCACCCTTGGTCTAGTAGTTTTGAATGGCGGTGAGGCCAATTGCCTAGGAGATATGACCAACTGACCCTAGGTGAGCGGATTGAGACGGAAGGGTAAGATATGACCAACCGACGACCCTTTTACTTGTGCGATTGACCAACTCGATCACCTATTGTTTGGATGAACTTAAGAATTAAGGGTGAGTGTCTAAGTTCCTAACGGCCGGGCACTCACTATTATAAATCTAGCATGTAGCGGTACTTAATGACTCGGCTTAGGTACCGGGAACAACGGGACTTATGACGGTCTACCGATTTCTCTGTGGTGGCATCTTTGCCGATAGGTTAGGGCGAATTGACCAAATGTCGTCCTCTCGACTTTGACCCCACATGAAGTAATTGGAAGTAAGTAGACGTAGACATTACTAGCTAGGAGGAATAACTAGGTTAGCACCACTCTCCTTCATTGATCTCATCTCTTGCCTTTATCTGCTTTCTTGTCTTATTAGTTAATTTATTATTTCAATCTTATAAGAAATTAAAATCGTGACATAGACTTAAGTTAATTTCCAATCCATGTAGCTCTTGGGACGACCTCGGTTTTACCGAATACTACACTACACACGACCGGGTACACTGTCCGTTAGTGCATTAGGGTAGACCATAGGTATAACGAGTAATTACAAATATTAAAACCTGGTCAGTAAAACATGCATCAAGTTTTTGGCGCCGTTGCCGGGGAGCTATTTAGGATTTTAATTTAAGTTTTTCTTTTATTTTATGTTATTTTTGTTTTTAGTTTTCTTTTTCTCTTCTTTTCTGTTTTTGTTTGTTTTTGATATTTCAGGTTATGGAGAATTCAGATTTTGACATGCTCACTA
This sequence comes from Chrysanthemum lavandulifolium, assembly GCA_022545495.1. NCBI lineage: Eukaryota > Viridiplantae > Streptophyta > Magnoliopsida > Asterales > Asteraceae > Chrysanthemum > Chrysanthemum lavandulifolium. The sequence goes on from CM040240.1 coordinate 119,139,933, forward strand.
TGGAAGAATATATTGCGTTGACTCGAGATAACCAAAGATCAGGCGTGGTATGCCCCGAATTGAATGATGACATCGAGTTTGAGATCAGCTGCCAGTTCATGAGGGAACTTAGACAAAAGCTTTTCGCGGGAACTAATGATGAAGATGCCCACCTGCATGTGCGAAGAGTATTGGAGATCGCAGATCTTTTCCACACTCCAGGAGTCTCTCAAGATGCATTAATGCTTAGAGTGTTCCCAATTACACTTACTGGTGCAGCCAGAAGATGGATGAAGATGCTTCCTGCTGGGTCGATCAATACATGGAATCTTTTGGAGAAAGCATTTATTAGAAGATATTATCCACCTTCAAATATTGCCAAGAAGATAGAAGAAATAAGGAGTTTCAGACACAAGATGGATGAAATGCTAGATGAAGCTTGGGAAAGATATAATGACCTTCTTTACAGATGCCCAACGCATGATATCAGCAACCATCAGATGGTCCTTATTTTCTACAAAGGTTTAAATATATCGTCCCGCCAAATGCTCGACTCTCAAGGACCTATTCCTACAATGCCACCTGCACAAGCCCTTAGATCAATTGAAATGATGGTTGACCATTCACGAAATTGGTATGATGGAGCAACCACTTGGGCCATAAATAGCAACAACTTGGATGACATTGGCGACATCACCAAGCAGCTAGATAGACTTGGATGTGATATGAATATGGTTAAGGAAGACATTCATGCTATACAAGAGCATTCTATCCAAGACGAACGCAAAGAATATGAGCAGGTCAGGTATGTGGAATCGTTGGAGGAAGTCATCAATAAATTCTTGGATAATTTAAAAAGGATGGACGACTCGAATGACGAAATGATTAGGAAATTCAAGGAGGGCGCGGACTTGAATTTATAGAAGCTTGACGCTAAGAGGAAAAGCTTGGAGGCTAAGCTTGAAGAATTAAACCAAAAGGTCCTGGAAAGTAAAAAGAATGCAGTTGGAACTATCAAAGCAACAGTAGGAAAGATGAAAGAAGTCAACAAGGAGCCGGTTCCTCGTGATTTACCTTATATCGCACCCTATGTACCACCTATCCCATTTCCGTGACGCTTGAAGACCGTGAGAAAAGAAGAAACAAGCGACCATCAATTAAAGAAAATGGAAGCAAAGAACTTACAGAGTGATGAAGCAACGCCACAAGCTAATGAGGAATCAACCACAACACAAAACGGTATTACTTAACTCTTCTTTTATTCCTAACAATCTTGCTTGTTTTTCTATTCAGGATGCTGAAATTATGGATGAAATCGTGCAACCTATCACATCACCCGATAATGGTTATGTAGCTTCGACTACTGAACCAATTCTAGTTGATCTTGCAAAGGAATTAGAGGACAAGATCTTGGACACTTCAGTGATTAACGAGAAGACATACGAGCCTATTAATCAGCCACGTCACGAAGTGATCCAATCATTAATGCCATCAACTAAAATGGGTAAGGTATGGAGGGAAATGACATCTCCTTTCAGGTATGATCATAATTTATCATTTCCCCATCCCGTAGCAAATTCACACCCTCTTGGTGTTTATTGCTATTTTCACCCACACTTGATTTCAAGTGAGGGGATGAACACCCTTTTACGTAGTAAATAAGGGTGGAGTCAAGTTCGTGACTCGAATAAAAACAAGCGCTTCGTGGGAGGCACCCCATGCCTATCTTTTCTTTTGCATTTTATTAGTATAGTTGGGTTTTGTGTTTTCTAACCATTTTTGCGTGAAATGAGGAAGTAATTGTTGTCAGCTTGTCGATTCGATTGAGAGTTACGCGTAACTCATCTATATGATTACGCCGAACCAACTTTTGCGTTGAGAATTCTTGACGATTACCAACCACGCGCGTATCATCTCTCTCGGTTACGCCAGAACCACTCGCTTTGCGCCTTATGTCAAGTTTTGCCGCCACGATGTAACTCCCTAATAAGAGTTACGACGTAACCTTCCTCTCTTTAATTCTTTCATTTTAAAACACAATAACCTTGTATTAGTATTTTAAATGAACTTTGTGGGTGTGTTCCTCAGAAACCCTCACGAGACTTTCACTCGTCCACTGGGACACCAAGTGGTTTAAAAGGCTTATTGCATACGCTAAATGCAACCGTGATTCCTACAAAAGTGAGTTAGGTTTTTCATTTTCTTTTTATACTTGTTGTTTTTCTAGTATGATGCGTTTGGTTGTCTTAAGTGAATTCAGGTTATTAAAGTTTGCTCATAAATCTCAAGGCGGGATACGTTAACTCATGTGTCTTCGATCATGCCGAGCAAATCCAGGGGAGTTTTCTGTTCCAATTCTAACCCTTCTTATCTTTCATTTATATGCTTAAGTATGACCCAACTGGGGGGAAGGGATTAAACATAGACACCCGCTTGATTTTACTTGCCCTTATTTTTCTATTTTTTGATGAAAAGTGTTTCATTAATAAATTTTGCCATGTTTTTCATTACTTAACTGGATTAATCTAGACTGAGCACACCTACCCTATATTTCCATTGTGTGAGGATAAGCCTTCCGCTTTCCCTTATACATAAATCCAAAATGAGTGTGGTGGTGGTCGTAGTAGACTTTAGAACTTGGCCTTGTATATCTTTTCGAGACCATTATCATGAGCATTACACTGAGGTAACTTGGTGTGATCGGTGCAACTAGGATATAAGGCAATTTTAGGATTAAACCCAAATAGCCCATATATGTATTGTGTATATTGACTTTTCACATCGATTAGTCAATCCCCCTGTGAAACCCTTTTTGTTGCACTCACCATTAGTGCAGATACCCCTAGATACACCCTTCAGAGCCATCCCTTTCATTTTTTCACCCAATATATGTTGTTTCGTTACACCTATTGCCTAGCCTACCCTGTAGTTTCCTTATGTCCATTGTCCGGGCGCTATTGGTTAATTTTGGTTCCACTAGTGAAAGTCGCGGGTTTTGAATAAAGGGTTGTGAAAGAAAATCGGGTTTAGATGATAGTTGATCTCAAGTGGGGGGGATGCTTTATATGTTCGTATTATTTTTATTTTATTCATGTATACCTTGTCTTGCATAAAAAAAATGATGAGAATGCAAGCAAGAGTTTGTTAGTTTATAGTTGGTGCTATTAATCAGCTTATGTGTCGTATTGTGTTAAGTATTCTCGCCTTGTTTCAGCTGGCGTAAATTTTTACAAATCCGTTTTGTCTTACGGATAAAATTAGAAGCCCGTACATTTCTATCCCTCCTTTCAAATTTTAATCAATATTCGTACAATGGGGGCATTGTACATTTCAAGTGGGGGATGAGAGATATAAATGATTGATTTTGATAGAAATATGTGCTAAATTGACCCAAATTGAAATTTTTTGTATATAGCACATTCTTTTTTCATTGATGATGAAGGCCGAGTTAATGCATCTTATTTCCCTAGATTATGGAGTTTATGAGGCACCACAATACATTTCCTATGCATTAACTCGTGTATTGGATTATTGAAGACCCCTTGACTCTTGACCCTCGATTTTTGCTATGGGATTGAATGCGACTAGTGGTGGGGTGATTGTGGACTTAGGAATCTATTTGTTTCGTGTCTTTTTATTTACACCCATTTAAAATTTCCCATGTCTTATCCTACCCTTAGTCATGAATCGAGTTTAGGTGAGGAAGCGAGCAATCATTGGTGTCTTGGCCATGGATTTGGTCATGTATAATTGGTTTTGTCCCCCTCGCCGTAGCTCGTTAGTAATGACAAAATAACCCCATAAGCCTATGTTGTGTCAACCCATTGCCTTTTAGAATAGTTGCATCTATAGACTCTAGTGGTGGAGATTAGTATTTTTGCCAAGCCTATGATAGAATACTCGCCATGACTGAGTAGTTGAGTGATCACCCCAAAAATATTAAACACGTGAATTATGAGAGAGAGAGTGTGATTTCAATTCCCTTTTTGTGAGGTGCTCGGTTTGGAATGTTCTAGCTTAGGTGATTTTTAGACTCATATCTTCCAATTAATCCTGTGAGATATCTTTTTAAGAATTATTTAAAGTGTCTACTTGAGGACAAGTAGGATTCAAGTGGGGGGATATTTGATAACATCAAATTAGCCTGATATTTTATATGTCAAATTCCCGTGTTTATGGCCTCATTTGTATTAATATGGTACTTAACTCGTTCATATTCTTTCATATTTACATTTCAAGATAAATGAGGCGTTGGAGCGGAAAAGATGTGAGAAAAGGCTAAATATATGTTCTAGAGATGAATTCACGAGGGCCTTTGGATTCTATGTGAAGATTACGCCGTAACTAGCTAATAAGGTTACGACGTAAATATGAGCTTTGAAGGATACGGCGTAACCTATTCTTATGGTTACGTCGTAATTATTTATGTGAAGGTTACGGCGTAACGTTGCAATTTAGTTACGTCGTAGAGATAACTTCGGAACGGATAATCATGTGTGGACGAAGGGTTACGGCGTAACTCGGATAATTAGTTACACCGTAATTTATTTCTTGGGCGCAAAGTTTCGAGGTCCAGGGATTAAAAGTGACAAGTTAATTTGAAGTTTATTAAGTTCAAGGACTTGTTATAAAAGTAACAAGTGCGATGAGGGGCCAATAGTGTCAACAAGAGCAAAATAGTTTCATGATATTTGGATGACATTAGAAAGTACGAAGTTGAGATTTCTATAAGTAGTTACGGCGTAACTTAGTTACGACGTAACTATTTATTTTAGTTACGACGTAACTATTCGAGATCCATAATTCTTTACGCAGTCTTTAGTTACGGCGTAATTTGCACTTAAGGTTACGCCGTAACCATGTCGGGGCCTATAAATACAGCCCTAAATCTGCATTTTTAAGCATCTCTTCACCCTCTCCTGTGGGTCGATTAGGCACAACCTGTGGTATTTTCCAGCAACTGCCGCTTTGAAGGAAGAATTCACCTCAATCATCATCATTATTAGCTATACATCAAGTAATTTGTATCAAACATTATGTTCAATTCAATTTATGATTTATTCATTTTTGTTGGTATGATTTATTATATGTTTGGCTAAGCACCGATGTCGGCCTAGTTATGATTCCTTAATTGTTTTGTTTGCATTTACTTTACTCCGTACAATTATTTCTAAGTGTATGCATACATAGTTTATTGGTAGCCACCCTTGGTTCGGTAGTTTTGAATGGCGGTGAGGCTAATTGCCTAGAGATATGACCAACTGACCCTAGGTGAGCGGATCGAGACGGAAGGGTAAGATATGACCAACCGACGACCCTTTCTACTTGTGCGATTTAACCAACCGATCACCTATTGTTTGGATGAACTTAAGAATTAGGGGTGAGTGTCTAAGTTCCTAACGGCCGGGCACTCACTATTATAAATCTAGCATGTAGCGGTACTTAATGACTCGACTTAGGGGACCAGAATAACAGGACTTATGATTGCTACCTGATTTCTCCTGTGGTGGCATCTTTGTCGATAGGTTAGGCTTAATTGACCAAATGTTGTCCTCTCGACTTTGACCCCACCTGAAGTAATTGGAAGTAAGTAGACGTAGACATTACTAGCTAGGAGGAATAACTAGGTTAGCACCACTCTCCTTCATTGATCTCATCTCTTGCCTTTATCTGCTTTCTTGTCTTATTAGTTAATTTATTATTTCAATCTTATAAGCAATTAAAATCGTGACATAGACTTAAGTTAATTTCCAATCCACGTAGCTCTTGGGACGACCTCGGTTTTACCGAATACTACACTACACACGACCGGGTACACTCGTTAGTGCATTAGGGTAGACCATAGGTATAACCAGTAATTACAAATATTAAAACCTGGTCAGTAAAACCTGCATCACCTCTACACGGCATCGAAAGTGAACTAACATTCTTCAATTAGGGATCTATCTAGCTCAAAATGTTGCAACTCAAATTTGAACTTAATTATCTCTTGTTCGGTAAAAACCAAAGGATAGTACTTTGTAACCAATTTACATATGTTATTAGCATTGATAGATTTCTTTAATACTAAGACGATGAAGCTCCAAAATAGACTCACTAAATCTATTATTTAACTTTTGCATCTGACTACCAATAGCGACAATAAACACATCAACCCGATAATGATGCTCCACAGTCACATCGTCTTTTTTATGACGAGATTGACTTATATCTCTGTAAGTCGCGCTTATATTAGCAACTGTGATGTTATATTTATCACAAAAACAAACAACTTGATCTAGAAGTGATTGCAACCCATCATCCCTTAGTTTTTGAATTAATGTCTTTGTAGTGGAGACCAAAGTCGCTGCATTAACAATATCTTGATACTTATTTTGCAAAAAGTTGCAAAGCTTGTTTATAATCTCCACTATTTTATTCATACGATGCAAAATGAGAATAAAATCAAATGATAATAAGTGTATAAGAGCATATTTAGCCTCACATTTTTTGAGGACCGGTGACAAGTTTTTTAGTAGTATATATTACTTAATTTCTGAAAATAAAATAAAAATGAATAAACCAATTTCAAAAGAAGGGTTTATCTATACTTACATATAAAACATCTTCTACCTTCTTTCTTCTTATTATTATTTTTTAAATATTTCCATATAAAAATGATTATAAAGTGTCTTACGAAGTTATCGCGTATAACAGCTAACGAACGGGATCTATGAAGGCTAGAACTCGTATTTGCTAGCCGATTTTGCTTGTTGATCACCCGTATCTTCAATTTGTTTGGGTCTGACCAGTGCTTCACCTGCTTATTATAAATACTAAAAACTATTATATAATGAAATATTATTATTAATAATATAATATTATTATAATAATAATAATAATAATAATAATAATAATAATAATAATAATAATAACATCACTTTATTAAAAATCATAGGAGTTACAAGAAATTAGAGGGAGCCGAGATAAACCGGGCTCCCACCCTCTAGCAAAGCATAATAATAATAATATAATAATAATAATAATAATAATAATAATAATAATAATAATAATAATAATAATAATAATAATAATAATAATAAAGTGTCGATCCAGAAATTACCTGTTCTTCCCAATCCTCAAGCGTCTTGTTCGCCGGACGCTTATTCTTGATATCGTCTACTTTCTCAACCCCACCTTGCTATGTAAGATTCTTCAATTTGAATTTGTATATGTTGTCATCGTATCACTTTTTGAGATAAGCTTCGATACTGTCGACAATGTGCTCTCCATGCTGATCGGCAAGGTGTTCGTCGAGATCAAAGTAATGCTGCAATAAAATTTAATTTAAATAAACATACAAATTTAAATAAATAAAAAAATTTAAAATAAATAAACACAATAATTAAAAAATAAAAGATAAAAAAACTAATGTGTAGCTGGTCATGTTGGAGAACCACGAAGCGTGAGGGCCCACATGCTTATACAACCCTTTGGCATTGAGCTAGAATCTGATCGATACCGGACGACCTGTATCAGACACCGTATTCTTGAGTTTCGTGTTCTTTTTAGACCACGCACCACCTTCCCGCCTTTACCAATTTTGGCATTGGGCTTGGGAGCTTTAGATTTAGAGCCTACAAGTAATCAAATTCAAGTGATGATGACATAAAATAACAAGTTATCAATTTCAAATAATGATCAAGTTTAATTAAAATAATCGAGAAATTCTTAGGCTGACAATTAGTACCTAGCCTCCTCGAGGGACCACGGGGTGGCTCATTACCTCTATCGCCACTGTGGCTCCTAGCAACAACATCTGTCATCTGTAAACGTACTAGTACAAGAACGTAGAAATTAGTGAAGAAACACATATACACACATTCAAATAAATAACAATATACACCAAAAGAAATAATAATAAATAATTAAATAAATAAACAAATAAACACATTTAACCACTCGATAACAATTTTATTCAAATAAGTGTCGTTTAACAAATTACAATTTGAGATCAATCTTCCACATCACTAAGATAAAAACCCTCATTATTAGTGTCAGCTTCATCTTTACAATCGACGTGGTCTTCACCATCAGATGCTAAATCATGAGGAACGTGGTCATCAAAAACAATATCATCATCCTCGACGACATCAGTGATAATTGGTGGTGGCGGTGCCTCAATTTCCGCTTGTTGAACATCTATATTTATGGTGTTATAATTCAACCTATCCAACTCAGCAGAGAGTGTGACATGTGATGAGTTGTTGTCATGTACAACATCCTGATTGTCTTCTACGACGATGACATCCGGGTTCCAAATCTTTCGATGAAAAGAATCTTGGACGGCCTTGTAATTACCACGTTTACCCGGGAAATCAAGGTAAAAGACTTGTGTTGCTTGTGTTACAAGAGTGTATGGTTCATTTCTAAACGATACACGATCTGTCATAATTTGTGTAATGTTGTTTCTATAGGTACAACGTTTTATACAACCTCGTTATTAGTGTCAAACCATTTGAATTTGAACAATACAACCTTGAACGGAATATACGAAAACTCAAGAATTTCTTCTAGCTGGCCATAATGCATTCCTCCTTTAGGATTAGGATTTGAAATTCTGTTGTTTTGAGTTGAACGACGTAAATCACGGTCGTGTACGATAAACTTTACACCGTTAACTACGCAAGAGTCGACTGAGACTACAGTACATGATGGTCCACAAGCCAAAGCGAATAACTCTGAAGTACAACGTGGGGTCCTTCTTTACTTTTAATTCAAGAATCTATGAAAAAGTTAAGAATATATATTGATGAGTAATAGTCGTTATTTTTACAGGGTAATACATACAATAAGTTTACATTCTTCTCAAACCAGCGAGGAAATCCTTCTTGTATGTCATTGCCAGGAAATTCCATGTAAATGTTCATGATATTAGAATAAGTCGTCGAATAATAACTTACGTAAAACAAATTTTGAAATAAAATGCATACCTCTTGTACTCGTTCATGTACGGGTCGATTTCATGACTGTTGTGTAGTATATACCATACTACTTTCTGCATTGTGTTTTGTTGAAGCCGAATTAATGATTGTTTACCATTCTTTTTACAGAGTGATCGAAACACTTGAAATCGACTTGTTGGGCTTGGACCTTCCTCATTCTAGTCAAGATGATTAAATCTTGTCTCAACACCCCAAAAATAATGCGAACAGAAAGTTAATGCTTCATCAACAATATATCCCTTCGCTATTGAACCTTCAGGCTTAGCTTTATTTCTGACATAATTTTTGAGCTTTTTCATGTATCTTTTAAATGGATACATCCGCCTCATGTAAACAGGCTCACCTTCAATAGCCTCTTCGGGTAGATGAATAACAAAGTGAATCATAATGTCAAAAAAGCAAGAGGATATATTTGCTCGAAACTGCACAAAATAATGATCAATTGTTCTTTAGCTTTCAACATGTCATCCACCATCAAAGTTCGAGGGCATATTTTTTTGAAGAATTAAAAAAGCTCGATTATTGGTGTTGCGGTGGTTTGGTCCTTCAAGTAATTTTGAAGTCCAACAGGAAGTAACCGCTGCATCATTATATGACAGTCATGAGCATTCAAGCCTATTATGTTGCTATCATTGTTGGTTACTTTATGCTTGAAGTTAGATCATAATCTATCAGGTAATTTAACACCTTTGATGAATTGACAAAAAAAATCATGATATTAGAATAGTTCTCGAAATGAATACACGAATTGAATTGAAACAAATAAATTTGAAATAAAAGGCGTACCTTTGATGAATTGACAAAAAAGTTTTCTTTCTTCAGTTGTGAAAGAGTATGTGGGATGACGCTTAGAGAACTTCCCGTTTCCTTTTTTGACGAGCCACAACTCCTCACGAATTTTCAAATTTTGTAAGTTTTGTCTTGCCTAGTTGGTGTCTTTTGATTTGACATTCATTAACAAAGTACCCAACACACTCTCACACACATTGTTTTCGATATGCATGACATCTAAATTGTGTTTTAGTGTAAGAAATGACCAATACTCTAGCTCGTAGAAATTCTACTTTGGTCCAATTCAATTCACGATCAGGATCACGTTTTTTCTTCGCACCCCCAAAATTTGGATGTTTCCTCGGGATACGTTTAGGCAATCTCCTAAGTTGAGTAAAGATGTCATCATTGGTAAATTTTTGAGGAGGTTCTCTATCATCGACCGAATTATAGAATGCCCTTTTGTTCTTTCGCCATTTATTGGACCGCGTTTAAGAATCTTCTGTGACCAACATAAGCGGTTTTGCTTAACACACGAATAGCTGGAGTGTCTACATTACAAGTCTAACATGCCCTGTAACCTTTCCCACTCCACCCATACAAACTACTTTGAGCGAGAAAGTCATTGATAGTCCATAAAAGCGCTGCTTTCATACAGAATTCAGTTCTTGTAACATCATCCGTAATCATGACTCCATTTTTCCATGAAGTCTTTAGGTATACAATCAAAGGCCTCAAGTAAATATCTATGTCCTTCCCGGGTGATTTAGGGCCCGAAAATAACAACTTCAACAAAATAGAAGTCTCTCTCATACATATCCAGGGAGGCATATTGTATGTTGTCAATATGACCGACCACATGCTGTAAGACTAACTAGGGTTTCCATACGGATTGAAACCATCAGCAGCCAACCATAATCGGACGTTTATTTTTTCATAAGAAAATTCTTTCGAATACTTGAAGTCAAATTTATTCCATGCTTGACCATAAACCAGGTGTTGCATCTTACCATTCTCCGCAGACTGCCCAAAAGCATGCCAAGTCATATGCTTTGCAGTGTGTTTAGACTTGTACAAACGCTGTAGTCTAGGAATGATTTGAATGTAACGCAACACCTTGTTAGGAACTTTCTTCCCTAGTGTGTTCTTGTCTTTCCATCTACTAGCATCGCAGATGGGACAATTCTGCAAATCTTCGTTACACACCCCTGATATATAAAATAATCATTTACATAAGCATGTATGCATTCGTATCCTAACCCGATCATTTTATATATCTTCTTTATTTCATGGTATGACGATGGGATTTTTTATCCTATAATGGACGAGAAACATTCTTGGATAAATTTTAGTGTTTCTTTAAATGTGGTGTCACTCATTTTACCTTTAACCTTGATGTTCGTAAACTTTGCCATAATGTCCAATGAAGACACCCAATTACAGCCCGGGTATAGTGGGTCGTTGGCAGTGGCAAGTAACTCTTCAAACTCGTTATGTTGAGGAAGTGTCGTTGCTTGAGTTGGCTCATTACTTGTCTCGCAATATTTCCTTGAGTTGGCTCATTTTGTTCGTTATTCGGACAAATATCATGAAGGAACTCAACCATGTCACTCATACCAGGATGATTTGTGTTGTGTACTACTGTTCGGGCATCCGGTTCACCGTGATTATACCATTTCGTATAACTTTGGTTCCAATCATTTATGTGTATGTGATCAAACAAATGTTCATGCTTTATCCAGCCAACGTCAAAACAACGAGCACATGGACATTTTATATTCCCATCAATATTCACTAAGGACTTGCAATACTCACAAAAATCTTTAAGACCAACTAAAAATTATCTGCTAGCAAGAGATAATGAGAACCAACTCTTATCAATTGGCATAACTGCATTTTAATGATGCAACAAATATATATAGAATTAAACATGTTTATAAAAATCTACACGTAAACACATAAAGGTGAAATTATGAGTTGTGCGTTTTGTTCACGTAATCCAACTATGGAAGGCAATCCTAACCTACTCTTTGAATGTTTCGTCTCATATATGAGTGCGTATAACTGAATTTACTATTTGATAAAATTTTGGCAGCATTTCCCCTCAACTCCCCAAATATGTGCATTAAAGACATATTCGTAGGAGTAAAGGGGAAACACTTTTGAAATTTTCACAAATAGTAAATTAACTATACGCATTCATATCCTAAATGAGACAAAACATTCAAAAAGCAGTTCCAAATAGGGGACTTTCCGAAATTAATCTCTAATAAATTAATTTCGGACGGGTTTCTATGGGATGATTAACTTCGGATGGGGACTTTCCGAAATTAATCACTAAAGTCCTATAATAATTTACAACAGTCTAACACAATCAAATACCGTAAAATACTAACAAATTACAATTCTATGCAAGTAATTAACCAACCAAAAACAAAAAAACGTACTGATTATGGTCTTGACTCTCGGCTGGCTGGTCTCAGCTCTCGGCTGGTCTGGACAGGGAAAAAAAATCAAAAACACTAATAAAAATCAACAAATGAAAACAATTAACACAAATTAATAACAAAATTAACCAAACGCACCCTTTCGGGGCTGAAATGTTTTGTACAATCCAAACACCCCTTTGAAAAAAAATAAGCAATCCAAGCAATCCCCGGCATGTTACCCCTTGTGGGTTGAAACAAACCAAACATCCCTTATGGGGCTGCTGTTAACCAAACGCACCCTTTCGGGCTGCTGTTAAGCAAACGCACCCTTATGGGGTTGTTGTTCACCAAACACACCCTTATAACACTGGTGTTAACCAGTCCTGTATGAGGTTTTGTGGTCGACTGATCAAAACTACAACGCATTATGCTAAGTTGACTGAAGCAAACTAACTATGACGCACCCTAGTGACTGATCAAAACTACAACACATCCTATGTGACTGAATCAAACAACCAGCCCCGTATGGGATTTTGTGGTCGACTCAGGACCAAAACAAACTAACTCAGCCCCGCAAGACAACTGTCACACCCCAAATTACTGCTTTTGCGTGGAATGGAATTTCGGGATTGATCATAGCATCACAATCACAGTTATATTGAACGACCTAAAGTGTCGTTTGAAAATACATCGCTTGATTTAATAAAACAATCGAGTTTACAAAGTATAGGTCCCAAATGAAAATCAACTTGTGCGAAAATAAGTTTGTTACAATTCAAACGATGTTTTAATGCGAGTAAAACCAGTGAGACGCGCCGTCACCGCTGACTCAAAGATGTGTCCACATGCATGCCATGTAGTGTATGCCTTAGATACCGAGATAAAACATGCTAAAAAGTGTCAACACAAAGGTTGAGTGAGTTCATAGAGTTTGTGTTGAAATGTAAAGCTTTTCAAAATCGTTTATGCAAAGAAAGGCATCAGAATCACTCCGCCCAAGTTCCGCCCATACAAAACTTGCAACCTGTATTCACAACCCATTGCCAAAATGTATAGTTTATGTTCAGTGCATGATGTCAAATGAATTCACATTATAATGCATGACTTAATGTATCAATGTACTTGACATAATTATACCAAGACATTCGCTCAATGAAAATCCCAAGACATTCGGCTCAATGATGTTCCCAAGACATTCAAATTCAATGATAATCCCAAGACATTCACCCAATGATAATCCCAAGACATTCAAAGACAATGATAATCCCAAGACATTCAAATTTAATGATAATCCCAAGACATTCAAAATTCAATGATAATCCCAAGACATTCACCCAATGATAATCCCAAGACATTCAATTCAATGATAATCCCAAGACATTCAAACCAATGATAATGATATAAGATATGACTAAACATTCAATTCGCTTAAACATGTAGTTTCAAATAATCATGATAGTTATAAAAATAGTTGAGCATGTATCTCCCCAAAAGTAATTCAAAACAATTAAAGAGTAGGGCTATGACTCACAAGAATCCTTAAATGTTTAGAGTAACTATGAAAGTAAATGAAAATAGTTGAGCATGTATCTCCCCAAACAAGCTTATGAAAGCAAGTAAAAGTAGGGCTATGAAAACTCACTGGTGAAATGATGCTAAGACAAAAGTGAGTACACCGAGATGTAGTGTGATACGTTAATCTTGACCTATTATGAATGGTATGATATGTAATGAGTTGCAATGTAATGTTATGCATGCATTTCAGATGTTATTTATACCATTTGCGTAGTTTTGAAAATATTACTTGTCGATTTAAAAATACTCTTTTGACGCCTTGACCATTCAAAAATCACTTTACAAGTATTTACGCCAAAATGTCATCCTACAATGGTTTTATAATGATTTATGGTGAAATTTTCACTTTTCGTCAGAAACAATGTCGCCGGAAATTTCATGAAATTAACAAAATGGCTCAAAAACTAGTCGTAATGGTGTACGCCGATCGTTAGAAAACGAACTCGACAGCTTTGGAAAGTTTGTATCGATATCTAGATGTTTCAGCCAGAGTTTTCGTCAAAAAGGTCTCGAACATAAAGATAATAAGGGTTAAAGATGGTGATTTTGGCTAATTGTTGTGTAAAAGTGAGTTTCGCCAAGTTTGAGCAACCGTAATTAATTTATTAAAACTCCGCTATACAAACGGTTGATTGTTTTGAAAATATGCTCGGTGATCTTGATTTTATTAGAAGACATTTCGCTCCAAAAGTTCCACATCCTTGTTAAAAACAGCCCTCAACATGGACGCTTCACCACCGTAACACTTGTATCAGAAATAATATAGTTTTTCGTAAAATAATAGTTACGGCAATTTTATGAAAACGCATATCTTTGTCGCTTCAAACTGCGTTTTCACGATAATATGTCCTTAGCTTCAGATCAAGTATACTAATATATTTTTGATAAGTCAAATAATTTGTGAAGCTTAGGACTCGTTTTGACCCGAATAGAGTAAAAATAGTATGCTGAAATTTCGTAAAATAATATATTTCGTCGCCAAACTTTAAAAATTCATAACTTCTTCGTTATAACTCCGCTTTTATTCCGCTCAAGCCGCCACGGATTCGCTTTTAAAGTATATTTTCTAAATATCAAGGCCAAAAGTCGTGCCTACCGTCGGATTTTCCAGAAAACCAAAACAAGGACAGAACATAGTATATACTTATCGAAAATAGTTTTTCTCGGACAAAACCTATTCTAATCCCTTCAAATCAACTCCAAAACTAATCTAATCCTACCATACACCTTCTTAGGTTGTCATGGGTTCCTAATCATCATCAAGACCAAAGAATACCAAGGGATAATTATAGGATGACAATATATATATAAAACTCCAAAAATCAAGTAAAATGGTATAAATCACATATGTCTTGCATGTTTGTACCAAAAATGAAAAGATACAAATGAAATGAAAAGGAAACATGAAAAGATGAAAGAAACATGCTTACTAGTGAATATGATGAGGTGCAAGTAACAAGGTTAAACCTAAACACTCTTGGTTTTTATTTCAAAACCTAATAAAGAATGTTAACTAGATTGTAATATAACTTGAGCTTGATAAAAAAAATGGTGATCCCTTGTACACCTTGATGAGAACCGGTTTTGGAAGAACAAAGAGAGGAAGAAAAGTTTTGCTAACTCTAGTGAATTATTGATTGTGAATGTAATGAATGAAGTTTTGTGTAAATGTATACAAGTAACAAAATTCTTACCAACTAATAAATGCCAACACACTTGACTCACCCCCTAGTGGCCGGTTTTGGGGGGTTATGTCTCTAACATATATTTTTTTTTTCCTTTTATAAAGTGTAAGTATATACTTGTATAGTTTGTTAAAGGATTTAAGTGAAAGGTGTAGGTAAAAAGGTAACTTGTAAGGTAAATGGTAACTTTTGGTACAAGTAAATTTTAATAGATCAAAATAGAGTATAATGATTTTATAAAATTGTAAAATACATTCCTTGTGAAATTTGAGGATAAAATAATTAATGAGTAGTTTTTAAGAAAAACGTCGTAATAATATAACTTTAACGATTTATGTACCAAATAAATTTAAAACACTAGGTAAACTCAAAATATAGTTTTATAAACTAAATGTAAGTATAAAATATGTCGGGATCATTTTTGAAAGTAACGGATTAAATGTTAAAATAATAACTCACGCGATAACGCTTATTTAATATAAAAATTACGCGTTAAATGTGAAATGAAATGTCATGAATGAACTAACGTGATGCAAATGATGTTAATGAAATGTAGACTAATCTTAGTCCATATGAAATGTTCGTGATGATATGATCATGAATTCGCCGCTAAACCTTTAAGGTTACGCGAATTTGAAACTCGTAAACCCAGTTTACGGTAAATGTTGAAATAGTGAAATGTGAATTGTTTTGAGAAATGACCTGAAATTGCGAGTTGTCACAACAACATTATGATAAGTTGTTAACACAAAAACAACAATAAGGTTTATAGACTTAACAAATAAAAAAACCAAAAACTTATGGTTGAAAAAAAAAACAAAAAAAAACAAAAACTTACTGTGGTCAAGGCTGCGGTCTCGGTCTCAATAGGGAGCAAAAAAAAAACATAAACACAAATTAATCACTATAAACTTTTGGCGGCGACATGTCCCCGCTAACACATAAACAAAAAAAAGAAGAAAACCTCGATTGTGGTCTCGATAGCAGGCACGTTGTGCTATTGGCTTCGGTTCTCGGCTTTGGTTCTCAGCTTCGGTTCTCGGTTTGGTCTCGATAGCAGATTGTACAGAAAATTTAACAAAAAATTAAAAAAATATAACAAAAATCAGAAAACACGTGTATAACAAGTTAACATATTGCAAAAATTAACAAATAACAAAAAGTTAACAAATTATAAAAAAATAACGAAAATCAATAATTAAAAAAATTACTCATGGGTTTGTAAAGAGAGGAGATGAGAAAAGATGAGAAAAGAAATAATTAAATGAGGAGAGGGGTTGAGGAAAGAATTATACGAGGAGAGGGGTTGAGGAGGGGTATCGTGCACAGTGGTGCGAGTGTGGGTGTATGTGATGGAGATGGTGGTACGGGGAAGTAGTGGTGGTGTAGTAGTGGTGCTGTCGTGGTGAAGTGGTGGTGTGTTGGAACGAGCGAGAGGAAGACGAAGGTAGAGATGAGTTTGTTTATTTTTTTTCTAAGTGTAAAAGCAGATTTGTTAATAATTGGGGTGTATTTTTAGTGATTACATTTGGCCGGGACATGTCCATGCAAAAAATATTTTGTCTCTTAGCCAGCCTTTTGGCGAGGACATGTCCCTGCTAAAAATATTTATCAATATCCAAAATTTTTGGCGGGATAAAGTAAATGTGAGGAGGGAATTACAAAAAATTCGTGAAATCTTCTAGCGGGGACATGTCCCCGCCAAAAGTATTTAATAATGAAAAAAAAAACTTTTAAATCATTTTATTTATGTTAGATTACTTTTAAATCATTTAAATTTTATTTAAATATTTTCTAAATCATATTTAATTAATTTAAATTTTTTCAAAATTAGTTACATCATTTTTTAACTAATTTAAATCATTTATACTTAATTTAAATCAAGTAAAATTATTTTTAAATCATTTTAATTAAGTTAAATCAATATTAAATCATTTAAATTTAATTTAAATTTTTCTAGAGTGAATTACATAATTGGTCCTTGTGGTTTGTTGAAAATTGCGTAAAATGTCCCGTGTTTTTTTTTTGACGCTGTTTCGTCCTCGTGGTTTACAAATCTTACGAATTTTGTCCCTCGTCCAAAAATGTTCGTTAATGTCTTGCGTTGTTAGTCCTTCGTTAGTGCAGTCCGTTAAGTGTTTTGCATCGTTAGTCCTTCGTTAATAAATTTTGCACCGTTAGTCCTTATTTTTAAAATATAGTTTTCCCAATTAGTCCTTCCGTTAATAATAGTTTTAACCCGCTTTTGTCCGCTTTTATCCGTTTTGCTCGCTTTTATCCGCTTCCCCTTTTTACGTCCGTCCGTTTTCTTCGCTTTATATAGTTTTTGTCCATTTTCTTACGCTTTTATCGGTTTCATCCGCTTTTGTCCGCTTTTCACGTTGTGTCCGTTTTAGACGTTTTATCGGTTTTTCTTACGCTTTTGTCCGCTTAAAAAAAATTGAATAAAAATTTCAAAAAAATTTGAATAAAAATATTTTCAAAATATATATATATATTTTGAAAATATTTCCGTTTTTTTCAATATTTTCGGAAAGTTTTAAGATTAAAAAAATATATTTGAAAAAATATTTTTCGAATTTTTTTTCAATGTCCGCTTTTTTTTTAAAAATATTTGAAAAAATATTTTTGTTCAAAATTTTTTGAAATTTTTATTCAAATTTTTTAAATTTGATATTTTTTTTCAAAACGGACAAAACGGAAAAAAACCCATTTAAAACGAATAAAAATTTAAAAACGGTCGAAAACAGAAACGGATAAAAACGGACAAAAGCGAAAAATGCATTTAAAAGGATAAAACGTAAAAAGGACTAAAACGAAAAACGGGGAAACGGATAAAAACGAACGAAAACGGATAAAACGGACAAAAAGGGTGAAAACTATTATTAACGGAGGACTAATTGGGAAAACTATATTTTAAAAAATAAGAACTAACGGTGCAAAATTTATTAACGAAGGACCGATAAAGGCAAAACACTTAACGGACTGCACTAACGAAGGACTAACAGCGCAAGACACTTAACGGACATTTTTGGACGAGGACAAAATCTGTAAGATTTGTAAACCATGTGACGAAACGCCAAAAAAAAAACACAGGGACATTTTCTGCAATTTTCAACAAACCACAAGGACCAATTATGTAATTCACTCTTTTTTCTAAATCATCTTTAATTAATTAATTTTTTTTTAATATTATTTACATCATTTTTAACTAAGTTAAATCATTTATACTTAATTTAAATCATTTTAAACGAATGAGCCGAGATGATATGGTTATACATGAGATGTTAAACGAATTAGGCGAGATGATATGGTTATACATGAGATGTTGAACGAATAAGCCGAGATGATATGGTTATACATGAAATGTTAAACGAATGAGCCAAGATGATATGGTTATACATAAGATGTTAAACGAATGAGCCGAGATGATATGGTTATACATGAGATGTTAAACGAATTAGGCGAGATGATATGGTTATACATGAGATGTTAAACGAATGAGTCGAGATGATATGGTTATACATGAGAAGTTAAAAGAATGAATCGAGATGATATGGTTATACATGAGATGTTAAACGAATGAGACGATATGATATGGTTATACATGAGATGTTAAACGAATGAGTCGAGATGATATAGTTATACATGAGATGTTAAACGAATGAGTCGAGATGATATGGTTATACATGAGATGTTAAACGAATGAGTCTAGATGATATGGTTATACATGAGATGTTAAACGAATGAGTCGAGATGATATGGTCATACAAGAGATGTTAAACAAATGAGTCAAGATGATATGTTTATACATGAGATATTAAACGAATGAGTCGAGATGATATGGTTATACATGACATGTTAAACAAATATGCCGAGATGATATGGTTATACATGAAATGTTAAACGAATAAGTCGAGATGATATGGTTATACATGAGATGTTAAATGAATGAGTCGAGATGATATGGTTATACATGAGATGTTAAACGAATGAGTCGAGATGATATGGTTATACATGAGATGTTAAACGAATTAGTCAAGATATGGTTATACATGAGATGTTAAACGAATTAGTCAAAATGATATGGTTATACAAACGAATGAGTCAAGATAATATGGTTATACATGAGATGTTAAACGGATGAGTCGATATGATATCTATTTCTCGCCAAAATTTTGGTGCCAACACTTCCCACCAAAAGCTCTTATCCACACAAACTCATTAATATCTTATTCTCACAACCACCAACACATTATTCAATCTATTTATCACAACCACCAATATACGCACGGTTATCATGCCTAGATTGTCGCAATTTGAAGCTTTTGCTTGTCGTTGTGGACAAGGAGATGTAGTTCTGTGAAAATCGCATAAAGGTGACACCTTTGGTAATCTATACTATGCATGTCCCCGATCAAAGGTGAACAATTACATATTTTTTTGTGTAATATATAAATAATTTGGTTAGTTGTTATATATATATATATATATATATATATATATATATATATATATATATATATATATATATATATATATATATATATATATATATATATATATATATATATATTACTAGCCTAGGACAAAGGATTTTGGATGTGGTTTTTTTTATGAAAGGAGGAACGACTCCGTTTAATGACCGGTTATCATGCTCCTTCAACGCCTCCAACTCATTCCGGTGGACCTTCATGAACTGCAACATACTATGCAGGACCTTTAACATCGAGTCCTGGAAATGCAAAGTGCTCAAACTGCATCAAATTGAATCACAAGATAAAGGTACTCGAGAAAATGCTAGAAGTGTATATGCATCCCAACAAGCAAACGGTTGATTTAGCTGCCCTATTCATGACCTTTATAATGACATGGACAATCTTATTTTTGAGTAATTCGTATGCTTTAATGTTCAAACTTTTATCGATCTGCAATGTAATTCATACGCTTTAATGTTTGAACTTTTATCGATATGTAATGTAATTTCGTATGCTTTAATTAATATCTAAACTTTTATCGATTATCTTGTAACAACGTAATTCGTACGCTTTAATGTTTGAATTTTTATCGATTTGTAATATAATCCGTACGTATTTTACATATCCAAACACCTCTTTAAATTGACTCAATCATCTGCTTGAAATGTATTTCTATTTGTAATGTAATCCGCTTTCTAATGTAATTCGTATGTATTTTACACTTGGTATTTGACATTAATCATCTGCTTGTTAAATCCATATCCAAAAACACCTCTTTAAATAGCAGGGCATTTCAAATATACAATTTTCCAATACTAAATTACATATGCATAAAGACTGGAACTGAAGGAACAATATCACAATTAACAAACACGAAGGCAAATCTTTTATTCAAAACACACAAGAGTTCTCAACCACATAAATTTCATACAGACTCAAACGAAACTACTAGACAAACAAACGAAACAACTCAAATGAAACAACTCGATAAGCAAACGAAACAACTCAAACAAAAAAAAATCGACAAGCAAACGAAACACACGACATAGACCATAACAAACATCGCCCATTCATTTTTTTTTGCTACTACTTCCCACTTTGCTAGAACCTGCACCAATCCCTTGCATTCTTTTGCTTGATGAAATGTTCAAACAAAGCTTCAAGATTTGTTATCCTCATTCCCGGTTTATCGACTTTTTCCTCCATTCTTTCACTATCAGCTTCGGCCAACATCTGTCTGTAGTATGGCTTTTTCATCAACCACTTCAGAATGACATCTCTCATCCACATGCTAATGTTCTTATAAGAACCATATTCCTCAATAATTTCATTGCCATATGTATTAAGAACTTCATCAAAGAGTGGTAGGTTCGATAAAACCTTTGACCACTCCTCTTCCAGCGTGTAACCAACCATTGTTATGTGTGTTTTATGAGAATTAACGATTGGGTTATTGGTGTTTTGCCGAATTGAGGATGATCGGTTAGGTTATATATAGATAAAAATTTGGTTAAATATATAGTACTAACCTTTTGGTGGGGACATGTCCCCTCTATAAGTAGTGGCGAAAAAAAAACCGAGAACATAATATTTACAACTTTGGTCAAAATTTGCCAAATATCAAATCTACTTTTGGCGGGGACATGTCCTCGCCAAAAGTGTGCGTTGAAAATTCACTAAACAGTCAGCGAGTTTGTGTACCAGCTCTGTTGGAATTATATATCATGACAATCAATAATAAAACACAAAACATCAAAGAATACATGCGGAAGCGTATATGAAAGATTAATGAATAATTAATTAACATAAACAAAAATATGCGTACCTTTCTTGATTCTAGCCGAACAAGAATCAAATCCACAAAACTAGCAATTGGATGAACCCTAATTAGGGTTTATAGGATTATGTGAATTACCCCTTACCGATTTTGTAATTCAATCCAAGAATACTAACAATAATGTGTTGATACCACTTTCTTGTACACACGTACTATAACGAATTAAAGCAATGCTAGTTTTAATTAAACAAAATAATTTGGTTTTGGAAAAGCAATGGTTCGACACCCTTGGGAGGTGGTCGACCGGTTTCAAACACAAAAAACACACAAACACTTTTTGGTTTTAGGTTATGAGTACAAGAGATACAAATCCAAGACCCCTAGCCTTGTATATATACTCAACTAAACTTGGAGAACAAGTTGAGTTTGAGATGGGTTGGGATACCCCTTGGGCCGATCGGTGGTGTGTCCCCCAAGGCCCCAAGGGATTCCGGAACCTTCCCAATATTAATTTGCAATCTAGTCCTTTCCAATTACATTTAACGACCGTTAGTCCATTACACTTAATTACTTAACGTCCGTTATAATTATTTCGTTTAATTAATAAATAAATACAACATTTATATTTAATTATTAACTTTAATCCTCATACGCAAAGTGTGCAATCCCGTGATCTCGAGTTCGATCCTAACTCATGAGCCCGTTTTTTACTAAAACCGGGCTCTATTAAGGGGGCTCTATTCACAAATCTCTAGTAGTGTCACGTCTACTAATTTATATCCATAAAACCAACAAGCTCAGCACGGTTTTTGTCGTTTAGTGACTTTCGGCGAGGACATGGGCGTCCCCTCCAAAAGTCTCCTCGCCCGTCCTCATGATTGTTGTAGTGATTATTCACACTTAAGTATGAATATTTTTAGAAAAAGTTCACGGCAAGTGCGAAGAAAAAAACGTAAAAAAATGGCAAATTTGTTGCAGTGTATACAGCATACACAACAATGCAATGAATGGGAATGAAGACACAACAATGGCGGATTCTACAAAGAGAAATAAACGACCTTAATAATAATAATAATGTAAATTTAACATCATGCATGTTGTCTTTTTCTTTGACATGCATATGCACAAAATTCCATTACAGAAACTAGAAATTAATTCGCATATTATACGACTGCTTATATGTTTCTTTAGAAAAAAGTTGTTCTGAATTATTAACTCCAGCATGGTTGCTCCATCTGATTCAGTACCACAAAACAAACAGGTAACTAATGTTTTTGTGGTAGCATGTCAGTTGTTGTTGTTTTTTGTACTACATAGGCCAAAGGCCCATTGGTTTGTTCGTGTTGTTTTTACATGTTATCGAGTAATATATCGTGATCAATCCCACTAAGTGGGTCATTTTTACGATGTCTAGCTAGTTTTAAAGTTTGTATCTTTCTCGTGATTTGCGATGTTCTTGGTCATAATATACATACCTTAGATGATCAAGTTCTTTTAAGCAGGGGAAATATGTTCGTGCTCGTGAGAATCCATTTTTTAATGGACTGACAAAAGGTAATACATCTATGATCAACCGGGCATCTCCATTTGACTTTATGGCAAAAAGCAGTAACCAGAGAATTTCTCGTTCGGCCTCAGTGAACAATCATAAGGGGTTTGAAAATGATGTTCCCGAAAATGTGTCATACATTCCATCAAAAGGTTCACAGTTAGACACTGGAAATGAGCCTCTCGGGATGTCTTTATCTGGAAGTGTTGATTTAAGTTCATCTCGGATGGCAGACAATATTTATAGTGATCGCGATGAGCACTTAGTTGAAAAGTCATCAAGTGTTAGTAAGAGGAAACAAAACCTTTCGGGAGTTTCTCTTCCTTCATGTGCTGCATCTTTTTATTATAGTAACTCACCACAGATAGACACTGTGGTGTCCTGTCAAAGCATTCAGATGCTAAATTTGTATTTAAAACAAAGTAAGGATGCTGTGAATGCTGGTGTTCCGGGAAGGTTTTTTCGTGCAGTGCTGGGACACATCTCAGGTATACTATGTTAACTGAATTAACAGTTTTTGTAGGTCGTCATAGATCTTATACTATTCTAATTATAAATAGACGCGGCAATTTTTACCCAATTCTGCAAACATGGATCAATATGTATCATGCTTTATTGCTAACGGGTTTAAGAAAATTTAACTAGGTGGTATTTTCGCTACCCAATAGACTGGCCGAGACCCCCCCCCCCCCACCACCATCTTTCAGCAATATGCATCATGATATATTAAAGACTTACGTAAAAATATTGTAAGAGATGTCTGATTTACTAATGAAAATTAGTTAATTTGCCTTAACTATAGGTCAAGTAAAAGTACCCCTAGGCTTTCGGTTAGCTGTAAACAATAAAGTTAACATTTAGGTATTACCAACTTGTTACACATGAACATATATTGATCGGGAAGGTGTTTAAGCATGTGAGAGTCTAGCGCCTAATAATAAGACATGAGTTATGAGCTGCCAGTAACTTCCTCCTTTGATTTTAAGACTGATCCTGAAATTTCAAATGTCAATTTGGCTGCCAATGATTAATCTGATAGTTACTTCTATGTATAATATAGATATCACAATAGTGTCAACGCCTGTTAATAGGCAATATGAAAATGTGGAAGATAGAACTTAAGTCAGAAATGTTTCACAATATTGTTTATCTTGGTCTTTTTATGTACTTATTCACAGGATCACAATAAACACGTAAATTATTGTTGCAATAATATGCAGATGCTGGATCATTTATTTCAACAATCATGTATTCCTACTACTTGAACGAAACTGATACCAGCTCTCAGTTTTGTACCGTGCCCGTTGTCAACAATAAGAGGACAGACCTTAACACTCATGCTGAGCTCAAATGGCTACTTAATACGTGTAATATTGATCAGTCATCACTTCTATTTGTTGATGAAGTACGGCTTATTACTTTCATATATTCATAATTAGTGTGATCATATCTTTAAAAAGATCATTTTGTAATCACATTTTGTTTTTAAAAAAAGAAGTATCCTCAAGTAAAATTATTGACATTGCAGTTTAATGGTTGTTACTTGAGCAGGTTGATCTTTCATATTATGATCTATTTGGCAGTCTTAAGATAGTTTTGATGAATGCTGATAAACTCCCAGAAAAACTAGAGGTAAAACTTATTTCAACTTCTATTGTCATTTATTATTGGTAGTAATTCCGACCATATATTGATAAATGGGTCAATTTGGATTGTGTCTTATCTCAAACGGGCCAAATAAATGAAAAATAGCTAAAGTGGAATGCTTTAAACATGTTGAAAGTTGTCTGAAGTCTAAAATGCATACATTCTAAATTGTTTTCTTTGAAGTTATATTATTATCCATGTTTCATTGGGTATATATGTAATTGCCCCATATTTTTTTGTAACCGAATTATCATGTTAACTACATATAGTTTCTTTTCATTACAAATATATGTTTTTTGGTCAAGCCAAACCCGGCTGACTCTTTTTTACCAGTACTAAAACTTGCCTTGTTTCATCCTAAACTTGTCTTGACCTGCGGCTTTATCATTTATACCAACTCGCGTCTTAATTGAACAGGCCCTGAAGGAGTCAGTAGTGGAAACTTTCAATTACCAAAAGGTTAGGTTCCCCTTGATTATATTGGCCGAGTTGTACTGGTGTTGTATGCTTTTGAAGCTCATCCGTGAATTTTGATATGTTTTGCAGGGTGGTTTTGCTTATCCTTCAGATGATACTGTTGACAAACAGGTGATCAGCAGCACATATAATTTACATAGAAAACTTAAATATTAGCATAATGAAATGGTGTTTTTTTAATCATAAGTGAATTATGTACATATGTGCATTTGAATATATCTTACACTGATAAAATCAAACGCGTCTATGAGTCAATCATAAATAAATCATATACAAATAGCATTTCTAAATGTATAAAACTTGGGGAAACATGTAAACGGTAGAATATATATGAGTAAGTTTACGCATAGAGCTTAATATCTGATGAGATTTGAGAAATATAGTCTTTTTGCCAATACAGGACTCTTCATGCTGTGCCCTTATTGCTGAAAAGTTTGCATTGACAGCGCCTAAGTTGTTGGTGGGAAAAGGTGTATCTCGCCTTCTGGTATGCATGACTTATATCATATTGAATCATTCATTTACATTTCCTTATATTATTTTCTGTCCTTTGACTGTTCGCTGCTAACTAATACTTTTTAAAATTAAGCAGCGTGTCACACGAAATTCATTTATGGGTGTTTGGACATATGTTTTCAAAGTGATTCTTCCTATTTTAATGAATATAATCACAATCCAATAAATTACTTTGGATCTTAATTACACCATATTAAAGAAGTAACATAACAATTCTTGCAATGTCCCATATGCGGATTATAAATTCTCGAGGATTATTCCAAGTTTTATGTGTTTTTGGTTAATTTATATATACATGTTCTTGCAGCTAGCAGGCATCCTCTTGGACACTGAAAATTTGACTAGTCCTCAGTGTACATCCGCAGATAGATACATGTCAACATTATTACTTGACGGGGCTGGTCGATTTGGATGCAATGGTCTTTATCAAATATGTAAGCTTAGTATATTCATATATGATTGTCTTTAACTTTTAAGGATATAAGGACTATTTCTAATGCAATTTTGGATTTTTTTTTTTTTTTTTTTTTTCAGTGAGATCTAAAATGCAGAATGTATACCAACTTAGTGTTGGACAAATTCTAAAAAAAGACTTCAGAAAGTGGACAAGAACAGGTAGGAACATATTCTTATCTTTCTTAGTATATTATCAAGGTAACATGGTTAACGAAGGTTCTTATAAACCAATACGATTACCAAACTTATGCAATAAAGATGATGCCATGATTATTCATCACATTATAAACCTGAAGAATTGTAGAAATAAGTTTTTCAGTGAGTAGAATCATTAGAAAAAGATAGTATAATTTCCATTGTTGGGATGTTTATGATTGTGTGATTTTGTGACGGCTAATTTTTGACGCAGGTAAAGCTAAGAGTCGAGGCTCAAGATTGGTTGTATCCGATGTAGGGTTGAGTGCAATTGAAATATCTATTCCTCAGCTTCTGTCTAATGATGAAACTTCAATTCAAGAAATTGTTCTTTTCCAGCGTGAGTATAATCTAAAAATGTTTTTATGTTAGACATAAATGATCATTTTGGGACGAATACAACCTGGAAGAGTAAATGCTAATTGTATAAACTATACTCAATATTTTTGTGAGCTAACTTGATAACCTTGAATGATAGTGATATGACTGATATGATTGTTAAGAGTGCAAATATTTTTACATTTCTCTACACTGGCATCCTTTGTTCTACGCCCACTAGGGACGGAAAATGGAACATCCAGATGATCTATTGTTTTTTTTTTTTTTTTTTTTCTTGTGTGCAGAGTTGGAGAAACTTAGGTTGCTTATTATTGTCTTGGGTTGCGATCATCGTAAGAACATAAAGGTTAGGAGTGACTTTTCATGTTCCTATCTTTACATGTCAGTAAGAGATGCCTTAGCAATCCAATTTCATATTATCGATTAATACAATAACATTTTATTTTTTCCTCTTCTATTCTGTTTTAATATATGTAAGGAAATGCTGATCTCGGCTGAATCAGAGGATCTCCTGAAGGACCTGCTTCTTTTCCTTGATACGCATGCTCCACATTTAAAACGTCATGCCATGTATCAACCAGGTCTGATTACTTTTCGTCATTATTATTATTGGAATACATTATTCAGTCATCATCGTTCTTTTCTCTGCTGCAAAAAGAATGTGGACAAAACATAACAGTCCCGGTTCTGTTTTTAGGTTTTCTCAATCATGTTTTACACAACCCTATAATTGTTTCATTGGGGAAGATCCTGTTTTATTAGCAGTTTATAAGTGGTGTCATAAAATATAAGACTATTTTATATTTGACAAACATGGAAGATTGAATACTCTTATGCAGGTCTAAGTGATGAGATGAGAGCATTTACCTTGGAGGATGTTGCATCAAAGACGATCATGGAGCAGCTGCTACAAGACTTTTGTAGAACTTGATTGGCAGGTTTTAAAACTGTTGACAATTATAAGTTTGTTGTCTTGTTGCTCTACATTAGAGATGGTAATTTCAAAACTCTTACGTATGAATGCGTCAAATAGCATAAATTTAGCTCAACTGTGCTGAAAGCCACCCAAAGTCTATTTTTCCAGATTCAACACTGGACAAACCAATGAATCACTAGTAAATTGCACACAATACTTTTTCTTGTTATCTATACTACTTATAAAGCATTTAGCACGCTCTCCCTTCATAAAATTTAAGACTTTTTAAAATAGAATTTAAGCAAATACAACTAGTTAAGCTATTAGTACAACCATTTAATTTAATAAATATTCAACTATTAGACTTTTCAACCCCTATTTAATGTTAAAAAAAACATCCCCAAACATAAAAGGTACATGTTAATATACTTATTGTATTAGTTGGATATCCGCGCACAGCGGCGGCGATAAATATAATTATATAATAAATATAGTAAATGAATCCTAACTCAACTCTCCTCGCAATTCCTTACCCGCTTAGTGAATTCATTTCACAACATTCCAAATATATATGTGTTAGTTGTATGTGTTTGTTTGGGTTTTCCACATCTTTCCCGTGACATCATTATTCCCGCATATAAAAAGAACTTCACAATCTTTTACCCGTCAAACACTTTCCCAAAAGTAAATGATTTTGATAAATAAAGTTTGTATTTATTGAAATAAATGTTAAAGTTATAAAAATTTGAATCAAAATAAAATAAAACTACTAAAAATGTAAATACTAAAACTCATAAAAATATATCAAAATGTATGTTGAATTAAAGAGCACAAAATTTTAAAAAATATAGTGAAATTAGATCATAAAAAAATTAAACGAATTAAAAGATATTTAAATTTAAAAATAAAGGTTATTAATTATTTAAGAATGATATATGTCACCCCATTATCGGAATCCTCCCTTATTTTTTTTTTTTTTTTTTTTTTTTGAAAGTTTACTTTTATTCACAACACAACACTCACATCAAACCGATGGAGCAACTATACAAGACAACCGATTACACGATATTAAAATGATACCAGTTTTTCCAGTCCGTCTCACAATGTTTAAACCGATTTCTAAATAATAAAAAACTGAAAGACTTGATATCTTGAAGGATCTTCCGAGCATCCGTCCTAATATTGTTAAAGTGCTTATCATTTCTCGCCTTCCAAATACACCAGCAGGATATAAACGCCACCCCTTTAACAATTTCTTTTTTCCTTCTATCCAGACCCGAGGTTTTATGAATGTTCAAAATACCAAGCCGATCGAAGAGGAACAAAGGAGACAGTTTACACCACCGCCCAACCATATGCCACACTTCCATGGCTATTTCACAGCCGCTGAAAAGATGCTCGGCGTCTTCAATAGCCTCCCCGCACAGCCCACACAACACGTTGTCGAAGCAACAATTACGGACTTGTAAAGCCACCATCGTGGGAAGCCTATCCAGCATCAATCTCCACATCAAAACGTTGCACTTGATCGGCAACCATTTAACCCACTTGAGCTTGACACTATTGTAAACTACTCTATCACTTCTGAGGAAATTTTTTACCGAACGGACACTAAACCCTTGGGTACCTTTCCAAAGCCATTTCCACTTGTCCATTTGGCCATTTAATCTCTTCCCTGCCATCAGTAAAACCAGCCTGGTATTCTCGTCCTCTTCTAAAAACGACAAAGTCCCCCCACTATCTAGCCAACCTCCGTCGTACATCCCAGCATTATTGAGAAACTTCTCCTGAACCCGACACTTTTTATTCCTTTCCTTCTTGAAAAGAAGGGGGAATTCCTCTTTCAAAATCTTATCCCCCGCCCACATATCCAGCCAAAACCGAATATCCTTCCCATCTCCCACTTCACCTTTGAACATATGTTGCAATTCAACTCCAGCCACTTTGGTGTTTGAAATAGTTCTAACAATAGTATTCCAAACCCCCGACATAGCAGTCTTAACAGGAAGGGACAACCAACTTCTCGAGCTACCGTGGATGGCATCAATCACCTTTCTCCAAAGACTACTAGATTCCGTCCTATATCTCCATACCCATTTAGACAAAAGAGCGATATTAGAGTCCATCAACCTACTAAGACCAAGGCCCCCATACGGACAGGAGTCGTAACTCGGTCCCAAACCACCCAATGAATCTTTTTAGCCTCACACGTGCCTCCCCATAAAAAAGTTTTAATGATCCTTTCAAGGTTATTAATAACCTTAGACGGAGCTTTAAACAAGGACAAATAATAAGTAGGGAGATTTTCCAGCACCGCTTTGATTAAGGTGATCCTACCCCCAATCGACAAACAAGCCGCCTTCCATCTAGAGAGTCTAGACTTAAATATATCGATCATAAAATCCCAATTGACCACCCTATTCATGTTACCACCAATCCGTAAACCAAGATAATCAAAAGGGACTGAGCCCGACCTGCACGACTCACTCCTCGCCACTCACCGACTCGGCTTCCTCCACCCCACCCCGTAGATCAAAGATTTCCCCATATTTATACTCAGGCCCGAGCACAAATGAAAACACCTGAGAATGCGAGTAATCTTGTGGATATTCTGAACCGACCAATCACCCAAGAAAGAACAATCATCAGCATATAACAAATGGGAGACCGAAGGGCCCTGGTTTGGAAGCTGAATACCATTGATGAGACCATTGTTGCTCGCTTTCTTCATCATGCACGACAATGCTTCCATCACAATCAAAAATAAAAACGGAGAGAGAGGATCGCCCTGTCTCATCCCCTTTTGGCATTGAAACTCAAAAGTAGGGGACCCGTTAACCAAAACCGCCGACCTAGCCGAGGAGAGGATACTATGAATCCATTTGCACCATAACTCTGGGAAGCCCATCTGATCCATAATCGCCAAAAGAAAATCCCAACTAACATTGTCATAAGCTTTGTTGAAATCCACCTTAAAGATAAAAGTACCTTTTTTCTGCTTTTTTGCCCAGGAAATAATCTCATTCAAAATGAGAGGCCCATCTAAGATAGACCTATCCCCTAAAAACGCGGACTGATTAACCGAAATCAGAGGACTCAACACCTTTTTGATCCGATTAGCCAGAGCCTTGGAAATGACCTTACTCAATACCCCAACAAGAGTAATGGGCCTATAATCATTAAGGTGACTCGGGTCTTTAACTTTGGGGATCAAAGTAATAAACGCCGAATTACACCCCTTACTAAGGCTCCTACCAGTGGATAGAGCTTCAAAAACATTATTAAAGTCATCTTCAAAGTAAACCCAGAAATGTCTGATATATCTAAACGAGAAACCATCCGGCCCGGGAGCCCGATCTTCCCCACATTCAAAAACCGCGTTTTTGATCTCATCCTTAGAAAACCGAAGCACCAGGGAGTCGGCCGCCTCCCTTGAGAGTCTATTCTCAATACCGTAGTCTAAGAAAGGTCTGTCCTTCCACTCTTCCTTAAACTTGCTTCTAAAAAATTCAAACGTATACCTCTTTATCATCTTCGGCTTGGTTATCCATTCTTCCCCAATCGATAGACCATGGATCGAATTACTCATCTTTCTGTTATTGATAAGGCCATGGAAAAACCGATTGTTGCCATCACCTTCCGCCGCCCACTTATTCCTCGATCTTTGTTTCAGATCCTTAGACTTTCGAGACTCTATATCTTCTATTTTCTTTATACATTCGTTCCTTATCCACAACTCTTCTTCCATCAAGTCGTTATCTTCCATATTCCGATCAATCTCCTCTAATTCTTTCTTGCACAAATCGAAATCTTCATTTTCAGTCTGAAGAAACTTATCACGCCACTCTTTAAGGTGTTTTCGCAGCCATCTAAATTTCAACACCAACTTGCAAAACGGATCTCCGAGAAGACAAACTCTAGCGCCTTAGTGATAACAAAGGATACACTGGGTATTCCACCAAGAGTTAAAAGTCCGAACAGTTTAGGACCGAAATTGTTATCCAGAATCGATAACAATATCGGGTTATGATCAGAGTACCCTCTAGGCAAGACCCTAAAGCACGCCATAGGCCACCTATCGAAGAACTCTCTACAAACCAAGCATCGATCAATTTTGCTCATTTTACTACCCCTCTCGTCAATCTTGAGGTAAGTGTACTTACCGCCTTTCATCATGTATTCCTGAAGGTCGGCAGACGCTATAAACTCATTAAAATCTCTAGCACTACTACTTTTAAAGTTTGATCCCTTCCTTTCTTCTTTGTCCCTGACCGCGTTAAAATCCCCTATCATGATCCAACAACCATTATAATTGTCCTTTAACCTTTTCAATTCTTCCCAGACTACTCCCTTAGCCCTTCTAGACTGAGGGGCATATATGTTCACCACATAGACCATCTTATCGAAACCTTTGATATGACCAAAAACAATCAGCAAATTCTCTCTCTGAATATTTCCCATTCTCTTAAAAACACCAGGATCCCATATACTAACCAAACCACCCGACCTCCCATTTGGCTCGACCACTTCAAACTCAAAATTAGACCTTCCCCAAAACCTTCGCACATCACTCTCCGACACACCACCACTTTGAGTTTCCTGAATAGCCACAAAAGAAACCTTTTCCTTGTTTTTCAAACTACTAATCCACATGGGTTTCTTATCTCCACCCAAACCCCTAACGTTAATAGATAGAACATTCATTGTAAAACAGGGTACATACCTTCCTTCACAATGAAGCCTCTAACCTCCTCTCGAACCAATGAGAGGTCAACTCCGATCACTTTACCTATATCAATGGTCTCTTCAATCTCTGAAGTTATCTCCTTCTCTTTCGAACTATCTGGTTGGGGTCGCTCTCCACCATCTGTAACCTTATCTTGACTTCTAAAGTCAATATCAGGTGGAGTGGGGATATTGTTAAGGTCCAGAATATTATCTTGAGAACCCTGCCCGTCTACTAAACGGGTACCCGACCTTAAGTTTTCAATCTCCTTATCAATATTAACACCCCAACATTTAAGCCCAAGATATCATCAAGTGAGAATGGATCAGACTCTCTCATTCTTTTCTTGGGCCTAGTGGGAAGCCCAATATTCAATTTATCCCAATCAAATGGAGGAAAAGGAATATCGTTCCTCACATTCTCCATACTAGCTTCCGAATTAAAAGTCACATGACCACTAGGACCCACTCCCATAATATTAATACCGTTACCATCAACCTTTCCATCTCCACTCTTTTCCCCATGCAAATCAGCATCGAGACCCCCACCCTCCCCATGCATAGACTCTACAACTTCCGCCCTAAACTCCCCATCTTCCAAGTCGTTCATATTAGCAGATAGATTCATCGGAACGTTACAGTTCGACTCCGGGGGTGGAGACCCCCCGGAAATAGTGGTGTTACAACAAGGAGCCCAATCTATAAGTTTCTCGGAATACCATACTTTGAATTTCTTGTCCCTCCAGGATAACGTGACTTCGCCTTTAATCTCCCCTCCATTTTTAACAAGGACCCCCACACCTTGGACCGATTTATTCATGCTTCCTTCGTTAAGAGATGAAGGAGATACAATTTTACCCACATGACCCCCTATCTTGTTAAACGTAATAGCATTAGCAAGATGAAGAGGAACACCATAAATCCCTATCCAGGCGATTCTCTCATAAGGGAGAGATTGGCCCCGCCATTCCTCCAACCTGTTGAACCAAACCTCCCACGTATCCTTCTTGAGCAAAAACTCCTTAGCCACCAAGCAATTACTAAATATCACTAGCATGCTAAGACCTCCCAAGTATTGTAATCTCACGTTAGAAAAACCATGTTTACCCAAAGACTCACTAAGACCGGACAGGATCTCGAAGTTGCAACATCTTCCGACAAGAGCCATACCATGGACGTTAGCCATCTCATTAACCATAGGGTCAATCATAATTACCGATGCGCCTTCTGATTTCTCCACCAACCCTGTGACTATATTACTGAATGATCTACCTTCCTGGAACCTACTGCTAGTTCCAGTCGGCCTTGCAAACTTTGGTGTTGGGACGGTTTTCTTCTTCATCGCCCCTTTGATTCCTGCTTTTTCGTTTTCCATCGCATATCTTGCAAGATTCACCTCAAGTTTATGCTTACCCAGCTTCACAAATTGAACCCTTCTCTCCAACTCTTTCCAGTCTTGTATGCCTTTGAAACTAACGAAACCAAATCGAGTCCCTTTTGAGTTTCTTCTCCTAGCGATATAAGCCCCCGCAATCGTACCATACGGCTCAAAAGATGAAGCGAGGTCACATGTCACTCAATGATTGGAGCTCCTTATCTTAATTTTTTGTGGAGCCCACAACTTAAATGCTTTATATAATACTAGTTGGATACCCGTGCACAGCGGCGACGATAAATATAGTTATATAATAAATATAGTAAATGAATTGTTAACCCAACTCTCCTCGCAATTCCCTACCCGCTTAGTGAATTTTTTTCACAACACTCCAAATGTAAATGTGTTAGTTGTATGTGTTTGTTTAGGTTTTCCGTATCTTTCCCGTGACATCATTATTACCGCCCGCATATAAAAAAAACCTTCACAATCTCTTTCCCGTCAAACATTTTCCCAAAAGTAAATGATTTTAATAAATAAAGTTTGTATTGATTGAAATAAATGTTAAAGTTATAAAACTTTGAATCAAAATAAAATAAACCTACTAAAACTGTAAAAACTAAAAACTCATAAAAATATATCAAAATGGATGTTGATTTAAAGAGCACAAAATTTTAAAAAATATGGTGAAATTAGATCTTAAACGAATTAAAAGATATTTAAATTTAAAAATAAAGGTGATTAATTAGTTAAGAAGTGACATGTGTCACCCCATTATTGGAGCTCTTTATTTTAGTTTGTTAGAGCTCATCCCTTTTTGTTTTTTTTAGTTAGAGAAGTGACACATGTCACTCAATGATTGGAGCACTTATCTTAATTTTTCGTGGAGCCCACAACTTAAATGTTTTATATAGTAGTATAGATAAATGTTAAAGTTATAAAAATTTGAATCAAAATAAAATAAACCTACTAAAAATGTAAATACTAAAACTTATAAAAATATATCAAAATGGATGTTGAATTAAAGAGCACAAAATTTTAAAAAATATAGTGAAATTAGATCCTAAAAAAATTAAACGAATTAAAAGATATTTAAATTTAAAATAAAGGTGATTAATTAGTTAAGTGACATGTGTCACCCTATTATCGGAGCTCCTTATTTTAGTTTGTTAGAGCTCCTCCCTTTTGTTATTTTTAGTTAGAGAAGTGACATATGTCACCCAATGATTAGAGCTCCTTATCTTAATTTTTGTGGAGCCCACAACTTAAATGTTTTATATAATACTAGAAGGGTACTCGCAGAATGCTGCGGCGGTGCACCGATGACTATTTTGTAGCGAACAAATGTTTTGAGGTGGTGATGTGATGAGATGGTGGTGACAATGCATGCGATAAGTATAGTTATATGTGTTTGCTTACCCGTTTAGTAAATTCGTTTCACAACATTTCGAATGTATATGTGTTAGTTGTAAGTAGAGGTGGCAATCACAACCCATTTAGAGAAAAATGGGTTGCTATGGGTCAAAAATAACAACTTATGGGTTGGATTGGGTTACCTCATTTGCAAAGAACAGGTCAAATGGGTCAATATATGGACTTATGTGAATCAACAAATGGGTCTAATGGGTCAACAAATGGGTCGAATGGGTCACTTAAGGGTCGGATGATAACTCAACCATCATTAGATGTCGTGTTTTTTATGTTTTTATACGTTTTTATATTTTTTTCGTCAATTTTAACATTTTCATCCGCTTTTAGCGTTTGTCATATTTTACGTTTTAAATGCGTTTTTAACGCCGTCCGTTTTTACGTTTTCATCCCGCGTTTTCGTCAGTTTTAACGTTTTCGTCCGTTTTGCGCGTTTTCGTCTGTTTTACGTTTTCGACGTTTTGCGCATTCGTCCTTTTTACCGTCGTTTTGCGCGTTTTCGTCCGTTTTACGTTTCGGTCGTTTTACCGTGGTTATCGTGTTTTCGTCCGTTTTGCGCGTTTTCATCCGTTTTACGCTTTCATCCGTTTTGCGTTTTCGTCCGTTTTTACGTCCGTACGTTTTCGTCGTTTTTTTACGTTTTGTCATTTTTACGTTTTAAATACATTTAGCGTTTTCGTCCATTTTTACGTTTCGTCCATTTTTACCTTTTCATACATTTTTACGTTTCTTACATTATTTTACGTTTTTTCCTTTTTTTTACCTTCTTTTACCTTTTTACCTTCTCGCCACGTTTTTACGTTTCGCCTGTTTTTTACGGACAAAAGGCGCAAAAGACGAAACGTAAAACGGATGAAAACGTAAAAAGGCCAAAAACAAAAACGGATGAAAACGTTAAAAACGGACTAAACGAAAACTAAGAAAGCACGCAAAAGCGGATGAAAACGTAAAAACGGACGAAATCGCAAGAAAAAACAGATGAAAACGTAAAACGGACGAAACGTAAAAACGCTGCAAAAACGGACGAAACGTAAAAAGGGACGAAACGCGCAAAAACGGATGAAAACGTAAAACAGATGAAAACGTAAAAACGAACGAAAACGCCAAAAACGGCGAAACGTAAAAATGGACAAACGTAAAAACGGACGAAACGTAAAAATGGACGAAAACTCGCAAAACGGATGAAGACGTAAAAATGGATGAAAACGCGCAAAACGGATGAAAACGAAAAACGGACGAAACGCGCAAAACGGATGAAAACGTAAAAAAACCGAAAACGCGCAAAACTAAGAAAACGTAAAAGCGGACGAAAACGTAAAAATACGGATGAAAACGTAAAAAGGGACGGAAACGCGCAAAAAGCGGATGGCGTAAAAGCGGATGAAAACTAAGAAAACGGATGAAAACGTAAAAAGCGAAAACGTAAAAATGACGAAAACGTAAAAACGGATGAAAACGGATGAAACATACTATAGTAGCATGATTACGGTGGAAATGTAACGAGTCGACCCGACCCAACCCGACCCAACCCGTTTGACCCATGACCCATTCAACCCATTCTTATAGTATGACCCGTTTGACACATGACCCATTTGACCCATAAACCATTTGACCCATGACCCAAACCGACCCGACCCGACCCATTTGCCACCTCTAGTTGTAAGTGTTTGTTTGGGTTACCCGTAACTTTCACGCGACATCATTATTCCCGCATATAAAAATACCCTCGCAATCTCTTACGCGTCAAACACTCCCCCAAAAGTATATGATTTTGACGAATCAAGATTATGGCTATGTTTGGCACACAAGATTATGGAGAGATTATGCTTATTTTTTCAAAAAATAAGCTACTTAAAAAATAATCTTTGTTTGGCAAAGATTGCTTATAAGAGATTATAAAAAATAATCTTCCATAATCTACGAAAATAAAGGTTACTTCATGTAGCTTATAAAATAATCTCTTTTATAATCTTTTTAAGCAACAAAGACCAAAGACCAAAGATCGAATAAAGATCAAAGATCAAGACAATCTATTTTGCCAAACATACCCTATATTGATTGAAATAAATGAAATAAAGGTTAAAGTTGTAAAATTTTGAATTAAAATAAAATAAACCCACTAAAAATATAAAAACTAAAACTCATAAAAATATATTAAAATGGATGTTGAATTAAAGAGCATAAAATTTTAGAAAATATGGTGAAATTAGATTATAATATAAATAAGTAGATAAAAAGATATTTTAATTTGAAAATAAAGATGAATTTTTAGTTGAGAAGTGACACATGTCATTTTATAATTGGAGCTTCTTATTTTAATTTTTAGTAGTTAGGAGTTAGGCTTGGAGTTTGTTAGAAGTTAGGCTTGGAGTTTGTTAAGAAGTGACACATGTCATCTCATGATTAGGGCTCCTTATCTTAATTTTACATGCATTATAATATATCTTTCCATAATAAGCAAGTAAAAAAGTCTGAATTTTTAAGACTTCTAATTTTAGAAGGCCTAAATGCATTATAAAGTAGTATATTTAAATAACATTAAAGATATTAGAGTTATAGTAAAGTTATTCCGTAGCAGCAAAAACATTCAAATTATCTTATGTCTCAAAATAGCTAATAATATTTATTTGACGGTTACGATCACTTTAATCATATGTAATCCATGGACATTAGAAAATGATTACATTAGGTAAGTAAAAATGCGTTATATGATAAAAGTAGTGCAATAATATAGTTAATATGTGCACATTTTTATGAATGGTTTGTTGAAACCTACATATATATTATACACGGTTCGGTTCGGGTAGCCGCAGATAACTAAAAGTAAAAACCAAAACTGAACCGTGATAAGAGGGTTTTTTCAATTTCGGGTTTTCTCGGTTTCGGTTTCTTCGGTTGTCGTTTTTTTCCATTTTGCATTGAGCGGATCGGCTCAGTTCATCGGTTTCTCTGATTTTTTGAACACCCCTAGCAAATACTACCCATTTTTGAAAATTGTATAATAGACAAAATTACATGTTTGTTCCATGCGGTTTAACCCAAATAATAGGTTTAGTTTCTAAGTCTTTTTAATTACGCAACACATACTATTTTTGCAACCTGTTGCCCATTTAGTCCCTATTATAGGAAATAGGGACTATCCGTATAATTAAAAAACTGTAAATAATAGATGATCCCTATTTTTTAAAGGGACTAAATGTGTAAATGGGCAACACGTTTCAAAAATAGATATGTGTGGTGCAATTAAAACGACTTATGGACTAAACCTGTTATTTAATCACAGGGACCAAATGTGTAATTTTTTCTAATTTTACTTTACATCATATTCAGAAGGGAATTGATCTACACACTCTATTTATTGATCCACACTCCACAGTACAAGTAGATAATGCACAGTATGAGTTTTGTACAATTTATTGATGCATGAAAAAAGTGTCCCAATAAATTTGGCGAGTGCGCAAATCACTTGCCTTTACAGAAACTTTAAGATGAAAAAATCACAACACTATCCGATTCTATTGCAGCTAAACACCGACAACAATTAGTGGTTCTGAATTCAACCAACTTACTAAGAGCACTAGGTGCCATGACATACCCAACTTATTCATTCGGAGCTCACGGGGTGCCACATCACTATAACAAACATTCACAACTAACCCCCTTCTCTCTCACAACTAACCTCAACTTACTCATTTGGGTCCACCACTTACAACTTTAATTTTTTTTTTCACATTTCTAAATAAACTAAATTCATTTATTAAAATAAAAATACAATACAACATATTTAAAAAAAGTTATAAATTAAACATTGAAAAAAAAAGACCTTGAATGTTAAGAAAATGTTATCACCTACCTTAATTTAACCCCACTAAATTAAAAATAAATAAATAAAAAAAATTGCGTCTTCTTCCCCAATCCTCACACACACTACACACACACACTTGAAATCAAAAAACGAATAAAAAGAAAAAACAAATCACCATTGTCAGAAAAATACCTCGCCGTGCAGATGATGAGGTGATCAACAACGAGCTGAAACCCGGGGGGGGGTGTCATGACGAGCCAAGATGAAGGTGCCATGTGGCACGCGAGCGAAGACGAGAATCACACTGAGTGCTCTAATATGTATATTTAATATAAAGGCAAGTGAACGATGAAAGAGAGAAAAGTGAAAATTGTTGATCTTAGACGAGCAATTGATCTTATTCATCGTATCAGATAAATCTAACACAAACAAAGTATAGCAAGCTGTCTTGTATAAAGCTTAAACACTTTGCGGAAACTAATATTTAATGACAAAGAGAATGATTAACACAATTTGTTTCTCACAAAACACTTCAATATATTAATACGAATACTCAAAAGTATTAGGGTTACAAAACCTTGAAGTGATCGTCTCTAGAATAACTGGTACTCTAAATCTAACCTAGGACATCCTTTTATAGGCTAAGGAGTCCTAGTCGGTTTACAATAACTTTCTATACAAGGTACATCTTATAGAATCTTTTCAATAATTATCTAACCGACTATACATTATTGATGAGTGTCTAAATACTCATCATTTTTGTACTGTTAAAATGCCAAAAACATCTGAAAACACTCAGAAACACATCAAAATGATAAAAATATCACAAACAAGTGTTTTATATGTTTTAAATGCAAAAACATCAAAATCTGGTAAAAAACATATCAAGTTTGCATATTTGGCAGTTTTAGTCCCCCAAGTTACAAAAGTTGTCAAAATCAGTCCCTGGTCATTCCAAAACTTGTAAAATATCATTTTAGGTCCTTGGGATTCACAAGTTGTTCAAAATAATCCTTTGAAGTTTAAAATCACAAATTTACAACTTTGGTCCCTCAACTTTGCAAAAGTGTCAAAATTAGTCCCTAAGGTTTTAAAATTGGAAATTAATCAAAATAAACCTTGTACTATTCATATTTGACAATATTGGTCCTTATGAGAAAAGTTTTGAGAAATTTCAAGTTTGGTCCCTGGAGTTTCTAAATTGACAGATTTGGTCCCTAAGGTTTAAAATAAAGAAATTTATACTTGTGGTCCTTGTACTAATGGTTAATTGCAGGATCAGTCCTTGAAAACACTTTGGGAGAATTACAATTCCAGCCCCTTAACTTTGTTGGAATTACATAAATGGTCCTTGTTAATATTTAAACCAAAATGGATCCTTTGTTAAATATCAATCCAAATCCAGTTAATCCAATATCCAGGCCCAAAACCCCTAGCCCAAACCCGCTACCCCGTTATTAATAACCCGGTCAATAAAAGTCAAATATCCCAAAACCGCCAAACACTATTCATCCGTCTCTCCCACCCTTGTTTACCCAATACCAGTGGTTTCCACCACCTGTCCACAACCTTTCCACCTATCCCCCCTCCACCTCTACACCAATCCAAACCCATTTAATGCAAATAACCTGCTCATAAGACTTTTTCCGCCAATTTTCCAAGTGGACGATTTGGATTAATTTGAAGAAATCAATGGTTAGATTTAGGTGGGAAAGACTCAGAGGTCGACAAGGGAAGTTTGAAGTCAATAAATACAGAAAGAGAAGCAGTGGAGAAACCAAGTAGAATAGCTTAGAGTAGCTTAATTTAGCTTATCTCGTTTTTAAATAAATTAAGTTTATAGTTTATGTTTAAGCTTTCAAATGCCTTGTAATCTAATTTCAGTGTAATAAAAACTTACTTTCAGTTTCAATTTCAGTTATTGTGTACTAATTCAGTTTTTGCCTATTTCCATGTTTAAATTTCCAAATTTCTCAAATATTGTTCTTAGTTGTTAATGAGGGTTGTATAAGCTCACACAAGCTCATATAAATCTTCTGAAAGCTTTTAGAAACAATAATTTTTAGTTTAAAATTAAAAAACCAAAAATACCAAAAAATTCATATAAATTAGTTATAAAATAAAAATCATGAAGAAGGTGCAAGGAAGCTGAAGCATGGTGATTTCTGGATTGCTATATGGTTTAGAGCTTCTTGGGAAGCATTAGGATTGATCCTTAGTCCTTGGTTCCATGTTTGTGCATGATCTCATATTTTGTAAGCCTTTTCTTGAAATTTGCATTCTCTATTTTTAGTAATCAAACCTTGTTAATTCTAGTCTAATCATGTCTAAGTATGGTTAATATCAGTTAATCAATAGGTTATTTGGGTTAAAAACTTGTTTTTATGCTTAATTCTTCACAACATCTTCTTTAAAGGGTGTTTGTTTTCACTGTGTTTACTGTATTAAAGCTTATCTGTGTTGTTGTTTGTTGTAGTTTTGAGTCTCACTAGTACCTAAATACTCATATCAACCTAGAAAACCAGTCCTTACTTTGTGTAAAGTCAAACTTTCCTTTAATTTCATTTTACTTAGTAACTGTTGGGATTTGGAGTGTCAAAATCATCACAGTAGATTAAAATTTGTTAGCATAGCTTAATATAATCTCATTATACCTTAATACAACATAATAAGTCATTAAAATCAATCCAAAGTTCATGAAAGTCAAAGTATTAGTGTAAGTAAAAAAGTCAAAA
This sequence comes from Chrysanthemum lavandulifolium, assembly GCA_022545495.1. Taxonomy (NCBI): domain Eukaryota; kingdom Viridiplantae; phylum Streptophyta; class Magnoliopsida; order Asterales; family Asteraceae; genus Chrysanthemum; species Chrysanthemum lavandulifolium. The sequence goes on from CM040240.1 coordinate 119,181,774, forward strand.
TATCTCAATACCCGTTTTTGAATAAAAATTAGAATTTTATTGTGAGTTTATTATTAGGATTTAGCTTATTCCCTTTTGGGAAAATAATATTGAGCTGCTAAAGAAAATTATAAAAATACTAGCTTACTCTCAATTAGCTCATAGATAGCTTATTTTGGACCCCTTGTCTGAAAAGCTCCCCTGTGCACAGATTTGGTGTCCCATTTCACAAGCTCCTAGGAAGCTTATTAGTAACCAGTAGCTTATGAATTTTAGCTTTTAGAGTAGTTCACCTAGTTGTCTAGCTATTCCAGTGCTCATTTTCTATTTTAAAGCTTATTTAGTTAGGCTGCAATAGCTTTTTAATTCTGTCCAATTTGGTTCAAGTAAACCAGTTAAGTCAGTGTTCACAGTTTTTCAAAAGCTCCTCAAGAGCTTATTAGTGTAAGCCAAACTTTGAAAATTAGCTTTTTAGAGAGGTCAGTTGGTCAACTAGTTAGATCAGTTGCTTATTTTCATTTTCTAGCTTACTTTAGTACTTAAAATTAGCTTAAAAGTTCCTATTAAAACTAATAGAGTATACTGTATAAACCAGATAAAATAAGTGCTTATTTAGATTTGCTAAGTGCTTATTTCCAAATTGTTGTGCTTATTCAGTTATAAAACTAGCCTGATTACAGTTTCTTAGTTTACCTCAGTTTCCATTTGCTTATTGAGTAGCTTAATAGTCATATTAGCTTAAAAAAACTTGTGCTTATTTCCTATTATAGCCAACTGTGACAAAATCCTTGGCTGAATAAGTGCTTATAAGTCATTTTCATAAAAAGCTCTAGTTGTGAAAAATGCTTATTACATAGTACTTAATAAGTTTGTAAAAGAAAATTTTCAAAAATAAAATGTTTGTGCAAAAAGGGAGAGGCAGGGGTCGAACCTGAGACCTCTCCCTTATATGGGTGATAGAAGTGTACCTGGATACCATTGCGCCCTTGGGTCTTTACTGGTTTTCTTTTACACAACTTAATATATAACCACGTTTTCCAGTTTAAGCTTAAACGAGCTTATTTGCTTATTTATAGCTTATTTATAAAAGCTTTTTCAACTTTTGCAATTTTCTTAGCTCTGTAATATTATTAAGTAATTTATAAAAAAGTTTCAGATTTTTCTCGTTATTTTTAGTATTTTTTAACATTTAATTAGTGTAAAATTTTATTTAATTCATAATAAAAAATATAAAAGTCAAAAAAATATAAATCTTTTTTCTAAAATTTTCTTTTATCATATAGTAAGTAAGAAAATTGATTTTACATTCATAGGCCTTTTATTTCATAAAATTTACGTTTTATCTTGCGCTCCAGCGCCATTTTCGTAAATAACGCTCGTTTCCGTTTTAAATAACGTTTTTAGATAATTTAGGTTTACGTTTTAATTAAAATAGTTTATTTAAGTTATTTTGTTTTATAAAATAAACGTTCATCGATCTGTAAAAATAGTGATAGCGTTTATTTAATATATTTTATCTTTTTAATTTTCTTAATTTGCATTTAAGTCGCTTTCATTTGTAAATATTTTCTTTAGGTAATTATCCATCAAAACCCTTACTGATCACTATCCTTAGTGATCATTCTATCATCTGGTGAAGTTGTTTAACACCAATTCATCCTCCGTGGGACTTAACGACCCAGGAATTCCCTATATTCCTCTGATCTAAATTGCATTAGTGTTTGAGCAGTTTTAAGGCTGTTACGGTTAGCCATTCACAAGTGGTTAGCTTGTGTGATTAGACTTGATTTGTTTAGCACCGATCAAAATTTTGGCGCCACTTGGGAGGTCAGAAGCGTGTTTTAAGCATTTCGGATCCATTCTTGCACATATACCACCTTTTGTAAGCAGTTTTGTAAAGTTAATCAAAATCAAAAGTTCATTAACACTTTTCCTAAAGTGTTAACAACACCAAAATATTTTCATTCTTTGTTTTACAAAATGTTTATTCAAAATCCAAAAATATCCATCTTTACCTCTCACATCTTTGATTCTTCATTTCTTACCCTCTGTTAAACTTTGATTCTTTCTATGTCTTATCCTCACCCTCTTGATTGTCAATGGTGTGGTGGTCCTTATAATGGTGGCAATTGCCCCGGTTGTAGCATGGTGGAATCGGGAAGCGGGTCCATCTATAACCAAGATCCCTATTCCTACCATTACACGATTGATTTATTCCATCGGCTACCACACCGTGAGACTCGGCAGATTTCTTGTTGTAGTCTTGTGGTGGTTCACATTCCGATTCGATTGTCAATCGAAACACGCTTGTCTATGAGCGGGTTCACGATAACAATTATGACTACAACACATACCACTCACGGCCGCATCGGTTCTATTGTTGTGAGTATTGTGGAGGTTCTCACCTAGCTCGGTTGTCAAGCAGGGAACCCGTTTCCTTGTAACAATTACGACTCTTCGTATCAAGACCAACCTCCACGTGCCAAATGATTCAAGCGACTCCTCATGAAACTACGACGGACCTTCACGAAGACTCGGGTTATTAAAAGAACTTAAGGAGAGTCGGCTATGTCCTCCCAAGATAATCCAAATGAAAAATCCATGGAAGTTTTGTTAGCAAGAGCGTCTTTGCTAAATTAGATTCCCAGTTGCCATTGAAAACACTATTAGGGAATCAATTAGACTACAAAAGCATTCAAATCTAGCTCTCAATTCCATTTCATTCACGATAGCGATGATGATGAAGATACCCTTGATATTCTACAATTTTATTCATCAAGTTCATCGGTTGAGATTCCATCCGTGGAAATACAGGGAGAAAAGAATATGATGAATCACTAGCGGTAGAAATAATGGAACTTGTAGAATCCATAAGCGCTAGTCCTTCTCAACTCCCTCGATCTCTGCTATCACACCCGAGGTTCACACTCACTCTCTAAACATGGGGGATGAGCTTCTTGACCTTGTTCACGAAAGGAATCGGACGAATTCATAAAGTCTAGTGTTGAGGACCTTGTCCCAATCCCAAGAGAGTCACAGGAATTCTCGAGCATTTGTGTGATATCCTACTCCTCTTGTCTTCCAAAATGATCATATTGAGATGTTCTCTGATTCTGATGAGGACTATTCTTTATATTGTGGAGACATCAGTTATATGGAGGAATTACCTTCTGAGCTAGTCAGCTTAGAAGAAGAGAATGATGAAGAAATTGACACTGAAATCAAAGATGAAGCTCTTCGAGCAACATTATTGAATGTCAATCTTCTCATTTCTAGAATCGAGGCTTTTAATGAAAAGCCTACTTCATATCCTATCCCCTTTGAGGATAGTGAACTTTTGTTCGATGATTCTATTCCAGAATTGCAAACGTTCCATTTTGATCATATGGGAGAGAAGATTAGTGGTATTACCACTTCTCATTCTCATAATTCTCTCCCGGTTATGAATCATTCACTTTGAGGAGTTCCCAGTGAACTCGGTCAAATCAATCACGAATATGAATCATTCTCCTTTGAGGAGTTCTCCGTGAACTCACTCATATCATATCTCCACCGGAGTATGATAACTTCTATTTTGATCTAGACACACCGGGATATGTCTAGACCAATTGAGCTTAAAAGATGAAATTCATGCTATCATGAATTCCTTTACGATGATGATGAGTTAGTCAAGATTATTATCATGACTTTCTTTCTCTTCTTCACCTATCCGTAGCTTCTCCCTTCTTCACTCCTTCGGAATGAAGACATTATCTTTGATCCGGCATTTTCATTTATCATTTTAAGCGGTTCTATCTATATCTCATCGGTGTGGAACTTTCACGCACTTCAATGTTTATACAAACATCTTGAATGAAAGTCCGATGGAATTGTTTCTTCCACTTACTTCCCCATGCACAAATTAATTCGAGGGTCGAGTCAAGCTAGCGACTCGGTAATCAAAACAGTAGCTAAACATGGGTTTTCACCGTGTGTACCACCCTAGTGTGGGGAGATGCCCACATGTTGTATATAGATCTAAAAATGAATGAAATTTGTAAATATTAAAAAGAGAATAATTGTTGTGTTTCCACACTTAGCTAGTAATGTTATCTTTTACGTTCTAAGTTTCGGCATAACGGTAGGTACTTTGAATATTGAGGACAATATTCATTTCTAAGTGTGGGGAAATCAGCTAATTTGATCGTAAATGTACCCTTTAGTCCCTTTTTCCACAAAATGGCCAAATTTAAAATTTTTATTTAGTGGAAGTACTATGTACTAAACACAACAAATGGTAATCATCCACCATGTCTAACCCACATAAGGATTGGCTAATCCGAGAGCAAACGGCTCTTGGTAAAGATATCTCAAATCCGTTTATGGCTTGCAATTTGCCCAAAATTGTATGGTGTTCAACTCACCATATCTTTAAACTAGTAAAGAGTTGGCTAGCCCGCAAGTTTATGGCTTGTGGTAAAGGTCATGGAAAACCATAATTGGTAATTAACTCACCAAAGATAATATTTATAATTTATCTAAGAGTTGGCTAGTCCGAAGCAAACGGCCGGTAAAGACAAATCAAATCCGTTCTGACTTATGATTTGCTCAAAATCATTTGGTTATCATTGTACCAAGGTTCTTACTTGAACTGAAACAATTGGCTACTCGAAGTAATGGCTTTTGGTAAAGAGATAAAATCCATTAACTTTTCATAAATCATTGCTAGGGACTAGCAATATCTCGATGTGTGGGATTGATGAGTGTCTAAATACTCATCATTTTTATCTTGTTAAAATGCCAAAACATCTCGAAAACACTCGAAACACATCAAAATGATAAAAATATCACAAACAAGTGTTTTATATGTTTTAAATGCAAAACATCAAAATCTGGTAAAAACATATCAAGTTTGCATATTTGGCGCTTTAGTCCCCAGTTACAAAAGTTGTCAAAATCGGTCCTGGTCATTCCAAAACTTGTAAAATATCATTTTAGGTCCTTGGGATTCACAAGTTGTTCAAAATAATCCTTTGAAGTTTAAAATCACAAATTTACAACTTTGGTCCTCAACTTTGCAAAAGTGTCAAAATTAGTCCCTAAGGTTTTAAAATTGGAAATTAATCAAAATAAACCTTGTACTATTCATATTTGACAATATTGGTCCTTATGAGAAAAGTTTTGAGAAATTTCAAGTTTGGTCCTGAGTTTCTAAATTGATGATTTGGTCCCTAAGG
>CM040240.1:119187068-119317068 GCA_022545495.1 Chrysanthemum lavandulifolium
TTATGTCTTTGACAATGATTGACCTATTTTGTGTGTAACAGTGCGGTTTGACCGCTTCAAATCGAATGCTGAGAGGGTGAGCCATTTGACATGGTTCTTGCACCTCAATGAGAGTTCTCTTTTCCTTCAAGAACCCCATTTTGTTCAGGGGTATAAGGAGATGAGAAATTCTTTTTCATCACGAAACTCTCAAGCTCTTGATTTTGAACTCAATACCATTGTCGGCTCGATTTGTTTGATAGTAATGTCAATCTTCCCGATGAATGACATTATTGTATCGACTTCTGAGTATTTTTAAAAATATATATAAAATTGAGAAACAAGCCCCCAAATCCGCCCTATGGGGGATGCATTTAATATTGGTAAGCCTTTTTCAACAAGTATAGATCTTTACTTCTTGTAAGATTCATCTCATTCATTTCACCTATTATTTCAAAGTCAAGAAAACTTTTTCTCCTTCTTCCTCCTCATACAAACCGCCATCATGGTGTTTTTACAAAGGATCATCAATTTTTCAAGCTCTAGTGTTTATACAATCTAGATAACACTCTTGTTTAGGTTTTGAAATAAAACCTAGGGTGTTTAGGCTAACCTTGTTCTTTGCACCTCATCATATCACTTGTAAGCATCTCATATTTGTTTTTCATCTTACTTATTCATTTCATACTCATCTCATCATTTTGAGCAAAAACATGCAAGCCTTATGTGATTTATACCATTTTCATGATTTTAAGAACTTATATATACTATTGGTCATCCTATAATTATTCCCAAGTTATTCTTTTGGTCTTGATGGTGATTAGGAACCCATGACACCCTAAGAAGGTGTATGGTAGGATTAGATTAGCTTTGGAGTTGATTTGAAGGGATTAGAATAGGTTTTGTTCGAGAAAACCATTTTCAGAAACTATATTTTACGCTCTGTCCTTAAAACGAATTTCTGGAAAACCCACTGATGGTACGACATTTTGGCCTTCATATTTAGAAAATATACTTTAAAACGAATCCGTGGCCTTTTGAACGGACAAAACGGGAGCGGAATGGCGACACCAACAATGTAGTGGCAAGAATAACAACAACACCAACACCAACAACAACAACAATGTATGGATGCACATATAAGGAATTTTCGGCATGCAAACTGTGGAGTTTGATGGTATAGGAGGTGCTTTGGCGTATACTCGATGGGTAGAAAAGACAGAGGCGTTGATCGACATCGACAATTGTGCCACACATCGAGAGTGAAGTATCTTGCTTGCTTGTTATCGGAAAGGCATTGACATGGTGGAACACACACTACACCCAAGGTACATATATGGTCTTGTCCCGAAATCACATGAAAGTAGAAACCTAGACGCGTAAGTTTTGACATAAACACTTGACCATACACTTGATTTCGCGAACCTTAGGGTAGAACCTTATGTATCATCGATTGAATCGCGAGGACGCGATTCTTCTATCGGGAAGAATGTCACAATTCTCATTTTCCGGTCATTCTCATATTCCATATTCATCATTTCATAACGATGTCGATCCCGAGGTATTTTAAACTCGCATTTAGTTTAAGTCTACCTTTGAAGGTCTCATATGGGGCTAACCTTGTTCTTTGCACCTCATCATATCACTTGTAAGCATCTCATATTTGTTTTTCATCTTACTTATTCATTTCATACTCATTTTATTATGTCTTTTGACAATGATTGACCTATTTTGTGTGTATATGCACGTTTTATAAAGTTGCCGTAACTATTAATTTCGAAAAACTATATTATTTTACGTCACAAGTATTTCATTAGCTATATCGTCCATGTTTGCGTAGCTTTTAACGATGCAAAACTTTTATAACAAGTGTCTTCTAGAAAAATCTAGTTCATCGGCTATTTTCCAAAACAAAAAGCCGTTTGCCAAGCGGAGTTATGGTGAATTATTTACGGATGTTCAAACATTGGCGAAACTCATTTTCTCGCACACAATTAACAAAACCACCATCTTTAGCCTTTGATATCTTTATGATCGAGACCTTTTGGACGAAAACTCCTGAACTGAAACTTTAGATATCGATACAAACTTTCCAAAACCGTCGAGTTCGTCCTCTAACGATGCTAATTTCACCAAAATCATTATAAAACCATTGTAGGATGACATTTTGACGTAAAAACATGTAAAGTCATTTTGAAGGGTCAGACGGTGAGCCATTTGACATGGTTCTCATTTTCGCACATCATTTTGTTAGCATATTAATCCTCAATGAGTTCATACCCGCTTGGGGTATAAGGAGATGAGAAATTCCTTTTTCATCACGAAACTCTCAAGCTCTTGATTTTTGAACTCAATACCATTGTCGGTTCGATTTGTTTGATAGTAATGTCAATCTTCACGATGAATGACATTATTGTATCGACTTCACAGTATTTTTGAAGAAAGTATACCCAGTTTATCTTGATAACTTATCAACAATGACAAGTGTATACTTCTCATCTTTGGATTGATCGGGGACCAGCGGTCCAAAGAGATCCATGTGCGGGAGGTGAAGGCGACTTTGATGGAGAAATTTTGTTTGGTTTTGAAAGATGCTCGTGGTGTTTACCTTTTTCACAGGCGAGCATGGTTTGTCTTTTGCAAAAACCAGTGATGGTAAGCCAAGGACCTTGTTTTGTTTTCCAAGTTGTTGAGGTTTTTGAAGTTTAAGTGTGAGAGTCTCTTATGCCACAGCCAATTGATAGATTAAGTGGCTTTAGCAAAGAGGCAAGTTCCATCTTGGGAGAGTGTTGACATGTCTAACACATAAACATCATCTCTCCTAGGAGCTATCAACACAACTACCTTGTTGGCATTGAAGATGGTTCCTTGTTTATCATTGAATTGTACAATGTACTTAGCATCACATAGTTGACTGACACTAATGAGATTGTATTTTAGACCATTGACATAAGCTATTCTAGAGAAAACTATTCCATTGCAGTTCTTTGAACCGTAACCTTGATGGGACATGATGAGTTATCACCAAATACTACCTTGGGTCTGGTTCCTCTACATACTTGTGCGGATACTCCTTCACACGGTCATGCTGCTTAAGCATCCACCGTCTAGATGCCGTTGGCTCCTGGCGTGTCTCTACATAAGTAGTAAAGCGAATTAGTTTCTCTTAGTGACCCACATACCGGTGGGCTTGGGTTTCAAGGTCTGTTTGAATTTGGCAATTGACTCATGGTCGGTGGTTGAGTGCATTGTGCTACCACGGGTTTTGCATTTGGATCTGAGGATGACTCGGTGACTGCAGGTTGTTTGTACCTCTCCTTGCATCAATGACCTTTGTCATGTTGGGATGTCTCATGAGTGGATTACCGCATATATCACGGCATGTGTTCATGAGACAATCATCGATGATGATCATTAAACCCACGATGAGGGCAAAGAGGAAAAGGTTTTGCTCTATTCATGTGAGCGGTTTTGGAGGATGAAGAATCTTGATGACCAAATTTGGTATAGTTTGCTTCACTATGAGCTTACATCTTTGTAAGTGGTCTGCGGTTTATGATCATCCTTTTGCGGATCATACAAAAAGGATTCTATAGCGGTTGTCGGTGGTATGGTGGTGTAATGACTGACTCACACTTACGCTTGGGTTTGTTGGTGGATTTTGACTTTGATGAGCTAGATGAGGCGACTTAGCTTCCTTGATTGAATCGGGAGCTTTTCGATGGATTCCATCTTTTCGATCGACTTCCTCACAAGCTCGATCGATTCTTGAATTTGGTCGACTTGGTGGGGATAGAGGATGTTGAAGTCTTAGTAGGAGTAGACTCTTCTTGAATTGATTTTGTTGGTCTTTTCGGGATGGTTCTACCAAGTCTGAGACCTTTCTTTTGGTGAGTGAGGATTGAATTGTAGAGGTAAGCTCGAGCTTGGGCGGCACCACGAAGAGGTTTCGGTGAGTGGAAGCGGTGTTTGAGATTCGCCTGGACTCGAGATGTGTTGATACTCTTGGTTACATCGAGGAGTCGGCATGCTCTTAAGAGCTTGGCTCTCGGGCTCAAGAATCCTTCGAATCGAAATTTGGAAGCTTACTCTCGGGATTAACCCGTTCAATCCGATCCACCGGGTTTGGGAATAGTCAACATATTGGTAATCATGCCACGGACACAAATGGTTTAGGACCACGGTCTTTGTTGAGAGAGTCGGGAAGATGATCTTCACCTATGACTCTCTTCTTGCTCTCTGGGGGCTCCATAGCATCAAAGACCACAGGATTCTTAGCAGTCCAACTATTAAGTATATCTTGAACCTTTTTAGTTAGTCTTGAAGAGCTGATTTCTTTTAACTAGTTCGGTGTTTTGAATTTGCAAAGTGGCGACCTCAAGGTTAGCTTGTTTTAAAAGAAGCGGTTCATCCCTACACTTGTTCAATTCAAAACTTAGCTTGTTGTATTTTGAAAAAGATTCGATCTTTGCTCTTCTACGAACTTAAGGTCAACATTAAGATAATTCATATAAGATTGCCAATCGAGTCATCATCCAAAGAAAGTAAGATATTTACCTTCTTCATTGTGATATTGACCCATTCTCCATTCTTGGCATGATTCTTTCCAACACTAGCTTGTCCTCTTACGAGAGGGCCATCGATTACTCGACATGCACCATTTCATCATCGGATGAGGCGGCTATTCATCGATCGAAGGTTTAAAGAACGAGGCCCTGTTTTTACCACGCATGGTTTGAACACTTTTGTTGTTTACGAGGGTGACCTCAAGCAATGCAAGCTTAGCTTTGCTTTCTTATACTTAGCTTCATAATCAATGGTTTTGTTATTATCATATTTGTTTTGAAAATTTTGATGAGGCGATACATTTTGGTTGAAATTTGCTAAAGCACGAGGGTGATTTGACCACGATGGTTTATAAGAGGTTACGAAATTGTTTTAGAAAAGCAGTCTTTTGCAAAATGACCCTTTTGTGACACTTAAAGCATTGGTGTCCTCATTTGCTTTAGCATTTGAAAACCTTTGTTTCTTTTTATAAACCTTGAGAGTTAGCAAGGAGTGCCCTTTCACGAAATTCGACGTTCGGTCATTTAGGTACTCACTTGATCTCTCATCAAGCTCATCATCTGAATTTTCTTGAAAATCTTGAACCACATTGTTAGAGAAGAGCGGTTGATATGGGTCTTTGAAGTGGTGGTCGGGGACTTCTTGACTTCACGAGACTTCTTTAAGTCGGGTATCGTCTGTTAATGAGGTTTTCCTCATAGACAAATTTCCATAAATTCCGGAAGTTCAAGATTTTGGATATGATTAGCATTCCTAAGTCCCCGAGAGAAATTTAACCACTTCTCGAGGAGACTATTGAGAACCAACATTGATTTCATGTTTGGACAACTTAACACCATCATTTGTAAGTTCATTTAAAAGAGTTTTGTACCGGGTGTAAGTTTGAGACGAGTTTCGAGTCCTTAGCCACGAAGGTGTTATACTCAAGTTTGAGTCCATTATCATGTTTTCCTTGGTATCGGATGGGCCTTCATGGCTATGAACTAGGTCATCCAGTTTGTTTAGTCAGCCTGTGGACTTATAACGACTCCATAATATCATCGGGAAGACATGATATGATGATACTTTTGAGTCTTTGGTCTGGTTGACCACTCTTCTTTCATCCTGAGTCCATCTGAGCTTGAGTTTAGGCAAACCTTGATCTTTGGGATAAATGGACCTTCATTTATACACTTGATATAATAAGGTTTCATCGAATTAAATAGCAAAGCATGCGCTTTTCCATTTGTTGAATTTACCAACTTCAAGTCTAGAGCAACAATTGAATAAGCTCCACCCTTTTATCGACTAGTTGGGGTACATCAATTTCACCATTTAGGATCCTAATTTAAAACTTTTAGGCGGCCTAAAAACAGTTTTATAATTAGCCTTGCTCGATACCACTTGTTGTTCCCTTTCACTATCGTTTAAAAGCAGTTTAAGAATCTAAAACAAGTTAATAGTGAACAATGGTGAAATTAACATAATTAAAACACACAAAGTAATTTTCAACATCATATTCTTTATTAGAAATTAATCAAAAGAATCGTTACCCAGTACTTGTGGAATAGTACTTGGGATTGAAATGACAAAGTTTGGTGACTCCTCTCTAAGCTCAGGCTAACTATGAGCACAACTCATAGAGCTCACTGAGCTATCTCAGGAACTAAGTTGTATTTGGAGGAGTGAAAAGATGGCTTGCGTGTGTGTGTTTTTACAATTCACAAGCTTAATCTTTTCACTCCATCTCTTATGCTATTTATACATGTATGGGATTTATCTCTTTCCTAAGTGACAAGCGACATCATCTGAAGACAAAATACTAATGTATTTTGTCTCATTCTAAAGACCTTTCTAAGTAAGAGACAAGACTACTTTCCTAAAGTCGGTGATGACACCGAGCACGATCTTATGCCATTCGGGAAAGTTGACTTTGGTTGATAAGGACTTCGTCTTATCGATTCAAACTTATCCCGCCAAGTCCGCTCATTCTTGATCTTTACATTCTTGATCTTCTACTTGGTTTGTCTTGATGTAAGTAGTTGGAGAGGAGTCTTAGGGATTCAGTGAGATATTGTCATCACTCACTGAATCCATCATCTTCTTCTTGACTCAGTCTTCACCCTTTAAGTTCCGCCTTACTAAGTGGAGAGACTTCATCTTCGCCTCATACTGAGTGTCCTGAAGATGACTCACTGAGAGACTATGCACTCAGTGACCTGTTAATGTTTAACGGTCTAAATACTTGGGCTACTTTCTATTCAAATCCTGGATTAAGGGGTTTGGGTATTTTACTGAACCCAACAACTCATCATCATCATCAAATCCTCAATCTTCAGCTGCACATCATGGAAATGTAGCTGCCAATTATGATGGAGATAACCCTTTTGCTACTCCGAAGATGCTCCATTTGAGAATATATTTGCTCTGAACCATCACGGAACCATCTTCATCGAGATCCAGACTGCTACTTGGTTCCTCAACAACAACCACACGAGCACCTTAGAAAATGGACACATGACCACCCATTGGACAACATCATTGGGAACCCTTCTCGTCCAAGATCCACTCGTAAACAACTTGCAACGATGCCTTGTGGTGCTTCTTCAATTCCGTACTATCTAAGGTCGAACCAAAGATGTTAAAACAACAATGGCGAGGGCGGTGGTTCAATGCAATGCAAGAAGAAATTCATGAGTTCGATCGATTAGATGTATTGGAATTAGTACTGCTCTGACGTGCTATGATTATAGCCCTCAAGTGGATCTTCAAGGTAAAACTTGACGAACATGGTGATGTGCTGAAGAACAAGGCAAGGCTAGTTGCAAAAGGATACCGTCAAGAGGAGGGTATTGACTTTGAAGAATCTTTTGCTCCAGTTGCACGTATCGAGGCAATCAGAATCTTCTTGGCTAATGTTGCTAGTAAGAACATGGGTCTATCAGATGGATGTTAAGACTGCTTTTCTTAATGAAGATCTGAAAGAGGTTGTATACGTCAGCCATCCTGAAGGTTTTGTGAATCCAGAGCATCCTACTCATGTCTATCGCTTGAAGAAGGCCCTTTGCGGTTTGAAGCAAGCTCCTAGGGCATGGTGCGATCGCTATCAAAGTTTCTTCTATCCAATGGATTGACAAAAGGAGCGATTGATCCGACATTGTTCACCGAAAGTCGAGCAAACACTTAATTCATGTTCAAATCTATGTTGATGACATTATTTTTGCCTCGACCGACCCTAATGAATGTGACCGATTTTCAAAGAGATGGGCTCCAAATTCGAAATGTCAATGATGGGACAAATGTCATTTTCTTGAGATTACAAATTTTACAAAGTCTCGGAGGCATTTTATTAATCAATCTAAATATGCAAATGAAATTTTAAAGAAATTTGGATTTGATTCTTGTGACCAGTTGACACTCCCATGGTGGGCGTACAAAAGCGGATGAGGACCACTCGGGGATCATGGTTGATCAAGCGAAATATCAGTATGATTGGATCCCGATGTACCTCACGGCCGATGAGACGGACATTACATCCGTCAGATGCATGTGTGCTAGATACCGTGCTAAGCCTACCAAAGAGCACCTTGAAGCGGTTAAGCGGGTCTTCGGTATCTCCAAGGAACCATTAACATGGGACTTTGGTACCGAAGGACACCGCCATGTCTCTAACGGCCTATGCGAGATCTTGACCATGCAGGATGTCATGATACGTCGAAGCACGTCGGGAGGTGCTCAATTTTAGGTGATAAGCTTGTGAGCTGGTCTTCAAAGAAGCAAATGAGTACTTCCATATCCTCTGGAGGCAGAATACATAACCATGTCATCCTGTTGTGCTCAAATCCTATGGATGAGATCTCAATTATCTGACTATGGCTTTGAATTCAACAAAATCCCTTTGTATTGTGATAACAAAAGTGCAATTGCTCTCTGCTGCAACAATGTTCAACACTCTAGAGCAAAGCACATTGACATTCGACATCACTTCATCCGGGAACAAGTTGAAAAACGTGTGGTTGAGCTATACTTCGTGAGAACTGAATATCAGTTGGCAGACATCTTCACCAAAGCTCTTCCTAGAGAACGTTTTGAGTTTATTCTTCCACGACTTTGCTTGAAAAGCCTTCAACGAGAACACTCAAGCGTCTTGTGGAGGAAGGCGAGAAGTGATGCTTGTCTCTATCTGGTCTTTGTATATATCTTATAAAAACAAAATACAAAATTATAAAATCATCAAAAGAAAATAGAAAAATATAAAATTTTCAAAAATCCATACAAATCAGAAAATCCTAAAAAAATAATAAAAAATTAAAAAACATTCCAAAAATTCCAAAAATATTGTTAGTTTGTCATGTTTTTCCTGCTTCGATAACATCTAGGGGTGTTATCGGGTCGGGTTATCGGGGTTATCGGGTTTGTCGGGTCGGGTTGAGTCGGGTTAAGAGTTTTTAAAAAGTCACCCGCAACCCGACCTGATAAGTAATCGGGTTATCGGGTTCGGGTGTTATCGGGTCGGGTCGGGTTGAGTCGGGTTGTCGGGTTAATAAAACCAATTTGTGGCTAACAGTGAGTAATTGATAAAAAGATGTATGATTTACTATCTTAAACGAGGTAAAAAGAGACAAGCTTATGGGACATTCGGTTTACCTTTTTTTAGTTAATTAAAACATGATATTCTATCATAAGAAAAATATGTTTTTGTTGCGATTTTCCAAGTGGGTATAAAATATTTCAAATATTTTGTTAGCCTCGACTTTTCACGTTTAGTTCTTAGATTTGTTCTCCTGTGTGTTCAAACCCATGAGACAAATATAAGAATTTTTGTTACTACGTATAATTTTTAATAAACCACTAACCATTAAAAAAAGGCTCATATAAAGTTATAAACTATCTATGTTGCACTAGTAACTTAAGTGAGCACAAGCTGTTGAAGCACTACGTGGCTTGTTTGAGCACTCTTGTTGAAGCTTGTTTGAGCACTCTGTGAGTAATTGATAAAAAGATATTCTAAAACTTGTTATTATAATAAACTGTTAGAAGCATGTTTGAGCACTCTGCAGACCTAAACCATAATACCACAGTGATGTATTCCTTTTCAAGTTGCTCACCAAGCGTTTTTATGTAAGTTACAAACATTGGGTCTCTAAAACTAATAAATAAAAATGGAAAATTGATTTTCGGGTCTAATCGGGTTGACCCGATAACCCGATAGCATTATGTTTTTAACCCGAACCCGACCCGATAACACTATCGGGTTATCGGGTTCGGGTCAAAACAGCCCGACAATATTTTTTTGACCCGATTTGGCCCGACCCGATAAGCCTTATCGGGTTCGGGTCGGGTCAACCCGACACTACTGACACCCCTAATAACATCTACGGACTTTGATTTGTCACTCAAAGAATGACACGGGTCTTTAGATGAATTTCGAATGTGCATATACTAAAAAAAAAAAAAAAAAAAAAAAAAAAAAAGGATGGAGAAAAATGATAGGTTATTGTCATTTTAGGCAGTAACTAGTTTTCAAAAGGAAAGAACAGAGCCATACTTAAATTAATTTTTGAAACCTCATGCTCTGATTCTAAACATAAATGTTTGTCGCCTAAAAGACAAATGTTTCCATCACAAATATTTTTCCTTCTAAATATTCTTCTGAAAAATATTTGTTATCTAATGAAAACAAAATTGCTTTGAAAATAACTCGGACTATATTTTTGAAAATCATCTGGACTTATCATTTGTCAAAATCTCTAACACTCAATCAACAACTTATGTCATTGATTGAGGGGAGAATAATTTCAATCAAATCAAAAGGTTATTTTTCAAACAATTGGCATGTAAGCGAGCAAGGTCTACTTTTGGATAATCCAAAAGAACAATGTTTACAATGTCTTATACGATTGGTTCAAGACCTTGGCTAACGTTATGTTTTCATAAGATACTTAAGCATGTTTGAACAATGGAGATTAAAGTCTCAAAATATGATCCTTATCGATTAAAATGTTTTTCAAAAGTAAGTCACAATTATCCTCAAAGTTTTCAAAATTAATTTAAATCAATAGAGATCACAATTCTCAAAGGATTTGAAAATTGTGATCGGGGAGAATTGTGATTTAAATTGTATATAAGCGATAATTCGATAAGTGGTTTAGAAATATAATAACAAGCTCTCCTCCCTACATGTGCCAAACGATTTCAAAATTTCCATGCACATGTTAAGGGATAGCATCTATCTCAAACCTAAAAGAATTGAAACGTGATTGATTTGTCTCTAAGTGCAGGTTATCTCTAATATGTGCAAAACACTTTCGTATGTCAATGCACATATTGAGGGGGAGCGATCATACGAAAACCTCATCCTTCCCAAAATATTTGGTACAAAGTCCTTAAAATACTCGATTTGATAAGGGAAGTGATGATGATATCTTTAGAAAAACATTGTTAATCAAAGATTGAATTTCTCATTCTTAATCTAAGACTTCAAAGTTCTCTTGTCTCCATGTGCTAAAACATTTTCAAATATTTGATGCACATGTTGAGGGGGAGCTTTTTCTAAAAATGTCAAAAATAATTCAGGTACAAAATGTTTTGATCTTGTATCACGAGTACCTGGATTGATCTTCAAAAGGTTTTCAATCAGTTTCAATGGCAGAAGAGCAATACCAAAAGACCGACCAAATTTACTTTACGCATGGAGATATAAGGATGGTTAGGTTAGGTATTCGTTCCCACGATCCCGCCAGAGCGGAGGGATCTACCGAGGACAATCCACTAGATAGTGTAGAAGTCCTTAGGTATGATGAAAAAAGGAGAAAAGTGAGAAATAGGAAGAGTGCGGACTGAGATAGAGCTAGAACTGGAATAAACCCAACAAGGTTCTAGTTATGAAATCTCGGAAAGCACTGAAGGGGTTGAAGAATGAAAAAGAAATGAATGAGAAAAAGGGTGAAAAGAAATAGCCCTCCATTTATTCAACCTTAGGGCAGAAACCGGGTTCAGTTCATATGCTATTGGTTGTTACCAAGGTAACACCGGTATTGAAGACAAAACGTCATGGACCCAGTGACGCATTGCACTACAACTTCCCAAGCTACTCAAGTTCCTCTTAAAAGGACTTGTTTCATTCTCACAGGGAACCTACATAAACTATTGACATTCTCTTAGAGATTGTTGATATTGAAGAAGGACACCCTCTCCCTAGTCTCCGACATAGGAAGCCATAAGTGCACTATTGAGTCTAGAGCCAAGAGATCATCATTAAATCTCATTAAGATACATTATTCTTGAAGACTTACTGTTTCACACTATGTGGAAAATAAGAATATATCTTAAGATTCCTACGCATTATCTTTGTGGTACTGCCAGAACATCCGAGTGATATGTAAAATATTCACGATGAAGATGGAAATCCCTAGAGCCAACATCTAACAAGCTCTTGGTAGGTGACATGTGAGATCTATCCAATAGATCAAACTTGTGACAACTGGATTGAAACGATGGGGCGATTCAATATTGAATCAACCTTGGTCCAGGAAATGGATTGACGGATACCTTTGAAAAACCGGTCGTTGTGCTTAAAAATTCTTTTCTCTGGCACTTCGACTGTGTATTAATATTTCAAAATAAAAGGTATTTATGATTGATAATTGATTTTCCTTAAAATCTTTGTTGTATTGCAAAACACTTTATATTAAGCAATACGATTGTTTTCAAATCATTTTCATCAATCGGTGAATCTCAATTCATTGGTTCACTCACTCCGTGTTGTCTTCTTTGAGATGTTCGGTTTGAGAAGCTGCTAGAGCATTGCGAAACCTGTCAAGGAGATTCTTTGGAATTATACGATCACAGGCGATGCTTGTCTTGATCAACGAGGAACCGTGGGCCGTGCACCTCAATTCAATGAAAGTGATCAAAGACACTTCCGTGCGCTTTATTGCTAACTGTTGTATGCAGGAACACTCGACGGTTGTAGCTGATCAGAAGTGAGGAGTCAATCCATAGCCGCATGATCATACATCGCTTTCTTATCTAAAGAAATCATGATAAGTGCTGATCTTCCTCAACTGGTTCTGATATTTTCATTCCATGCTTCTGCTACTCTGATACAAATATCACGAATCAGCAAATGCTTCCGCAACTCTGATAAGAAGATATCATGATCCAATATGTGAGCATGTCGGTCCGAAAGTCGCAACTTCACATAATGGCGATACAACAAAGGAGGAGTCAGAGATTTGTTGTGGCTGATGATCTCAAAGCTGGCTCAAAACTCAACATCACGTGGATCAGTTAAAGACCTCCACTTGAATCAACA
Source organism: Chrysanthemum lavandulifolium (assembly GCA_022545495.1). Lineage (NCBI taxonomy): Eukaryota > Viridiplantae > Streptophyta > Magnoliopsida > Asterales > Asteraceae > Chrysanthemum > Chrysanthemum lavandulifolium. Next base: position 119,199,910 of record CM040240.1, read on the forward strand.
TAACATGTGAAACATGAATAATTAATGACTACGGGCTACAGAGCAAAGAACTTAAACAAGAATCCAAGAACACCAAAATGTAACATATGTTTGTAATCAATGTAATTTGAGGTGACCTCCCTAAGGGGGAGATTGTTAGGATTTAGAAAATCCGGTAGTTAAAGAGTCGGTCACCTCAGTATATGTATTCCTTAGAGCTCGTAGTCGTAGTCACATAATGTTAATAAGTAGTTTGTTAAGTAACACCGTGGAGGACGGACGGGTCTTTACCATCTGTATGCACGATCCACGCCCGTGGGAGGCGTGTCTTGTAAGAAACTATAAATACCCTCTACCTCCCAAGGTAGAGGTTGGAGTTTTCAATATCATTTTTCTTTGTCTTACCAAGTTCCCAACTCTCTTCCACTTTCCCTCTCTAAAAACTCTAATTCATACGCCCCTATTTAATATGTGTTGATGTATTTATGAAATCCAATATGTTACACAGTTAATTAAAACAAATGAATGATGTGTATCTAATTTAATATGTAGTCATAGATAAAAGACATACCAACACAATCATGTTCATGATATTCATTGTTTGTGTTCAAAATACGTGAAAATGGCTCATTCACAAAACCAACAAAGTTTTCATCAATTTGTTCAATTCTTGTGACTTCAGTACCTTTATAAAGGATAATTTCCATTTATTAGGTAACAATGGTAGTCTTCCACCATTTTCAGCAATTCTAAAATTGGAGATGATATAGCATTGGCCATCTTCAAATTTGAACATCAATTCTTTCTTGACGTAAATTTGAATTATGTTTGACTATTGATTCATTAAAAACAATTATATTTTGTATAAAAAAAACTCATAAATTGTCTAGAGTTTAAAAGTATAGATTACATGCTCATCTTGGAAAACACAATCCAAACTGTATGGGTCATGTTCTTCATTAAGTTTATGTGAATGCCAAATAGACATACACCTCCCTTTAATTGACATGTTAGCAATCATAGGGTTAATATCTTTAATGGGAGTTATTGTTCTTTCCTTCATCTTTAGAGTTGTAATTATACAAAAACATCAAAGTAAAACAATGTATTCAAAAACAATGCAAGTTGCATTATGATTTACAAAATAAATATACTTGGTGAGGGAGTTTTAAAGGTGGATACATTGTTTCGAGTATTTTGCTTTTTTATGATTTTGATCTTGTAAAATAATAAAAAATTATATTAACGTAATCATTCAAATAATAATGTAAAATAAATCAAATTTTAACTAATAATCAAACACCGCTAATGTAGTTTCCAAAACACGTTTAGATTTTTGATGACTATTTAGGCCTGTTATTTGTCACAACAAACAACGCTTTAGTTAACAGCAAAATAAAAACATGGTGTATGTATTAAAAAAATTTACTAATTTATTAACATTTAACTTGATTGAGAACTTCCATTAGTGTCAACCTGCATTCTAATGCTTCCTTTTGGATGAGTTTTTAACACTATTAAAAAAATCAGTTTTACAATGCAATTACAAACAATATAGAGTTGAATATAGATAAAAAAAAAAGTACCTGAGGATGGATGATGTTTAGTGATTTTCCTTACCGGTGAAGTTATTCCTGTCAGTTAATAAGCATACATGATTAAAAAACAATTAAGTTTTACCATGCATTTACAAACAATATAGACTTGAATATAAATGAAAAAAGTACCTGAAGACGGATGATGTTTAGCGATTTTGCTTGGTGGTGAAGTTAATCCTATCAATTAATAAGAATAAATGTTAAAATTTAAAACATCTACCTTGCAGGATACTGTCAATATATGCACTTGTTAAAGTTGCCTCAAAACTATCTACATGTTATTCGGTTGAAATTGAATCAGCGGGTTATAGGGATCAGAGGTGGTGTTTCGGATATATTGCTAATGATCAAAGGGTACATTTGCATTTGTATGTATGACAGTAGCCTAACCGATAAATATGATAACCAAAACTATCTACATGTTGTTCGGTTGATACTGAATCAGCGGGTTATAAGGATCAGAGGTGGTGTTTGGGATATATTGCTAATGATCAAAGGGTACATCAGCTGTTGTAAATCGGTTTGTGATATATCGGAGGATACAAGAGAAGTGAAACGACGATATGGTGCCACAAACGATACCTAACCCATAACCTCATAACCCACGATTGTGGAGAAAAAGGCACATCGGTGGTGTTTTCATCCTAATTGTATCAATATTGCCATGACAAAACAAATGGTGTTTAGCCTAATGGTATGACCGATCTTTATGATGGATATTTAGAGTATAAACTGGATTATCAAGTTAATTATGACTTACAATGCTTAACATTAGGACTTCTTAATACATAGTACATATATCTAACTCGGACAATACTATGAACCATATTAGGACATGATGTTAATAGACTAAAGTCTTGGGTAACATGACAACAAAGCTCCAACCCAATCAATTGTCCCTTACAAAAAAAACATATCTTGTCAAGTTTAGTATGAACCATATTAGGACATGATGTTAATAGACTAAAGTCTTGGGTAACACGACAACAAAGCTCCAACCCAATCAATTGTCCTTACAAAAGAAAACATATATTGTCAAGTTTAGTTTTTAGCAGATTGTGCAACCGATGGAGTGTCACAGTTATATAAAATTCACATGAATAGATGTCTTTGCAAGTGAACATCAACATAATAATTTAAACAATCAAAACCAACCTCATCAACCAAACAATAAAAAATTTGATACAAACTATAAAACATCTAATACATATTCATAAAACTCAATCAAAAATGTTTAAAAACAAACTATAAAACATCTTATACATATCCATGCAATAACAAACAAACAATATATTCATAATAAAAATAAATATTACACCTAATTATATCAACATATAGTTACTCATAAGAAACTGTAACTTAACAGTAACTATATAAAACATGCAAATTATGATAGAATTTAAAAAAATTAACCTGATTTGGAACTTTTCCTGCTTTTCTTAGGTTGAGTCTTGCATCCTGTATATTATTAAACATATTTAGGTTGAATTAAATTCATATAACTAAGAGAAAACATAATAGTTAACAAACAAAATTACCTGTTGATGGACTAACAACATTGGAAACAGTTACTCCAGGATTATTGTCTTGGTTTGCTTTTAAAAGCCTTATAGTTTCTCTTAGCCTTGTTGATTCTTGTGGCTGCATCTTGCTATGCGTTATCTGAATAGGGATTGTAATTTGATTGAAGCTATTACCGATTCTTATGACTATGAAGTTAATAATAGGTTGTATTTATAGAGTAAAATTAGGTTAAAAATATATAAGGTATAATTATCTTGTAAGGTAATATTTATCTTCTTTTTTTTAATTGTTATCTTCATAATATATATTCCTAAATTAACAAAATACTACATAAAAATACATAGTTATTTTACATGTCCTTATTTGTATTGTTTTGGAACATATAAATCAAAAACAGTTTAGTCTATTGGAAAGTTGTTTAAATAACTTAAGAATGACCCAAGTTCGATTCCAATGCATGTCTTTTTTTTAATAAAACCGAATTTTATACATTTAAAATTATAAAAACACTATAACATATCCGAATTTTATAAATTTAAAATTATAAAACACTAAAATCAAATCAAAATTTAAAAAAAAATGCCACATGTATTAAAAAAAATAGCCACATGTAGTCAATGATGACATGGATTTATGACATGGCATTATGGTATGCCACATGAAATAATATGTGGCATGCCTCCTCTTATATATAGTGTATAGATATATATATACAATAACAAATAATAACTCGGTTTGATAAGTTATCCAAAAAACTTGTTTTATAAAGGCCGTTAATGCGTTTATTAGTTATCGGGCCTTATCGTCCGTTAAGAGTCCAATATTATTTTTAGTCCATTATGAGTCCACTAACTTGGTCCAATATAAGTTCAAGGGCAAAAGGCACCAAACTGCATCATACTTGTCATTTGAACCTTTTATATGTATCGAACAAAAAAAATTGAATTTATGTGTATTAAAGTTTGTTTTTTAACATTTTTTGTGCACTTCCCTTTAGGGTGAATTACATAAATGGTCCCTGGATTGGTAAATATTGCATGAACCATCCCAAAAATTTTAAAGTTCCACTAATCGTCTGTTTTGCATACGTTTTCATCCATTTTCGTTCATTTTTATACGTTTTCGTCTTATTTTCTTACGTTTTCATCCGCTTTTATACGTTTTCACCCGTTTTTATCGCTTCGTCCGTTTTATCGTTTTCCTCCGTTTTATCGTTTTCAACCGCTTTCCTTACGTTTTCATCCGCTTTTATATGCTTCGCCCGTTTTATCGTTTTCGTCCGTTTTCATATGTTTTCATCCGATTTTATAAGTTTCCGCCTGCTTTTATCGTTTTCGTCCGTTTTCTTACGTTTTCATTTGTTTTATCCGTTTAAATACTGTTTTATTACGTTTTCGTCCCCTTTTACGTTTTCATCTGTTTTATCGTTTTCATCAACAAAATCCATTGTGATGATGATGATGATGATGATGGTGATGGTGATGATGGTGGTGATGATGATGATGATGATGATGTTTACAAAATTCAACTGTTTGGACACGCAAAAAATAAGCTAATTGACCGAACTTATATTGACCGATTACCTAATTTGCTTGACATATTGCCATCGCTATCTCACATCTAGGAGAGGTTTGATAAAGAATGGAGGTATGGTAATGCAAATCAGTCAAATGAAACCAATCACAGCTACTATGCAATATTCTTTTAAGAGCTTACACAAAGAAAATTATAGTTCATTACAGAAACTAAGACAAATTATAGTGCATTAAAGAAACTAAAATGCCCGTTTGACCCATTTACTTTTATGTAGTCGATTCGCGTTATGTTTAAATCTCGAAGGGTCGAATGGGTTAAGAATTTTAGCTCATCAACAAGCGGGTTAAAGTTGCATAATGTGTACCTTTAAAGCATATAACTTGAGTCACTTCTTGTAGATATCTACATTATTTTATCAATTCTTCTTTTAAATTAAATTTCAAACTAAGATATTCCGTTTCAGATCCCACCTGAAGTATAAAAAAAATGCATAACTGTTTTGACTTATATAATCAACTCTCCTACAATTTCCAAGAAAAACGTTTATTTGTTCTAAAATATCAAATTCAAGCTTACAAGAATTGTTTACACACCTCAATTTAGAGAATATTGAAGGCTACGTTTGGAGGTATGTTGCGGTATCGGATTAGTGCATGGTTTGACCTATTATTAAGGTGCTCTAAAACATCATCATGCTTATCAGGTTGCTAGGCTAACATATCAAGAGTCAAGATATGGCTCTTGTTGGAATCGCTCATAACTCGTAAATGGAACGACATTGACGGGATTACATTTTCTATCTTTGTTACCTTAAACACATGGGCTTGTTATGTCAATTACCCATTGTTGTATGTGTTTGGGTATATAAACCCCTCCATACTTCCATGGAGGGGTGAGTCTCATTAGTGTAATTTTCCTTTCATTAATAAAACACACTAGTTCTCTCCCTTCTCTTTTTTCTCTCTAAACTTGAAGATGGGTTTCTTCCATCTTCCAAGACCTCCCGATTCACCAAATCATCCATATATACGATCCTATCATTCGTATCAAGAGAGGTCCGTTTTTGTATCATTGGTTGGTTTTTTTTGGTAATTGTTTTAGACTGTTTTGTACTTTTCGGGGGTCGGAAAAAAAAATTTCCGTCTATTTTATGCGTAAACAGTCTTTAACATATTTTTATGTATCCTTTACATGGTCATAAACAAAAAGTCCTGGTCTTTCACTGGTCCAAACAGTATTTATCTTATATGAATTTTTGTCCAATCTGTGAAAAAGTGGTAGTTTTGGTCAGATTCTTTTGTGGTCAAACGGTGCAAAACTGAAGCAGTTTTTATGCTTTTCTGGGCCTTTTATGTACCGAACGGAGAAATCGATCGGAAAAACTCATGGAAAAAAGTCAAGGGTCAAACCCTTTTCTACGCATAAGGGAATCTACAGAGGTGTTACGCGTAGTGTGAAGTTCTGGCGTGAAAATGTTACGCGTGTGCTTTTACGCCTAAGCTTCTGGCTTTACGCCTAAGCAAGGTTACGCGTAAGGCTACGCATAAGCAATGTTACACGTATGCCTGCGCATAAGCAAAAACCTTACGCGTAATATCAGAAAAGAAAAAGAAAGTTATGCGTAACAAAGACCAAGACCACAAAGACCATGACAAATACCATCACTCGACCTCAGATTGTCTCCAACCATCATAGGTCCAAACCTCACGTTATCATTAACTCATTCAATTAAACCAAACGTTTTTCATGTCTCAACCCACTTCTGAATCTCACTAGACACGACAACAAGGAAAGTAATTCAAGATCTCAGTATTTTTCATCACTCATGACAATCTTTTTAAAGATTTTTTCGGATGAAACCAATCTTTCATTGATCTTATAGAAGCTTTGCTTCTTTTTAATATCCGAAACCAAAATAAGAAAAGATTGATAACAACGGTGTTATAATCTTTTTCTTTCGTTCGTTCAAAGATATTATCAATAAACAAAAACAACATCAATACCTACCCGAGACCATTTGTTATAATGATCTTGAAGCTGTCTTTTGAAGTTACACCGTGTTTAATCGAAAAAAGGGGGTTTATAGACATCCATGGGTTTGAGAGTGGTTTTTGAGGTCTGTGATAGATAATGATGAATCCGAAAATTTGATGATTAATTTGATAATATGGATGAGATTTTTATTTGTAAAGGTTAGATGAGATCTTGATGAGAGGAGTATTTTATCAGATCTATTTTTGTGTGAGGAGATAAAATGGTGAGAGGCGGATATAATGTGATGAGTGTATTTTAGGTTTAGGTGTCAAATGAATTGCGTATACTGGTACTATAATATGCTATCTCACGTGATTTTGGGCTAGAACCGGGTATCTCATGATTCGTATCCAGACTTTGTGTTGGGTTGGATTGCTTATTGGGTAGATATTATTATCCAGATTTTAACATGGGCTTGCAATTCATGATGTTGGACTGATGGAATACATATGCAAAATGAAAACTTTGAGCGCATATTGTAAATGTTTTTACAATTTAGCCGAATTTTTTGTTTTAAGAAAATGGTATTTTGGTATTACAATTTTCACGGGGATACATTTTTGACAAGATCGGGAAACTATTATCAAAGTTCATTTAAACCGAATGAAGGCTAGTTTTGAGCATGCAACCGCAAGATGTGACTACGGAGTTAATTCTTTATTATTTATTTGAGGTTGAAGTGGGATATCACGGATCGTGTACTTAGTATCACGAAGATATCGGGGTTGGTTGGATGCATGATTCTTGAGATCCTTGTTCGAGCTTTAACCTTCGAATGACAAAGACTTGAGTTATCTTGTTGAACCCGATGTAAGGAGTTACGTTGTTGTGCTCACGACTTATAACTATCACTTTTAAGGAGTTACGTTGTTGTGCTCAAGTGTCACACTAAGGTGTGGATAATTTGAGAAACTTAATGTTTACCTTTTTCGATGGAGTGAAGAAAAGGGTTCTTCGTCGACAATAGTGCAAGTTTAAGTCACAAGTTCGGGTTATACTACTTGATCTCAAGTTCGTCATATTGGGTTCTCTCCATCGATAGTCACTACAAAAATCCGTCGGAATGATAATGGGGTCGGTAAAGAGTTAGGCGAGAAGAGTATACACGAGTAGAGAAGTTTTATCGAAATTGATTCTCACAAGATATTTATGGTACTTCACACTTGTTCAATTAATTGAACATACATGGTTTCGATGTCTCCAATTTCATCATCAACATACGTGGTGTATGATTATGATTCATTGAAAACATCGGGGAAGAGTATAGGTGTTCCTTGCTTCTTTGATGTTTTTGGATTTTTTGAAAACCCGTTTCCTTCATGAATTTCTTCAATCGGGGAAGAAATGAGGCGATCTATGGTGAAAATTTCTCAAGTTGGTGTAATCGTCTCACTTTCACGAGTTATCGTGTGTGAAGTTACCTAAATATGATGTTGTGATGCCTCACACACGGTCATTTTATCGAGTAATTGCAGATTCACCGGTAACTACTATTCCGATAGACCGCAACATTCGGGGAAGTCGTTTCATTTCGTCTTCGTGGTTTGTTTGGTGTGAAGCATCTATATATGTGAGAAGATCTTGTTGATTTCTTGCATGTTACCTCGAACGGATTTTCCGCAACAAGTCATATTTACCTTGTGTGGTTTATTGCTCATCTACAAATTCCACTGCGTCTTGAAAACTTCAAAAGTTAGAGAAATGTTCACTACATTAAAGTTTGAATCTGTGTGAAGACGGTTGTCGGTTTGGGGAAGTCGATTGAAACTTCGCCAAAAGGAGTGTACGGAGAAGTGCTAAAGACATGTGGCATGAATTGGGGAAGTTAATCCAATTTATGCATATTACATCATTGCCTACAAGCAAGAAAACGGTTCTCAAGTCAAGGTACAAGAAGAAGTCAAAGAGAGTAAACTTTCATCATCCTCGAAGACTTGAAGAGCTTATGAAGACCTTTCTTTATTTGTTTTCTATATTTGTAGTAAATGTTGTAAGTAATCCCTTATGTGGTCCTATTGGGGGAATATTGTTGGAATCGCTCCTAACTCGTAAATGGAACGACATTCACGGATTACATTTTCTATCTTTGTTACCTTAAACACATGGGCTTGTTATGTCAATTACCCATTGTTGTATGTGTTTGGGTATATAAACCCTCCATACTTCCATGGAGGGTGAGTCTCGATAGTGTAATTTTCCTTTCATTAATAAAACACACACTAGTTCTCTCCCTTCTCTCTTGTTTCTCTCTATAACTTGAAGATGGGTTTCTTCCATCTTCCAAGACCTCCCGATTCACCATATCAACCATAGAAACGATCCTATCAGCTCTACTTGTTGTACGAAATCCCCTTGATAAAATGACAGCCATCTATACAATAAGAAAATAAAATACAAAATTAGTGTGGCATGACTAGTCTTGTCCAAGCATAAAAATGACTTCATATAGACTATAACACTACATGATTTGTTTACGTTTTCCCTTTTCTTTTCCTTGAAACATCATCATCCTTTAATGATGTATCACGTCTTCCCTTTTCTTCTCCTTAAGTGAGTGCGGAATACCTAAATACCTGTATGATAAGCAATAATATGACACAATCACACACAAAACAAACTATATGTTGTTTAAAAGCAATAAAATAAAATAACATGGAAACATAACTTAAGGACCCATTTATCAGCAACAATATGCCTAGCATCCAAAAAAACTTTGACTCTTAAGTATTAGGATGAACCTTTTTTTCTCGATAACATATATAGATTTACTCAAGTATTATAATTTGTTTAAATGCAACGTCACGTTGATCACAATATTTCAAAGGTTAACATTTAACAGCATAAACATACTTTTTCTCATCGTGAGTACTAAAGTTAAGTAAGCGAAAATACTTGTTTACCTGAAATTTGATGCACTTCGTCACTATGATGCATTATCATATATTATCAATGTCTTATATCTCTTGAAAAACATGTTACGTCGGTGTTTGAACATTAACCATATTTATGAGATGTCGTTTAAGTGAGTACATGCCTTGTAAACTTTCCACCCAGTTGCAAGCTACCAAGCAACACCAGTTTAGCTAGCATGTATTAGAGACACTTCTTCTAGCGCCACAATACCCCAAACAGATATCAATTGCACATTTCAGAATTAGAGAATCGCTAATAAGCCAATGAGAACGATGATGAAACAAAGAAATATGATTGTATTTTGACATGTTCCCTTCATTATCAATCACTAGCAGTGTCTCTTCTTTTATCATCACCTAGAACCAAACATTTACTGCAATGAAAAAAAGAAAAAGAAAAGAGAATAACCTGAGTGAGCTTAGAAACGCCTAGCAGGTTGGGTTTATGTTTTTTTTCCCACTAATTAGGATTCATAACAGTACCTAGTAACTGATTTATTCATAATCACTCATTATAATGAGTGTGATCAGTAGAAGAAAGACAACAAATAAAGTCGAGCTTTGATATACGAACTACAATGGAACAAAAACCAAATTTTCATTGATAAAATGATACAACATAATTATTATATAGTTGTAAACTTATAATCACAAAGTATGGATCTAGCATACATTATTTCCATGACTTCTATATATTTTGTTCATTTATGCATTTTATCAAACACTTAATATGCATATAAGACATTAACTCAAACTTATCTATCTATCTATACATACATATATATGAGACTACATATGCCACATCATTAATACTTGCTAGGCATTTTAATGTTGACATGGCGCATCATTTGATGAGTTGGAAATGGTGACTAGGCTCAATATCCGATAAAACTTTTAAAAAATTGTCAATAGACAGGATCGAACACTGGTATGTCAATCCAGAGACATACGCGTCAACCACTGGAGCAGAACACCAGTTGTTATATGTGGTTGCATTCCCCAACTCATATTCAACATAATCAGTTACCATCTTCCCTTATACCAAAATTGAATCCCTGCTCAGTCGCTTCTAAGCTAAAAAAGCAAGTCAAATTCAAAATCAAAGATTTTCTCAACACACAAATATGAAACGTCTTATTCAAATTAGACATCCTCAATCTTTCACACAAAACACAACAAAACCTACGGCGATCGAAATATGTAATCATCAAATCAAATTCAAACCCCTAACTCATCCAAATCCATTCATTTCATCCATTAAAAAAACTTTAAACCACGTCTTCCCGTTTGGGGTTTTGATTACCAAGTCATTGTTTTAAATTCGCTAAACTGAAGGTGTTTAGGAGATTGATTATGACTAAATGAAGGTAATAACTTAGTTTTCTATTTGTTATTTAATGTGTTTTTAGTCATGTTTCTTTGTTTATGATGGCTGAAATATAGGAAACCTATAGTGTTTGGAGAAGCGCTCCCCAGTTGTTTGTTAAAATGCGGCAAAGAAAAAGCTATAAACGGTATCATTCAAAAACAAATTTTGATTAATCTTAATTGTCGCAAGAAAAAACTATAAATGGTATCATGGTTCATCCATTATTTGTGGGGTTCATTGCTAATACATACATCATCTTATATCTTATAGGAAAGGAATGGTAAAGTAAAATATCAATGGAGTGAACACAACACTTAGCCACTATCATTAACAATGGGCGTAAGAATAAAAGGTAGAAAACACAAACATGAAAGATGCCAAGGATGCATCGGTGTCAACTTGAATATCTCTACAAGGTGTCTATTGTTTTTGTGGCAGCGGATATATGATTACTTATAACTAAAATGAACTGTCTATATGTGCAGGGTATAGCAGGTTGTTGGATCCATAACTTGAAAACTTGCTGATTTGCAAGACAATCCGTTTTTCTATGTATCAATGTATGACCACCCAACTCTTCACCTCTCGGTATTCATTAATAATGTCCTCATTTTTTAAGTTTCATCGGGATCCATTTTTAGAGGTGCAATATGGGCAGAGGTCTGGCAGGTTGGGTATTGCATCAAAATGTGCTACGGAAAAAAACTGGTAATTTTTAATAGGTTGAAGCTTTTTTGCTTTACAAATTTGTTTCAAGCTATTTGCGACCGTTCAACCCGTCTGACCTTTTATTTAAGCTCACTTTTTATTTTGCCCATTTGTTCCGTTATAGGTACCCACCTTGGCCCATTCACAATTAAGTATGAAGATATTTACCGGTGTAGATTAATTAAAACTGGACGAGGGGACGCATGTGTGCTTATTATATGCATAAGGAGTATTGCTGATAATAATTCTATTTCATTTCTTTTCTTAGACACGTTGTTTTTTTATCTAATGTAAATTATTTGACCCTTCAGATAATCAGATAGTAGTAAATTCTCAGACATGACATGGCGGTAGGAATCTCATATGTCAATAACATGATGTCAGTGGTAGTTTTATGAAATATACCTAAACGCGTAGGTGTCATGAAGTGGTCTATGAAAACTCATACTCAACTTATAGTGAACTATTAGCTCCAACTGAACTCAGCTATTTTGTGCCCTCAATTAGGGTTAGTTGGACGGAATTAGAGCTCTTGCAATAATATCAGTTAGTTGCATGATTATAAAAGTCAAAACCTGCATCATTTTAAGGGACAAGTAACTTGTTGCATAGTCTAATAAACTAACGCGTTTATTTTAAGTCTATTCAAAGGCCACCAGTTCATGGTTTTAAGTAACTATACTGGAGAATTAGTCATGTCTTTCTTACATTTATATACTGAATGAAAAATGTGATTTGATGCTTTATGAAGGTTGTGTTAAATAGGGTTCTCTCTTCAGGACTGGACTGGACTGGTAGCAGGAGTTATGTGCTAGAGCTATGGATAGAACAATGAAAACTTATGAGTTCAAGTTTAGTAATCAAGTCAATTATTTTAATAGTGGAACGTATTTATTCTCGTCATTTATGGTCATGTTTTAATTCACCACCCAAGATGCAGCCCAAAAAAGTATAATCTTTGTTATTGTTATATTTTCGCTAGATTTTTAAGATCTGATTAACATAAATCTATTTTGTAGACCCTTAAGCTCATTGGACCAGACTTGCATGGCGCGATGTGAAAATTAACATAAAATGAAAGGGGGTGAAAGCACTCTTCGCAAGTATGAACTTTATTTTTTTGCAATTATTTTGATCTTTTTTATATATTCTAGAAATACTTGATTTTTAATCGATCATTTACTTTTATATATTAAGCAACAAAAGGTCTCCAGAAGAATGGTGGTCAAGGACAAGGATAATATGTATTTATTAGAGGATTTGGCGTTGATGGTGATTTTGAAAGTGCACGTTCTTTACACCAACACTTGGAATTTATCACATTTTCTAAACCGGTTAGTTCACGTATCCGGAGGTGTATCCACGGATTACTGTTAGTAGTAATATAAGTAATTTATACGAACTACACAACATGTTGTTTATAAAGAACTATGTAGTATGTTATGAGTACTTGATTTTTTTGAGTTCTTTTATTCAACATGTTTGCTCAACACATATCATTTAACATATCATTCATGATTTTGATCCTTCTAATATTCTTTTCCCCAAAAAAAATTGCATATTTCTTAGATAGCTAATATCATTTTCATGTGTTTAATTTTTCAGTTACATTAATAGTGTTGAACTTAGTGGTGACATACCTTCTACATTCGCAAATTTAAGTAGCATGGTCACAGTGTAAGAGCATTTACTTTTATATATATGGCTGGAAAGAGCAAAGATTTAGGCATACAATGTAGGGCATAGACTCTTGTCAAAAATGGGCTGGAAAGAAAGTTATATCTTGTTTAAGCTATGAGGTTGAATTTATACACCTACTCAGCTCTGCTCTTTTGGTGACATGTCTAATCATTTTTAGACATCATTTAAAGATAGTTCAGTATTTCATATAGAAACTCTTTTCTCATGTAACCATTTTAAGTTATAGTTAGGAATGTACTATCTACATAAATATTAATACTGACGAGGTAGAGAATCATGGTTGGGTGGCGGGTTATAACAAGTAACTTTGGCTTAGTATGGATCATGGTGGGTTAACCACCAAGCACTTCTTGTCCAAATTTTTATATCTAATACAAATAATTAGTATGCCAAATGTGATCACAAAGAGTAGTAAATTAATAATAAACTCTCTTTTGAATGAAATGATTTCGATATTCTATGTGCGAACTTTGGGGACTTATGATCCATTTAGCCTAATTCTTTTAGGTTTTACCCATTTTAGTATGTCGAGATCAAAACATAGCCCAACTTAATCTATTCATTAGTATAATTGGGTTAAATTTAGCACCTCTGCTTCCTTATCAGTATATCACAACTTGATTTATCCTCGTAATGCAAACTTCTTAATATGGAAATGAAACATTAAGGTCACCTTAGTTTTCTTCAAGACGATAATGCTGACCTTCATATAATATATTTTAATTAATTGCAGATGAAGAGCTTGGGAGTTCTAGGAGTGAGATAGCGGATCCAATAATGGCTGGTAACGTGAAGAAGGATCACTTGGGTTTTGGTGCTTCACAACCAGGTGAAGTAACACCTGGTGATGATATCTATGAGCAGTATAAGAAGCGAATGATGTTTGGTTGCCGTCATATACCAAATCCTCTGGTATGTATCTACAATGCCTTAACTTACTAAAATCCAAATGCCAAATGAAAAAACAAAATGTATAATATAGCAATATAGCGTGGAACCCATAAGAATAGATGAATACAAAAACTATATTTCCAGTTATGATCCTAAACAGTTTAGGATGCTGTGAACTTTTGAGTATGCTACAATAGACTTGTATGCTATATAATAGGTTTCTTTTTCAGATATGTTTTGTACCACTATCCATCTGATCCATTTGCAATAAAATGACACAAAAGTTGACCCATGTTTGCATAGATGGCTTGTGATTTCTTACTCTTTGCTTAATGAAAGGACATGTTTGCTGCTGTTTTTTTTTTGTACGGCAATCCCCAGAAATCCATTTGCAATAAAATGGCACAAAAGTTGACCCATGTTTGCATAGAAGTTTTATTTGCTTAATGAAAGAACATGTTTGCTGCTGTTTTTTTTTGCAGGGCAATCCCCGGAAATCCTATTACTGATTGACACAATAAACGTCAACTACACAAAGTCCACAACAAACGTCTCTTACAAAGAATTTTTATTTCGTATTTGAATAAGCAACATAGATTTGTATTATAAAACAGCTTCAATAACTTTTTCTTATATATACATTACATGATTGCTTTTACATACATTTTAGAATTTGACATGTATTATCATAAAGCTAGCCCGCCCATCCGGGCGGGCTATGAAGCTAGTACATATATATGAGACTAAATATGACACGTCACTAATGCTGACTAGACACTTTAATGTTGACATGGCGCATCATTCGATGAGGTGGAAATAGTGACTAGGCACAACATCCGGCTACATTTTAATAAAAAAAATTGTAGCTTACATGATTCGAACTCAGGTATTCACGTCAAGAAACAAATGCCCAACCATTGGAGCAATGCACTAATTGTGATTTAAGTTGCATTCCCAATTTAATGTCCAACAAATTGTTTTACCATTTTCTTTATTATTCAACGGCCATGCGGTGACCAAATGAAATTAATTCACATCCGTAATTTTCTCATCATTTACCCATAACTGACACTCCTTATTTAATGTCTCAGTCTGTTCCACAATTATCTTCATTATGTAGGGCATCATATTTTGAATTTCAAAATGAAACACAAAACTCATTAATATTATCTTTAAAAAAACTGTCATATTTACTTTCAAATAAAAACGCTTCATCTAAACTTCAATTTCAAACCCATTCACCAATCAAATAATTTTCTATTCAATTTCTCACTCTTAAATTCTTTCACCAGTTTGTATATGGAATCCAAATACCTACACAAAGATCCGACTATATCATCCACTCAAAAATTCTCACCGGCTTTAGAGTCATTTTTTGAGGTAATCTTTTATCTTATTTATTCTGATTGAATCGAATTAGGTTAGTTGTTCAATACTAATGTATGACGATTTAAGGATTATTTTTGTCTTTCATGGATGGTGCAACAACGAGTGGTGGAAAATGGGGCAGGTAGACATTTGATGAACTGTTGCTGCTTGACCTTAACATAAGTAATTTGTACAGATCATATTGCAATATGTGTACTATAGAATATAGATACTTGTGAAAGAGAAATGACGAGGAGGAGGGATATTATGTCGACTATTCAGAAGCCAACAAAAACTAAGTGCTGACGAGGGTCCTTGAGAAAAGAGAAGAGATAAGAGGGTCTCTCAATGGGCTTTGTTGTAGCTTAAGTTCGGTGGGCGTATAATGGAAAAGTTGC
Source organism: Chrysanthemum lavandulifolium (assembly GCA_022545495.1). NCBI lineage: Eukaryota > Viridiplantae > Streptophyta > Magnoliopsida > Asterales > Asteraceae > Chrysanthemum > Chrysanthemum lavandulifolium. The sequence goes on from CM040240.1 coordinate 119,215,928, forward strand.
AAGTGTAACTCGGTAATAACAACATATTCCAAAATCTCACTGTTTTAGGATTTGGCCCATGTTAAGTTGGAATCTTTTTAGTCTGCACAGATTTCTTTTTGTTCAGATTACTTCTAGGAATATAATTATTTAGGTTTTCTATTTGCATGCTTACAAAATATGCCACTATGTCTGTATATTCATACAAGCATCGCATCTGTATTATCTGGACTCATATAGGTAGAGTTTCTTGACAGTAAAATTTGGGTAATGACGTAAACTGATAACGATTGCAAGACGTCCAATGGTTTTTGAGTAGCTTTTCTATAAGATACATTATCGCATACATTGAACTACAAACCAAATGCATTGATCGAATTAGTATCATTGCAAAATGGCGCTCAGATATTGCTAATCTTCAGTAACAAGAGTAATCATTTGAAATCTGAAACCTTTCATAACTTCATTTGCATAGCTTTGTATTGTAAGTACTCTTGTTGATAACAAACAAGAATGAGAATCGGAAAACTAAATAATAGGCTAAAAAGAAGGATACAAATGCGCTAAAACCAATCTGGCCCATTAGAAATAGATAAAGATTGAGGTCGATTTAATTGTCAATAGTGTAATATCTTCATCGTAACTCATGTGGTCCATATGTAAACTATGTTGTGGCATAAATAATACATAGTTGTCACGAATTATATACCATTAGTTTAATTTATATATCATAGATCATACTCTGTCTGTACTCCGTTACTAAAATAACATGGGTTAAGACCATATGTAGACGGACATAATCATACTAACATGAAACGAAATGTATGTTGTTCAAAAATTTATAATTTCTGTAGTAGCATTAAAGGTATTGATATTAACCATAATGGGTCGATCAAAGCTATTCCAATATTGACCATCTAATTGTTTTGGGTCAATTAGCATGGATAAGCTCCTTTACCCCTACAAAATAATTTACCAATCTGACTTGCCGAATGTGTAACCTCTAAGTATAGTTTATGATTAAACATATCATCTTTTTTCAGGTGATCGACGATAACATGAGGGCGATTGTTTACATAACAACACTTGATGTACCTGAAGCAAGTCTGAAGGTATTTTCTTAGCATGGCACTTGGGCATCTGATAGCTAGCTGGTGTTCTGTATTTTGTCCATATCGTTCTTTTGAAGTGAGCGAGCTTGAATATAATATATTTACCTTTTTTTTTTGGAACTAGGCTACACTTAATGTAAATGTTATGGGCCCCATATCTCTTACACGGTTGCTTCTCCCTTACATGTCGAAGAGAGGTAGAGGATACTTTGTTGTGGTATATTGAGAAAATCATGTGTGCCAACTGTTAAGTTTCTTCTATTTTTAAGGAACTATCTGTTAAACCTTCATCTTTGTGGAACTATTTTCTCTATATATGTATCCATTTAGCAATTTAACTAACTTTTGTATATATTTTGGGTTAGTTTCATCATCTGTCATTCTTATGCAAGTTTAACTTGTGCCTCCTTGCTTTTTTACATTCGAGTACAAGCTCAATATTTTGGCACGATATTTCTTTGTTCGAATTAATAATACCCAGTTTTGTTGATTTGTTTGCTTTAGCTATGTAATTGTAACATTTTATCATTATGTTTCCTGTTACAGTGACTCATTGACCATCAACACAACTTTAGTTTCCCATTCATCTTTTAGATATCAATCTGCTTGGTGAGGTGCTCCTGGTCAAAAGTCAATGGATGACATCGTTAAAATGGGCAGACCACATAACTAGGGTTATACCACTCCAAACTTATCTCAACGGAGTATTAGTCTTAATCATGTTCGTGAATACAATGCTTCTCCTGATAATAATTGGCCCTCTATTGAGCCGCCACAACATGTAGTTCACGCTCATGCAGAATCAGACTTAAATTCGGGTCTAACAATTGATGCGGAACTATAGATATCTAAATTCGGGTCTAACAATTGATGCGGAACTGTAGATATCCTGATTATGTTGGAGCATGTATCATAGCTAAGGTAATAGGGCGTTTAGGAGAGCATGTTTGAAGCATCAAATTCAAAACCTCCGAATGGTTCATTATCAATATGGACCCAATGTCCCTTCACTGCAATTCTACCACCTATTTTTGGTTCACTTATCTATGTGTGGCTAAAAATTGCTTTTTGATATTTTATCCAACGAAAGTTTACATTGTTCGTCTCCTTAACAAATAACTTAAAATTTCCGTCCATCCAAGCGGTATGTGTTTAGTTAAGATATATATAAACAAAATTCATACCTTTTAACGATTGAACAAATATTGAGTTGATTTGAAACTTCAATTTGTAGTCGCCTCAGGATCAGCCATGCACAAGATCTCTTGTACAAAATACTCCATAAGAAGTTTTTTTTTTTTTTCCTTAGTATATACGATTTCTTCAATTTTCAGTTATTTTTCTTAGTATATAGGATTTCTTAGTTTTGTGTGTGTGTGTGTGTGTGTGTTTTGCCTAATTTTTTTCCAAGAAAATAAGCTTACAAGATGTGGGCAAACCCATTCGATCTTCCACAATTTACAGACACCTGCACAAATAGTAAGTTCAAGTGCAACTGAGCATCGATTAGCTTTGAGGCTTGTTGCAAACAAGTAGGTATTTGGTCTGAAGAATTTCAGTCCGAGTCTCCTAAAAATGGCCATGAACTGATGAACATAAACCGAGGTTTGCTAATTTCTAAACAAGAACCACGACAGAGTAAAACCAGTGTAACAAAAATTTCTCTGTAAAACCATTACTGCATTCACTCATGCTCAGCAGAATCCATAGTTACATATTATGTGTCGATCTACAACAATAACCTAATAGACCATCACTGCGATCTAATAATATATCTAAGTTGCCAAATCCAAGAGTACATCATTCCTATTGCACAATAAAAGGAGATCAGCATGAGGGGCAAAAATGGAAGCCTATCACCAAGAATCAAAGGATGAAGAAACTGCCCCCATACTTCCACAACCACAAAACCCGAAAGATAAATCTTTTCTATCCATCCGGTAACAAGACCGCCATTTTTGGATATGGAACCTGTTTTCTTGTCAGATTCACTCGTCTCGGAAAATTTAGAAGAAAAACCAAACCACATTAAAGCGACGTGCAAAAGAAGTAAAACCACTTTTATCGAATATTCTTGAGCTTCGTAGAGAAGAGGGAACAACGAGTAAATGGAAACTGCATAAAAAAGGTTAAGAACATATAAGAAGATATTCTTTGTGAGAGCTAAATAGTGAGCAAAGGTTCATAAAGTATACCAATAGATAAGATAAAATAATGACGTGCATCCTCGATTCTTTCTACTGCAACCACTGCAAGGGGAATCAAGAAATGAAGTGACGCCTTCTCGTGCACATGCCATCCAAACAAAAAGCCACACGTGTAGGCATATGCAACCCATCTAACAATCATCTTTGGTTGGGGATTCCTCCAAGCCTTAATAAGACTGGGAGATATAGCAAGCAGGACAATGGCAAATGTTACAGACGGTGTGATCTACATATGAGAATCAATTTATTAATTAAGGTTAGCTTTTTACACACAGGACATGCAGGTACGCATTGAGGCGTGAGCCATACCGTTGGTAATATGGCAAAAGGAGAGGAGTCTCCAACTAGCCCACCGGTGAATGAAGCTGATGGTGGTTGGATATGGAATCCTAATTTTCTAAGCACAAAGGCAAGCACCTTATCTGAAAGTATATAAAACACCCAGAAATTTGGAGCCCAATAAGCATGGCAAAGCCCCCTACCAAAAGGAAACATGCGTCTCAGAACTTGTAGCATCTGCAAAGCAATAAACAAAAAGATAAATTCACATCATGGGCAGCGGGAGTGTCATGAGCATGGTATCCGTTGAATCTGTTTGATCATTGTCAAGGGCGTTACATAAGAATCAGGACAACCTACTACACGCAAACATTGTTTGTGTATGGCAAATAAACCATGGCAGCTATTATCCTATAGTACGCATATTGGATAGCGCAGTCACTATAACATTATATTTAATTTGAGAGTTTGTTCAGTCCAATATACAGTGGTACACAACACGAATTATGTAGATAATCATGAGGTTATATACGTTGAACATACTCCCAAAGTCTAGAATTAAAAAAGTTAACTTTTAACTTCGCGGGAAAACAGTACCCTTAGAGTTAATACATACTCCCAAAGTCTAGAATTAAAAAAAGTTTACTTTTAACTTCGCTGGAAAACAGTACCCTTAAAGTTATAAACTGATATAACTACAACAAGGCAACGATTTCTACAGACAGGGTACTAGCAATTGGTTACAAATTTTGAGTAATGTTGAACGTGACATCAAACTTACTTTTTTTCACAAATACATAAACAAAATGTATAATAAGTAGATAATGACACTGGACCTTTATGAGCTAACTCAGCAAAACATTCAGTATCTGGTTGCTTCTGATGTGCAAAATTTTGAAGAGCAAACTGATATTCAGAAATAAAAGAACTTTTTCACAACTATTAAACATGGTACTATATGAGACTGAAGGTACTCCTAGTCACTGGAGACCAATACGACTAACCCAAAAATATATAAAATTAAAAGAAGGTTTTTTATAAAACAGAGACATACAATTATTGTTGGTGAGTTTGAATTGATAGACACGACCTTGAGAAACTATATGTGCATGCCATCAAATGAAATCCATGTGAATCTGTGATCGTAGTTTAGACCACTTATAATTTCAGGTTTGATTTAACTAACTAGCTGGTACACTTATAGCGTGCCAGGTGAGGGACAAAGCACTTGCACGACCAATTACAGGCTATTTTAACCAGACGTATGAAATATATACTAATACTTATACTTATTATGAACAAGATGCATCCCAGGAACCAACTCAATTTGAATATGCTAACCTTATGTAATTTAATACTAGCAATTCTATAAATAAAATTATTTCACTAAGATGACTAGAGCAAGACAATTTACCTGACCATGATACACAAATGGTCCATACGCTGTGATGAAAACCCCAACCACCACCACTCCCATTGTGACCAACTTACCGAAACCCCTTAAAACCCCTCCACGACAGTAATGCCGAAACAAATACACAAAATAAACCGGCCCAGCCACGGCAAATAAATGCTTGAAACATAACAAAACCGCGAAAACAAACCCACCCATCAAGTCATTTCCTTTCTGCAATGCCCCCAAAGAAATCAACAAAATCCCCAAAAGAAACCCATTGTACTGAAAATGCAGATGATCAACAATCAACAATCCAGGTGACCAAACAACCAAAACCCATATCAAAAACCTCTTGTTCAACTCCATGTTCTTAGTCAACTTGTACACCGAGTATAGCAATACTGTATCCGATGCTATTACACTTAGTCTTTGGAAGATGATGACTGAAGGAGCTTTGTAATTTAGACCATTGTAGAGGTCTGTGATGGTCGAGTCCACAAAGGAAGCCAAAATGGATAAGAAATGCTCAAAATAAGCAAAGAAAGGAGGATAATCTAGGGTCCATGGGCTTGTCTCGTCTGTGTACCAATGAGACAAAGGTAAGGTATGGGTAATGGCTAGCCAATTACGGTGGACCTCAAAATCAGTGCTGTGATAGGCTGGGATTAGGAGAACTTTCAAAAATGTGGCAATGCCAGATAACCAGAGAATGTCCTTAATGACGGATCTATTTGGACTTTGTTTTTGGGTATGTTTTTCTTTCGCTTGTTGCACTTCTTTCTGTTTTGGAGGTTTCATGGTTTATTTCCTTTGGTGTGTGTCTGCAAGTGGTTTATACTCTTAATGAGAGTGTTCAAAATCAATTTACACAGATGCTTGTTTTTTCCACCTACACATCATCCATGCCTGTTCTCCTTTTTGTCACAGCATCTGCATAGTCAACAGCAAAAACTAATTTTTACAATCCTTATTCACGGGATGTTGATTTGTTTCATTATTTTGTATAAATTCAATGGCTTTTCAACAAAGTTCCAGGCATTACTAGTTAACTGTGGCCAACTAGGCTAGTATGCAATTTTGCAATAAATAACATTTGATTACATTTATAAGGCAATTTACACCTAAATGCAACAGAACCAAAAGCTTAAAAAGGGCATTGGTTCATATGCAGAACATGTTTTATTCTTGACATCAACTTTGACCTGTCTACATTTTATCATCTCACTCTTACTAGTAGGAAACCCGAACATAGTGGCGGAACAATATTTTGTTTAATAATGTGTTTGTTAATGGTAATATTTATTTTATATAACATTCTCTTTGAACAAAACACCATACTAAAATATAAATTTTTTATATATCCTCGTTCATGTAAACAAATTGACCTTTATATACACCTAACTAAAAATCGCCAATGATCATAAGCTCAAACTATCAGTTTACCAGGCCACAAAGGTATGGTGAGTTTATGAAAATTTAGGAAACAATTATGATATCCATTTTCAAACAAGTGATTATGATTTGCAGAGAGATATTAACAGCTACCATGTCATGACTGATTAATTAACACAATAATTCATTCATAGCAAAAAAACATTCATATATATTTATGCCAATTATTGGTATGTATTTTACTTCATATCCTATTCATCATATATATATATATATATATATATATTATAAGTTCATCAATAAAATATGCAATTTTACCAGTACTTTGACAATGAAGTGAATCCCAAAACTATAAGGCACTCAAAATTTCAAGATTATATCCGTCCTAACCCGCATCTACCTAAAAGAAATCTAACATCCTAAGACGAAATCACTAATGATCTTATGCTCAATCAAATGTTTAGATATTGAATACGGTTCACAAATGTGACATTACATGTTAATCAACTCAAATTCATCAAGTACACTAAATAGAAAAAATCCGGAAAGCATATCATATAGAGTTTGGTATAAGCCTAAGACCATCTAATTACTTTATACATTTCATCTAACAATAATCACCTCACATAACTAACTTCCTATATACGGAGAAACTATATGCAAACTTGAAAATAATTTTTGTTTGTTTTTCTCATAAATTTGTGAAAATTATCAGTGCATACCCATTGATTCCGAAGAAAAGAAAAACTGAAGAAGAAAAAAACTTGATTGCTAAATCTGAGTTAAGGTCAAAAGGATTTACTTGGGCCACATGTAATGTAAATTAATTATTATAAGGTTGAATTTGAGCTTACCATTTCTTTTCCCCGAGCCCAGCCCACTCAAAACTATACGCCTTTTACTAGTTTTGTCTAGGGGTGAGAAAAAAACCGAAATAACCGAAAACCAAAACTGAATCGAATAGGAAAAAACCGAATCAAAATAATAACCGAATCAAATTTGCTAAAATCAAACCGAACTAAACTACTAATTATGTTCTCGGGTTGGATATGAATTGGCAATCTGAACCGAGAACCAAACCAAAACCAAATTATATAAATATTTTTTAATATATATATATATATATATATATATATATATATATATATATATATATATATATATATATATATATATATATATACTATTAAATGTTATCTTAATATTAAAAACATTTTTATGCTTGAAATATATACTAAATATTTATGTAATTATTAATTTTTTAAAATTAAATAGTGAAATTCGGGTTATTCGGGTCAATCCAAAAACCTAACCAAATTCAAATTCGGTTAGGTTCGGTTGAATTCTAGTTCGGTTTGGTTTGGTTCGATTTTCAAGTTAACAAAAAAATTAATTGAACCGAATAAACTTAACAACCCGATAACCGAACCAATCAACACCCTTAGTTTTGTCAAGTTATAAATGAAAGCAAATCAATATCTTACAATTTCTACAACGTGTTTGTAGTAATTATTTTGTCATTTATGTTGATTACTACTATTTTTGTATGAGCTCATCACTCTAACATTAATACGATTATTAGAAAATATTAGATGAACTCAAGAGCATAACTTGGCGTAATAAAAACAGTTAAATCGAAATAACCAATACACTTACAGATAAACCAAATCAACTGTTGTAGCAGATTGAAAATAAACAAAACAATCTTGCATAATTGTACCCAGAAAATCCGAATCGAAAACCCGACCTGAAAAACCAAACCCGAAAATTTAACTTCGTAAAAAAATAAAAATAAATAAATAAAAAATCTACTAAAAAAAGTGCATACCCTAATCCGAAATCCAAGATCCGCCACTGGGTGGTCAGGTGAATGATGTGTGTATTTGATAAAAAAGGAGAGAGATTATTTACAAAAGATGCATTATTTACAAAAGATGCAGGGTCAAAGAGACTGGTCAAAGTATTGTACACATGTCATTGTGGGATTGGCTTTACTTATCTTAATTTTGGAGCGTGACCCACATTATACATGCTTTATATAATATTATAGATAGACGCATCTCTTAAAATAAGCCCGACGACTGGTACATGAACACTATTTATTAGCGTGTGAAACAGATAAGCAAAAACTAAATCTTTGTTTCATCAGTAGCTAATCTTCATAAATTACAAGCAAGGGCGGAGCCACATGAGAACCGGAAAGGGTCCCGGCCCCCTAGGCCTAAGCCCGTTAACGTATTTATTTGCGATTTCATGTGTTAATTTATTTTTTTATTTTTTCTTTTATCTCGGGCCTCCCATCTAATGTTTTTCCAGAAAAATTTTGTTTCGGCCATCCCACAACAATTTTGCTAGCTCCGCCACTGATTACAAGTCACAACAGCTTATTAAAAACTGAAATAAACTAAAAAAGGACACTAAAGATACATTTGATTTGTAACGAAAGCGCCCACCTTCTTAAATTAGGAGAACAACAATAAGCACACAATCAAGAGTTCAAAATACTTCATTAGCAACAACACTGTGGAAAACTAGAAGAGGGGGTTGAATAGTTTTACCGATTTTAACTTTGTTAAAAAATTTACTTTGTGAAAAACTTTGATTCGATTCGTTAAGAAATCACGCAAGTGCAACTTGATGTGTATGCAAAAATGAGAGAACTAAGACTACTAAATGTAAATCAAAAGTATGAGTTAAGAGATGGAAAGATCAAACCCAAGACACAATGATTTATAGTGGTTTAGTAACGAAGCTCTTCTTCGCCCTACTCCACTCCTCGAGTATCCAACTCGAGAGTTTTAAGCAGTTAGCGAATTTTGCGAGGGATACCATGCCGTTTTCAATAAAGATTGCGTAGAAGCTAGAACCCCAAAATGTTGGTGATAAGCACCGGCGTGGTATGGGACTAAGAATCATAAGGGTTTGTAACAAAAACGCGACAATACCGAAATGATGCTTAAGACCCACCACCTTGTCAAAGTAAAAAGCAGCCAAAATGATATGCGCAAGTTTCCAAAATCAGTTGAGACAAAGGATACTGCAGTCAAGATTTGTGGTACACAAAATTCAAACGAAACTTTAAGGCGAAGGAGAAGGTACATAGTAAGGTACTGACAGGTTAGTGAAACGAAAATATGGAAGCCCACGACTAGAGTGTGATATCTAGCTAAAGAATCGGCCAACCAATTCCGTAACGTGGTGCGGTGGAAACGTTCGGTCCTGAGGCTCGTGACCTCGAAATTATTTTACTTTACACGGTACAAACGATAATAACCAATAACCGAAACCAAATGATGAATAGGAAAACCGAATCAAAATATAACGAAGATTTCTAAAACAAACTAACTAAATACTAATTAGTTTCGGTTAAAAATGGTTGGCATCTGATGAGAACTAAACCAAACCGAATCTATAAATTTATGCAGGTGAAACCATAGTTTTAGCTTTACTCGACCACTTGTGATTGGGACCGTAGGAACTAACAGTTCGAACAGATGCATGAAGATCAGGAGTTAGTGTTTCCCGGTTTATGTCCCATGATTGAAGAATCACCACAATAGTAATCGAAGATTCTTACAGGAAAGTTTGAATTATTATAATATTAGAGGTTTAAAATTCAAGGCTTAAATGCAAATTAAGGAAATTAAAGTAAAAATATTAAATAAATGCTTCCTATTTGCAAAATGATGTTTTTGATTTTATGTTTTACAACTGAATTAAAACACACGTCAATGAAAATTGAATGCATAAAACCTAAAAATAAAAGAATTTTACAATCTTAATGATAAAGAAAATTTAGAAAAGAAATATTTTTATAACTATTATTAATTTTATTAATTAAAAACTATTTTTAAATTAAATAATACCTAAAATCAAGAAAATTAAAATAAAGCTGAAAAATAAAATTATGACTTGGAAAATATAAAAAACAAAATAGAATTTTCAAAACTATTTGTAATTTGATTCATTCATTATAAATTTAAAACATTTAAATCTAATTAATTTGAAATACAAATAAAAGGGAAATAGAAAATCTTTTTCTTTTAATTTTTTAATTTGAAAAATTATTTTTTGAACTTTTGTAATTATTTGCAATAAAGTAATTTAAAGACAAAACTTTTAATAAGAAATCTAACATGACCAAAATTATGAAAATCTCGGAAATTCAAAAGTTAATCGTTTAGAAAAATTCAAATATGATGCTTGATGTAAGTAATCTATTGAAAGATTAGCTATGAAATAACAATTGAAACAAGTAATGAACAAAAGCCCCAAACTATTGAAGAACTAAATTATACTATACACTCTAAAACAATAATACTCACTAACCAAAATAATTGCCTACGGATAACTCTAACGATTTTTAAGCAAAAAGTTGCAGCCAAATGTTTGAGCTTATTGTGATCCGGAAAGCTAGATAATTGAGCACTATGTGTCTTAAAGCCCCACGACTACGGCAATAGAGACCCTAACATATGATTAACCTTGAAAGTGTCGCTGATTATAGTTCCCGGAGAATGAAACAGCCTCAATGTAGACTTTTGAAGAGTTTAGCATTTGACTTATTTGAGTTAAGATCAAAGTTGGCGATTAATAACCAATGAATGAAACTACGAAGCAGTTTTATGATTTTGAACACAAAATAGCTTTTGATTAGCAAAACTCAATGAGGACAAATTTTTTGCAACTTAAAGATTTTCTTTCATATTCACCAATTTTGAGAGCTTATAGACCTTGAAAATTCCAAAACAACTAAATTACCCATACAACCTACACTTGTCCAATCAAAACTATACTAAGGATTTAACAAAATCACGATAGCCGTAAACCTCCAATTGTCAAATAATCGTAATCAAATACCAACTTAACAAATCAAAATCAACCGACCATAAAGATTTTTGCAATGATAGTTTGAAAATTACGTACAATTGTCAAAACAAGTATACAAAGCATATTAGGGAAGGATGAGGTTTTCAAAATTTTGCTCCCTCAATATGCGCCTCGAAGTTTGAAAGAGTTTTGCACATATTAGAGGGAACTCACTAAGAGACAATTCAATCACGCTTCAATAATTTAAGGTTTAAAGTAGATGCTCCCTCACCGACATGCATGGAAAATTTGAAATCGTTTGTCACATGCGGGAGGAAAACTTGCTAAACACTTATGAACCCATTTATCGAGTTATTAGTTTAAATCTAATTTAAATCACAACTTCTCCCCCGATCACAATTATCAAACCATTTGAGAATTGTGATCTTTGTAGATTTCAATTGATTTTGAAAGCTTTTAAGGAGAATTGTGACTTGATTATGAAAAACGTTTTAACTGATAAGGATCGGATTTTATGACTTTAAACTCCATTGTGTAAACATGCATGATTATCTTTTGAAAACAATTGAGTGACAAACAACCTTTTAGTTTAATTGAAATCATTCTCCCCCTCAATCAATGACATAAGTTGTTGATTGAGAGATAGATATTTATGACAAATGTTAAGTCCAGATGATTTCCAAAAAATAGAGTCCGAGTTATTTTTCAAAGCAACTAGTTTTCATTAGATAGTAAGGATTTGTTTAAAGAATCAGAGCATGAAATTTAAAAAACCAAAAGAAAGCATGGCTCTGTTCTTTCTTTAAAAAGCTGGTTCTTGCACGAAATGACAATAAACCATGTTTTTCTCTTTCTCCCAAAAATATTTTTTGATTTTTTAAGAACATTCGAACAACATCTAAAGTCCGTGTCATTCTTTGAATGACAACCTGAAAGACCGTAGATATTATCGATATCGAGAAAACATGACAAAAAACAATATTTTTTAAATTTTTCAAGATTTTCAAATTTTTATGGATTTTGAAAGTTTTATATTTTTCTATTTGCTTTTGAAGGTTTTGTAATTTTGTATTTTGCTTTTAGAATAAGTATTTACAAGAGAATAAATTAGTTTAAGAGGATGATGAAATGAGTACCGAGATAAGGATATCATTCGAAGACGTTGTAGAAGATAGAATCATCATCTCTTAAACTTTCACCACCAAAGTATTCGAGGCTTCTAAGTAAATCGTCCGAACATGAGCCTTCTAAATTTGAATCTTTGGTATCTTCACCCACCGACAATTTCTCGACACACATCGAATAAAGACCATTCGGTCTCATAGAATGAAGCTCAACAACCCAAGAAACATGAAAACACAAGTAACAAGTTGAACCAATGATCCTTCTGCGGTTATCAAACTGGGATACATGATTAAGCCCGATCACATGATCTCATAGCGTCCCGATGTAAACATCATTCTTCGCTGTTTGTGCATTTCGTTGATAAGGTTTTAAAAGGTACCTTTTGAGGGTCATTTAAGCCCTTATTCGATCACTTTTGTATCCGTTATTGCTTAATATCGCCCTTTTCACTTTTAGGTCTCTTGAAGGCAAAATGTTGGAATGATGCTTATTTGGACGAAAAGGCGCGAATATATGAAGAAAATGGCCAAAGTCGAATCGAGACACTCAAAGTCATTGAAAATATAAGGCGACGGCGCCATCAAGATATCCGCGACGCCGTCCGAAGGAATTTTGCGACGGTTCGTAAGGAAAAATTGCATGTTTTCAAGGACGACGCCTAGTTCTAGAAGAGTAGGCCGTCGCTACTCGGACGGCCTAGATGCAATCCGCACGACGCCGAAGTCAAGGGACGGCGTCACAATATAAGGTGACGCCGTCGCATGATTAACTTGGCCAAGACGAAACCTTAATGATGTCACAAGTCGATCAAGACTATCTCAAAGATGCGCATGCGCGCAAGTAGTTGATATTGTTTTGGCCATAACTTTGGCATACGAACTCGGATTTAGGTGGTTCAAAAGCCCACGCGATCGAACGAGAAAATCTACAATTTGTCGAAAAATGGTTGTGACGCATCACTCTATAAGTGTGACGTCACTCTTTTGCCGACGTAAAATCGCCTATAAATACAACATTATAACTTCACTTTTGTAGGCTCTAAACCCTAACTCCGATTCCGTGGTTTAGATAGGTGTTTTTCCAAGAACTTTGAAGGTTTCAAGCACTCCAAAACATCTTGTAATGGTTTGTTGATTATATCTTAATCCATATATTCAATTTATCATTATGTCTATCCTATGTTTAATTGATTGTGTGTATGCTTGCATGTTCTCCATGTCCCGCTAATTTATTTGTGTGTTTGCTTAGGAATATGAAACTTAATTATTGAATATTGATTGGTTGATACTTATCTTAGTTGACTAATGATCTAGAGTGCGCTAGATTATTCGTTGTGTACTTAATGCTTGAAATTTCTTTGTGAACTTTAGAATATAATTATCTAGGTAATTGTAGGATAAAGTATTCAAGGACAACCGAGAGTAGGCGCCTATAAATCACTAGAGGATTTGTAAACAAGACCCTTTGGTAAGTTCAAAGAGTTAGGAAATAAGCACGCCCTATAGCCTTAGAAACACAACGCAACTAGGAATAAGGACGTGACAAATCAACCATCAATAGGAGATAATTAAGGAGTAGTAAAACCTAAGTGAACACATCTTTAAATCATCATACGAGCACACAACAATAGACATAGACTATCCTTAGCTTAGTTAATTAGATAAGTAGAGTAATCGGTAGAAATACCAACCCCAAATCCAAACCCCGAGATTTGTACCTTTCCATTTCATAAAATATAAAAATACAAAAAATAATCATCCCTCACCTTTAGACTTAAATCGACGTACACTTCAGCTTAACGACACTATTCCCCTAGAGAACGATATCAATACCCGTGGCTTACCCTAATTACTACACTACAACGATTAGGTTCACCGCCTAGGTGTTATAAAACTTGCTCAAGAAAAGGAAGTTCCTTTGACCCCGAACGACGCGGTAGCGTTATCAAGTTTTTGCGCCACGCCGGGAATAGTTATTGTTTAGGCTTGATTTCTATCTCGCTTAGGTCTACTCACAAGATTCCTATCAAGTGAGATTTTTTTTTTTTTTTTATTAGCTTCCTTGTAGTCTATCCCCTTCTTCGTGTTTGTGTTCAGAAACCCTTTTCATTTGTCGCTATGGCAAGTGAAATTGCATTTGCATCATTAACAAATGAGGAACAGTTGAATTTCGCAGATTGGTTTGGTTTTAATTGTTCTAATGAATTTGTGAGTGAACTTAGAGATATCCAAAAGGAGATGGGTGTAAGGTTGGATGGATTTGATACATTTTGTACTTGTGTGGCTTCTATTCAACAATCATTATCGTGATCAACTCCTTTAGTGACACCATCCGAGAATTTTTCGTAAAAGCCTCCTATGCATAAACCATCAATTGAATGATCTTAGGCACCATGATCAAAAAGACCTAGTTTTAAGAACATGGAACCTAAGCCCGAACAAGATTGTGAGATGGTTATAGTTGAACCGCCTAGTTGCATGCGTGGGATAGATTTCAAAGCATATGACACGCGAGGAACTTTAGGAAAATAGAACATAATGATCAAATTTTGAGAATAATTCTTATGAATCGGACCAAGAATTTGAAATGGCTAAAGAAGGATTTGAGATGCTTAGAGTGTATTTTGGTCGATCATACTAAAACACATGAACATTTGGTAGGTCTAGATATAATGGAGAAAAGGTGGAAACTCCAAACCCACAAGCCCTACCATCACTGAGGAATACACATCACCTATAACTTGCCCTAAGAAGTAGAAGAGACTATAGGAGCCCGATTGATAGAGAACCTTGGACCAAACGCCACTAGAGAATGTAGGTTTAGATGCTTGTTGTCATGACCTCTCTTAGTCCTAGGGAAGTTCCTAATTTTGATGAACCGGAGCCTCAACCAAAAACCTTACCCAATGTTCCGCCTTTAGATGTGAATCTTGAATTGAATTAGGCCCCAATCCACCCATCAAAATAGATAGTCCGGTAGTTGCTTGATAAAGGTGGAAAATTCTAGGCCATGTAGAGTGGAAGCTAAAATAGGAGTAACCCATGACCTTACACACTTATATCACCCATTCATGGTTGATAACAAGAAACACTATGGGTTTAAACCGGTTTATTAGGTCAAGATGGATCCTTAACTAAGAATCTTTTGAAGTTGATAGAAGATGATCCATTTTAGGAGGAGATTTGATTCACCCGCTACACCAATAGACTTAGGTAAGATTATAATGAATGGAGCACACCCTTTGAGCATATAAATCACCCATCACCTCTCCTCACGTAGCAAATTTCCACCCTAAGGGTGTGTATCGCTACTATCACCCGCACTTAAACTTAAGTGTAGGAAAACTTCCCTTTATCTATTAAATAAGGGTAGAGTCGCTCGTGACTCGAACAAAACAAGCGCTTCGGGAGGCAACCCATGTGTATTTGATTTTATTTTCATTTGTGTCGATATCTTTTATTAATTGCTTATTCTCATGTTTGAATTTGTAAAATGCTTTATTTTGTCTTTAATTACATATAAAAGTATTTTACATAAGGGATAAGTGTAGGAGGATTACACACGCTTTCAAAGGAAACGTGAACATGAGAATTACAATTATTTAAAAGATATACATGTGTGTTTGTTCGAGTCAAATGCTTGTATCGAGTCATAATGGATGTTTTGTAGGAAATTTTCCAGATTTTAAAGATAAAATGTTCCAAAATTTTTCCGAAAATCGCACAGCTTCGTCAAGATAACCGACGGCGTCAGATCTCAACTCGACGGCGCCAGAGGAGCGTAAACAATTTCTAACTTTTTCTCGTTTCAGGCTACTTATAAATTTTTGGAATTTTCCGTGTCTTAATTTTCTAGAAAATCGCAAACATCCATTCCACAAGCATTATATCTTATTTAAGTCCGAATTACATCTTGTTGTGATTTTTCTTTGTTCGATTTGATGCGTTGGATTGTTTGTTTTCTTCAAGTGTGCGTGTTTAATTTATCAAGAAGGAGTTACATAAGATTGGAAGGAGCTTTTCACGCATAAATTCTTCTTGAAAAGGATTTAACCACCACTTTACACGGATCCTACCGAGCTAATCGTGGAGTATTAGTTTCTTTCGCTTTAAATTACCTTCTTTTATCATAACTTTGATATTTTCGGGAACATTGGGGACAATGTTCGCTTTAAGTGTAGGAGGAAAATAAAACGGAACTTTGAAACTATGCTTATCCTTGACTATTTGCTTTGTCCAAGTGTATTTGTGTAATAAACCATGAGAAAATGTAGGTTAGGGTAATTTTAGCCAAATTTAAAATTTTTCATGACATATAAGAGTGGGCCATTAGTCTTAACAAAAGCGCCTCATGGATAGGAAGTTGCATGACTAGCACAAAACCCTTTACCACCTAAATTCCACCCAAAATGCGAGGATCGCCTTAGATTAGTAGGAATTAAAGCATTCATCTTTAATGCTTAGAGTGTGAACCGTAGTATATTAGATTCTAGAACTTGTTTTGTGATGCATTCCGAGATCGCTAGTGAGACTACACTTGTGTAGTTAGGAATAACTAAATGATAAGAGGCATTAGGATAAACCCTTGTTTGATACCGTAATATAATTACTTCTTCCATATCGGTTGAGTAATTCCCCACACCCTTTGCGTTGTACTCATCTTTAGTACACGATACCCCTAGTTAACCCCTCGAGCCTATCCTTTTCGCGGTTCTCGTGATGTTTCGGTTTTCCGAATATCAATGAAGAGCATTGTTTACACCCCACCCCAAATATACACCCAAATCGCCTTAGCCTACCCCTTATTGCACTCACTTTTAGTGCAAATTTATGTTATCACCCAAAACCCTTAGTTCAATTATCCGTTGCTTGCATGAGTTGCTAAGTCGAGTCATATCCTTTGTATACGCTTTGGGATGATTGGGATTCATGGAAAAGTTAAAGTTTATGAAACATAGGAAGAGAACGTTAAACTCAAATTCCTTTGTTTGCATAATAATGTACTCCAAGTGTTTTGATCTTTTCAATTCGGTCAAATTAGTGTTAGAGTAATAAAACTCAAGTGTAGGGATGTGTCTATAAATCCCTATCATTTTGATGTACCGTAGAGGATGGTAGAGTAAAAGTGTATGAAAAAAAAAAAAAAAAAAAAAAAAAAAAAAAAAAAAAAAAAAAAAAAAAAAAAAAAAAAAAAAAAAAAACATACTGCTACCATCCTACATCTATCTTTTAAATTATGTTTGTTTATTTTCGTTATCTAGAGTTTTAGAGTGTCGAGTCTTGGCTTAGCAACGCCATTCTTCGTATACTTGCAACATAGAGATTTTTGACTATCCACCACTAAATAGCCTATCCCACCAAACCCTTCATTTCCTACCGTAAGCCTAACGTTACAACCCTTTAAAAGACCTCTTTGATAGTCTTTCCTAGGTGCTTACGCCAAAGCGATGGAGGTTTGATCTATTCTCAAGCCTATGGTAATCTATGTACTAGGACCGTTAATGAGTGTTTATCTTCCATTTCCGATTTGTTATATTTCATATATACACCCGAGAGAGATGTGAGTATCCAAACACCCCATGTGAGGTGCTAGTATGTACTTCCGTGCTTGTTATGACTTTTATGGGCTTATATGTGTTGTGGACCGCTTTGAATGGATGCTTCATGACCCTAACTTATAAATTAATTGGTTAAAGCACATTTGCTTGAGGACAAGCAAATACCAAGTGTAGGGATATTTGATAAGGTTTTAAAAGGTACCATTTTGAGGGTCATTTAAGCCCTTATTCGATCACTTTTGTATCCGTTATTGCTTAATATCGCCTTTTCACTTTTAGGTCTCTTGAAGGCAAAATGTCGGAATGATGCTTATTTGGACGAAAAGGCGAATATACGAAGAAAATGGCCAAAGTCGAATCGAGACACTCAAAGTCATTGAAAATAAGGCGACGGCGCCATCAAGATATCCGCGACGCCGCCGGAAGGAATTTTGTGACGGTTCGTAAGAAAAATTGCATGTTTTCAAGGCGGACGACGCCAGTTCTAAAGGAGTAGGCCGTCGCTACTCGCACGGCCTAGATGCAATCCAAGACGACGCCATAAGTCAAGAGGACGGCGCACGGACATAAGGTGACGCCGTCGCATGATTAACTTGGCCAAGACGAAACCCTAATGATGTCACAAGTCGATCAAGACTATCTCAAGATGCACAAGATGCGCCAAGTAGTTGATATTGTTTTGGCCATAACTTTGGCATACGAACTCGGATTTAGGTGGTTCAAAAGCCCACGCGATCGAACGAGAAAATCTACAATTTGTCGAAAATGGTTGTGACGCCACACTCTATAAGTGTGACGTCATCACTCTTTGCCGACGTAAAATCGCCTATAAATACAACATTATAACTTCACTTTTGTAGGCTCTAAACCCTAACTCCGATTCCGTGGTTTAGATAGGTGTTTTTCCAAGAACTTTGAAGGTTTCAAGCACTCCAAAACATCTTGTAATGGTTTGTTGATTATATCTTAATCCATATATTCAATTTATCATTATGTCTATCCTATGTTTAATTGATTGTGTGTATGCTTGCATGTTCTCCATGTCCGCTAATTTATTTGTGTGTTTGCTTAGGAATATGAAACTTAATTATTGAATATTGATTGGTTGATACTTATCTTAGTTGACTAATGATCTAGAGTGCGCTAGATTATTCGTTGTGTACTTAATGCTTGAAATTTCTTTGTGAACTTTAGAATATAATTATCTAGGTAATTGTAGGATAAAGTATTCAAGGACAACCTTAGAGTAGGCGCCTATAAATCACTAGAGGATTTGTAAACAAGACCCTTTGGTAAGTTCAAAGAGTTAGGAAATAAGCACGCCCTATAGCCTTAGAAACACAACGCAACTAGGAATAAGGACGTGACAAATCAACCATCAATAGGAGATAATTAAGGAGTAGTAAAACCTAAGTGAACACATCTTTAAATCATCATACGAGCACACAACAATAGACATAGACTATCCTTAGCTTAGTTAATTAGATAAGTAGAGTAATCGGTAGAAATACCAACCCCAAATCCAAACCCCGAGATTTGTACCTTTCCATTTCATAAAATATAAAATACAAAAATAATCATCCTCACCTTTAGACTTAAATCGACGACACTTCAAATTAACGACACTATTCCCTAGAGAACGATATCAATACCCGTGGCTTACCCTAATTACTACACTACAACGATTAGGTTCATCGCCTAGGGTGTTATAAAACTTGCTCAAGAAAAGGAAGTTCCTTTGACCCCGAACGACGCGTAGCGTTATCAATCCGAAGTTGCCATTTTGATTTAACCAAGTGAATGAGAATATACACCAATGAGCGTAGATCCACTTGATGACTAAATGAGCATGGGAGAAACATGAAGCTTGTTGATGAAGAATGTCGATGAGAATGGACATAAACATGAAGATTTCTCTTCTTACGAAGATAAAGCGCCTTGAAGCATACACCTTTCTTTTCTATGAGGAACGGGCCTGAAGTGTTATCTGCGGGCGCCATAGTGTTGAAGAACGAGGCTGAATCCGGTGTGAGCAGGGCGTCATAGCGCATTAAATATCAAGGTTGAGTAACTTAAACCGTGAGTAATGAGATATCAATCCATTTGTTATCCATACTTTAAGCGAGTCCATGTAGTGAAGGATCAAAGTATCTCTGAATGAGTAAGGAATACCGCACTAACATTACAAACTTGATTGCATATATATTGGTTAGTGACATTAGTATCCAAATCCTTTGGGGCTTCACATCAACCTTGATTTTGCCATTGGAAAACATCTTTCCGGTAGGAATCCACCTAAGTCCAGATCCTTAAACATTCTACCGATGGTATCCACTTATGGCAAGGTCTAGGAGTGTTAAGCTTCTTATGCGGTGGAAGACTTATCGATATTCCTAGACTCCAAAGATTTAGCAGCTGGTATCCATCTAGGCAAGGTTTTTTGTTTGTTTTGCTTCATAACATGTTGAACCTTAGTCACGTTAGTAGTCTTAGTGGATTGTACCTTAGCATGTGAATTAGGAGAATGTGTCTTATTCGGAAAAGACTTAGAATTTCTAGTTTCGTTTTCAACATGCTTAGCATTCTTCTTCTCATATCTACTCTTAGATGCCAGCCAACCCCTAGTCATTTGAGTGTTCCTAGGTAATGGTTTACAACTACTAGTAGTGCCTTAAAAACTCATAGAATTCCTCACCCTAGGTCTTGCACCTAAAATTCCGTCTTTTCGAATTTGTGCCTTTTTCCTAGCTTCTTCTAGATAATAGTTCTTCCACAAGTCATTCATATTATATGAATTCGGGTTTTAATGCTTGATTTTGACACTATTTTGAACTATTCCTAGGTTTTAACAAAACTTTTATCGCATCAACTTGGGAGGCAAACCGTGTTTTGAAAATTTTGGTCTTTCGGATATAAACGCAGAGGTCGCTAACAACAGACCGGTTTCTAATGGGATGAGAAACCTGTTTCCCAAGGTTGATGGTTTTGTAAACTTAGTGTTCACACTTTTCCCTACGGTTTCCTAAGCTCATTTTTAAGGCAACAATAGCGAAACTCTTTTCACGAAGTTGAGCTTTGAGTTCATCAATTTTAGTTATCAAAGAGTTTGATTGTTCCATTGACTTAGTTCTAGCTTCTTTGACGAGTCACTTAGTTCTATGTGATGCTTTCTCAAAGACTCATTTTCCTTTAGTAATTTGGCCATACAAACCGCTAATTCATCATTTCTCATTTGAATATCATTAATAACATTAACATCGAATTACTTGTAACCAAACTACTTTTCACATGCATATTAGAAATATGTTTTTCAAATTGTTGATAGTCGAGTTGTTGGCTTGAGTGAGCTTTTAAATCGTTTATTTCAAAAATTCATGAAATTGTGAAATTACGGATTTTACATGGTTTCATAGTTTGAAAACTTTCCTCCTTTCTTTGTATTGCAATTTCAAGAGAAATGCAATATTTTTCAAGTTTTGAGAATTTGTTTGAAAGTTCATCAAAAGCCTTTTATCAACCATATCATTTGTTTTGAATTTATTAGACTCGACCTCAACCAAGGAACATTTATTAGAATCATGTTCGGTATTAAGATCGG
This sequence comes from Chrysanthemum lavandulifolium, assembly GCA_022545495.1. NCBI lineage: Eukaryota > Viridiplantae > Streptophyta > Magnoliopsida > Asterales > Asteraceae > Chrysanthemum > Chrysanthemum lavandulifolium. Next base: position 119,237,403 of record CM040240.1, read on the forward strand.
TTTGTTTAGGAACATTAGCGGATGCACTATTTTGAGCGATTAATGGTACCTCATCACATGACACCGCTCATTTGTCGGTCCGATATTTGCATCCATATCATGTGTAACAAGAGTCGTTGAACAACTGGTCGTTTCAACCTTAATCGCCTACGAGCCTCTGTATTCGGTGTCAATGATCCATCATTCGATGCCTTACCGATCTCAACACTACAATCTATTGATTGTACCGACATTCATTCACCTTTCGATCACCGCATCCACTTCTTGTGTGACCGAATTCTTGAGTAGTTGGTTACATCATTCTTAATCGTCTCTCGAAATTCGCATTCAAGAACACCGACCTTTCAACCGATATATTACCCGACTCATCACAACTATCTCTCAAATGCACCGACACTCATCCACTTTTTCATCTTTATGTGTAACTTCCTCAATGTACTTCTCCACATTATCCATGAGTTGGATGAATGTCTCAATGAACACGCTTAATTTCCATTCCAAGGTCTCTTGAAAGACATTTCATCAAGTCTTGATCATAATCGATGTAAATTCCCACTTATGAATGATCAAATTGGTTGTGGATCACTTGAAGTGCAAGACCGAACTATCCTTTTGAACCTTTTCTTTATCAAGTTGTTGTTCTAATTGTTCTAAGTTCAATAGTAATGTTCCGTTAATGTGGATGATGAGTGTCTAAATACTCATCATTTTGTACCATTTAAACTGCAAAACATCCGAAACACTCGAAATGCATCAAAATGATAAAATATCACAAATAAGTGTTTTATGTGTTTTAAATGCAAAATATCAAAATCGGTGAAAAAGCGTATCAAGTTTGCATAATTGGCGCTTTAGTCCCCAGTTTCAAAAGTTGTCAAAAAGCAGGTCCTGGTAAATCTAAATAAAGAAAAATATCATTTTAAGTCCTTAGGGATTCATGAGTTGTCAAATTGGTCCTTAAAAGCAAAAATTGCAAAATTACAACATTAGTCCTCTAGTTTTGAAACTGTCACAAATAGTCCTTGGAAATTTGAAAATGACAAACGGTCCTTGTACTATTGGAACTTGGCAAAGTGATCCTTGTGACAACTTTGGAATAATGGCGAGTTTGATCCTCATCTTTCGAGAAGTGGCGTTTGGTCCTTGTAATATTAAAACCTAAGCCTGACCCTTTACCCATTTTGATCCCCGCCAAGCCTTTTGACCTCCCCAAAACCCTTTTTGAACCCCTAGTCAAACTTCAGTCAAATCTATCCCCTTCCCTCCCACTGGCTTATCCACTGCACCTTTCTTCGCCACTTGACTGCTACACCCAATCACTTTCACCAAGGCCTTATCTCTTCCAACTCACCCACATAATCATCACACCTCATCCACCCCCTAGTTGCGGTTTCGAGACCACAAGTCAAAATAGGCTTTCCCGCCAAAACTAATCAAACGGCCAATATAGTCTCTACTCATCCATTGGCTCTCAAGTGAGGTGGGATGTGCTCGAACACACGTGGCAAGACTTTTGAGTATAAAGAGGAAGAAGAAGCAAGAACCGAGAGTAGTTAGTTTAGTTTTAAATTTGTATGTCGTTTTTATAAACTCGATTAATTAGTGTTTTAAAGATGTAATTCTAAGTTTTATTGTATTCAAATTAAGCTACTTAATCATTGTACTTCATTTTCAAGTCTTAATTCAAGCTTCATTCAAGTTTCATGTTTTCAAGTTTCTTGTGGAAATTTTCGCTCAAATTGTATGTCCAAGCTTCTTATAAGCTTATGTCAAAATCAAATAAGCTTATTTAAGCTTATTTTAGCCTTTGGTAAGCCTGCTAATCAGTTTTAAGCAAAATTTGTGAAATGGTCAAAGAAAGTCAACTGTGCATTGAAATCTTGGTTCAAGCAGTTTGGACAGGGAATGGGCTCAAGCAGAGAGGTTAATTTGGGTTGTATTTGACTAGGATAGAGTAGATTGGGTTTGGTTTTAGCCTGCAACTAGCTGGACATGTGAGTAAGATATCTCGGTTTCAATTTCATTTCATTTTGCAATTTTGTTTGTACTTGTATATGTGGTCATAAACCTGCATTAGTTTATTTAGTTGTATTTAGGATATTTAAGCTCGGTTTGATCAATAGTGTTAGCTAGTTGGGAGTTTAGCTTTCATTTGATCTCATTATCAATGTTTTAAGGGTGTTTGGATTTGACAAAGAATCTGTCTTTAAGGTTATTTCATGATTAAGTTTTGTTAGTTTAAGTTTGTTTAGCTCATTTGAGCTCATTTGAGTCATCAAATTGTGTTTGCAACTCACAAAAGTCAAATCCCACTGAAATCTGTCTTAATACTTTACTGTTGAGATTTTGTCAAATCATACTCTTATTTTGTGTTCAAAATTCTTAGAAATAACTTGCATCAGTGTTGTTTCATCATTTAATAACATAATCAATCCACAAAATCAGTTGCAAAGTTGGAAAAAGTCAAATGCAAAGTCTGTCTTCAAAAGTCAAAATCGAAACTCGGTTTGGCAAACTAAGATGAATTTTCTTGGACTCATTTACGAGCCAATCTAAGTGAATCTTGTGGTTTTAAAAACTTCCACTGGTCTAATTTCTTATGGCCATTTTAGTTGATTTTTGTAATTTTTTCTATAAGCTCAAAAGGGCTTGTCAATGTGGGCTTATGTGCCCTGTGCACTGACTCAGTTGATACTGAGTCTGCACAGGGTTTTGCTTGGATTGCACAGAGCTCATTTGAGCTTGTCTAGGTCTGATATTTGGCTCATAAGTAGTTAGCCAAGTCTAGGTTAGGGTCCAGCTTTTCATTTTCATTCTCAGCTTATTTTAAAGCTTGTGCTTAAGTCCAAACTTGGCACCCAAAACTGTTTTTGCACAAAAAGCTCATATCCTCAAATCTATGTAGATTGCTATTCGAGGATTAGGCCTGTTGTTTTAGCTTCATTTGAGTACTTTAGCAGTTTACAACTTCGTACTCAGTTGGTAGCTTGTTGTAGCTTTTAGCTTATCCCAGTCTTTATTTATAAGCACATTCCATGCTAGCTTCATTTTCCTCCACACAAGCACTTGTTTTTCTATTTTCCTAGATTCCTTATATTATTTTAGAGTTATCTTGAATTTTCATATTTTTCCTGTCTGTTTGCTATTTTTCTTGATTTAAATCAATTTTAGCACTTTTTAATTAGCATTTAATACAAAAATTAAGAAAAGTTTCAAAAATAATTTTCCATTTTATTAAGTTAAGATAAATATAAAAAGCCAAAAAATATTTTTCCAAATTTTCTTAGTTAAATTTGTATTTTTAAGTAATTTAATTAGTTTTAAATAGTTTAAAATTCATAAAAATAGAAAATAATCGAAAAATACAAAAATAGTTTTGAAAATTCTATTTTGTTATTTTAGATTTTTCCAAGTCATAATTTTATTTTTCTAGCTTTATTTCCTAATTTCTTGTATTTTAGGCTTTTATTTAATAGTTAAAAATAGTTTTTAATTAATAATAATTAGATAAATAGTTTTAAAAATAATTTTCTTTTTCTAATAATTTTCTTTTATCATTAGGTTTATAAAAATGTCATTTTCATATTTTTAGGATTAATATTGTGTAAGTTTCACATTTTCTCTTGTACGTCACGTAGTTTTAAATTAAGTTTTATAAAAACATAAAATCAAAAACATCATTTTACAAATAGTGATAGCGTTTATTTAATATTTTTATCTTTTAATTTTCTTTAATTTGCATTTAAGCCCTTTTAGTTTATGTACTTTTTTCTCGTAGTTACTATCACCACATCTCTTTCCCGCTCAAATCTTCTCGATCACTATACGTTTGACTATTCTCGCATGTTCGTTGGGACTTAACGACACGGAAACACTATACTCTCCCGATTTTCATTGAGTTCGTGCTTGAACCGTTTAAGTTTATTACGGTTGGCCATTCACAAGTGGCGGCTTGAGTGATAAAACTTGACGGTTTGTACCGATCAAAATTTTGGCGCCATTACTGGAGCGATGCTAATAGTCTTACGTTTAGCGATTAGTGATTTGGATATTCACTCTTTGTTTATACCATCTATATGTTTATATTTTCTTATAAAATCCAAAATCCAAAACATCTTCTTTTGCAAAATGTTTATCCAAAACCCAAAAATATTCATCTTTGCCCTCTTACCCTTTTGATTCTTTATCCCTTTACCCTCTATCCATTTGATTCTAACTTTCTATTCTCATGGAATCTCTAGAAACGACTGGACGGTGAAAACTTGACTTTATCACAAATGTCAAGAATTCGTGTTGTTCGTGATGACCCATTAAATCTGCGTAGGAAATGGAACGAGAAACCGGGGTGACAAAGGACCGGTACTTCCTCTAATAATGGAAGTACTAAATACGTCCAACCTACGGTTATCCAAAGATCTAATCCTCAATTGCTCTTAAGCCGTCTAGAATTGATCCTAAACTTTCACGATTTACGGTTAAAAGCAAACATGCGAAATCTAGACGGTGACTAGCAAGAATGACTTGCCTAATCTTCACGCTTCTCAAGAACCGTAACCGGAGACCATAACGGAAGTGGTGGAAATTGCTAGCTCTCGAGCACACCACTTGTCCCACCTCCGGATTTTTCAAAATGTTCTTGAGACTTGATAGTCATTCGGATCACCATGTTGGTTTTGTTGATTCTTTGAATAAACCGATTCCTTCTCATAATTCTCAAATAGAATCATTTATTCCTTGTGTCGGTTGTGGTGAGCCTCTTTTGGTTCACCACATCGTTCAGTGTACGTGTGTACAATGTGGTAATGATATTCGTAACGGAGTTGTTTGTTTTGTGGTTCGAGAAATTCATTTGATTATGATCCTAATCGTAACTCATTTAACGACCCTCAAAATTTTCCAATTACCCACCACACCGACTTATCTTCATATAACCAACATAACTCTTTGTGAATTTTGTGGAGGTCCTCACCTAGAATTTGATTGTCAATCGGAAACAAGTTTGTCTATGAGCAGTTCTCGGTGATGCTCGAGAACTTTGGTTATGACCAAGATCCATATAATTCACTACCCAGACTCAGCAGCTTTCTTGTTGTGAACTGGAGGTCCCCATTTCGACTCGATTGTCAAACAGAAATCCATTCCCTTGTAACAATTACGACTATCCATATCACGACCAACCTCCACAAAGACCATACGGTTCAAACTCCACCGAGCCGTTGTCTCAAGAAATCTCCCAAGATTTTGAAACCGCAATGAAAACACTTGAGGATACGATTCGTAACTTTAAGAATCAAGTGAGTAGTGAAAAGACCATGGAGAATTGCGGCCAAGAACGAGAAGAACGAGAGGCCCGCAAATCTAGGGAAGAATTATTAGTCCTAGAGCAAGCGGCTCTAAGGCGTTCCCAATTTCTTAAAGCGACTATGTATGATGATGACGAGGAGAGTATTTCTTTAAGGATATTATTTCTCAACTCCTCGGTCGGTTGATATCCCGGTGAGCTGAGATTCCATCTCAAACAACTGCTATCACACCAAGCTCCCACTCACCTCTCGAGCATGGGGGCGAGCATCTTGACACTGTTCACGAAAAGGAATCGGACCGAATTCATAAAGTCTAGTGTTGAGAACCTTGTCCCAATCCCAAGAGAGTCACAGGAATTCTTGATCATGTGTGTGATATCCTCCTCCTCTTGTCTTCCAAAATGATCATATTGAGATGTTCTCGATTCTAATGATAATGATTCGTTATCTTGTGGAGACATCGTTTATGTGGAAGATTTACCTTCCGAGCTTGTTAGCTTAGAAGAAGAGAATCTTGAGATTCTCGACACTTGAAATCAAAGATGAAGCACTTCGTGCAACATTCTTGAATGTCGGTCTTCTCATTTCTAAAATCGAGGCTTTCAATGAAAACCTATTTCATCTCCTATCCCCATTAAGGATAGTGACATTCTTTCCGATGATTCTATTCCGGAAATGAAAGCCTTCTGCTTTAATAATATGGGAGAGAAGATTAGTGGCGCATTCCACTTTTCATTCTCATAATTCTCTCCGATTATGAATCATGTACATTGGAGGAGTTCACTAGTGAACCCACTCATATCAATTCGAATATGATTCATTCACCTTCATGGAGTTCTCGGATGAACCCACTCATATCATATCTCCACCGAGTATGATAACTTCTACTTTGATCTAGACACACCGGGATATGTCTAGACCAATTGAGCTTAAAAGATGAAATTCATGCTATTATGAATTCTCCTTACGATGATGATGAGTTAGTCAAGATTATTATCATGACTTTCTTTCTCTTCACCTATCCCGTGGCTTCTCCTGCTCTTCACTACTTGAATGAAGACATTATCTTTGACCTGCATTTCCATGTACCATTTGTGGTAAGATGCATCAGATATCTCGTCGGTGTGGAACTTTCACGTACTTCAATGTTTATCCAAACATCTTGAATGAAAGTCCGATGGAGATTGTCTCTTCCACTTACTTCCCATGAACAAATTAATTCGGGTCGAGTCAAGCTAGCGACTCGGTAATCAAAAACGAGAGCATGCTACATGGGTTTTCACCGTGTGTACCACCCTAGTGTGGGGAGATGCCCCACATGTTGTATATAGATCTAAAAATGAATGAAAATTGTAAATATTAAAAAGAGAATAATTGTTGTGTTTCCACACTTAGCTAGTAATGTTATCTTTTACGTTCTAAGTTTCGCATAACAGTGGGTACTTTGAATATTGAGGACAATATTCATTTCTAAGTGTGGGGGGAAATTCGCTAATTTTGATCATAAATGTACCCTTTAGTCCCTTTTTCCCCAAAATGGCCAAATTTTAAAATTTTTTAGTGGAAGTACTATGTACTAAACACAACAAATGGTAATCACCCACCATGTCTAACCCATAAGGATTGGCTAATCCGAGAGCAAACGGCTCTTGGTAAAGATATATCAAATCCGTTGACGCTTGCAATTTGCCCAAAATTGTATGGTATTCATTCACCTTATCCTTAAAAGTGAAGAGTTGGCTAGCCCGCAAGTTTATGGCTTGTGGTAAAGGCGATGGAAAAACCATAATTGGTAATCACTCACCAAAGATAATATTGATAATTTATCTAAGAGTTGGCTAGTCCGTAGCAAACGGCCGGTAAAGACAAATCAAATCCGTTGGAAGCTAGTGATTTGCTCAAAATCATTTGGTTATCGGTGTACCAAGGTTCTTACTTGAACCGAAACATTTGGCTACTCGAAGTAATGGCTTTTGGTAAAGAGATGAAATCCATTAAATTTTTCTCAAAACATTGCAAGGACTAGCAATATCTTAGTGTGGGGATTGATGAGTGTCTAAATACTCATCATTTTGTACCATTTAAACTGCAAAAACATCCGAAAACACTGTAAATGCATCAAAATGATAAAAATATCACAAATAACTGCTTTTATGTGTTTTAAATGCAAAAATATCAAAATCTGTGAAAAAGCGTATCAAGTTTGCATAATTGGCGGTTTTAGTCCCCAAGTTTCAAAAGTTGTCAAAAGCAGGTCCTCGTAAATCTAAATAAAGAAAATATCATTTAAGTCCTTAAGTTCATGAGTTGTCAAAATTGGTCCTAAAAGCAAAAATTGCAAAATTACAACATTAGTCCTCTAGTTTTGAAACTGCTACAAATAGTCCTTGGAAATTTGAAAATGACAAACCGGGTCCTTGTACTATTGGAACATGGCAAAAGTGATCCTTGTGACAACTTTGGAATAATGGCGTTTTGATCCTCATCTTTCGTAAATTGTGACAATAGTGTTAGCTAGTTAGGAGTTTAGCTCAGATTTGATCTCATTATCAATGTTTTAAGGGTGTTTGGATTTGACAGCAAATCTGTCTTTAAGGTTATTTCAGTGATTAAGTTTTGTTAGTTTAAGTTTGTTTAGCTCATTTGAGCTCATTTGAGTCATCAAATTGTGTTTGCAACTCACAAAAGTCAAATCCCACTGAAATCTGTCTTAACAGCTTACTGTTGAGATTTTGTCAAATCATGCTCTTATTTTGTGTTCAAAATTCTTAGAAATAACTTGCATCAGTGTTGTTTCATCATTTAATAACATAATCAATCCACAAAATCAGTTGCAAAGTTGGAAAAAGTCAAATGCAAAGTCTGTCTTCAAAAGTCAAAACTGAAAACTCAGTTTTGGCCAAACTAAGATGAATTTTCTTGGACTCATTTCTGAGCCAATCTAAGTGAATCTTGTGGTTTTAAAAACTTCCACTGGTCTAATTTCTTATGGCCATTTTAGTAGATTTTTGTAATTTTTTCTATAAGCTCAAAAGGGCTTGTCAATGTGGGCTTATGTGCCTCAGGCACCGACTCGGTTAATCTTGAGTCCCATGTGGTTTTGCTTGATTGCAGAGCTCATTTGAGCTTGTCTAGGTCTGATATTTGGCTCATAAGTAGTTAGCCAAGTCTAGGTTAGGTTCCAGCTTTTCATTTTCATTCTCAGCTTATTTTAAAGCTTGTGCTTAAGTCCAAACTTGGCACCCAAAACTGTTTTTGCACAAAAAGCTCATATCCTCAAATCTATGTAGATTGCTATTCAGAGGTTTAGGCCTGTTGTTTTTAGCTTCATTTGAGTACTTTTAGCAGTTTACAACTTCGTACTCGGTTGGTAGCTTGTTGTAGCTTTAGCTTATCCCAGTTGCTTATTTATAAGCACATTCCATGCTAGTTTCATTTTCCTCCACACAAGCACTTGTTTTTCTATTTTCCTAGATTCCTTATATTATTTTAGAGTTATCTTGAATTTTTCATATTTTCCTGTCTGTTTGCTATTTTTCTTGATTTAAATCAATTTTAGCACTTTTAATTAGCATTTAATACAAAAATTAAGAAAAGTTTCAAAAATAATTTTCCATTTTTCTTAAGTTAAGATAAATATAAAAAGCCAAAAATATTTTTCCAAATTTTCTTAGTTAAATTTGTATTTTTAAGTAATTTAATTAGTTTTAAATAGTTTAAAATTCATAAAAATAGAAAATAATCGAAAAAATACAAAAATAGTTTTGAAAATTCTATTTTGTTATTTTAGATTTTCCAAGTCATAATTTTATTTTTCTAGCTTTATTTCCTAATTTCTTGTATTTTAGGCTTTTATTTAATAGTTAAAATAGTTTTAATTAATAATAATTAGATAAATAGTTTTAAAATAATTTTCTTTTTCTAATAACTTTCTTTTATCATTAGGTTTATAAAATGTCATTTTCATATTTTTAGGATTAATATTGTGTAAGTTTCACATTTTCTCAGACGTCACGTAGTTTTAAATTAAGTTTTATAAAACATAAAATCAAAAACATCATTTTACAAATAGTGATAGCGTTTATTTAATATTTTTTATCTTTTAATTTTCTTTAATTTGCATTTAAGCCCTTGTAGTTTATGTACTTTTTCTCAGAGTTACTATCACTCACATCTCTTTTCCCGCTCAAATCTTCTCGATCACTATACGTTTGACTATTCTCGCACTGTACTCGTTGGGACTTAACGACACGGGAAACACTATACTCTCCGATTTTCATTGAGTTCGTGCTTGAACCGTTTTAAGTTTGTTACGGTCGCCATTCACAAGTGTAAGCTTGAGTGATAAAACTTGACGGTTTGGCACCGATCGATGGATAAGTCTTGACGGAGAATGGCAATGCATGTTCATTCCATTCTTATCGGTGTGAGTAACATGAGGTGTGAGTGAAGTTGTTGATAAGGTTCAATGCTACTTTCCTTTTGCATGGCATTCATAGCTCGAACAGTGCAAATCTTTCGCATTGGACTCGTGAGCGGGAAGAACTCACATCATCATTGATTGATTCAATCATCTTTAATTGTTCAATGTAGCATACATTATCATTGTTGTCCACAACATCATACAAATTAAGTACTTCGAAATTACGGGTCGAGAGTGTAAGACATGATGTTGTAGTATACACGGATTTTACAAGTCTATGATTTAAACCCGAAATAGATTCTTTCCCGGATTTTACAAAATCAAGAAGAAACCGTGATATAGAGACCAATAGAGCGTGTTAAGATAATCGATGGATCGACACAATGATAGACAATTGTGTGTTAGGTCTTATGGTTGTTTGTAGGATTAGCGAGATGTTGTTTGGTTGAGATTTGGATTGGTTTCGAACGATTTTCTGAGAAATTTAGGTCAAAAGCATAAAACCTCAATAACTTCTTCTCGAGCGGATTTAGGCCTTGAAGGTTGCCCCAAACGGTGCCATTCTCCTCATTCTCACGGTCGTTTGATGGGTAGAATCGAAAGCGGATTACTGGATCAAAAGTTATAGCCGTTTGAAGTTTTGTCGGGAAAAGTCAACAAGCGCTAAGAATTCTTGAACCAAGTCGCTAAGAACCAAGTCGCTAAGTAGCAACTCGCTAAGATCTCAATTTCCTGTGAACCAAGTCGCTAAGACCAAGTCGCTAAGACCTAAGTCGCTGGACACAAGTCGCTAAAGCACCAAGTCGCTACACAAGTCGCTAAAGAGCAACTCGCTAAGGTCCAAGTCGCTAACACCAAGTCGCTAAGAATTTACACTACAACTCGCTAACAGTTTCTGAAGCAAGTCGCTAACCTCACCAAGTCGCTAGTCGTAGTGGAGAATCCACTAACTTGTACTATTTGTCGGCTTGTCTCAATAGACAAGTCGCTAGGACCAAGTCGCTACCAAAAAGCACTACAACTCGCTACCTTTTTCTGAAGCAAGTCGCTATGATGAAATTCACAACGAGAACCAAGTCGCTACCAAGAAAAACTTCAAAATACACTTTTCAATCCAAAACAAGTCCAACCACGTTGATTCAAGCTTTCCAAATCAACACCCAAGCACTTACAATGATTCTAAACACAAAAGTACACCCAAAATTCAAACTTTAACACAAGAAATGAACCAAATGATGCAAAACCACTAAACTTTTCAAACTCAAAACCATCTAAAACCACTAGAAATCCAAGGATATGTAAGAGATGATCAAACCATGGCTCTTGATACCATTTGTAACAAATTGGATTTCACATACACATCAAACCATAACCAAAGTAGGCGTACAAGATGAGTTCTAGAGAGAAAGTTAGAGGTTTAGGAACTTTAGTGAGAGAAAGAAAATCTTATTATGAGCTCCAACTCTCTACCTTGGGAGGTAGAGTATTTATAGTCTTTACATAAATCGCCACCTATCGGGCGTGGATCGGGCATACGGTGGGTAAAGACCCGTCCGTCCTCCACGGTGTTACTTAAACTAATACTACTTAACATATATTAATCTACGACTACGAGCTTACTAACGATTACATATACTTGAGGTGACCGACTCTTTAATGCATGGATTTACTAAATCCTAACACCATTCATAAGTGAAAAAAATATATCACATATTAAATGTGATAACACCACAAGAGACTAGAGTAGTACGACCATAAAGCTTCACAAACTATAACTAGAGAAAAAAACATAAACATCCTTACTGAAACTAGAGGCCCTAGGTTGGTTCTTGCACAAAAGGGTTTTAAATAATTTATTCATTAAAACTAAACATCCCAATGTTTAGTTGGAAGGGGCATTGGATGGTGGAGGAGGTGGTATGATTTGTTCTTGTGGTGGTGTCAAAAGATACTCCATATAGGAGAACATGGCATGCATTTCATCTCGAAGGGTGAAGATGAGATTGCGATTATGGTGACAACATGGATAACTTAGGCTAGGTGGTTCAAGTGGGTAGAGAATGGGGTAGCCCATGAATGGTTGTGGTGATGGACAGGTGGAAGATGATGGTGAGTAGGTAAAGTCAAGTGGACTTGTTGGTGATAGATTGGATGTTAGAGCTAAGGGATGAGGAGAGCTAAGTGGTGATGAGTGTGTTCTTGTCTAAGGTTACTGTGGAATCCCAAACTATGGATCGATTATCTAGCTTGTAAAGAGTATGTTGCTTTGGATAAATCCAAGACAACAATGGTAGAAACTTTTTTAATGCTAAGGAGTATGCGAAATCTACTCAATAACACTTAGAAGATTAAGAACAAATCAATGTAACAGTAATATGACTGAGCAAGAAATATCACCAAAAGCTTCAATATTATTAATCTTAATAATACGAGTACTCTGACTTACTACTAGGGTTTACAACCTTGAAGCTATATCAAACTCTATGCAATTCGAATGTAAAACGTATAACCTAGGATCTCCTTTTGTAGACTAAAGAGTCATTTACAAGATAACTATGTATCTTATATATTGTTACAAAATATACGTATCTTCTAAATACATAAGATATATTCTAAATATCTTCATACATATCTCTTCACACGTCTCTATCCACTGGCAGTCTCTATGTTGATGCAACAGTATCAACTATCTCTAGCAGTCCTAAGTTAGCCTGGTAGTACTAACTTTGCTCTAGCAGTACTAACTCAAGTTAGTACTGGTAGTGTAATCTGAAACTGTCTTGGCAGTACTAAGTGAGCAGACCCTTAAATCCTAACAATCCTCCCCTAAACTTGTAATTTACCTTTCAAATCATAAGTTTCCTGTATTACCTTGAGAGGATTCTCCTAAACACTTATTGTCTTGGTCTGTTTGCTTGAATGAAGATCTTTTGAAGTAAAACTCTTGCCATTTCATTCTCTTCTTCAACCTGAAGCTTATTACACATCATCAATAAAAGAGTTATACTATCTAAAGGATAATCCTTCTCTACGAGCATGTAAATATCACCTCCGTACATTGTAGCACATGGTGTACTCCACATGAGTCATACAATCTCCATGTTAAATTGTTGAGACCAATTTTAAATTTCCATAGTGTATCAGTATCATCTGGTTCAAACAAACTCTTCAATTCAACCCACAACACCTTATCATTATCATCTGTAGGTTATGTTGTAGTGAATTTCTCTTTAACTAATCTTTAAAGCTTCTCTAAGTCATCTTTGTCAAAAACCTTCAGCATGTCATCAAAGAACTGATAAGCTTTAGCTTTGTTTCCAACTCCAATAATCTTCCAGTTGTCTTCAATGTACACCTCCCAGTCAATGATTGGATATTTAGTTTGTAAAGCTTCTACACTTATTCCTTCCTCTGGAACTAGAATTAGCATCTGTTGTAGATCATCTTCAGTCAATTCTTCTTCTTCTGATTCTTTAATAGTAGGTAATTCTTCACGAATCTTTTGTTTCTTTGATGACTCTGACTCCAATGATGTTCCAGCTGTCTTAACACTTCTGCTCTCTTCTTATTTATCCATAGGAATGAAAGCTTGAACCTTCTTACAAGCCTTGCTATAAAGGTCTTCAATCTCTTCATATGATTTGCCTTTTAGCTGACTAGCAGTCCAATAATCTTGATTCTTCAGATACTCCTTCATATACTTCACCATTTGAGCTTTTGTTGGAGGTTTATTAATTCTTGCTTCAACTTTCTTTGCAATCTAGTTTCCTCTTAATCATCTCCAGTAGCTCTTGAAGTGAGTTCTCTCTTTCTTCTTCATTTAGACTTACCCTTTCTTCATCTAGCAGACTCTGAGCTAACAGACTATTAGCACTAATCTGTGCTTCTTCATCTTCAGCTATAACTCTTTCCATCCTCTGTTGTTCCAGAAACTGTGCAATCTTTTATTCTTCAAGTAATTCTAACTGTTGTTGCTCATGTATCTTTTGAGCCAATTCTGCATCAATTCCAATATGAACTTGAACCCTCTTCTTTATCTTCTTAGGTTGATCAGTTTCTATCACAATTCCCTTTCCTTTATCTCTTGCTGTTGCACCTCTTCTGATGTATTTGATCCCTTTGTCCATTGGACTACCAGTACTAATTGTTGTACTGGCAGTATGAACTCTTTCTACACCAGCAATATTAATATCTTCTGCAGCATTAAGATCTGTTTCACCCATACCGGCATTACCCATATCTTCATTAAACCTCCCCTGAATATCTACATCTACTTCAACCAATCTGATGTTTGGGTCTTCATCTATTTAAACAATTTTCCTCCCCTGTTTGGAAGGATCCTCCAAAGCATCATCTGAATCATCTTCTTCACTAGCAGACTCCACAATGTTGGCCTTTCTTTGAGCTTTACTGGACTTGAGCTTTTGCTCTAACCTCTTCACTCTTTGGATCAACTTGGTATAAGCATCCCCATAGAGTTTCTTGGTCTGCTGTAGTTCCAACTCTAATCCAGTAACTCTTTCTGTCAACTTTGTACAGGTTGCCATTGATACGCGTAAAGTGAGTGGTGAAAAACAAACACAATATCAATATATCAAATTAACCGTAAAATTCGACAAATTAACCCTTTAGGAAAAAGGTCAACGTGCCAAACCTCACGGGTGTGATAAAAGTGATACCGGGAAAGTGATTTCCCTGGGTCGTGTCCCAACGAGGTGTGAATGGAAGGATTCGTTGAGTTTTGTGATTTGAACTTGAATTGGTTTTAATTATTTTGGATTTGATTACGAATTCTACAATTTAATTAACGGGAAGGTAATTAAGGCAAGGGAACCCTAATAAACTACAAACTAAACTAACACTAAGCCTAAGGAATGATGAAACGAAGCTACACTAAGTCCTAGGGTGCAAAAACTAAAAAACGTAAAACCTAAGAACCACCCGAGCCATAAACGTAAAAGTTTTGCAAATTAAGGACTACGGGTGTGAAATCAATTTTCCTACGATCTATTTGACTAAAAATAATTTTAGGAAAAAGCGGAATATTTTTTTGACTTTTATTTTATTTATTACGAATTAAAAACGATTTAACACTAATTAATTGATTAAAAATATTAAACTATTTAAGAAAAATCTGAAAAATTACAGAAAACTACTTTAATCTAAACTAAACCTAAGAAAAATAAGAAACAGTGGGGTGCTATGGAAATAAGCTGCCAAATAAGCTAACATAGCTTAAAAGTAAAAACTGCCAAAGAACACTTATACATTAAATTATGCAAAGTATAACTGATAAAGTCCCAAGGGCGCGTTGGTGTTTGAGTGTTGTGTTGTGTGCTTGAGCCAGGAGACTAGGGTTCGAATCCCCTTGGTACCCTTTTTTGAAAATCTATTTTTTTAACTTTTCTTTTGGAACTTAAAGACACAACCAAGATGAACTTATTTTGTGAAAACTTTTCTTCTAAAACTTATCAATAAGTTTGTTTGAACTGCTTATTTCAACAAGATGAAAGCAAAACAAACACCCTTTAGCGAAGATTTATAAACACCAAATAAGCCAAGAGAAGCAATAAGCGCTTGGATTTTGAACGAAAGAACAAATGAGCTAAGACATGTAAGAATAAGCTACAACTAAGCGAAACAAAGGAAAAACATTTGGCTTATAAATGGAATCCTAAACTAAACTAAGGGAACCTTAAGCTAAAGAAAAATAAGCCACACAAACTACCAATAAGCACTAATAAGCTATTAGAATGGGAATCCTATTCTAATTACTCTAATTATGCTAAATGGGATCTAAGTAATCCTAATAAGCAAAACTAAACTGAAATAAGCACTTGAAAATAAAACATGGGGAACATATATGTAGTTCTCAGTCCTTGAAAAATGTTCCAAAAGGGCCTGTTTGAGGCTTAATTATAAGTCAAGGAAGCCCTTAAAGCAATGAAAAGTCGACAAATCAAGTTTAGCTACCAAGATGTTAGAAATAACAATTGGACCCGTGAAAAGTCATTTAAAGTTTGAAAATAAGTCGAGATCATTTAGTCAGGGCATACTTGACAAACACTGGTATGACAGTAAATAGGACAGGTTTTTCTCTTCAAATTTAACTATGCTAGTGATGATATTAAATCTTGCCACTTAAACCAGATTGAGTGGGTAATACAAGGATTGAATGAAAACAAAATTTGCCAACTTTAGACACCAATTAAACTGAAAAAATGAGCCCAAGAACAAGAAAGACAATCGTTGTCATTAAGTCGTAGAAAATGTAAAATGTTTTTGATTTTACCTAAGCTTGTATCAAACTTGTTCAACCATTTTCAAGACTTCTAAACTAACCTAAATGTGTTAAGAGTAGTTTGACTTGATAAGTCAAACGGGTACAAACACTATTTTGACCATCTAGTAGCTTAAAACAAACAATCCCTTACTGATTTTTTTTTCTTTTGCAAACTGTTTTATCCCTATTGCCTTGATCTTTGAACTCAAAACCTTGACAACTTTCAAATGAGATTAAATACTAACATAACATTTAGAGATATGAAACTAAAAAAAAACTTTTCATTGACTGAGAAAAAAAAACATTACACAGAATATTAAAAGCAATAAAGCTAAATTTTTTTTTCTAAAAACTAGGGGTGCCTTTCTTGGCTACAATGGCTTCCTATTTATACTACAACTCCAAGGTCTTCAAGGTCTTCACTCTTGTGTTTCTTCTGTGAGGGCAGCAGTGAAGATTCCAACTTGTGCTTTCTTGAAGTCCATCTACACCATCCAACAGTTAGGTACAAGATGGGAGTTTATCTAAGCCGTCCATGGGAGTTTTATGAGCAAGGATTGCCACTGTGGCATGAGGGATCAGTTGAGTGGGTTTGGGATTTGGGTGAAACTGTTAAAAGAGATTTAGGTGGTTTTGGGATGTGGTGAAGTTGGGTAAAGGGAGAGATGGGGTGGAGTGTTTTGGTTTGTGGAAAAGAGACTTGGTATCTAGGGTTCTTGGGTGTTGTTTTGGGTTTGTGTGAAAGGAAAAAGCAGGGAAGAAGAAAGGGTGTTGGGTTTGTTTTATTATTGGGTGATGGGTTGACCGGTCCGGATTTGGGTTGACCGGGTATATGATGTTGGACTTGGGCTAATGGTTTAAGTGGACCAAGATAAATAGTATAGGATGGACTACAATTTATCCATTAAGCATTTAGGGACCATAGTTGCCAAACCGAAAATCCGTGGATCACATATGTAAAATCGAAAAGTGATCAAAGGGCAAAATTTGACAATCTCAAATAATGCAAGGACCGAACTTGACAATTTCTAATAATACAAAGACTAAATTTGACAAATTTGAAACTCAAGGATTAAACTTGTAATTTTCCAAAATTTATCAAAATGACCAACTTTGACAAGTTAGAATTACCCAAGGACTAAAATGTAAATTTTCCAATTTAAAATGTCCAGGGTAAATTCATCAATCTTTGAAATTCTGGGACTAAAGTTGCCATTTTTAAAAGTTGGGGACCGAAACGCCAATTATGCAAACTTTGTTCGCTTTTCATTTGTTTTCGATAAATTTTCATCCAAACATATAAAACACAATTTTGAGATATTTTCAATATTTTGATGCATTTGGAGTGTTTTTAGATGTTTTGCGCTCAGATTGACCAAAATGATGAGTGAATAAGCACTCATCAAATCCCCACACTAAAACATTGCTAGTCCCTAGCAATCTTTTGAGAAAACTTAATGCATTTGAATCTCTTTACCAAAAGCCATTACTCGAGTAGCCAAATGTTTCAGCTCAAGTAAGAACTATGGTACATCGATAACCATATGATTTTGAGCAAATCACCGACTTTCAACGGTTTTGATTTGTCTTTACCGAAGCCGCTTGCTTCGGACTAGCCAACTCTTAGATAAATTATCAATATTATCTTTGGTGAGTCGATTACCAATTATGGTTTTCCAACGCCTTTACCACAAGCCATAAACTTGCGGGCTAGCCAACTCTTCACTAATTAAAGATATGGTGAGTGAACACCATACAATTTTGGGCAAATTGCAAGTCGTCAACGGATTTGAGATATCTTTACCAAGAGCCGCTTTGCTCTCGGATTAGCCAATCCTTTTGTTTTTTAGACATGGCGGATCGATAATCGAAATCGAGTAAGTGCAAAACACTTACTCCAAAAAATTTTGGCCAAAATGGGGAATAGGGTGGTAAAACATAAGATAAAATTCGCGAGAATTCCCCACACTAGAAATGAATATTTCCTCAATATTCAAAGTACCGCGGTTATGCCGAAACCGAGAACGTAAAAGGAAATACTACGCCATTATTTGAATTTTTTTTTTTTTTTTTTTTTTTTTTGAAAACTTATATACAACAATGGGCAACTCCCCACACTAGGGTGGTAGACACGGTGAAAACCCATGTTATGCTACTGTTTTTGTTAACCGAGTCGCTAGCTTGACTCGACCCCGAATTCATTGGTTCATGGGGAAAGTTTGGAGATCTGGAACAACCATGGATGGTATGTCTCCTCCAAAATAATGTTTCAATCTGTGTCCATTCTCCTTGAAGTTTGGTCCGTCAGTTTGAGATAACTCGACGGTGCCATATGGAAAAACTTTGGCAATGGTGAATGGACCGGTCCAACGGGTCTTAAGTTTCCCCGAGAAGATTTTCAATCTAGAATTGAAAAGAAGGACTCGGTCACCGACGTTGAAAACGCGGTTCTTAATCTTTGAGTCGTGGATCTTCTTTGTCTTTTCTTTGTAAATCAACGAGTTCTCGTAGGCTTGATCACGGAGTTCATTTAATTCATTGAGTTGAACTTTCCGGTGATCACCCGCGGACTTAAGGTCAAAATTTACATGCTTCAAGGCCCAATAGGCTTTGTGCTCGAGCTCGATCGGGAGATGACACGCCTTTCCATACACAAGCTTGTAAGGAGTACACCCGATGGGTGTTTTGTAAGCGGTGCGGAAGGCCCAAAGTGCATCTTCAAGTTTGTCCGACCAAGAGGCACGATTTTCACCTACGGTCCTCTCCAAGATTCTTTTCAAACCACGATTCGAAACTTCCACTTGCCCACTAGTTTGGGGTGATACGCGGTAGAAAGACGGTGAGTGACACCGATTTAAGCATGACTTTGCGAATTGGTCGTTGCAAAGTGCGCATCGCGATCACTAATGATGGCACGGGAGTTCAAACGGTAAAGAGAGACTTTAGAAACTTCACAACTACTCGGGCGTCGTTGGTGGGGAGCGCTTCGCCCACCCATTTGGACAAATAATCGACCGCCACGAGTATATACTTGTTCCTCGAGAAGACGGAACGGACCCATAAAGTCAATGCCCCATACGCCAAAGATCTCGCACACTTGAATAGCATTTGAGGCATTTCATCTCTTTTAGAGATGTTGCTATGACGTTGGCAAGAGTCGCAAGATTTGACGAGGTCATGGGCATCTTTGTAAATTGTGGGCCAATAGAAACCGGAATCAAACACCTTTTAGCGGTGTAGTTAGGGCCATGATGTCCCCGTGGGTCCATTATGACAAGCCTTGAGAATTTCATCGGCTTCTTGGCGTGAACACACCGTCGGATGACTTGATCCGCACAAACCTTAAACAAGTAGGGTCGTCCCGAAATAATGCTTAACATCTTTGAAAAATTTGTTCTTTTGTTGGGACGACATCCCTTTCACAACAAAGTTACCCGCATGATAGTTTGCAAAGTCGGCAAACCATGGGGTACTCGAATTTTCATGATGAGATACCACATTAAGAGTCTCGAGAGGAAATGTTTCGCTTATTTCCTTTTCTCGAGCACACCTTGATGTGGATTTTCAAGACGAGAGATGATCACCGCTAGGTTCTCCGCCCTTTTTATCACGGATAATGATATCAAATTCTTGTAGGAGGAGAACCCATCGAGCAATCTCGGCTTTGCATCTTGCTTAGCAAAGAGATATTTGAGAGCCGAGTGATCCGTATACACTATGCTTTTGGATAAGATCAAGTATGGCCGAAACTTCGAAAGCATACACCACGGCTAGTAATTCTTTCTCCGTCAGTAGTGTAATGTGCTTGAGCTTCGGTCAAAGTTTTGCTAGCATAATGTATAGGCTGGAAATGTTTTGACTTTCGTTGCCCCAAAACGGCACCTATGGCGAAATCACTTGCATCGCACATAAGCTCAAATGGTAATTCCCAATCGGGGGCAACTAAAATTGGTGCTTCAGTGAGCTTCTTCTTAAGAGTTTGAAAAGCTTCAACGCACTCACTAGAGAAGATGAAAGGAGTATCCTTTTCAAGAAGTCGGGTCATAGGTCGGATATTTTGAAAAGTCTTGAATGAAACGACGATAAAATCCGCATGACCAAGGAAACTTCTAACCCTTTGACGGTTGTGGGAGGAGGTAATTTTGAAATGACATCGACTTTAGCTTTGTCAACCTCAATCCCGCTTAGAAATCTTATGGCCAAGGACAATACCTTCCTTAACCATAAAGTGACATTTCTCCCAATTTAAACAAAGATTCGTGTTTTCACAACGCTCAAGCATCTTGTCCAAATGGGAGAGACATGTTTGGAAAGAATCCCAAAGACCGAAAAATCATCCATAAAGACTTCCATAGTCTTTTCGATCATGTCATGGAAAATGGCCATCATACACCTTTGAACGCATCGGGAGCATTACACAAGCCAAAAGGCATGCGTCGGTAAGCAAATGTTCCATAAGGACATGTGAATGTGGTCTTTCTTGATCTTGTGGTCAATGGAATTTGAAGTAACCCGAGAAACCATCGAGAAAACAATAGTATTCGCTTTCCGCTAATCTCTCAAGCATTTGGTCCATGAAGGGTAATGGAAAGTGGTCTTTACGGGTGGATTCATTTAACTTCGATAGTCAATGCAAACACGCCATCCCGTAACCAATCGAGTAGGAATCAACTCGCTTTCATCATTTTCAACAACGGTAATGCCACCTTTTTGGGCACACAATGAACGGGCTCACCTAAGGACTATCCGAGATAGGGTAAATCAATCCGCATCGAGAAGTTTTATGACTTCCGCTTTGATAACCTCATGAATTTTAGGATTCACCCTTCTTTGGTGTTGAACCGCGGTTTGAAGTCATCTTCCATGAGAATTTTGTGTGTACAAAACTTGGTCAATACCCTTGATGTCGGAAGGTTCCAAGCAATGGCTTGCTTGTGTGACTTCAAAACCTTTATGAGAGCGGATTTTCATCCTCACTCAAATCTTTAGCAATGATGACGGGTGATTTATTGTCACCCTCCAAAATGCATACTCGAGATGAGGTGGTAAGTCCTTAAGTTCGACCTCGGGAGGATCATTAGATTTTTCAATCGCTTTGATTTCCTCTTTATGAAGTTCTTGAGCGAGGAGTGATGAAGGATCTTCATTGAGCATCTTCTCGATGAGAAGGATATCTCCTCAATGTCGATGGGGCGTGATCAATTTCCCATGGAATGTAATCACTAGCCAAGTATGCTTCAATCTCTTCCAAAATAAAGTCACTTCCTCAAACGGAGTGAGGGAGGGAAGAGAGAGCAACAATAGGATCAACCGTGGGATTGCCACCGAGAATCCAAGAATTTCTTGAGAATACTCCTCCACACAATGTCAAGGACATCAATTTTGTTGACGGAATTGTCTCCATAATCGGGGAGTATTTCGTAACTTGATTGAGATTGAAGGTAACGGCTTCCTTGTTTACCCTCAAAGTGATTTCCCTTCATCAACGCCGATCAATGCCCGACCCGCTTTCAAGAAGCACCTCCCAAGGATGAGGGGTACTCGGGATCGCATCAAATTCGACAACAACAAAGTCGGCGGAAATGAAACTTGCCTACTTTCACAAATACATCCTCGGCTATACCTAGCGGACGAGAACTTGTACGGTCCGCAAGCTCGAGGATCATACATGTAGGTGTGGCGGAGGTAATGAAAGCTTTTTCCACATGGAGTGTGGCATCAAGTTAATGCTAGCGCCAAGATCGCCAAGGCGGAGCATTGAACTATGCCTTGAAAATCACATGGGATGAGAAATTTTCCGGGTCTCCTAACTTTTGGGAAGCTTTTAAGGATAACCACGAACAATTTTCGCTCAAAGAGGTTTTAGCCATTTCGAAATCTTTTCTTTGTTATTCAACAAATTCTTGATTGTTGGACCGAACTTTGGCATTAGAAGAAGAGCGTCCATGAAACTAATCTCAAGTGCAAATCTTGAAAGATTTGGATAAGCTTCTCCATTTGTTGACTAGTTTTATCACGGAGCTTTTGGTCATTAAGCCTTGAAGGATAAGGAAGTGAAGGCTTAGGAGTGGTCATCGAACAACGGGTTCGGAATGGAGGTAAGACCACCGAGGTTGGACTTGTGCGGTACTTCGGGCTTGAGTTATGCACCTTGTCCTTTGATATCTCGGTTTCGCTCCACATCCCTCACCGGAGAAGGATTAGGCATCGAGGGTCCTCATAAGACTTACCACTTGGTGGCAATAGCATTCAATTCACCTTTTGGGTTGGGAATGGTATTACTTGGAAGAGCACCAAGTTGAAGCTTGATTCTTTGACTCATGAGACTAGCAATCATGCTTTCAATCTTGCTATGAGATTGATCAATTTTGTTGCTAGTAGCTCTAAGCTCGGAAGTGAAATCATTCTTCAAAGTGGTAATTTGATTTTGCATGGACACCATCTTAGCTTCATTGCTTTTGATGTAATTAGCAATGTCAATGGAAGCTTGAGGAGGTTGGGCATGCATATTTTGTCGAGGAGCTTGGAATCGGTTTTGATTGAAATTTCCTTGATTTTGAAAACCTTGATTTTGATTTTGAAAATTCGATTCGACTGATTTTGATTGAACCGATTATTTCTATTTTGCACATTTTGATTGTTCGATTTTGATTAAACCCGGGTGGTCCAAGGAAATTGTTAGAACGATAATGAGAAGGTTTCGGTCCCTCATGCGGTTGGTAGGAATTGCCTCCATATTGTAGGAACCGAAGCGGCATATACGCCTATTGAGTGAAGCCACCGGAGGTGGACACTCAAAATAAGGATGTGGACCACCACAAGTTTCACAACTCTTGTTCACGACATTCACTTGTTGATTGTTGTTATTTTGACTCATTTTAAGTACGGCAGTGGATATTTCTTCAATCTTTTGGTTAGAGTCGTATTCAAGATGGAAGGGTGGTAGATCTCCTTGACTCACTCCTCTCTACCGAGGAATCCCAATAATTGTGGTGGGCGGTCATGTTTTCAATGAGATCGTAGCACTCTTCGGTCGCTTTTCATAAAGGTACCACCGGCAAGAAGATTTATCGTGTCACGATGTCTCAATGTTAACCCGTTATAGAATGTATCTATTTGGGTGACAAGCAACATATTGTGGTTCGGACATCGATCAATCGAAGCTTATAGCGTTCCCATGCCTCAAATAAGGACTCATCGGGATGTTTGCGAAAATTATCGATTTCATTCCGTAGTTTCGCCACCATCGACGGTGGAAAATATTTCGCCAAGAATTTGGAGATCATTTCATCGAAACTATGGATTGAGTTCTTGGGAAGACGATCAAACCATGCGGTGGCATGAAGCGTCAAGGAATATGGAAAGAGGTATAAGCGAAGGCGCCATCGGTGACCCCATTTTGCTTCATACTTTGGGTGACGGTGAGAAATTTGTCGAGATGCTTGTTGGCATCGCCACCCGGTGATCCGTGAAATTGGCAAAAACTTTGGACTTATTGAATCATGTGATGCTTAAGTCCAAAATCCGTCAACCTCGATGTTGACCGGGCAATTGGACCGCCCGCCCATCCATCGTGGGTTGGCAAAGCCTCCATCGCTCGGAGATCGGAGCTTGATTTTGTGGACCGTGTTGTTGGACTTGAGGTCCGCTCCCAGGTTATGTATCATTGTGATTTGTTCGACGGCACGTATCTCGGCACGCTTTGCTTGGTTACTGTTACGCTCACGAGCTTGAGCGAAAAGCATGCACTTCCAAAACAACACTTTCAATTAAAACAAGACCGAGGCAAAACACGGTGAACTTAAACAAATAATCCCATGTGAAATGATCACTTATAAGTAAACGCACAAAGGAGCGAGAGACTTTGTAGGTCGTGTGAAGCTTATTAAAACCCGCTCTTTTCACCGCAATTTAATGTCAGCCGTCTTATACCCTCACACGCTTTGTTAAACCGATAAAAGTAAACCAAAACACGAGCGACACAAAGGCAAGTTTTAAATCTTTAGTTCGGGAACTTATAATGATAACACCTCGATTAAGAATGTTATATTGATTGTGTCTTCTATTTATTTAAAACAACAAGGAAAATCTTTTGTATTTTTAATCTTTTACATATATGTACAAAGAAAAGAAAAATATTTTTGTATTTTTTGTATTTTTATAAAAACAATAACTTCACGAGGAAGGTTCTTCAAGTCACTAATCGCAAAAACTTCACGATATTGTCGCAACACACCTCCACGAAACTTAAAACTAGGTAACATAATAATTTAATACGCCTTAAAATTTGATTCGTAGTGAAGTGAGTGGTGAAAAAACAAACACAATATCAATATATCAAATTAACAGTAAAATTCGACAAATTAACCCTTTAGGAAAAAGGTCAACGTGCCAAACCTCACGGTGTGATAAAGTGATACCGGAAAGTGATTTCCGGTCGTGTCCCAACGAGGTGTGAATGGAAGGATTCGTTGAGTTTTGTGATTTGAACTTGAATTGGTTTTAATTATTTTGGATTTGATTACGAATTCTACAATTTAATTAACGGGAAGGTAATTAAGGCAAGGGAACCCTAATAAACTACAAACTAAACTAACACTAAGCCTAAGGAATGATGAAACGAAGCTACACTAAGTCCTAGGGTGCAAAAACTAAAAAAAACGTAAAAACCGGCAACCACCCGAGCCATAAACGTAAAAGTTTTGCAAATTAAGGACTACGGGTGTGAAATCAATTTTCCTACGATCTATTTGACTAAAAATAATTTTAGGAAAAAGCGGAATATTTTTTTGACTTTTATTTTATTTATTACGAATTAAAAATGATTTAACACTAATTAATTGATTAAAAATATTAAACTATTTAAGAAAAATCTGAAAAATTACAGAAAACTACTTTAATCTAAACTAAACCTAAGAAAATAAGAAACACTGGGTGCTATGGAAATAAGTCGCCAAATAAGCTAACATAGCTTAAAAGTAAAACCGCCAAAGAACACTTATACATTAAATTATGCAAAGTATAACAGATAAAGTCCCAAGGGCGCGTTGGTGTTTGAGTGTTGTGTTGTGTGCTTGAGCCAGGAGACTAGGGTTCGAATCCCCTTGGTACCCTTTTTTGAAAATCTATTTTTTTTTTAACTTTTTCTTTTGGAACTTAAAGACACAACCAAGATGAACTTATTTTGTGAAAACTTTTCTTCTAAAAACTTATCAATAAGCTGTTTGAACTGTTTATTTCCAACAGTGGACAGAAAGCAAAACAAACACCCCTTTAGCAGCATTTATAAACACCAAATAAGCCAAGAGAAGCAATAAGCAGTTGGATTTTTGAACGAAAGAACAAATGAGCTAAGACATGTAAGAATAAGCTACAACTAAGCAGAAACAAAGGAAAAACATTTGGCTTATAAATGGAATCCTAAACTAAACTAAGGGAACCTTAAGCTAAAGAAAAATAAGCCACACAAACTACCAATAAGCACTAATAAGCTATTAGAATGGGGAATCCTATTCTAATTACTCTAATTATGCTAAATGGGATCTAAGTAATCTGAATAAGCAAAACTAAACTGAAATAAGCACTTGAAAATAAAACATGGGGAACATATCTGAGTTCTTTGCAGTCCTAAAAATGCCAAAGGGCCTGCTTGAGGCTTAATTATAAGTCAAGGAAGCCCCTTAAAGCAATGAAAAGTCGCACAAATCAAGTTTAGCTACCGAGATGTTAGAAATAACAATTGGACCCCGGGGCGAAAGTCATTTAAAGTTTGAAAATAAGTCGAGATCGACTATTTGGGCCTACTTCTCGAATTTGGTATGACAAGAATAGACAGATTTTCTCTTCAAATTTAACTATGCTAGTGATGATATTAAATCTTGCCACTTAAACAAATTGAGTGGGTAATACAAGGATTGAATGAAAACAAAATTTGCCAACTTTAGACACCAATTAAATTACAAAAATGAGCCCAAGAACAAAGACAATCATCATCATGTGTAGATCTAAAAAAGAGGATGAGTTTTGATTTTACCTAAGCTTGTATCAAACTTGTTCAACCATTTTCAAGACTTCTAAACTAACCTAAATGTGTTAAGAGTAGTTTGACTTGATAAGTCAAACGGGTACAAACACTATTTTGACCATCTAGTAGCTTAAAACAAACAATCCCTTACTGATTTTTTTTTTCTTTTGCAAACTGTTTTACCCCTATTGCCTTGATCTTTGAACTCAAAACCTTGACAACTTTCAAATGAGATTAAATACTAACATAACATTTAGAGATATGAAACTAAAAAAAAACTTTTCATTGACTGAGAAAAAAAAACATTACACAGAATATTAAAAGCAATAAAGCTAAAAAAAAAATTTTCTAAAAACTAGGGGTGCCTTTCTTGGCTACAATGGCTTCCTATTTATACTACAACTCCAAGGTCTTCAAGGTCTTCACTCTTGTGTTTCTTCCGTGAGGCGACCACCTGAAGATTCCAACTTGTGCTTTCTTGAAGTCCATCTACACCATCCAACGCTTAGGTACAAGATGGGAGTTAATCTAAGCCATCCATGGAGTTTTATGAGCAAGGATTGCCACCGTGGCATGAGGGATCGAGGGAGTGGGTTTGGGATTGGGTGAAACCGGTTAAAAGAGATTAAGGTGGTTTTGGGATGTGGTGAAGTTGGGTAAAGGGAGAGATGGGGTGGAGTGTTTTGGTTTCAGGAAAAGAGACTTAGGTATCTAGGGTTCTTGGGTGTTGTTTTGGGTTTTGTGTGGGCGGGAAAACAGGGAAGAAGAAAGGGTGTTGGGTTTGTTTTTATTATTGGGTGATGGGTTGACCGGAGAGGATTTGGGTTGACCGGGTATATGATGTTGGACTTGGGCTAATGGTTTAAGTGGACCAAGATAAATAGTATAGGATGGACTACAATTTATCCATTAAGCATTTAGGACCATAGTTGCCAAATCGAAAATCCGGGGATCACATATGTAAAATCGAAAAGTGATCAAAGGACAAAATTTGACAATCTCAAATAATGCAAGGACCGAACTTGACAATTTCTAATAATACAAAGACTAAATTTGCCAAATTTGAAACTCAAGGATTAAACTTGTAATTTTCCAAAATTTATCAAAATGACCAACTTTGACAAGTTAGAATTACCCAAGGACTAAAAATGTAAATTTTCCAATTTAAAATGTCCAGGTAAATTCATCAATCTTTGAAATTCCAGGGACTAAAGTTGCCATTTTAAAAGTTGGGGACCGAAGCGCCAATTATGCAAACTTTGTTCGTTTTTCATTTGTTTTCGATAATTTTCATCCAAACATATAAAACACAATTTTGAGATATTTTCAATATTTTGATGCATTTGGAGTGTTTTAGATGTTTTGCGATCAGATTGACCAAAATGATGAGTGAATAAGCACTCATCAGCCATCAAATCATTAATAAGTTCCATGCTGCCCTCATCATTTCCAAGTGTGTTAACTCTTAGGAGAGGTGAATCATGGGGCATGTCAAACCCAGTCTCAACCCTAGGTTGATCACCTGAGCCCCCCATATTTTCCATTTGACTAGGGTTTTCATCACCTGAATCAAGCTCATAAGAACCTGACCCATTAGATCTGTCTTGGTTTGGGCCTTATTGATGTTACTACTATCCTCCTCTGCATCTAAGCTAGAGGGAGTAGTAGCAGCCCTTTCCATTATATCCCCTTCAACACGTGGGATGGGCTCATCTGCAATAATGGTCTGAGTACGAGAACTGGGATGTGAAACCACAGATTCCTTTCTGATTCTCCTCCTAGAGTTTTGTAAAGTTGGTTGTGGTTGTGAGGTGGATGGAACAATGGTGTGTGTGTGATGGGACTCAACTGGGTTGTTGATCCTTCACCATGAGCAATCATAGAAGCAAACAAAGGTACATCTACTCCAGGATAACCCTTACCAACCCTTTTCATATTTCTAAAAACTTTTTGAGTTAGGGTTGAAGCAGGATAAAGATTTTGGTGAGTCCGAAGTAGAAATTTGTGTTTTGTCAAAAACAGTTGCACAAATATTGGATACATAAAAAATGTGGTTTTACTATCCACATTTTTCACCATTCCATCAAAAACCATTTTTGAAAAGATAAAAGTCCTGTTTGTGGCTAAACAAATAAGAGCAGTTGCAATATTGCTACTGAATTGCTCCAAAGAAGTTTTCTTTAGACTTAAGCTGTGTAAGATGGTATGAATGAGAAACTTTCATTGAGGGAAAAGTGTCCTTTTTGCAAAGTTAAAGTACCATCAGACACATACCCCGTCATGGAGAGTTGTTCAAAAATTTCAGTTGTAGGCAAGGAACTGATAATGTCATCATCTGCTAGTTTGACATGCCTCCTAACAGATGACTCGGTAACAGTTATGGTTTTGCCATCAAGTGTTGCAATTAATTTTACTTCACCATTATCAAGTTTTGTGGAAGTAGCGGTATTCCAAAACTGATTGATTAGAGAAGTATAGATAGTGGAGTCCATAGTAAGTGCATACCTTATGAAACTGTGATTAAGAAAATCCACTATCTAATGGAAGTCATCGGTACCTGTTGGCTTCTCTAAGTATGCCACCATGTGGTGTTTGTCAACAAATTCCAGAATCGCCACTAAGATTGAGAAAAGATGAAGTATAATGCTGGGATATGTTTGTTTATGAGAGTTTGTGAATTGAGATTATAAAGATATTACTTAGGGTTTCGATTGGGCCGACTTAAGAAATTGTTTCTTGATTGCGAAGAAAACTTATAAGTTAAAGAAAGATTATAAATTACCCAAGTTTCCTATAAGCAAAGTAAGTAACAGAAAAACCTCAACGACTATATTTAAAAAACAGTTATTCCCAAACAACACTAACGATTACCATGCAGTATTAAAAATAGCCTAACAGTACTAATTTTTTTAAACTTTTCTCTGCAGTATCAACTCAATTTTCTTTTAAAACAATACTGCACTCAAACATTTGGAAGAGATTAAGTGTAAAGGAAGATACTTAATCAATTTCGGTCGCATTTGACCTCTGTTTGTGTGAGAACAAATGTTTTCAGTATGAAATACTGCTTGCGATTAGATAGACTCATTAAAAGAGCCTTCTTGACAGGGTTTCCAGCTCGTGGCAGGTGTTGCCTCTAACACAAAAGTATTAGATTCACTTTTGCTCACTGTTCTCTATACCAGATGTCCTCAGACTTATCACACTATACAAAGATAGAAAGGTAAAGAGTGAGTTAGATCATTTACTATCTGACTAACTAAATAACCATCATTTCATGTTTAGTGCAAACATAGGACTGACTTCAAGAGAAACATTTTAAAGGACTTCCTTAAATCTTCTTTATCATGAATAACTACCTCCAAAAACAAGCAACCAAAACACCTCCATTGCTTTCCATCAATATCTCCAACCATATTGCTTTTGCTGAACTTGCAAATGTTAGTCTAAAACTATAAAAAAAAAACACAATCCAAACCATTTTTTTTATAAAAGAATAAATTTAGACCAGTATTATAAACACAACAGGCTTAAATATAACTAGCAATACTAATTATACTTAGCAGTACAAACTAATACACTAATAGCACTAATTCTTTTTCAAAACGTTTACAAAGACACAAAGAAATTAAGAGTGTTTAAGCATTAAGCATTCCAGTACTTGATACCAAGTACTGAAACCGTCCAACATCAAAAGCTTTAGTAAGGAGATCTACAACATTATTATCTGTGTGCATTTTAAGAACTTGAATTAGCTTTTTCTTATTGCATTCTCTTATAAAATGATGTCTAATTTCTATGTGTTTTTTTTATAATGTAAAACAGGATTTTTTTATTATACAAATAGTACGGCTATTATCAATATTTATGACAGTGTTCATGAAGTTGTACCCATAGTCTAGCATCTGATTATGTATCCAGAGTACTTGAGCACAACAATTTGCAACATCCACGTATTCAACTTCAGTAGAAGAATTTACCACCATAGTTTGCTTTTTACACTCCCATGAAATCAATCTGCTCCACAGGAACTGACAACCACCTGTTGTTGATTTCCTATCCATGCAAGCTCTAGCATAATCACTGTCTGAATATGTCATCAAGTCAAAGAGAGAGTCTTTAGGATACCAAAGGCCTAATTTGGGTTGACCTCTGAGGTACCTAAATATCCTCTTCACAACATGTAAGTGTGAAGCTTTATGAGTGACTTAAAATCTGGCACATGCACATACATCAAACATAATATCTGGTCTAGAAGTTGTAAGATACATCAAAGATCCAATCATGGATCTATACAAATGCTCATCAACTTCTTCACCATTTCCATCTTTGAGCAAAGGCTTGAAATTATCCATAGGAGTGCTTGCAGTCTTCACATCTGCATAACCAAACTTCTTCAATATCTCATTAACATATTTATCTTGGCTGATAAATATCCCATCTGGCTTCTGCTTCACTTGAAGCCCTAAAAAGAAAGTAAGTTCCCCTATAGAACTCATTTGGAACTTATCATGCATCAGATTCTCAAAATCTTTACATAACTCCTTATTAGTAGAGCCAAAGATAACATCATCTACATAGACATGTACAAGCAAAATGTCTCCCTTTTGCCTCTTGATGAACAAGGTCTGATCAATTTTACCTCTGTGAAACCCATTGTCCAACAAATGTTTGGCCAAGGTTTCAGGCCATGCTCTAGGAGCCTGATGCAATCCATAGAGTGCCTTCTCCACTTTATACACCTTGTCTGGAAAGTCTTGATCTTCAAAAACAGGGGGTTGACTAACATAAACTCCTCTTCAATCGTTTCATACAAGAAAGCAGACTTGACATCCATTTGATACACTGTTAAATCCTTATAAGAAGCATAAGCCAAGAACAGCCTAATTGCTTCAATTCTAGCAATGGAGCAAATACTTCATCATAATCAATGCCCTCTTGCCGTGTGTATCCCTGAGCTACCAATCTAGCTTTGTTTCGGACTAGCATCCCTCTTTCAACCTTCTTGTTTCTGAAGACCCACTTTGTGCCAATTGCCCTATTTTCATTTGGTAAATCCACCAGTACCCAAACCTTCTGTAGCTTAAACTATAGAAGCTCCTCCTGCATTGCTTCCACCCAGGCTAAGTCTTTGAGAGCTTTAGAAACCCTCTTTGGTTCTTCTTGAGAGACAAAACAAGCAAATAGAAAAGTGTGCAAGTCTGCATGAACCTTCCCTTCATAGACAGCACTAAGAAAACCTGTCTCACTTGTAGTCTTTGTCATATTCCTTGTTTTTACACCAGATTGTACTTCCCCAATCACATTATCAAGTGGATGATTTTTGTTTATGCTGGTATGAGGGGTAGTAGGAGCTACATATTATGTGGGTATGTTGCTAAAATCCACTTCTTCTTCATCACTAAAAGGATCAGCAAATACTGGTGAAAGAACAGTATTAACTGGTGGAACAGTACTAATATCTGGCCTAGCAGTATTAAGGTCATCAGGACTGTTCGCATCATTTTCCTGATTTTCAACTCCATTGTCTTTATGAACACCTTCTTCATCCTTCTTTTCATCCCCATTAGAAGGTTGTGGTCCATCATTGCTAACATCCTCTGAAGAAGTGACAAATTGAGAACCATCTTTCCATAGTGGCATCAATAGGTAGTCCTGGCTAGATCCTGTCTCCACATTAGAATGATCTGCTGGTTTATGTGTTTTTCACATACCTTTTCTTTATAGCAAATGGACTCAAAAGACCAAAAACTGACCATAAATGCCAAATATATGCTTGTTTTGTGTTTGTGCATGATGAGTGTGTAAATACTCATTGATCCGCTCCAAACCGTCAAGTTTTCTCACACAAGCCGGCCACTTGTGAATGGCCGACCGTAAGAAACTTAAAGCGGTTCGAAACGAATGCAATGAAGATCGGGGAGTATAGTGTTTCCCGTCGTTATGTCCCATGAGCTATGCAATGAATCACCAAACGTCAAATGATCGAGAGATTTGAGCGAGAAAATGGGATTGTGATTATTATAACTACGAAATAGCCTATAATTACAAAGGCTTAAATGCAAATTAAAGGAAATTAAAAAGATAAAAAATATTAAATAAACGCTATCACTATTTGCAAAATGATGTTTTTGATTTTATGTTTTATAAAACTGAATTAAAAACTACGTTACGTACTAAAGAAAATGTGAAATTAAAGCAATATTAGTCCTAAAAATATGAAAATGATATTTTTACAAACCTAATGATAAAAGAAAATTTTTAGAAAAAGAAAATTATTTTTATAACTATTTAATTAATTATTATTAATTAAAACTAATTTTAACTATTAAATAATAGCCTAAAATACAAGAAAATATGAAATAAAGCTAGAAAAATAAAATTTTGACTTGGAAAAATCTATAATAACAAAATAGAATTTTCAAAACTATTTTTGTATTTTTCTGATTATTTTTGTATTTTCTATGAATTAAAAACTATTTTAATCTAATTTAAATTGTGAAAAATACCAAATAAAAGGGAAAAATAAGGAAAAATCTTTTTATGCTTTTTATATTTTTCTTAAACTGGAAAATTGAAAAATTATTTTTTTGGAACTTTTTCTTAATTATTTGCAATTAAAGCTATTTTAAAATGCCTAAAAACTGATTTTAATAAAGAAAAATAGCAAACAATGACCAAAAATTATGAAAAACTCAGGAAAATTCTAAAATCTTATTCTAAATCTATGAAAAATAAGAAATATGATGCTTATGTGTGAAATATTAGAGCTGCAGTGTAACTGTTAAACTAAACAATGAAATAAGCTACCAAACAGTTACTAAAGCTAGATTATGCTAAAATAAGCTAATATCAACTAACTACACCTAATCCTAACAAGCTACAACCACTGCTTAATGATCTATGCAAACTGACTAGTAAAGCAAAACAGTTTCTAACCCCTACTGTTTGAGCTTGTGCACAAGCTTATTCCATAAGCCAAACTAAAAATCAAATGTGCAGTCCTCAAGACCACCTGGCAAGCTACAACTAGACCAAGTTTAAGCTTCTAACTCACTGAATTGAGACCAATGCAAAAGCTGCAAGTTACCTGTTTCACACTTGCTGAGTGTGAACAGGGGAAAAAGTAGCTTATAGAACAGCTGATTTGGAGATTAAAAAGACTTTATCAGATTTCACAAAAAGTTGTTTCCAATACTAGACCAGTTGAATATGTAAATCCCAAAGTTACACTAGATTTGGACTTAAATTGAACCTATGAGAGATCAAACAAGTTTTATGAAAAAACTGATTTGAACCTTTTGACTATTAAGAACAGTTTTTAAATTTTGACCAAAGTGAACTTTAATCCAATTTTGTAAACTGATTATGAATTTATAAGCTCAATTAAAGTTACAATAAGCTTATCTAATGAAATGTGAACCTAAATCAAGCTAATGCTATCTCAATATTCCAACAGATTATCAAACTAAAAGTGATCTAATGAGTTTTTGACTTTTGATGAAAAACTGTTCTAACAAAGACTTGATTGACTATCTAAAACCTAAATGAGCAAGTATCAACTACTTAGATCTGATTAACTATCCTCTATCACAGATTAACAAGCAAATCCAAACACTAGTTAACTACTTATATTGAAAACTAAAAACAGATTATAACTAGATAATCCTAAACTGACATAAAACACAGATTATAACTA
The DNA here is from genome assembly GCA_022545495.1 of Chrysanthemum lavandulifolium. Classification (NCBI taxonomy): domain Eukaryota; kingdom Viridiplantae; phylum Streptophyta; class Magnoliopsida; order Asterales; family Asteraceae; genus Chrysanthemum; species Chrysanthemum lavandulifolium. Next base: position 119,271,135 of record CM040240.1, read on the forward strand.
ACTACTCATAAGTAAACAACAAATTCAGAGAATGAAATGTATAAAACAGATTTTAAAACTTACAATTTTCCTAGCCACTATGGCTTGCAATCATGAAATAGTGAACCTCTAACCTAATAAACCCCTAACCTACTCCAATTCCAGCTCAAATTCAACCCAGTTCCATTTCTGCTTCAACCCATTTCCATTTCTAAGTCCAAATGAACCCTGTTTGACTTTTGTTGACCAAAATCCAATATTGCTTGAAACTGAAATGTGAGCTTATAGCAAGCTTTAATAAGCTTGTAGAAGCTTGTTTGAGCTGAAAACTAAGCTAATAAAGGCTTTGATATAGGAGTTTGAGAATGGAAATTTCAACAGTGAACATAAAAATATAAAACTTGAATGAAGTCTTGAATTAACACTTGAATTGAACTTATATGGATACAAAAGATAACAACTTAAAGCTTAATTTAAAACATAATTATGAAAACGACATACATATGGAAAATTTAACTAAGTGCTCTCCTCTTTCTTGCTTCTTCTTCTTCCCTTTATACACAAAACATCTTCTCTCACCTTTCTGAACAAATCCCATCAATAATCGGGACCTTTGGATGGCCGGAATCAATCTTGGCGTTTAATTGGTTTTGGCGCCAAAACTTGTACAAGCCAGTTGGGACGGGGAGGGTGCATTTAATGCATTTGGAGGGTTGTTGAGGTGGGGAACAAAACATGGAGTAGGGGTGGAGCTAGAGGTGTTGGGTTGCGAGAAAAAGGTGGAGAAGGAGGGGACGATGGAGGAAAAAGAGGCGGTGGTTTTATTTTTAAGCAAGTAGGTATTTTTGGTTTCGGGTTAAAAGGGTGGGTATGGTATTGGACGGGTAATATGGTTGGGTTGGGTAATATGGTATTGGGCGAAGGTATTTATTTTGGGCTTAGATTTAATATGGAACCAAATTAGTAGCTTAGGGACCATTTGTGTACAATTCAATCTCAGGGACCAAAGCAGAACTCTCGAAAATGTAGTCCAAGGTTGGTCTTGCCAATCTCAAATAATATAAGGACCATTTTGCCAATTGTGAAATTCCAAGGACTAAACATGACAATTACGAAAATCCGAGGGACCAAAACTAAAATTTCTCAAAACTTTTGAGCTTTTCACCAAAGTACTAAATATGACAACATATGATTTCAAAGGACCTCTGGTGACTTTTCTTTTAAAATAAATGCCTAGGGACCGATTTTGCCATTTTACGAAAGTCGGGATTGAAGCGCAATTATGCAAACTTTGCTCGTTTTCATCGATTTTAAACATTTTGCATACGAAACATATAAAATGCAACTTTGAGATATTTTCAGTATTTTGATGCATTTCGAGCATTTTAAGCGTTTTGCGGTTCGAATTAACCAAAATGATGAGTATTCACACACTATCACTCATCACTCATCGTTTTGGTTAAATCAATCGCAAAACATTTAAAATGCTCGAATCATCAAAATCTTAAATATCTCAAAATTGCATTTATATGTTTCGATGCAAATGTTTAAAATCGATGAAAATGAGCTAAGTTTGCATAATTGCGATTCGATCCCATGTTTCAAAGTTGTCGAAATGGTCCCGAGCACTTTTTTCAAAGAAAAGTCACCAAAATCCTTTAAAATCATAACTTGTCAAAATTAGTCCTTTGGTGAAAATGTCAAAGTTTTGAGAAATTACAAGTTTGGTCCTTGAAGTTTAAAATTGGCAAAATAGTCCTTGGAAATTTGAAAATGTCTATTTTGGTCCTTGTACTATTGAAACTTGTCACTTTTGGTCCCTTGGAACAACTTTGAGAAATTGGCAGCTTTGGTCCCTCAAATATCAAGAATGGCAGTTTTGGTCCTTGTTATATATAGCCTTGACCCTTTGGACCTGCCATAACCTTTTTGGACCCCTGTCAAACCCTTGACCCCCTCAATTTGACCCCTCCCTTTTAATATTAAGCCTGGTCAAATCATAAGTCAAACACCCCTACCCGCCTTTTTCTTCTTCCTCACCAAATCCACTTGCAACACTCATACTCCCATCACTCCAGCTCAATCCTCACCCCTCCTTGTTCCCCCCACCTCCACCAAACTCCAAAATGCATTAAATGCATCCCTCCTCCATTTCACTCAACCCCAACTGGCAAAAACACTTTTGGCGCCAAAAATTGATCAAACGGCCAAGAGTGCTTCAACTCATCCAATGGCTATAAAGAATGGTGCGAAGTGCTCAGAACAAGTGGGGAAGATATTTTGCATATAAAAAGAGGAAGAAGAAAGAGAGTTAGAGTAGTCTTTTAGTTTTTAAATTTCATCAATGTCGTTTTTAATATTAATGTTTTAGGATAAGTTGGAAACTGTAATCTTTTGTTTTATTGCACCAAACTCAAGTAATATTATCGGTGTAATCTATTTTTAAGCATTAATTTCAAAGTTTACTTAAGTTTCATATTTTGTGTATTCTTGTTGCAAATTCGATTTCAAAATCTTATGTCCAAGTTTCTAGTGGCTTATTTTTAAACTCAAATAAGCTTATATAAACTACTTATAGCTTTTGTAAGCTTACATTTAAGTTTCAAGCAAATTTGGTATTGGGTCAACGAAAGTCAAACTAGGCTCAAATGGAAATGGAAATGGATATGGGTGTTGCAGAGCATGGATTTGGGTTGATATTGAGTTAGGTTATGGTTTAGAATAGGGTAGTAATCCTTGTATTCTTTGGCAAGCCACAGTGGCTAGGACCAAATGTAAGTCATTTTCAAGATTCATTGCATAATCTGTATCTGTGGTTTAGATTAGTTTCTATCTGTTGATTAAGTTGTTATTAGGTCAGTTAGATTCAGTTTGAGTGTCTGCACAAGCTAAATTAGTAGTTGGGTTAGTTTAATTTGCAACTCAGTGAGTTAAGGTGTGTTTGGTTCAGCAGGACTTATTGAGCTTGAGCTTTGGGTTGTGTTTTAGATCTGTCTATTCAGTCTTAATATAGGTTACTTGAGTCATTTTAGTCATCACATTGCTCCTACACTAGCTTAAAGTCAAATCCACTTTAAATCTGTCTTAACTGCATATCTGTTGAAATTCTTGAAAATCAAAAGCTTAATACGTGTTAGGATATCACTAGAGTAGCTTGCATTAAGTTTATTTCATCCTATTACATCAATATCGATCCACAAATTGGTTTCAAATCTCAAATAAGTCAACATATCAAAGCTGTTTTCAAAAGTCAAAACCATAAAATCCAGTTTTCACCCAACTGGGATGATTTTTCATGGATTCAACTTTGGGCCAAACTAAGTGAAATTGTGGGTTTTTAAACTTCAACTGGTCTAGTTTCTTATTGTGATTTTTGTAGATTTTTGTAAATTTTTTATAAGCTCTAAAATGGCTTGTCAACCTGGTCTTATTTGCCCTGTGCACTGACTCAGTTAATACTGAGTCTGCACAGGTTTTGAGCAGGGCTTGTAACAAGCTCATAAGAGCTTGTCCAAGGCTCATTTTTGGTTTACAAGTTCTTGGCCAGGTCTCCTTCAGGTTCCAACTTTTGGTTTAGAGTTTAGCTTATTAGAGTAGCTTATTCTCTAGCCACAAAGTAGTGGTAAAAACTGTTTTTAGCACTTAACTCAAATCATCATAATCATAGCAGTTTGCATTTCAGAGGTTTAAGATAGTTGTAACTAGTTGCATTTGGGTACTTTTAGCATTTTATAGCTTCATCGACGTTTGGTGTCCATTGGTAGCTTTTGGCTTATTTGAGTCTTATTCTTAAGCACTTTGCATTCTGATTTCATTTTCTTACACACAAGCTCTGTTTTCATATTTTCTTAGATTCGATATATTAATTTAGACTTTTCTTGAAATTTTCATAATTTTTCATCCTTGTTTGCTATTTTTCTTCATTTAAATCAGTTTTTAGTACTTTTAAATTAGCTTTTAATACAATTAAATCAGAAAAACTTCAAAAAATAAGTTTTCATTTTCCTAGGTTAAGATAAATATAAAAAGTCAAAAATTAATTTTCCAGAATTTTCATAGTTTAATTTGTAATTTTAGCAATTTAATTAGTTTAAAATAGTTTTTAATTCATAGAAATAGAAAAATAATCGAAAAATATAAAATTAGTTTTGAAAATTCTCTTTAGTTATTTTAGATTTTCTAAGTCATAATTTCATTTTCTAGCTTTATTTCATATTTTCTTGTAATTTAGTTATTATTAAATAAGTAAAAATAGTTTTTAATTAATAATAATTAGATAAATAGTTTTAAAAATAATTTTCTTTTCTAAAATTTTCTTTTATTATTAGGTTTGTAAAAATGTCATTTCATATTTTAAGGATTAATATTGTTTCAGTTTCACATTTTCTTTGTTCACACGTAGTTTTTTTTTAATTTAAGTTTTGTAAAGAAAAAAATCAAAACATCATTTTGCAAATAGTGATAGCGTTTATTTAATATATTTTATCTTTTAATTTTCTTTAATTTGCATTTAAGCCCCTGTAATTTATATACTTTTCCTTTAGTTATAATCAATCAAAACCTTTTCCCATTCAAATTCTCTCGATCACTATTCGTTTGGTGATTCATCGCACAACTCGTTGGGACATAACGACCTGGGGAAACACTATACTCTCCTGATCTTCATTGCATTTGTGTCTGAACTATTTTAAGTTTCTTACGGTTAGCCATTCACAAGTGGCTAGCTTGTGAGATAACTGACGATTCGGGACCAATCAAATTTTGGCGCTACGCGGAGTGTGCTAATTATCTTCCGTTTAGCGATTAGTGATTTGAATATTCACTCTTTGTTCATACCATCTATCTATATTTATATATATTTTCTTATAAAAAATCCAAAACCCAAAACATCCAAAAGCGTATAAAACACAAAATATTTTCCTTTTGTTTCTATATATATATCAAAGATAAAAATACAAAAGATTTGTCGTTTTCTTTGTTTAATAATAACAACATAAAAGATTACCACCGCAAACCAAGGCGATGTACTACCTAACTGGCAGAACGACCATAATAAGTTCCCGAACCAAAGATTAAAACTTGCCTTTGTGTCCTTGTGAGTGGTGTACCTTTTCAAAGAAGTCATTCATCTTGTGATTATTGGTTTAAGTTCACCGTTGTTCGCCTCGATATTGTTTTAATTGGATTTGTTGTTATATCTACTTTTCGAACCGAAAACTCAAAAGATTCTTCTTACCCCATTTTCAAAAATATTTTCATAATTCCCATTCCTTTCCTTAACTCTCGAGATCTCTTAGAGTTAACTCTAGTGTATCGCACTCGCTCTTCTAGATCTGTAAGCCCATTTTGTGAGCTTGTCAAGATTCCAGAAGGTGTCCGTGAACTTTCTGCACCATCGGTCGGATCGAGATCCGGATCGCTCACTGCTTCGTTATCATGGCGGAAGAACGCCTATGTGTGAGCTTTCTCTGGCACCCATCGATGGGTATGGAGATGTTATTGTTATCCCACCATTGTGGTGAAAATTTTGAGCTCAAAAGCGGGTTCTTGAATCTTGTAACCTCAAGTCAATTCTATGGTTTTGAGTGGGATGATCCTCATGCTCATATTCGATGGTTTAACAAGATTGCATCTACCATCAAATACAAGAATGTCCCTACGGATCTTTGTCAAGCTTCTTACATTCCCATTTTCTCTTGAGGACAAGCCCGGATTGGCTTGAAAACAACCCCTCAATCAATCGAGACATGGGAAGACACGGTGAAGAAATTTGTGAACGAGTTTTATCCACCTTCCAAAATGAAATCATCAAGTTCACACAAAGTTTGATGAATCCTTCAAAGGAATCGTGGGATCGTTTTAAGGAATTGCTCATGAAATGTCCTCACCACGGTTTCTCCGAGTTGATGCAACTCGATACTTTCTATAATGGGTGAGTCAATCGATCAAGATTCTCTCAATTCCTCGGGAGGAAATTTCTTAAACAAAGCTGTCAAAGAAGCTTTAGCGATCATTGAAAACAAGTCTAAAGTCCGCCTTTGCACGGGCGCAAGCGGTTGTTTCCCAAGTCGGTGTTGGTCCTTCTACTTCATCGCTCGTGAGTCAATCTAGCACCGATGCTAAGATTGACAAACTCACTAAGCAATTCAAGCTTTGGTTCTCTCCAACCAAAAGAAAGTTTCTTTTCACAAACTTCACTCCTGTGAAGTTAAGAAAGTGAAGTCTATGTTACTTGTGGTGGCCCCATGCCTACTACAATTGTATGGCCACCGATGGTAACCCTTTTGAAGCTAATCTTTGTGGTGATTTCTAATCCGAGAGGCAACCAATCTTAGTGCTCAGATAGGCCCGAACCACCGCCCTAACCACCACCTGGACCTCCGGTTTCAACCAAAACCAAAACCGTAATCAAAATCGAATAGAACGAACCAAGGTTTTCAAAACCAAGGTAATTTTAATAACGGTTTTCAAAATCAAAATCAAAATTTCCAAAACCGGAAATTTTAATAGAAACCAGTCGGGAAATTTCAACCGTGGTATTTTCATGGCAATAATCAAGAAATTTTCAAAATCAAGGCCCTAATCCAAACAATAGAGGCGGAATTTTCTGTGCAAACTCGAGCCATTGTTCCAACTGGACCATCATCGATGAGTTGTTGAAGCAATTCATGAAATCGAAGAGAAATGAGCAGGTTGTTGGTTAGCGGTTACGACATTAAGAAGTCTTTAAATGATCGACCCTCGGGCTCGGTACTTTACCTAGCAACACGATCGCTAATCCGAGGGGCGGCGCAAAGCGATCACAACCGTAGTGGTGCTTCATATCATGGACCCGCTATTCCTACTACTCTTCTTCTTCTCTCCCAAAGGTAGTGGAAAGTGAACACGAGGCGACAAAGGACAAGGAACTTCCTAATAATAACGGAAGTACCAAGAATGTCCATCCTCGGGTTGTCCGAAACCCAAGACCAAACACAGGTTGTTTTGAACCTCCGGTTGACAACCCCAATCCAAAACTTCTATTCCTTACCCTCACGTTTAAATGAGCAAAAACTCCATGAAAAGCCGGTCATCAAATGGAAAAAATTTTTCAAATTTTCCAAGAACTTCATTTTGACATAAGCTGCGGATGCCATCATCTTGATGCCCAAGTTTGCATCAACTCTCAAACACATGTTGAGCAACAAGGAAAAGTCGTTTGAAATGGCTAAAACTCCTTTGAGCGAGGCCTTTCGTGATTACATAAAAAGCTTCAGAAGCTTGGAGATCCTAGAAAATTTCTTCTTCCTTGTGTTTTTCCAGGATGATTGAATGCTTTGCCTCGCCGATCTTGGTGCAAGCATCAATCGATGCCTTATTCGATATGGAAGAAAGCTCTTCTTGAACTTATTCCTACCGCATGACTCTTGAGCTTGCGGATCGATCTATCGCGTCCCCTTGGCATCGCCGAGGATGTATTCGTGAAAGTAGGAAAGTTCCATTTTCCGGTGATTTTGTGGTTGTTGATTTGATGCCGATCATCGGGTTCCTCTCATTGTTGGACGAGGATTCACGAGCGGGCGTGCTCTTATTGATGTATTTGAACAAGAAATCACGTTACGTGTGGGTAATGAAGTCATCACCTTTAACCTTGATCAAACTTGAGGTACTCCTCAAATTATGATCTTGAATCAATTAATCGAGTCGATGTAATTGATATTGCTTGAGGGAGTACTCTCGAGTTTCTTGGTTATCTTCATAATTACGTGAGTGGGATTCCACCACATCTTCTAAACCTATCATTTCGACTCTTCCCCTCTCACGCTCCGTTTGAGGGAGGTGACTTCTTCTGGAAGAGATCGATGAGTTTCTTGCTAGTGATGAATCAATTCACTTTGGAATTGATGGTGTTTATGATTCGGAGGATATCCTTTATCTTGAGCAATTGTTAAATGAAGATCCATTACCTTCACTCCTCCGAAAGAGATCACAATTGAGGAAATCAAATCGGTACAAACATCTCTCAAGAATTTCCGAGGTTGAACAGGACCTACCTCCTCATCTCGAGTATGCATTCTTGGAGGTGATGATAAATTACCCGTCATAATTGCTAAAGACTTAACCGAGGAGGAGAAACTGCTCTCATAAAGGTCTTGAAGTCACACAAGCAAGCAATTGCTTGGAAACTCTCCGACATTAAGGGTATCAACCACGAGTTTTGTACTCACAAAATCTTAATGGAGGATGACTTCAAACCAGATAGATCAACATCGAGAGAAGGGTGAATCCTAAGATTCATGAGGTTATCAAACAAGAGGTTCTTAAACTTCTTGATGCGGTTTAATTTACCCGATCTCGATAGTCCTTGGGTCGATCCCATCCATTGTGTTCCAAAAAGGGTGGCATAACTGTTATCACAAATGAAGAAAGCGAGTTAATTCCAACTCGATTGGTTACGGGATGGCGTGTGTGTATTGACTATCGTAAGTTAAACGAAGCCACCAGTAAAGACCATTTTCTCTACCATTCATGGATCGGATGCTTGAGAGATTAGCGAGGAGCAATACTATTGTTTCCTTGATGGTTTCTCGGGTTACTTCAGATCCCCATTGATCCATTGGATCAAGAAAGACCACATTCACTGCCCATACGGAACTTTTGCCTGGGCACGCCCTTTTGGCCTATGTAATGCTCAGCACGTTCCAACGATGTATGATGGCAATTTTCCACGACATGATCGGGAAACAATGGAGGTGTTTATGGATGACTTCTCGGTCATTGGGGACTCGTTTCATACATGTCTCTCCGTTTAGAAAAATGCTTCAGCGGTGTGAAGACACCAATCTTTTCTAAATTGGGAGAGAGCCACTTATGGTCAAAGAAGGCATAGTCCTTGGCCATAAGATTTCCAAAAGCAGGATTGAGGTAGATAGAGCAAAGTTGATGTTATTGCTAAATTGCCTCATCCTACTACCGTCAAAGGTATTAGGAGTTTTCTAGGTCATGCCGGGTTTTATCGTAGATTCATACAAGATTTTCTAAAATCGCTCGCCTATGACCCATCTTCTTGAAAAAGATGCTCTTTTATTTTCTCACACAGTGCATCAAGCTTTTGAAACATTAAAGAAAAAGCGGAAGCACCCATTCTAGTTGCCCGATTGGGATTTACCCTTTGAGCTCATATGCGATGCAAGTGATTTTGCTATCGGTGCGGTCTTGGGGCAACGAAAAACCAAGCATTTTCAAATTTATCCACTACGCAAGTAAGACTATGATGAAGCTCAAACCCACTACACCACTACGTAAAAAAGAATTATTAGTGTGGTGTATGCGTTTGAAAAGTTTGACCATACCTTATCTTGACCAAATGCGTGGTGTATACGGATCACTCGGCTCTCAAATATCTCTTTGCAAAACAAGATGCAAAGCCGAGATTGCTCCATTGGTTCTCCTCCTACAAGAATTTGATATCATTATCGTGATAAAAAGGAGTGAGAACACAGTGGCGATCATCTGTCCGTCTAGAAAACCTCACCAAGATGTGTTAGAAAAGGAAATTAACGAAACATTTCCTCTCGAAACAATCAATGTAGTTTCTTTTAAGTGGAACTCTTCTACCCCATGGTTTCTTGACTTTGCAAATTACCATGCGGGTAACTTTAATATGAAAGGGATGTCGTCCCAACGGAAAAACAAATTCTTTAAAGATGTGAAACATTATTTACGGACGACCCTACTTGTTCAAAATTGCGCGGATCAAGTCATCGGGCGATGTGTATGGTCGGTCGAAGCCAATGACATTCTCAAGGCTTGCCATTACGGACCTCTTGGGGACATCATAGCCCCAACTGCTGCCCGAGAAGGTGTTTGATTACGGATTCTATTGGCCCATGATTTATAAGGATGCCCATGAATTTGTCAAAACACGCGGCTTGTCAACGTCACGGAATATCTCACAAAGAAATGAAATGCATAAGCGCCATTCAAGTGTGTGAGATTTTTGACATCCGGGGCATTGACTTTATGGGGCCATTTCCTTCTTCATGATAATAAATACATACTCGTGGCCGTTGACTATTTGTCAAAATGGGTTGAAGCAAAAGCTTTACCTACCAGCGATGCTCGAGTTGTTGTGAAATTCTTAAAATTTCTTTTGCTAGGTTTGGAACTCCACGAGCTATAATCGGTGATCGTGGTGCGCATTTCTGCAATGACCGGTTTGATAGAGTCATGCAAAAATATGGTGTAACTCACCGTCTCTCTCTGCGTACAACCCCGAACTAGTGGGCAAGTGGAAGTTTCCAACCGGGATTAAAGAATCTTGGAAAGGATAGTAGGCGAAAACCGCGCCTCTTGGTCGGATAAGTTAGATGGCGCTCTGGGCCTTCCGTGCGACTTATAAAACACCCGTCGGTGCGCTCCATACAAGCTTGTATGCGGAAGGCATGTCATCTGCCGGTTGAGCTTGAGCACAAGGCATCTTGGGCCTTGAAACATGCCAATTCGATATTGAGACATTTGGTGATCACCGGAAAGTTCAAATGAATGAATTAAATGAACTCCGTGATCAAGCATCACGAGAACTCTTTGATCTACAAAGAAAAGACAAAGAAGATTCATGACTCGAAAATCAAAACCGCGTTTTCAGCGTCGGTGATCGAGTCCTTCTTTTCAACTCAAGATTGAAGATTTTCTCGGGAAAACTAAAATCCATTGATGCGGACCATTTACCATCACTAAAGTATTTCCATATGGAACCATTGAGTTATCTCAACCCGATGGTCCGAACTTTAAAGTGAATGGTCATCGGTTGAAGCATTATTTTGGAGGACATTCCTCTGTGGTTGTCCGGATCTACAAACTTTCCCCATGAACCAATGAATGCGGTGATCGAGTCAAGCTAGCGACTGGGAATCAAAAACGATGAGCATGCCATATGGGTTTCACCCATATTTCGACTTCTTTATATTTCTACCACCACAGTGTGGGGAGTTGCCCCGTGTTGTGTATATATATGAGTTTCAAAAAAAAAAAAAAAAAACTTTCAAAATAATGGCGTAGTATTTCCTTTTCGTTCTCGGTTTGACATAACAATTTGGTACTTTGAATATTGAGGGCAATATTCATTTCTAAGTGTTGGGGAATTCTCACGAATTTTATCATGTAATTATACCTTGATTCCCCCATTTTGGCCAAAATTTTTTGGAGTAAGTGTTTTGCACTTACTCGACTTATGATTATCGATCCGCCATGTCTAATAAACAAAAGGATTGGCTAATCCGAGAGCAAAGCGGCTCTTGGTAAAGATATCTCAAATCCGTTGACTTGCAATTTGCCCAAAATTGTATGGTGTTCATTCGCGTATCTTTAATTAGTGAAGAGTTGGCTAGCCCATAAGTTTATGGCTTGTGGTAAAGGCGGTTGGAAAACCATAATTGGTGTCGACTCACCAAAGATATTTTATCTAAGAGTTGGCTAGTCCGAAGCAAACGGCTACGGTAAAGACAAATCAAATCAGTTAAAAGGCGGTGGTTTGCTCAAAATCATATGGTTATCGGTGTACCATAGTTCTTACTTGAACTGAAACATTTGGATACTCCGAAGTAATGGCTTTTGGTAAAGAGATTCAAATCCATTAAGTTTTCTCAAAAGATTGCTAGGGACTAGCAATAGTTAAGTGGGGATTGATAAGTGTGTAAATACTCATCATTTTGGTTAAATCTGAGCTGAAAACATTTAAAATGCTGAAATGCATCAAAATACTAAAAATATCTCAAAATTGCATTTTATATGTTTTGGATGCAAAATGTTTAAAATCGGATGAAAAATGAGCTAAGTTTGCATAATTGGCTTTAGGTCCCCAGTTTCAAAAGTTGTCGAGAAATAGTCCACAGGCACTTATTTCAAAAGAAAAGTCACCAAGGTCCTTTTAAAATCATAACTTGTCAAAATTAGTCCTTTGGTGAAAATGTCAAAAGTTTTGAGAAATTACAAGTTTGGTCCTTGAGTTTAAAAATTGGCAAAAATAGTCCTTGGAAATTTGAAAATGTCTATTTTGGTCCTTGTACTATTGAAACTTGTCACTTTTGGTCCCTTGGAACAACTTTGAGAATTAGCGCTTTGGTCCCTCAAATATCAAGAATGGCGATTTTGGTCCTTATATATATAGCCTTGACCTTTGGACTGCCATAACCTTTTGGACCCTGTCAAACCATGACCCCCTCATTTGACCCTCCTTTTAATATTAAGCTCGGTGAAATCATAAGTCAAACACCCCTACCCGCCTTTTTTCTTCCTCACCAAATCCACTGCAACACTCGTACTCCCGTCACTCTAGCTCAATCCTCACCCTCCTTGTTCCCACCTCCACCAAACTCCAAAATGCATTAAATGCATCCTCCTCCATTCACTCAACCCCATTGGCAAAAACACTTTTGGCGCCAAAAATTGATCAAACGGCCAAGAGTGCTTCAACTCATCCAATGGCTATAAAGAATGGTGGGAAGTGCTCAGAACAAGTGGGGAAGATATTTTGCATATAAAAAGAGGAAGAAGAAAGAGAGTTAGAGTAGTCTTTTAGTTTTAAATTTCATCAATGTCGTTTTTAATATTAATGTTTTAGTATAAGTTGGAAACTCGTAATCTTTGTTTTATTGCACCAAACTCAAGTAATATTATCGTTGTAATCTATTTTAAGCATTAATTTCAAAGTTTACTTAAGTTTCATATTTTATTATTCTTGTTGCAAATTTCGGTTTCAAAATCTTATGTCCAAGTTTCTAGTGGCTTATTTTAAACTCAAATAAGCTTATATAAGCTACTTATAGCTTTTGTAGCTTACATTTAAGTTTCAAGCAAATTTGGTATTGGGTCAACGAAAGTCAAACTGGGCTCAAATGGAAATGGAAATGGATATGGGTGTTGCAGAGCATGGATTTGGGTTGATATTGAGTTAGGTTATGGTTTAGAATAGGGTAGTGATCCTTGTATTCTTTGGCGAGCCAGATGGCTAGGACCAAATGTAAGTCATTTTCAAGATTCATTGCATAATCTGTATACGTGGTTTAGATTAGTTTCTATCATTGATTAAGTTGTTATTAGGTCGATTAGATTCGGTTTGAGTGTCTGCACAAGCTAAATCGATGGTTGGGTTAGTTTAATTTGCAACTCGGTGAGTTAAGGTGTGTTTGGTTCGGCAGGACTTATTGAGCTTGAGCTTTGGGTTGTGTTTTAAATCATCTATTCGGTCTTAATATAGGTTACTTGAGTCATTTTAGTCATCACATTGCTCTACACTAGCTTAAAGTCAAATTCAGCTTTAATCTGTCTTAACCGCGCATATCTGTTGAAATTCTTGAAAATCAAAAGCTTAATGTGTTGGATATCACTAGAGTAGCTTGCATTAAGTTTATTTCATCATATTACATCAATATCGATCCACAAATTGGTTTCAAATCTCAAATAAGTCAACATATCAAAGCTGTTTTCAAAGTCAAAACCATAAAATCCGGTTTCACCCAGTGGGATGATTTTTCATGGATTCAACTTTGGGCCAAACTAAGTGAAATTGTGGGTTTTAAACTTCAACTGGTCTAGTTTCTTATTGTGATTTTGTAGATTTTTGTAAATTTTTATAAGCTCTAAAATGGCTTGTCAACACAGTCTTATTTGCCTCATGCCTTGACTCGATTAATCTTGAGTCTGCATGTGTTAACGAGTAGGTAGGCTTGTAACAAGCTCATAAGAGCTTGTCCAAAACTCATTTTTGGTTTACAAGTTCTTGGCGAGTCTCCTTGGTTCCAACTTTTGGTTTAGAGTTTAGCTTATTAGAGTTGCTTATTCTCTACCCACAAAGTAGTGGTAAAACATTTTTTACACTTAACTCAAATCATCATAATCATAGCAGTTTGCATTTCAGAGGTTTAAGATAGTTGTAACTAGTTGCATTTGGGTACTTTTAGCATTTTATAGCTTCTGTATCAGTTTGGTGTCCATTGGTAGCTTTTGGCTTATTTGGAGTGCTTATTCTTAAGCACTTTGCATTGCAGTTTCATTTTCTTACACACAAGCTACTGTTTTCATATTTTTCTTAGATTCAGTATATTAATTTAGACTTTTCCTGAAATTTTCATAATTTTTCATCACTGTTTGCTATTTTTCTTCATTTAAATCAGTTTTTAGTACTTTTAAATTAGCTTTTAATACAATTAAATCAGAAAAACTTCAAAAAAATAAGTTTTCATTTTTCCTAGGTTAAGATAAATATAAAAGTCAAAAATTATTTTTCCAGATTTTCATAGTTTAATTTGTAATTTTTAGCAATTTAATTAGTTTAAAATAGTTTTTTTGTGCATATTTCAGATAACTTGATATGAGAGAATGACAAAAGAAAGACAAAATGGACAAAATTTTCTTTTTCTAAAATTTTCAAGCACGGGATTGTTTCAGAAAAAGCGTGAAAAGTTTTAAGTCGGTGATGTGATTCTACATTTTTGATCAAGCCTAATCCCAAAATGATAAAATCCTAATCAATATTGTTAAAACCTATTACACCCTAAGTCCCTAATCAATTTCACCATTAGTCCTTATCTCTTTGCAAAGTTAGTCCTTATACTAACTATTGTTAAATCCTAAACTAAAACTTAAACTAATAACCCAGCCCAACCTTTTAACTTACCCAGCCCACTACCCTACAACAAAAGTCAATCCAACCATTCAAAATAAAAACGTGCCAAAGCTAATTACTATTCACTTTCTCCTACATTTACCATGCACCTCATCAGCCAAATTAACTGATCTTAAATGAATTCTACCCCTTCTAGAAGGCGTCTGACACATCTGACATCCCAGGTGTCCACAATGGCAGTTTCCAAGGGTGTGATTGGTTGAAGTACGTTGGCACTTAATCCAAGGGCCAAAATTGTGCTAAAGATGGAAGCAATGTTTGAAAGGTCAGGATTAGAGGTGAAGAAGCTCCTGAAGCCCTAGAACCATCCTCAGATGGCTATAAAGAGACCTCCTCATTCATACAATGAAGGAAATTTTTTTAGAGTTGTTTTAGCTTAATTTAGTGCTTATTTTAGCTTATTGTAATTGTCTTTTAATTTTGTATTTCCTTTCCAGTATTGTACTCTTTTAAGTTCTTTAATAAAATTCAGTTTATCTTAAATCCTTGTCAATTTACTTTAAAGCTTTTAAAATGTTTTCTTATGGTTGAAATAAGCTGTTTGGAAAATAAGCCAATAAGTGAAGGGCTTATAGGGTCTTAACAGCGTATCATTTGATAAGCTGGAGCTTGTAGAGTAGCTCCTCGAGCTTGTTTGATCCTTGTTTGAGCTAGGATCAAGGTAAAAAGCTTAAAACCTCATTTATAGCTTTAAACTGCTTATTTGCTTAATCGATCTTCTTATTTGCTTATTGTTTGTTTGAATATGCTTTTATTGTCTGTTATTGTTTGAACTTGCTTATTTGTAGTTTAAAACTCATTAGCTTAAATTTTTATATAATTTCATCAAAAAAATCCAAAAATGTCTAATAGTTATAGCTTATTGATAAATGCTTATTATCTAGTCAAATATACTTTTTATTTAGTTATTTAGTCATATTAATCAATTTTTGTCAAAACTTTATATTCCTCATAGTCTACATCATTTTAAAAAGCCTATTTCAGTTTTTAAAGGGGTGTTTGGAAATCAGTTTTAGCCAAGTACTAAAACTGATTGCCCTTGTTTTGGTTATTAAGAAAAGTTTATTTAGCTTAAAAATTAGTTTAATAAGTAGTTTATCAGTAGTTTAAAACATTTTTACAAAGTTCTATAGCTTTTATCTTAGTTTTCAAAAGTTTCATAGTCTTAAAACTGTTTCATTAGCTTATTTTGATTAAATTTCTTAAAAGGTTTTTAGTAATAAGTTTTGTGTATAAAAGAAGTCTAAAAATACCTATCACACCTTTTGGGTTAAGTGTCAAAAGGATTTATAGCCTAAATTTTAGTTTGCAATTTTTTTATAAAAACCAAAAAGTCAACAAATATTAGTGTAAACTACTATTTCATCAGCTTATTTTATAGCTTATTATTAGTCCAAAATCCTTAAAAAATGGTTTTGTGTGCTCATTAGTGGTTAATCTTGATCTGTTTTTATGTTTTAGTTAAATTTATTAGCTTATAATAGCTTATTTTGGTGTTTAAAAGTAGGGTCAGGTCTGCTATTTTTAATAAAACTCAAAAATATAGCCTCAATTGTCTGTCTTATCAGCTTATTTTTAAGCTCATATTAAGCTCAAATTGTTTGAAAATTGGTTTTATTAGATCTTTGGTTTATAAGCTAAGTTGTTTTCATGTGTTTATAGATTAGCTTATTTGTTTGATGGCTTATTTTGTGACTTGAATGTGCCCTATCAGGCTGTTTATAGTGCAGTTATAGACTTAATTGCTTATTTTGTGTTTGTGCTTTTTGCTTATTGTTTTTTAGCTTAATTAGATCCCTTAGCGCTAATTAGGTTTATTTTAGCTTATTTGAGTTAAGCACAAGCTTATAGAATCTTGTGCCTTTATCTCAGTTAAGTCCTCTCGGTTTTAGCTTAGTTAAGTAAGCTGTTGTGTATTAACAGCTTATTCTAGCTTAGTTTCAAAGTTATAAAATTTTGTTTTCACAAAAGTTGCTTATAATTAGCTTATTATCATATTTCAAAAATAAGTTTTGCAAAAAAAAAAAAAAAAAAAAAGTGGGAAACTGGGAGGCCAAAGGTGAGCTTGGCTCAAACCTGAGACCTCAGCCAGCCTCAACCACTTAACACACACACCTTTACCATATGCGCCCTAAGGACTTACATTCCTTAAGGTGCATTGGTTATTATTTAACCAATCTTTGCTTATTACCACTTTTTAGCTTATTACCACTTTTTAGCTTATTTCTAGCTTATGCAAATAAGCTGGATCTTTTCTTTTATTTTTCCTAGGATCCTTGTATCCTTAAGTACTTTTCAACATTTTTCAGATTTTTCTCAATTGTTTAGTATTTTTTATAATATTTTTAGATTAAAGTGTTTTTAATTCATAATAAATAAAATAAAATCCAGAAAAATACAAATCTTTTTTCTAAAAATATTTTTAATAATTTAGGACTTTTAGAAATTATATTTGCACTTCTAAAGTTAAAATTTGAAAATTTAGGTCTTTACGCTAGTTAAGTTCCCGTTAAGGGCTCGTTTTTAGTTTAATTTGCGCTAGGACTTAATTGTGCTTCGTTTTCTTGATTTGTGTGCTTTTATAAGCTTACTTGTTTATGTTTTCTATTTTAATTACCAAAATCCAAAATCTCTCGACTATTCAATCACCCGATCACGAACTAAATCCGACTTTCTATTTCACACTTCGTTGGGACATAAACGACTCGGGAATTTACTTCCGGAAATATATATAGTTTGACTTTATTTGACCGTTTGGGATTTTCACTCTCTGTTAGAGAGCAAATTGACTAATTGGTCGGTTAAGTTTTCCTATTATATATTATATATATACTCTGAAACGAATCAAGTTTTTGGTGCCGCTACCGGGGAGGTGTGTTAACGATTATCGAGTTACGTTTGAAGATTAGTGATTTGAAGATACTTCCCCGTGAAGTTACTTGCTTATTTTTGTGAATATTTTCTTATATTATAAAAACCAAAAAAATAAAAAAATCAAATACTTTTCCTAAAGTATTTAAAATACCAAAAAAATTAAAAACCAACAAAAGAAATCGTGAAGTCAATTGTTACGTCGGTTCACCTTTAGATTGCGAACTATAAGAGAGGTATAAGGAGGGACGATCCAACGAACTTCGTCCCGAAAGGAGAAGGTTTTTAACAGTTATGTGCTTTCCCGCTCATCCGGTTCTTTGTGAGTAATTCTAGAGAGCTACCGAGCATCGGTTAGCTAATCGATTACAAAAAACTATTTTTTTTTTTCATTTTTCTAAAAATAAAAACCCAAAAATATTTTCTTTTTCAAAATTTATTTTTCTTTTATTTTTAGTGCATGCCATTCTCACTCGAATTTAATCGATAAATCTCCTACAATACCGACTCAACATTATCATAGACGTAATCCTAAACAAAGAGACGTACCCGAGTTACGTACTATTGTTGAAGATCTCGTTCCAATTATGGCGGATGTGCGTACTATGTCAGAATTGCTCCAAGTACCCACCGAGGGTTACGGAGATGCTATAGTTTTACCACCGATTCTTTCCGAAAATTTTGAGTTAAAAACAGGTTTAATTCAACTTGTTACGTCAAACCCATTTCATGGTTTCGAGAGGGACGATCCCCACGCTCACATCCGATGGTTTCGACTATGAAATATCGGGATGTCCCTTATAGCGCGATTAAGTTGATGTTATTCCCATTTTCTCTTGAGGGGGCAACCCGGATTTGGCTCGAAAAAGAACCCCCTCGTTCGATTATACTTGGGAAGATCTCGTTTTAAAATTCGTGAATCATTTCTTTTCTCCTTCTAAGACGATGAATCTTAAGAATGATATTACAAATTTTCAACAACGTTTTGATGAAAATTTTGGTGAGGCATGGGAACAATTCAAGGATCTCCTTCGTAAATGCCACATCACGGTTTTTCGGAATTGCACCAAATTGATACGTTTTATAATGCTTTGACGCAAACCGATCAAGATTCGCTTAATGCAGCCGCCGGTGGCAATATCTTGAATCATACTCCGAGAGATATTTTGACTATTATCGAGAACAAATCAAAAGTTCTCACTTCACGAAACAAACTTGTTGTTTCCAAAGTGAATGCTTCTACTCCTTCTTCATCTACTTAGGCTCATCCATCGGAGATGGCCGAACTTACGGATGCTATTTGATGTATGATGAGAGAGTTTAATAATCAAAACCAAAAATCAGAGCCCGTTAAATCCGTTACCGAAAGTTGTGTTATTTGTGGTGATCCCCATCCTTACTATAATTGTCAAACCATCGATGGCAACGCTACCGCAGCCGCAGCAAATTACAATCAAAATCAAGGATTTCATCCTCAAGGAGAAGATAATTACCGTGCTAGTAATCAAATGGGACCATCTGGTTTTACTTCCATTCAAAATGATCAAAACAGTTTCAACCAAAACCATAATTTCAATGCTAATCAAGGTTATAACCAAAACCGTGGAACAAATTTCAATCAAGGAGACCAAAATTACCAAGCTCCACCTCAACAAAGTTATCAACCTTCTCCTCCTCAATTTGGGTCTACTAATGATTTTTGGAACCACATGAAGACGAATAATGTTAGCATGCGAGCGATGCAAAATCAAATCAACAATATGAAGGTCGAGCTTAGGAAAGAAATCAATACTTCATTGACTCGACAAACGAATGAGCTTAAGAACATGATGAGTTTTTTTTTTTTGCAAATGAATCAACCCTAGGGTTCGGGATCTCTTCCAAGCAATACCATTGCTAACCTGAGAGGTGCCATGAAAGCTATCACTACCCGAAGTGGTGTTGCTTATGATGGACCTACGAAGACTACTACTTCTTCTCTTCCTAAAGTAGTGGAACGTAAAACCAAGGTGAAAAAGGACACAATACTTCCTACTAATAAAAGAAGTACCAAAAACTTCCAACCTCCGGTTGTCCAAGTTTTTGAGGCAAAAGTTGCTCCTGCTAGTACTCCGAAGACTAATCCTAAACCGTCAATACCTTACCCGTCAAGGCTTGATGATCAAAAGCTTCGTGAAAAATCTAACAATCAAATGGAGAAGTTTTTCCAAATCTTTCAAGCTTTACACTTCGATATTAGCTTCGTGGATGCTCTTTTTCTCATGCCTAAATTTGCTTCGACAATTAAGAATTTGCTAAGTAATAAGGAAAAATTATTTGAATTGACTAAAACCCCGTTAAATGAGCATTGTTCGGCAGTTCTCCTCAAAAAGTTGCCCGAAAAACTTGGAGACCCCGACAAGTTTCTCATTCCGTGTGATTTTCAGGGAATAATTGAATGCTTAGCCTTGGCCGATCTTGGTGTTAGCATTAACTTGATGCCACTTTTCGGATGGAAGAAGCTTTCCCTTCTCGAACTTATGACTCTCGGGCTTGTGGACCGATCAATTTCTCGTCCGATCGGTGTTTCCGAAGATGTCTTCGTTAAAGTGGGAAAGTTCCATTTTCCGGTCGACTTTGTAGTCGTTGATTTTGATGCTGATCCTCGGTTCCCCTTATTCTCGAGAGACCCTTCTTGAGAACGGGACGTGCTTTGATCGATGTTTATGATGGAGAATTAACTCTTCATGTTAATAATGAAGCCTTAACGTTTAATCTTAATCAAACTTCGAGATACTCATCTAATAATTATTCTATATCAGAAACCGAATTGATGTCATGGATATTGCTTGTGAGGAGAATGCTCAAGAAGTTCTTGGATTTTCGAACAACTCTACGAGTGACAATCCTACTCCGTCTTCCGAACCTATCATTGCCGACTCTTCCCCTTCTCTCACTTTGTTTGAGGGAAGTGACTTCATTTTGGAAGAGATCGAGGCTTGTCTTAAAAAAATGATTCAATTTCACCGGAAATTGATGATACCGACTTTGATCCGGAGGGAGATATTCTTTTACTTGAGAAAATGTTAAATGATTCCTCGTCACTTTCACTCCCTCCGAATGAAATTAATATTGAGCCGTATAATGAAAATCCTCCGGAGCCCGAGCTCAAGGATTTACATCTACATTTAATTCTCGAGGAGTTCACCGATGAACTCATTCATATCGATCCTCTTCCACCAGGAAATGAGGAAGATAACTTTGAATAGGAATCTGATTTGAGATAATTAGAATATTTGTTAAATCGAGATCCATCAATTGAGTCATCGAGAAAAATTTATTTCAAAAGAAGTAATGATCTTCTCGAGGAGTTCTCTGATGAACTTACTCTCACTGACTCATTCCTTTGAAAAATGATGATTTTGATTTTGAAAATGATCTTAATTTCTAGTTGTGTAATTAAAACGATTGTCACAAAAAGGTTTATAATAGATTGATTAATTGATTAAATTAAGGATTTGATAATTTATTTATAATTATTTTACGTGATCAATTGGGATGGTTCTCAGGCAAACAACTAATGGGAATGATTATTATAATGGTTTATTTCTCATAAAGTGTCTACGAATGCTATAAGTGGTGGTTAAATGTCACTAGAATCCTATAGTCAATTTGCCTAGCCTATCTCCCTAAAATCCTCTCCAGAACCAAGGGCACGACCCTCTATAGTAAGAGGAAGTATGGTAGACTATTTTGAGTTATTAAGTGCCAAATATTAATTTAAATCAATTCCAATACCAAGGTTGTATGCACCCAGTCCCCGGGTTGGCATCAAAGTCTCGCATTTCTTGAATTATTTCCACAAGGTAGGTGATCCTATGATCAATTCGCACACAAAGGATAGTTTTACTATGATCAATTCCTTCCATTCTTCGCAATCTAACTGGCTAGGGTCCTATGGTCAATTCTCCTAGCCTACTAGATAAATTGAACGACTCAACTCAATTTAAACTAGATTAATAGATACTACCAAGCTTCGAAATTACCAAAACACAAGGATCATGGAATGACTAAAAGGACAAACACATAGAGCTAATAATAAATAGAGAACAAAGAATAAAAACCAAACAATCAATCACCAAATAATCAATTAATTAAAAGACAACAATAATTAATTAATTAAAAGACAATAGCAAATAATTAAAACATAATAGGCATTAATTAATCGACAATCAAACTGAATAAAAATTATATCAATAAATAATGAAACATAATTAATAAATGAATGTCAAACAATGATTACATATCGTGTCAATTAAATGCTATCGATCCCCTAGTTGAGTGCAAGGTAAAACCCGAAGGATTTGCCCCTAAAACCTTCGACTGTTGTTGTTGTCCTCTTCTCTTTCTTGTATGGCGCACCACATAAAAGTAACATATAATATAACCTAATTCAATTGATTGAATGCCTAACCTCGTACAACATGTCATCAATTTATTATGATGAACTTGGGGCCTTGTCTGACTTTAGCCCCTGAATTTTCACTTGAATTCCTTGTGGCTTTTTCATTTATTTACACATGTAAATGTGTAATAGATTCTTATGATATTGACAAATTCAGCCCCTCATCGTACTTCTTCATATTATCATTAGTCCTCGTAGTAAATAAAATTAATATTAACTTGCCGCCTTTAGCCCCTGGACTATAACTCCGTCGCGCCCAAGTTATTAATTACGGCGTAACTAAATCAATAGGTTATGCCGTAAGTCATCGTCAGCGTGTACTTATCCAGTCCTTAAATTTCTTTATGGCGTAACTAAGTTACCAAGTTATGCCGTAACTTTCACAATTATTAATTATGGC
The DNA here is from genome assembly GCA_022545495.1 of Chrysanthemum lavandulifolium. Taxonomy (NCBI): domain Eukaryota; kingdom Viridiplantae; phylum Streptophyta; class Magnoliopsida; order Asterales; family Asteraceae; genus Chrysanthemum; species Chrysanthemum lavandulifolium. Next base: position 119,293,494 of record CM040240.1, read on the forward strand.
ATAATTCTTAATGATGGTTACGCCGTAATCTCTTCAATCTCATCAATCACATTATGTGACATATTTACGCCGTAACACAACTCACTAGTTACGGCGTAACCTTCATAGCAAATGAATAAGGCTAACTCCTTGGATATTTACGGCGTAACCTCAATGACTAAGCTATGCGAAACTATTATTCAGAACATATTTTAGCACTAGTTGTCCTTTTCTCGCATCTTTTCCGCTCCAACACCTCATTTATCCTGAAATGTAAATATGAACAAATATGAACGAATTAAGTATTATATTAATACAAATGAAGCCATAAACATGGGAATTTGATATGTAAAATATTAGATAAATTTGATGTTATCAAGCTTGTTTCATCTATAGTGCTTGTTGACATGCCTTTCCGGCGCTTACGTATTCGGCTTCCGTAGTGGAGATAGCTAGAACCGTTTGTTTCTTGGAGAACCAAGAAGTTAGACAACAACCCATGAAGGTATAAACGACACTCGTGCTTTTTTATCCACATAATCTCCCGCATAATCAGAGTCGGCATATGTAATACCCCACCCCATTTCACCCAGGTTACCCATACTTATGCCTTACATAGTATCATTTTTAGGGTAAAAGTTTTGCGTTATCTCATCACTACTGATTACATAACCCCCTTAGACCTGCTCACGTATCTACCCATGCCAAATATCCTTATTTTTACATCATGAAAACCCCTGGTATGTCAAGTCTAAGTTCTAAACATCATTTTATCAATTAATCTATCAATCTAGTATACTATATCTATTATAACACAAAAAGAAGACCTATCCGGTTACGGTTAGTTCTAAAACCCTAATTTCAAAATGAAACTAGTTTAATTGTGTTCAAGGCTTATGTATAAGTTATCCTAGCAACCTTAGAGTATATTAGCCTCCCCTAAACCCTAGTACAACCCCTTATAGCCTAGGTACAAATCCCTTAAGCACAAAGCACTAAATAGGTCATTTAGGCCCCTAAACTAGGTCTAAACCTTCCCGATTCTTTAGCACAAGTTACCACCAGTTAGTACATGAATCCTAAGCCTAAACCTTAGTCACTAATTGTTACACCCAAAAAAAGAAAATGGTTGGCAGCGGAAGAAAAGGTTATTGGGGTGCTACTCGATTGATATCACAAGTTCACAACACAATGTATAAACAACGGTTTAACTTGAGAAATCTTATTTCATAAAGATTTATGTTTAAATCTTTCGAAGTATATATTGTGGAATGTAAGTCCATAAAAAGAATTTAAGTGGTCCACAAATTATATCAGAGTCTTCTATGACCATGCCATGCCAATGCCTAAGCGACTCAAAAGTTTAGCTATCGCCTTAATACCTGAAAATACATGCTAAAGGTTAACACAAAGGTTGGTGAGTTCACAGGTTTTAATAGACCAAGTAGTTTCCAAAACAGGAAAATCAATTGGTTGTCAAAGTTTTAGAAGGGTCCATTATGTATGCAGCGTGTTCATGCCTTGAATGGTTCACTACTTAAGCCGATTCAGCTGAAAAACTTGCCCTTACGTGTAACATGCTCTAACCTAGCATGAAAAGGTGATACTATGCACTCTGGTTAGCGGGAGTGAGGGGATGGCTCTACCCCTAATAGCGTTATCCATAAATACCAAAGGCTCGTCCCGTATAGTGGGAGTAAGTTAATAAGTAGTGTTGTTCCAGGGGACTTTCACGATTGTTCTCAAACACCAAACATAAGCATACATATCAGTTTGCATAAAATAGCATATCACATCTCAGTAAATTAAATCAGTTCAGTAAATTCATAATTTCATAAACGCACAACCAATTTAGTTTTAAGTAATCATAGCATGCTTTCCACCCCAAAATGAGTAAAATAGTAAAACGGGACTGTGAAAATCACAGTAATATGTAAATAGTTAAGCATGTATCTCCCCCAAAATTAGTACAAAACAATTGAAAATAGGGGTCATGAACTCACCTTATCAAAGTAATTAATGAGCTCGAGAACGAAAATGACCAAAGTACGACCTAGGAACCCAACGAACGTGTGTCTCTACCGATGACCTAAAATAAATAATATGACACTTATTAGACTCTCAACGATGTGCTCGGACTCGACGACGAAAAATAATAAATTAAAAATACTAGTTTATATATATATATATATATATATATATATATATATATAGAAAGGTTATTTTCGTAAAATAACACATTATACATTTAGTCTCAAAATATATTTTAAACTATTAAATATATATATATATATATATATATATATATATATATATATATATATATATATATATATATACTATTTTATTATGACCCACTTAATATATGTGACACATGTCCATTGAACCTTAACAAGATCAGATAACCTTACCCATTTCCAGTGGCTTTATATCTATCATCTATATGATCAGCAGTCTTTGCTAGCAATGCCTTCCTATTTCACAAAAAGTTCTTAACAACTATGAAAAAAGTAAAAAAGTTGAAATAAGTATTATCTAAAACAATACACAACATGAGTAGCCATGTTAGATGGTGCCCACTGACTCTTATAAAATATGTACTCATATTTGATATTTTTGTCATTAAATTACAATATTGTATGAACAATTGTTTATTCAAACACATGTACATACGCCTATACAGTGAAACCGATTGAGACATTGAGTTGTAACATTTTTTAAATGATCTTGGAACACTGATCAAAGAACCCCACCAATAAAGTTTTAATAGATCTTGAAACATGGTGTCTAACCATTATTTAATCATAAAATGCACCTATTGGTTTGTTCAATTAAATTCAATTCAAATAAAACCCCTAAGATAAATTACAAATCTGATTAATAAAATGAAATGAAGAAATGTGACCTCATATTCTTCTTCGAACATGGTGTCTACTTTCACATCTTTAATACATCGAGCCTGTGATATAAAGTTGAGTTAATGTTTGTAATTCAATTGGGTTAATAGATCTTTAAACATTGATGAAGAAATCCATTAATAGTTACAGAGATTAATAATAAAACCTAGATCAGCATGGTCATGGCAGGCTAAACATCGTCTTCGACACCATCTTCGGATTACATAACGAGATTAGTATAGCACAAAAGACACCATCTTCGGATGTGTTTCTTGTCTTTTTAAGGATTTAAGAATCGCAGGAAAAGGATATGGCGGCTGGGAATTTTTTTTGATGAGAGGTTAAAAAGGATATGGTTACTAGGTTAAAAAACAGATGAAATGTGGGACACGTATAATCCTTTTGTCAGATCCTAAATTTAGGGGGTGATCTAAAATTCCATAAGTGCCCTTTTATTATTTGTTATATATATATATATATTGAGATCTTGCTTCATTATTGTAAATGTCATTTTATTTATTTATAAAATCACAAATTCGGCTACTTGTATCATGACTCTACTAAATTTGGAAGTGTGTTGCGTCTATTATCTCCCTTTCGAAAATGAGACTCAAATAATATTTGATCATCCTTTTATATCTGAAATCCTATAGTCTTGGAAACTAATATTTAGTCTTCAAATAAACACTAACCTCTTCTTTAGCAATGCCAAGTTGTTGTATTTTGCAATTCTAGTTATGACATTAGATAATATAGCGAGTAACATTACCGTTTTTATAGAGTAGTAATCTGTACATTATAATATCATCAACCTAATAAATCTGTTACGTCGTTTATTTGGCATATAATGACATGACTTCTAGAAATGAATGTGTCATGATTGATATATCATGGTTTGAAAATACCTTCGAGCCAAAAGAGGATAGATGGAGAACAAAATCAAACACGAGTTGAGTATGAACATCGACCCAACGTAAATACCATGGCTAAATGAAATATGATTGAAACTCAAACCCAAAACAGAAACTCAATCCTCCTGTAAACGAACGACAAGAGGCTTTTACCTAAACCGAAACTCAATCCAAACATGGACACGAACTGCAACGAAGTATGGCAATGAGGTAGCCCAACGAGTTAGGACAACTAGGTAGCTTAGCGAAAGTTTGTACACCGATACGATTACTAGTTGATAATCGTTACTTCGTTTGAAACTTTGGTTCACATATTGCACGTTTAAAAAATAACATGGACTTGCCATGTTTGATCTTATATATGATATGTGTTTCATGATACTTTAGAGGGAAACCATGTATATATGTATATATATTTAAAGGTGCAGGGTAAAACGTTTGACATATTAGCTTTGATTTCTCATTAGATTGCATGGTTTGGTTGATGTCTGCATGAATTGGTTTACTAATATATTTATATATGGAACATCTTTTGTTGCAAATTTCTAACTTAGCATATATGTGTTATGTTTTTATAAATAGTTCACGTGCGTTATGTGCATGGTTAACACATATTTCTAAAATGTGCTTATCACGTGGAGGATATTTATCTGGTATGGGTTTGTTTAATTTATATAGTGTTTTGTTTATCGGGTATAGTTTGATCCAGGTAATTACAAACGTAATATATGTAAGACGTGAAAATTAAAACCATGTAACGTAAAAATATAATACTTATAAAAATGTTAAAACTTATCAATATACTATATATTAGTACATTAAATGAGTGATAAGTTTAACGGAGCGCATAAATGTTGTTGAAACCTAATAACATAGGTTTGAGTACGCGTATTACGTAAAAAAAAATGTTCACCTAAAAATGACAAAGTGGCAATAGTTCAAATGATATATGACTATTGGTGAGAATAGAGTATTTTGAACACATAGACTTATCATATTCTTGTGTTGGTCGCGAGGAAAGTGTAAAATAGTCATTTAACCTTATGAAAAATTACGGGTTGCTACAGTCTCTACCCCTTATGGGAACTTCATCCCGAATTTCAGTGAGTGTTATCTGCTGACGGTGTGTTTGAGTTCATTTTCACGTTCCTACGTGAATTCAGGAACTCTTCTCGAGTTCCATCGAACTTTGACAATATAAATGCGACTTGCTTAAGTCGTTTGATCTCTTAGTAGGTTCTCCTATAGAGTTCAGACGTTCATCAATCTGGATCTCTTCTAGAGAAATAATAAGTGTCTCATCAGTATGACACTTCTTCTAATTGTACAACTGAATGACGTCGTGTACACTGCTAAATTCGGGTGGTAGCTCGAGTCTGTAAGCTATCGATCCAATTCTAATGAAGATTTTGAAAAGTATGATGTTGAGATGCCTGGAAAAAATGTGGGTATTTGTGATGAGTTCTGATCTTACGCTCCCACGTGAAATCAGGAACTCTTTTGAAGTTTTATTAGTGAGTAAAAGTTCTGATTAATATCAAGATTCAAGCTAGTATATTTTAAGGGATAATACAAAATATAGATGATTGGGGGACTAACGCAACTTCAGAGTAATGTTCCAGGGCCAGTTGAAGGCACCGCAGGTGTGAATGTTGTACCAGAGGTTAAAGGATGCTCTTACAAAGATTTCATGAGCGGCAAGGTCAGAAATTTCAAAAGTATGAACGGAGTGGTTGGTTTGACTCGTTGGTTTAAAAAAACAGCGTCCATTTTTTTTAATTTCTACAACTGTGTTGAAGACTGCAAAGTTAAATAATGCCATAAGCATACTTCTGGGTGATGCTTGGTCAGGATGGAATGTTGTTGCACAATTTATTAGTATTGAGAATGCTTAAAAAGTTGCTTGGGCTAAGTTGAAGAACTTATTGATCAATAACTATTGCCCTCAGAATGAGGTGCAAGAAATGAAGGTGATTCTGGAACCTTGTTGTCAGAGATATTAATATCACGACTTATATCCATTGTTTTCAAGAGTTGGCAGTCTTGTGATTTGTAAGTTATACAAGTATCTTTGTCTGAGATGGATAGTTGGGTAAGATGTTCGTGACCTCGAAAGGATTATATTTTAGTAAGATAGATTTTCAAACGTGATGTTATAAGATAGTTTCACAAAATTCAATGTTTTGATGTCTCTTAGCATAAGAAAGTTTGATAAGGTTTGACAAAAAAATTATAATTCGTAAGAACAAGTATCTTTAGAAAAATTTCATCACAAGTTTTATCGTTGACGCAAAAGAAATTTAAAGGAAGGTCCGTGAAGGTGAAAGCGTCATAGAAGAAAATGTAGTTGAGTATGTATAACTCCATAAGTTTTAGACGCCTAAGTTTAGAGTCCAGTTGTTAAGGTTATGCTCATTGGTAGTTTACCCTATAATGACTAGCATGGTGTCACCGTCCTCTCGGATTTGGATGGTATAAAAATAAAGAGTCTCGAATTGTTAAAATTTTGGGAGAGAACTTGAATGAATGTAGAGAAAGTTGCTGAACTTCAGCTTTTGTGATGAAAACTTGTTAAATAAGGTTTTTAGACCACATGGACTTGATTCCATGTTGAAGGTTTACATGTCCACTATATGAGTTGAAATGTTACTTCTTAAATTCATATAATTCCAACACCTCAGCTTTTGTAGATAATGAATCAGTTTGTTCCTTAGCAATTTCCCATTAAATGTTTATTATTTATTGTTTCATAACAAAGAGTTTGATCTACTCCGAAGATTTGGTTCAATTACAAAAGAAGATATTGGTTATCCTTTAAAGCTCTACAAAGGAGTAATTAGTTTATAAGATGATTGCAGTATAGTTTATGAAATATTCTGGAAAACCATCTATTGAGTAATGAGGAAGATATTTTATTATTTGCAAATTAATAGTAAATCGTAGTTTGTGATGTAGTATTGAAGGAGCAATTTGGTTTAATGAATAGCTTGTAAAATGATTTTCAAACAACTCATAGGGTAATAGAAGAACATCTCATTGTTAATAAAATATACCAGTAAGGTCGGAATTGTTATATGACATTTTGTAAGAATGATCGCAAAATGGTTGATAGAATAATTGAAGACAGTTTGTGTGTTAGAAAGTGACACAGTTTACTATTTCATAAAAGGATAGTAGGGCAGACAGTTGGCATTCTCTAGGAAATGAGTACAAGATTAGATATCCGTCCTCGGAAAGAGTGGCTCGGAAAAATAAGTTAATTCTAGATCATAAAAAGTTTAGTGGTTCGTTCATTATTTATGTTCAACGAGGAGGGGCGTTTTCCCTTTATAGATGTCGTGGTGTGTCGTTCCTAGAACGGCTAGAGATGTAATCCGGTTCATCGATTGGGTACAAGTTTTGGGATAGAGGTGACAATGGTACATCAGCGGATGACGAGGTAACCTTGATCTCAACGTTTGAGAGAATGATGATGAGGCAGGATGGTGAAGACATGGCGTTGTAACGACCCAGTAATAGTAATTAAGTAACGTTTAAATAGTATGCATCATCTGCTAAGCAAATCTCCATGCATGATGCGGAGGCGTAAAGTAGTAAAGTGTCAAGTGGTCGGTTAAATGAGAAAAGTGTCGTAATGAGAAAGTATTGTAATGTCAGTGTGTTGTGTGTAGAAGTAAAACTTTATAACTTTATGACATTCAGTGCTTATGAGCACACACAAAATTTTACCATTTTAAGAAATCAAGTAGGAAGTCAACTAGACATAACTCTATCATAACAACTCTCAGTATCACAAAATTACTTCTGAGTCAGATATAGGTGATCAGGCTATATCCCACTGTTCCCGATTCAATATAGGTGATCAATTTATACTCAACCGAGGTTCAATGAATTTTGAAATACTTAGCTTAGTTGCACTAGTGACATGTCCCTTACTTTTAGAAGTTGTTACGAAAGACTAAAACGCGTATTCCATTTACGTGGGGGAGAAGGCGTAGCTCTGTGGTACGTGTACATACGTATAGGAGAAACAATCATGGCTTATAGTGAGATTAAGTGGATGGTAACATAACATATATCTTATCGAGTTTGACTTCAACATAGACATAGGTGAGGCATCAGCTTGGTAGACAGGCATGTGTCGTTCATAGGGTTAAATTTTCGTAAAAGTAGTTAGAGTCTAGGTTACAAAAATATCCAGTTCTCTATAACCAAGGCTCTGATACCAATCTGTAACACCAAAAAAAAATGGTTGGCAGCGGAAGAAAAGGTTACTCGGGTGCTACTCGATTGATATCACAACACAATGTATAAACAACGGTTTAACTTGAGAAATCTTATTTCATAAAGATTTATGTTTACATCTTTCAAAATATATATTGTGGAATGTAGACCCATAAAAAGAACTTAAGTGTTCTCCAAATTATATCAGAGTCTTATATATATTTATATATTTTATTATTATTATTATTTTTACATTGCTACAAAAACCAAACGGTTGAAATTTGAGAAGTGAGTTTGCGTAAGTGTGTTTTTGTTGATCGCTTAAACAATAAAAAAAAGAAGTTGTGATCGAATGTCGACCGAATGCTCGCAACAAACTCAACCGATTCAAGTGTTGGTCGACCAAACTCACGACTGACTATTCTTTTGTTGCTGCGCCCAGTCTATGATTAAGACCAACATAAATTATAAGTGTAGGATTAAAAATAATCAAGTTCTACAAAAATCATAATCGATTTAAGAAACATGAAATTAGAGGAGATAAAAGTGTGAAGAAGATGCTTAGAATAGTGAAAAATATTTGGGTTTGATTTTGAATTATTATGTTGTATGTATTTTAAAGAAATATTTTTTATTAGTAGGATATTTAAAATTAAATAAATTTATTTAATATTTGTTACATTATCAATAAAATAATACATTTAAAGAAGTGACAAGTTGTGCACAGAATCAAAAAATTGGCAAATTTTGACTAACTTGTAAAAGATTTGGACACATCTAAGCATTTTTTTTTTTTTGTGTTTTTTATTGAATGGGTTATTTTTGCACAATAAAAAGTTAAATGGGCGATAACGGACACATATTTTCTTTCAGCTGAAAAACATTACAATCGTTTTAAAAAAAACATATAGATATAATATATTCAAGTTTTTAAATATAAATTAGGTGTTACGTTAAGGAATTTATTTTGTCGTTTTGGGTCTTTTCTAAAGTGATTCGTATAACATGACCCCGTAGCCCATGCCCGTTTAGCCCATGCTCGTTTAAGCAATGCCTGCTTGGGCTGGAACCTGTTTGAACCGTGGTCGTGCCCGTTTTGCCACCTATACATTCAATCATGGTTGCTATGATCCCGATCCTAATCTTAGAATCTTACGATTTTATGATACTACAAAGTTAACACGATCCCGATCCTACGTAGGATCTTTGCGAGATAGGATCTTAATAGGATCCCGATCTTGATCATATGATCTCAAGATCTCGATCGATCTGATCTTACTTTTATCGAACTACAAACTAAAAAGCTATAAAATTGTGTATTGAGTTTTGTAGAATACGAAAAACAAGAGGCTAATTGTACTAAACACATCATAATCTAATTTTGACATACATTTCGTGATATATGATATATAATAATATGTTGATTCGCATAATTTTATAACGAATATATTAAAAAAATGACACTTGTAAAATCTTAAGATTTCGATATGATTTTATGATCAAGATTTTACAAAGACGAAAACGATACTAAGAAAATCCGATATTAAAAACCTTGCATTTAACCAATAAAATAACTTAAATATAAACTTTTTTAAAATAGACGTAAAGATAGATAGATGAAAGTAAAATTGTAGACAATGACTTGTCCAAAGAAGCTTTGTCCTTTTATAACTTTAAAATACGACATTTTGTCTTTTGTAAGTCCCAAAATCCAATTAAGACCCACTTTCAAATATGATCGTTACATTCAAAAAAAAAAAAAAGTGGTACATCTTCCAACCCTTATTTCTTCACATTCGAAATTCAAATTTTCAAACCCATAAACCCTTTTTCTTGTCAGACATCTCTCACCCTTTTTCACGCTCCCTAAACAATGCCCTAATTTTAAAGTTTCACACCAACTGTTCGTCTAATTGCTTTTCCAAATGGGCGAAACGAAATCGTCATCAGATAACAGATCAAAACCATCTGTCAAGTATTCTGATGAGAATCAAGTTCCTGTAAAGGGTTTTAAAACGAACCATGTGTCGTCCAATCTGAAGCCTAGATCGATCTGGGGTTCGAATATCGTTAAAGGGTTCTCAGCTGATAAAAAAGTTAAACCACAAGTTACTAAGAAAACCCAACAACAAGAAGTTAAGATTGTTAATGTGGCGAATACTAAGAACCCCTCTGTGTCTAATCGAGCGAAACGTTCTTTGATTGGTGATTTGTCGTGTTCTACGCAAGTTCATCCACAAGGGTTTAATAAATCGGGTTCTTTTTCGGGTTCTAGGGATTTGTTTGCTGAGCTAGATCAGCTAAGAAGCTTGCTTCAAGAGTCGAAAGATAGAGAAGCTAAGTTGCAAGGTGAGTTGAGTGAGTTTAAGCGGAAAAATGTTAAGGCTTTGGAGCTTGAACAAGTGGTGGAGTCGAAGAGTAGTGAAATCGATGTGCTTAAAAGTAAAGTTGATTTGTTGGAATCGGAAAATGCAAGTCTTTCTGAGCAGTTGAATTCTCAACAGCTTCATGGAAATATAAATAAGGGTGTCGAGGTAGATGTTCTTAAGTTAAGAAGGTTGAATGCAGAGCTTCATCTTCAAAAAAGAAATCTTTGTTGTAGGATTTCATCTATGGAGACACAACTAGCTGCCCTGGCAAAAGATTCTGAGGTAGTTTTTATTTTTATCGATTTTCTTGACATTTTCTGCTATTTTAGATATGTGGTATTGCTAAGAAATCTTGATCTTTCACCAATATGTATGTAGGGGGTGTGTGGATTAGCTTATTTAGCCATTTTATGGGCCTATTTGATTTTTGAAAAGTCTATAAGCTCACTTTTTAGAGCTTGTGAGCTTATCGACTTGAGCTTATTGACTTGAACGGTTTTTCCAAAATCGAATATGCCGGCTAAATAAGCTAATCCAAACACCCCCTTAGGACTATTTGGTGTGCTACTTGACTATGATTAATCTGTAAGTTAGGGGTAAATCATCAGTTTCGAAATAGGAATCTGATTATCAAATTGAAAAGAAAGTTACTTACTTTACCTTTGTTTTCTCTGTTACTTTATTTATATAATCACAAGGTACAGAAATTCAACACCAAAATGTCCATATTTAGTACGTGTTTGGATGTGCTTCTTGAAAGTGGTTATAGACTTATTTATTGGCAAACATTCGATTTTGAATCTGGTATAAACTAGCCTCAACAAAGCTGATTATCAAATTGTAATGTTATTTACTTGTTTTAATATAATTCTATCTAAGTACTTGATTTGAATAATCACAGTCTACCAAGACTCACCACTAATCAAAAGGGATTATTACAACTAGAAGCAAATCACATACAAACACCATCTACATCACTTGTTATTGTGAAATGTGTGACCATGCTAATCCTTCATGCTTATGAAAAATTTACCTGTGTTCTTTTGCTGATTTTGCAACTAGTTTAGTCCGGTAACTGTACCTATTTAAGAGTTGTAGCTTTCTGGTGATTTTGATTTTGTTCACTTGATTATTTACAGAACGAATTTGTTGAGAAGATCAAAGCTGAGGCATCTATGTTACGACAAACAAATGAAGATTTATGTAAACAAGTTGAAGATCTACAAGTAAGTAGATTAAACGAGGTTGAGGAGCTTGTCTATCTTAGATGGGTCAATTCATGCTTGAAAAACGAGTTACAGAACGCTGATCTAACATCAAGTCCAGCTTCTGCTGAATGGCTTAATGGTTCTTTCTCAAGTGATGAAAGTTCTGAAAATGGTAGTAGCCAGAAGAGGTTAAGTTTGATTAAAAAGATGAAAAAATGGCCTATTGTAGATGAAGAAACGAGTGTCTCTGAACCCACAAACTATAAATTAAATATTAATTGGTTAGAAGGAAGAAGTCCTGGAAGAAGGCATTCTATCAGTGGAGTCAATTGCTGTCCGGAAGATTTGGTGGTGAATAAAAGAAGACAATCGGACGGTTTTATATGTTCAATGGACATGGAAGGTGCCAATGATTTAAGTATGATCCAAGGGTCACAACTGCGTGAAGCTACTAAACTGAAAACATTTTTGGATGTTGAAAAAAGGGCTTTGCGGGTTCCAAATCCACCTCCTAGGCCTTCTAGTTTTACATCTAATGAACATAAAGAGGTCACTAGTCAAGTGTTGCTGCCGCCACCCCCGCCACCACCACCACCACCACCTCCACCTCCAAAGTTCATGGGAAGAAATAATGGTGGAGGGGTTGTTCAACGAGCTCCACAAGTTGTCGAGTTTTATCATTCACTTATGAAAAGGGACTCCAGGAAAGATACATTAAATGATGGGATTTGTGACACATTAGATGTTAATAATGTTCGAAATAACATGATTGGTGAAATTGAAAACCGGTCATCGCATCTGCTTGCTGTAAGTTTTTCATAAATATCGCTGATCTTTAATCTTTTTTGTGGCTTAGGAGACTGAGACAATATGTATGAGTATGTTATTGTGTAAACAAATGGTGTTATATTACGTACTTTTTCAATGTTCAGATAAAGGAGGATGTTGAGACTCAAGGAGAATTTGTGAATTCGTTAATCCGAGAGGTCAACAATGCTGTTTATCCTGATATAGAAGATGTGGTGGCTTTTGTAAAGTGGCTGGACGATGAACTCTGCTTCCTTGTAAGTTTATCCTCTGCATCTATCATTAGACATGTGTAGAGCTGGAAAGATGGCCGGGTCAACCGGTTTAGGTAACAGGTCATGGGTCATTTTTAGTATACACTAAACGGGTAAATAATGGTTAACCTTTGTCCTTACATTTCTTAAAATCTATATAAATAATGGTTTGTTCTGATTATACAAATGATATTATTACGCTTATAATCTTAACTGTAGAATGAAACAATGAAGGAGGGTTGTAACTCGTATACTTGAATTGTATGCATAAAAAATAGACCTTGTGCAACTTTCAACAATAGCCCATTTGATAGGTTCCCCTTTTAGCTAAAACAGTTTGTTGACCCTCATGAGATAAAACACAGCCCAGTTTGACTTATATAGCAGTACCAAAAAATTGCATCCGTTACCTGCAAAATGATGGAACTATTCGTTGAAACATCTACCTTTTCTTGGAACTTCTTTTAGCAGTATGAAAAATGTATAAGGTGTAAAGTTCTAATGACAGTAATAGTTTACATCAATAATTACCACAAGAATAAGGAACTTATTTGTGTATACTTTGTGTGGTTGATTGTTCTTCTTTTTCTCTTATGTTAAAAGGTGGATGAGAGGGCTGTACTGAAACACTTTGATTGGCCAGAGAAGAAAGCAGACACATTAAGAGAGGCAGCCTTCGCATATCGAGATCTAAAGAAGCTTGAGCTTGAAATTTCAAATTACAAGGACAATTTCCACATACCATGTGACTTGGCATTGAAAAAAATGGTGTCTTTATCTGAAAAGTAAGGAACATCCTCAATTCTTATACCAGTTTCTTTAATCTTCTCTTATCTTAGTTATAAATCTGTTTGTTTGAACAATTTAATGTGCACTCGTAGGATGGAGCGTATTGTTTATAACCTTCTTAGAACAAGAGATCTGTTGATGCGTAATTGCAAAGAGTTCCATATTCCCACAGATTGGATGCTTGATTCAGGAATATTAAACAAGGTTTGCTCACACTGACACAATTTTCTTTCCTTTTCTTTTACTAACTTACCGAATGCCTAGGTGTTGCAATTAGGACCCCATTTGCTTATTCATAGGTGGTTCAGGTTACGTTTAATCTCTGACGGGTGAAGTGCAACAGTTATCTTCAAAGGAATTGGGTCAAATAAAACTGTCAACATTGCCAATGTGTATTTGTAATGCTTAAAAGTCTCTTACATAGTTTCATAAAAAATCTTAGATTATCATTGAAATAATATAATATTGGTGATTTATGTCAACCCAACCTGCCATGACCCACCCTGTGACAAGTTATAACCTTAATATTGGTGACAAGCTATTTGTATTAGCATCCCCCTCATTTGTGTTACTTCTGGCATGCCATAGTGTATGTTCAAGCATGAATGACTGAATGATCTAGAATATAATTGCAGATTAAGCTGGGATCAGTTAAATTGGCTAAAAAGTACATGAGAAGAGTTGCTACAGAGCTCCAAACCAAAGGAACATCAGAAAAAGATTCTTCAATGGACTATATGCTACTTCAAGGAGTCAGATTTGCTTTTCGTATCCATCAGGTTTGTACAAACTTTACTTGTTACATAACAAGGTTTCACTAGCTACAAAATGATCATCAAGCACATTTTATGGTGTTTTCTTTATTAAGGTGTATAATTTGATATTGCACGTCTTCTCCACTATGTTACAGTTTGCTGGTGGATTTGATGCTGATACAATGCATGCGTTCGAGGAGCTTCGTAATGTAGCTCTTGTCTTGAACAAAAAGTAGAATGAAAAGAAGACTTATTTTTGCAGCAGGAAGTATGGATTTTTGTACAGGGTATTATTTAAGATGTTAGTCTTGGTATGAAGAAAAAAGAAGCCCAGTTATATGTAAGCTAAAATATTTAATGATATATATATGTATTTGGGGTTCAAGATTAATTTGACCCTTCTTATAACATTGTCTTGCAATTTCTTAAACCTCCTTCACATTTATATGAAGTTTCGTTTTGAAGTGGTTTTAGGACTGAATTGATGGGATATGAATAGGGGTGGCAATTCTCGACACGACACGATAAACGACACGAACCCGACACGAAGTTAAACAGGTTTGGGTTGAGGATAAACATGTTTGGGTCAAAAACAGGTCAACCCGTCTAACCCGCTTAATAAACGGTCGTGTTTGGGTTGAAAATGTTAAACAGTCAACACGTGAACCCGCTTAAGTATATAAGCCTCTAAAAATAAAATATATAACTTGGTTTTAATGTTGGATATTGATTAAATGTATTTTGTTATATACTTAATATGAGCAAATTACGATTATAACTCATATTTTATTGAAATTGACGCTTATAACTCGATACCTATCATTGAAATTGTCGATAGTTATATGTATGGTATTTTTATCATATTTTAAATCCTTATATCATTTTGCGATTTAAATTTAGTTAAATCAACAAACCACCAACCTTATTCACCGCTTGACCTATTTATTTAAACAGTTAAACGGTCACAAACGGTTACGCGTGTTATACAGTGTCCAAGTTAGGGTTGAAACTTCTAAGACGATTAATAAATGGGTCGTGTTTGGGTAGAGGTTATTTCAACCCGCCAACCCGCGAACCCGAATAGGTCAACACGAACACGACTCGATTGCCACCCCTAGATATGAATTGATACAAATTTATCTATTGTATCTTCTGTTTTGGCATGTTCTATATCAGGGCTCGATTGTAAATATACTATAGATATATCATATTAGTGTATAGTTTGTATACAATAAGTTGTGAGAACACCACAGCTCCGCAAGGCCTACAACATTACAAGGCTATAGCGCTTCAATTTAATAAAATCGTGTATCTACATCTCCAATAGTTATATAACTAAATATAACTTCAAGTTCAGAGATTATAATTTAATGTTCCAATGATATCCATTTCTAAGTACTTAACCCACTTACATTTCAAACGCCTCAACGTTAAAATATTTATACAGTTTTTCATACATATTTCAAACCCCTTTTTCATAAAATAATTCAAATTCGAGACGAACAAACCAAACGAGTTGTTCCAATGATATCCATTTCTAAGTAAACCCACTTACATTTCAAACGCCTGGTATGCAGAGACGATCATAAATGGTATGGCATCCTCTCCATTATGTAAAATAATTAGGCTACACCTCATTGGTATTATTCTTGAGATTCACAGGCTAAGCAGTTTCATGTATATATGGGCATGGCTACAACCCCATGTATGAAACCTTGATAACAATAATGATGTTTATAAATTACATATATATCCCTACATCTCAAATACCTATTTTCCAAATCATGTGAATCTTAAATAGAAGCCGGTGAGGAACCATAGCCGTTCCTATGTGCCTTTTGCCATCTCCACGCAACCTGCAAACTCTTTTCGAGATCTGTGTATTTTGCTCTCCAGTTGAGTTCACGGAGTATCTTAGAAGGGTCACTATAAACTTCCGCGTAGTCACCGGGTCGGCGTGGGAGGTAGTCTACTTTGATGTTAGCACCTGTTGCTTTTTTACAAGCTTCCACAAATTCTTTAACTGATCTTCCTATTAATACACAAAGGAGGAGTTGTCATTTCTCGTCAAACAATTTCCTTACTTTAGATTTCTGATAACTGTGTAAAAAGTTGAAACACCACCTGTGTAAAAAGTTGAAACACCACCTTGCCTAAAACACTTCGGTAAGTTTTGTGCCCAATGGTGTTTAAATCATTTGACATCTTACAAGTACATGGACCATTGGATACTTTAAAAACTAGTTCTCGTAATAAGTAATGGTTCTTTAACTGATCTACCTATCAAAACCTAAAAGGGTATGGTTATTTAGGGTCAAATTGATTATAAACACACATTTCGCCTAAAGTGTCCCTAGCACATGTCTTAAGATAATTTCACTAGGAGATAACCACCTTTCCTATAAGTAAAGTAAACCCTTACAAAATATTACTAGCACAGATCATGATATTTCTCAATTTAGGAATTATTTCATTTTATATATTTTAGGAGTAGGTATCAGATACTTTACACAAAAACAAGTCGGAAAAAAATAAATTATGCAAGAGGTTGGCCTAATCGGTAAGGCTTAAGAACTTGGTTTAAAAGTAGCATGTTTGAACTACAACTGTTTAGAGGCCATCCCACTGGTTTAGAGGCTTAAAAATTCGTATGGTCCACGCAGAGGGAGTGTTTTGTATTGATTTCATGGACTAGTTGGGTTAAAGATGATCAAGAAAACCGAAAAAAGTTAAGAGATTGAGATATGTACCTCTTCCTGTGCCAACATTGTAGATTCCAACATGACCGGGTGTTGCTTTGGCAAGTGCTTTAACATGAGCATCGACTAGATCAGTTACATCAATGTAGTCCCGAATACAAGTTCCATCTGGGGTTTTATAGTCGGTTCCACGAACCTGCATTACATAGGTGATAACTTTGCAATTTAGAAATACTTGACGCTATCAGATACATGTATATAGGTTTTAATTTGGATTAAATAATACGATACTCAAAGTAGAGTTAGTAATTTTAAACAATTCATATGAAACTCAAACGGTTTTTTGACTACTAAACTAAACAGGAATCAGGTCAAATTGGTTGAATGGGTCAAACAGCTTAATAACGCCAATTGTGCATTCAAATACTTACAATCTCTTGAATCATTTTACTTTAAAAAGTAAGATTTTAAAACAAATGTTAGTGGGTCAAGCCAAACCGGCCCGTTTTGACCAATTACCCATCCTTTCATCCCCAGCCCAACATTTTGTCGCAGCTATCTACAAGGCATAACATGGAGTAGTCTCTGCTCCAAGTGAACTAATTGAGTCTTCAAAACACAGGGTTTTGGGTTCAAACCTTGTTGCTAATAAAAAGGTTTAGCCTTTTTGTCAATTTATATCACAGTACAATGCAACAAGTTTATTGAACAACATCAAATACCAAATAAGACCAGAAAAAGTTTACCTTGAGGCCGTCGGTGATTCCGCGGGCTGCATCAAAGCATGCACCCGATATTCTTCCATGTTCACGTAATTCTGGCCTGGGTGCTTCTCCCAACCTTCCCTCTGGATCAGAACCAATCACATTGAAGTATCTGGAATGTGTGAACAAACAATGAGAAGCAAAAATGAGTTGACTTCAATAGTGCAAGCATAAACACTTATTTGTATCTCCACATCACTACTAATAAAGTAATAAGATAAGAAAAAAATATGTAGAGGAGGCAATATAGACAGGTTGGATCATGGGCATCAGGATGACCCACACAAATGTGTTAATTATAATTACAAAAACTACATTATTACATAATAGTCTAACTAATTTTAGTAAAGCGACCTAGGACATTTTAATGAATTTGGATGCACATCGGATGACCTTTAGCCCGTTTGACCCGTTGTCTTTGAGCAAAATCCTTTCAAATTAACCCATTTGACCCGTTACTCCTTTAGAGATTAAACACAATCCAAATCAACACACTTATACGTGAATGGGTAGAAGACTGTGTTTAAATATGTAAGGTACCAACCTTAAAATCATGACTGCCATATCTGAGTTTTTATGGAAATCCAAAATAATGTCTTCTGCCATCTTCTTGGCTTTTCCATAGGGATTGATTGGGACCTGAAATACACAGCAGAAAACAGTGGTTATGTAAAATATAAAGGGTTGCACTTAACGAAAAAACTTGACATTAGCTGCTCCGTATTACCTGAGGAGTCACTTCAGTAATGGGCATCTTTTCAGGCTCCCCATAAGTTGCACAAGTACTAGAGTATATAAGTGTATTGACATTGTGTGTTGCCATGGCCTCCATTATCCCAAGCGTATTTGATGTGATATTGTGATAATACCTGCAGATTTACATTAAAGTAGATTATTAAATGCTTTTCGGCATTGTAAAGCAAGGGGCCATTACTCTAAGACCAGTTATAACACCATAAGCCAAAGCACTGAACCAGGCCCAACAACTGCCAAATCAACTGAAACATGCTGGGAAGTTACAAGGATCCTGACAAAGTCACAACTATAATGGGACAAAAGTCACATAGTCCAACACTTCATCCTGACTTTCCCATCAAGCATACACAGAAACTTAAATAGAATATAACTATTCGTAATCCATGAGACGAGTAGACTCAGTCAACTACACCAAATTTTAAAAACCAATTTCCCCAAGCCCAAATCAGATCACTGGCCTAATAACCTATAAATCAGCTTAACCATTTTGTGAAGTTATGAATATTCTACAGGCTACAACTAAAGACTTATGAACCTCAAGTAATAAGTGAACGAATGCATTGAAGATGGTTGATAAACTTACTTTAGGGGATCAAGGGTACTCTCCCCAACATATGCAACTGCAGCAAAATGTATCACTGCATCAAATGCATTTTCAGAAAATATTTTGTTCACCTGAAGTATTTGATTAAGGAAAAGTGATAAGCGTGCAAAATTGTATATGTAATTTAAACTTTACTAGTATCTATTTTGTTTTTGTTCATATTTCTAAGGATACAGCTTTTGGATCTCCCAAATCCGCATATATGAATTGAAGAGTCCCAGGTTCCGGAAACAGGCCTTGAAGAACTTTGACCGCACCTAGGTTTCCACGGGAGAGATTATCCTGTCACAGAAAAGGATACAAGCTCATACCAAAATGTAGCAGTATAGTTTACCACCACAATGAATATGATACTTATGGTGGAATAGGACTAAGATGATGTTCGGATGTGCTTTCTTCAAGTGATTATTGTGACATAAAATAGTAAATAACATGATCAAACTATAGGTTGATTAAAGTTTGGGATAATTGTTAACTTCACATTTATTTCAATAGCCATTTTTACAATTGGCTTCTTCACATGTGATTATTTTAATTCTAAATAAGTACGTAATCATTATAGAATTTTTGCAAACAAAAAAACTATATCTTGCAAATTTATATTGATATAATCACGTCAGTCACACATCCAAACACGGGATGAAGAGAAATATACCACTATAGTTACACGGTGGTTATCTTTTAGAAGGCGTAGTGCTGCATGAGAACCAATATAGCCAGCACCTCCAGTTACTAACACGTGAGTAACACCTACTTCATGGCTCGAGAACTTAAAATAAAAAGAACAAAAAGTTAATATTAAATAAGAGACAGACGTTGATGACATATATAGATTCTGACATTCCGTTGCATAAGATCCAGAAAACACTATAAAATACAAACAATGTACTGCTGTAATGATCTTATTGTAGATCAGTAAAGTTTCCTGTTTTTTGTAAAAAAAATAAAGCTAGGCCTTTTGAATGTCCTTGGTCACTACAAACCATATATATATTCTAAGATGACAATGCACAAATAAACAATTTTTTAACTTAGAATCTTTCTAACGACGAAGTGTTGCACATGTCATGGTGCATCCCAAAAAGTCAAAAAAATTCCATGGGAAAAAGGAGAATCTGATTTAGTAATCTACCGACAAAAATACATTCGAGCTGAATAAATTAACAGAGGAAGTCTGTTTGGTTGAACTGAATATGACATTCCATTATCATATTTAGTTGGCCAGAACGCAAGGAAACGCTCATGGAAGCATGTTATTTGGTATCATAGACAGTTGAATAAACCAAATTAATAGATTAGGGGAAAAGTAGTCATTTTATCTCAACCAAAGTGACCACATCAAATCTTATTGGACAAGTATGAAAGAACATTTCAAACTACTAACTTAAAGACAAGAAAAACACGTAATTTATACAGGGACAGGGCTGGTGGAAGTTTGGCACAGTCACTACCTAAATGAAGAAAATTTATAATCACAAAGTCAATCTAATTGCATTATCAAGAAAATATCAAAAGACCACCTTAAACCAAATGGTTACATACCAAAAAAAAAAAGAAAAAAAAAGAAAAAGAAAACACATATTTTTTAAACAAAACAATATGGTTACATACTGGGCTAGGGGTGCTGAAACTTGGAGATTGTTTGAGCATAAGAATGCATAACGCGGTAAGTCCTGCAGCCAAAAGAATCTTTCCTACAACACCATTCTTCTTCTTCGGGTCCGTATAATCCATGCCTACCATTTCAAACAAACATTACTTAAAATCGTCAAAACTTTTATCCTAAAGATGTCGCAAACTTACTTTTACAGGAAATACTCGATCTTTTCAAACATATATATGTAACACAACTCTACAAGACTCGATAAAACAAGTAAACTTGCAAGACTTACCATTACAATCCCAACAAACATATAATAGAAAAATAACTCTTTTATGAAATGATCAATGCGGTAACTAGTAAAAATGTAATTACCTCCCAACGGAGGAGATCGGTTAGGCCTTGCTTGGTTTCTTGATCTGTTAAAGTTTAGCATCTAATCACTGCTTCAGCTGCTGCCCATACATACATTTATAATAAAACACACTTTTTAGTAAATCATGTAACATAACATAAAATAAATGTTTAAAAGATTTATAAAGGGACAAGCTAGAAAAAGGTGGTGGAAGGTAAACTAATATAGTACAAACAGGAACTGGACCCTCTTGCTATCAATTCAAATTTATTACTAACATTAAAACCAACATCAAAAAAGTTATAAACAAAATCTTGTCACCTACCCATATGAAGAAAACAAAAAAACACCCAGATGAAAACTGAAAAAAGTGGTATAAAAAAACGTTACCTGAAAATGTGAGCATTTATAGTGTGTGAAGAAAAAAAGTTGACAAGATCTATGAAATGAAATGAGCAAAGGTGATATAGAGATAGATGGTGTAAATAACTCAAATCATGGGTTTGAATATAATTAGGAAAAGATTGATTGAAGAATGAGAAAAGTGTAAAGAGGAAGAAAAAACGTAAGAATGAGAAATGTGAGTGAACAAGTTTCTTTCACGTTTTCTTTTAATACTATCAGAAGAAGTTTTATATATGCAAATTCATTGGTAATAATAATGTCAAAGTCACGTAAATGGTGGGGTAGGGGTAACGAGACAGGTGTTTGCGAGTCAAATGGTTAGTTTTTCTTTTCTAGTTTTTTCTCTTTAAAATTTAAATCAGAAAATGTTAAAATATCCGGCTTTGTAGCACAAGTTTTTTTATTTTTTATTATATATATATTTTTTAATGTTATTTTATTATGAAAACAAGTTTCTTGTGTGTCTCAAATTTTAAAAATTTGATACAAATGATTAACTATTGGATCGGTTCATCACCCACTTCCTCTAAACTGGGTTTTAAAATACCCTAAGTACAAAAAGTTAGAAGACAACATCAACTCAAATAATGAAAATACTAAAGTCAACTTCAGTACAATGTTTAAGACAACTCCAAACACTAAAGGCTTTGGCTCACGTAACGTTTTTAAGAATCAGAATCTTTGAATCAGAATTAATGTAATTGTAATTTAAAGAATTGAATGTGTTGTAATCAGAATGTGTTGAATCAGAATCACGAAATCATTAACGTGTTTGGTTGACTCAACGTAATTTAATTCAATTTTTTATAAAACTTAAAAAGTTAATATAATAATAATAATAATAATAATAATAAAACTTAAAAGTTAATATATAAACTTAGAGAACTTGATACTGACGCATGACCTTACTTGTCGAATCCTAAGTTCTCTATAACTCAAGACATTGAGGCTGCGGCCACTCATATCTTCGAGGATTAGTTTCTTATTCAAAGGTGTGAGCTGCGATTGTTTGAGGCTCCCACTAATTCTTTAATCCACCTGGTTTGTTTTAAATAAAGTGATGTTATATAATAATAATAATAATAATAATAATAATAATAATAATGATAAATAGTAATAATAATAATAAAAAATAATAATAATATTAAAATTAATAATAATAATAATAAAACAAGAATAAAAAATATGAATAATAATAATAATAGCAATAAAATAATAAATATATAATATTAATAATAATAATAATAAAATAAAATAATATAATAAAAATAATAATAAAATAATAATAATAATAATATAATAAATAGTAATAATAATAATAATAATAATTAATAATAATAATATTAAAATAAATAATAAAATAATAATAAATAGTAATAATAATACATTATTATTATTATTATTATTATTAAATAATAATAATAATAATGTATTATTATTATTATTTTATTATTAATTTTAATAATATTATTATTAATTATTAAATATTAATTATCATTTATTATTATTATTTATTATTATTATTATTATTATTATTATTATTATTATTATTATTATTTATTATTATAATTTTATTATTAATATTATATTTTATTATTTTATTATTATTATTATTATTATTATTTATTATAATTATTTTAATATTATTAATTATTATTATTATTATTATTATTATATTATTTTTATTTTATTATTATTATTATTATTATTATTATTTATTAGTTTTATTATTATTATTAAAGTAAACAAATTAATTACGACGTAATTCAAACTTTCCATCCAACTTTATGTAATCAGATTCCTCACTTGATGTAATTGTAATGATCGAATTACAATTACAATACAAACCAAACAACATCGTAATGTAATCAATTACAATTCGCTTCGCGCAACCAAACATGATTGGAATGTAATTCAAATTACAATTACAACGAATTACAACGAACCAAACGCCCCCTAAAGACATTCAAATTTTTTAAGCTCAAAATAATGGTTTATGCATATTTCAGTGTATAACCCGCAATTTTAAAGAAAGAACCATGTTGTACGATACAGTTCAACAATCGTAAACGATAAGAAGATAAGTCTTCTTACATCTTGAGCATAATTCATTCTATATTTTTCAAAAATATTTTCAAAAATCTTTCAAAATTCGTGCTTAAAACCATGACTAACAATAACATCAAATTGTAACTCGGA
>CM040240.1:119322068-119813728 GCA_022545495.1 Chrysanthemum lavandulifolium
AAAATTATATACTAGCACCTCACAAGTGGTGTTTGGATACTCTCATCTCTCGGGTGTATATGAAATATATCCAATTGGAAATGGAAGATAAACAATCATTAACCGGTCCTAGTACATAGATTACCATAGGCTTGATACTAGATCAAACCTCCAACGCTTGGCGTAAGCACCTAGTAAAAACTATCTAAGAGGTCTTTTAAAGGGTTGTAACGTTAGTCTTACGGTAGGAAAACAAAGGGTTTGTTTGATAGGCGATTTAGTGGTGGCAAGTCAAAAATCTTTATGTTACAAGCATGAGAAGAATGGCATTGCTAAGCCAAGACTCGGACTCTAAACTCTAGATAACTTTAAAACAAACAAACATAAATATGAAGATAGATGTAGGATGGTAGCCCGTATGTTTTTCATTATTTTTCAACACTCTTTTTCTCGATTTTTTTCATACACTTTTACTCTACCATCCTCTACGATAACATCTAAATATAAGAGATTTATCGGCACATTCCTACACTTGAGTTTTTATTACTCTAACACTAATTTGACCCGAATTGAAAAGATCAAAACACTTGGAGTACATTATTACGTAAATAAAGGGAATTTGAATTTAACGTTCTTTCCGCCACTCCATAAAATTTAACTTTTCCCATGAGTCCCAATCGTCCCAAAACTCAGATACAAAGGATATAACTCGACTTAGCAACTTATGCAAGTAACTAGATAATTGAACTAAGGGTTTAGTATGATAACAATAGTGCACTAAAAGTGAGTGCATACAAGGTAGGCTAAGGCGATTTGGGTGTACATTTGGGGGTGGATTGTAAACAATGCTCTTCATTGATATTCCAGAAAATTGAAACATCACGAGAACCGCGAAAAGGATAGGCTCTGAGGGGTTAACTAGGGGTATCGTGTACTAAAGATGAGTACATCGCAAGGGTGAGGGGGAATTACTCAACCGATGTGGAAGAAGTAATTATAATACGAGTATCAAATAAGGGTTATCGTAATGCCTCTTATCATTTAGTTATTCCTAACTACACAAATGTAGTCTCACTAGCGATCTCGGGATGCATCACAAAACAAGTTCTAGAATCTATTATATTTCCGTACACTCTCAAGCATTAAAGATGAATGCTTTAATTCCTACAAATCTAGGGCGAACCTCACATTTTGGGGTGGAATTTGAGTGGTAAAGGGTTTTGTGCTAGTCATATAACTTCCTATCCATGAGACGCTTTATTAAGACTAATGGCCCACTCCTACATGTCATGAAAATTTTTAAATTTGGTGCCAAAATTACCCTAACCGATATTTCTCATGGTTTATTACACAAATGAAATTAGACAAGACAAATGATCAAGGATAAGCATAGTTTCAAAGTTCCTCGCTTTATTTTCCTCCCTACACTTAAACCGAACATTGTCCCCAATATTCCCGAAAGTATCAAAGTTATGATAATGGAAGGTAATTAAAGAGAAAGAAATTAATACTCCCCGATTTGCTCGGTAGGATCCGTGTGAAGTAGTGGTTAAATTCTTCTTCAAGAAGAATGTATGCGTGAAAAGCTCCTTTCAATCTTATGTTTCTTCTTCTTGATAAATAAAACCTCGCACACTTTAAGAAAATAGACGAAACCTTCACAGTAAAATCGGCAAAGAAACTATATATGACTCAACTAAACTAGGATATAATGCTTGTGAAATGGATGTTTGCGATTTTCTAGAAAATTAAGACCGAGAAATTCCAAAATTTATAAGTAGCACAAAAAAGAGAAAGTAAGATAAGTGGTTTCGCTCCTCCGACGCCGTCAGTTATCCCGACAAAACCGTCTCTGCTGCTTTTCTCAAAAATTCGAAAAGTTACATCCTTAGAATCGGAAAATTCTCGCAAAACATCCATTATGACTCGATACAAGCATTTGACTCTAACAAACACACATATATATCTTTTTCAATAATTGTAATTCTCATGTTCACGTTCTTTTGAAAACGTGTGTAATCTTCCCTACACTTATCCTTTTTGTAAAATACCTTTATATGTAATTAAGACGAGGTTAAAGACAAAATAAAGCATTTTCACAAATTAAAACATGAGAATAAACAATCAATGAAAAGATATATGACACACAAACAAGCAAACAATTAAGCATGGGTTGCCTCCCACGAAGCGCTTTTCTTTATTTATGAGTCTTGTAGCTAGACTCGAATTCGTGCCCCTACTTTCCTTTTATTTTAGAAGTCCATTCGATTTCCTTAACTCTTCTTTCATCACGAATATACTCAGGGCCTAACTCTAGACAAGCGGTGTAGTACACCTTGTTCTCCCAATCTACTTCAAAGGCCGGAATGTTGTCTACATCTAGATCGTCAATACCCTCAAACTTCTTATTTTTGTAGGGCATTATATACTTAACACATTCGGTCCCGTTTGAGAACTTGGCTATTCCTTCCTCTTGATCATGACGCCCTTAACATTTTCCAAGATCTTGAAATCATACCTATACGTGAAGTTACATACGAAGACATGCAATCCTTTGACCCTCACAACATAGTTAATCACTTTCCTAGGGTAAAAGGGGTCCCTCATAGGTCCTAACTTCTCGCTCATGATCCAATTGTAGTAGAGCCTAGACATTATGTTCATGGGGGCCTTATAGTCAATGTAACTGTGATCCCTATATAAGTATCCAATCATACACGGTATCTTAATGTTTTTAGGGTCACCACTTTTTATGCAAGGCTCGAAAGGTGGTCGCGGGAAGTTAACTACGTTATAGTGATAGGCGGTTTCCTTCCCATTAGGGTATAAATCGAAATACTCCCTAAGTTCCTCCTCCTCCTTACTACCTTCCATAACTTCTAATACCTTATAATCTCCTTCTTCTAATTCATCATCCGAATCACTTGAGGTCAAATTACTATCTAAAGTACTAGTAGATTCCTTAAGGGCTTCCTCAAGTGCACTTTCAATTATTCTATTCAATTTCTCAAGCTCTCCAATTTCACTAACAATACGAGCTCGGAGTTGGTTGGCGAAGGTTGGATCAAGTGGTAGGTTCTTGTTTGGTGGGTTATCACCTTCCATGATGAAAAGTGATGGACTTACGAACAAAGGTCACGAAGAAGGGGATAGACTACGAGGAAGCTAAAATGAGAAAAAGCTTACTTGATAGGAATCAAGCAAGGAACCTAAACGAGGTGGAAATCTAACCACCTATTCTATTCCCGCAAGCGCGCCTAAAACTTGATACGCTGCACAACGCTGCTCGGGTAAAAGGAAACTTCCTTTTCTTCGAGCAAGTTCTTCAACCACCTAGGCAGTGAACCTAATCGTTGTAGTGTAGTATTAGGGTAAGCCTCGGGATTGATATCATTCTCTAGGGAAATAGGAATGCTAGTGAGAAATTACTACGCTAAGGTTGGGGTTGAGGAAGATTATTTTTTTATCCTTTTTATATTTTTTTAGAAAATTGAAAGGTACGATCTCGGGGTATTGGATTTGGGGGGTGTTACTTCTACCGATTACTCTACTATTATCTAGTCTAATTAACTAATCTAAGGGGTAGTCTATGTCTAATTGATGTGTGCTCGTATGATGATTAAAAATGTGTCTACCTAGATACTATTACTCCCTAATTATCTTTTATTGATTGTTGAATTGTCACGTCCTTATTCTTAACGCGTTGTGTCTTCTAAGGTCGTAGGGTATGCTTTTCTCCCTAACTCTTTGAGAATACCTTAAGGTTATTGCCTACAAAATCTCTAGGATTCATAAACTAACTCTAAGGTTATCTTTGGATTTTTAGCCTACAATAACTCTAGGCGATTATAAACTAATGTTCACAAAGATTACTTAAGTATTAAAACACAACGATCTATTGCATCCTAAGCCAATTACAATTAAGATAAGAGACAACCAATCAATAATTAATAACTAGGTTTCATAGATCTAAGGAAACACAAGTCAATTAGCTTGACTTTGCAAACGGAAGACATAATGAAATCAATGAATTAAATTACTTATCTTGTTGTAAAATAGGTATGAGAACCCAAAGATATCGCCAAGACAAACCAAAATCGCTTTTAGGTTTTTACTCCACAAATCTACCTCTCTAAAAGTCTCGAATCAAATTCTATATATAGATCTAGGCCGCCTCTTTAGTCGTGACACCCTACTAGGGTTTCGTCTTAAAAGTCAACTTTGTGATGGCGTCGTTGTGGTATAAAATAGCAACTTTCAATATGGATCTAGGCCGTCTCGAGTCGTGACGCCTACTTTCAAAGCCGTCGCATAAAATAGCAATTCACCCGAGCCGTCGCATTTAGGACGGCGTTGCCTTTATCTCGTGACGCCGCCGGTGCACTTCCAACAAATTTGAGTGTCTTGATCTTGACGCCATTTTCTTCACATATTCACGCCTTTTCGTCCAAATAAGCATCATTCCAGCATTTTGCCTTCAAGAGACCTAAAAAGTGAAAAGGAACGAAATTAAACAGTAACGGATATAAAAGTGGTCGATTAAGGGCTTAAATGACCCCTAAAAAGTGTACCTTTTAAATCCTTATCAAGAGATGAAATATAACCACGCTATATCTTTTTGATCAGAGGTTGAATTGATCATCCAAAGAAGAATTAGGCCAAAACTTAGGATATATATGGGAAAATCAAACTTCCATCGAAGAGAACCAAATGAAAGGCTTTCATAAAAATTCTCATAGAATTGAGAATGAAGTTTTCATTCTGTACATGCCAGATCATGAGTTAGTAACTGCATGCAATTCGTAAAAAAACCCCATTGTTTCCATTTTTCGAATGGAATATTTATGGAATCTCCATGAACATGATCAAACCTTATTCCATGGTATTTACATGAGGTTCTTCTTTCTTATTCTTAAGAAAGTCCCCGAGAAGGCTAAGCTGATCCATGATTTATCTTTCATCTTTCGTTTGCATTCCTAATGTCATATACACATTCCGAAGTTTTTGTGGAGTGTTGGCGGATTGGCAGGTGTTCGGGGTCCTTGGCTATGGCATTTGGCGTCTCTGAGTTTCATTGGAGATCCAAGTGAGAGCTGTACTCATTTTTCTTTCTCCAGGATTTTCCCAATGGGTTTTTCTTGGGAAGGTGTTTTAAAGATGCAGTCTCACTTGGGTCATCAATCTCCTTCGAAATGGCTGATGGATTGTTTTGGTGATTCTTGTTTCTGCAAGTTGTTATTTCCTATTGGCGTTTTAGTCATTGTATGTTTTAGCATTTTTAATGCTTAGTGACATGTCACAAGTGTGTTAGTGGATTGTTCAAGCATTGCTTGAGGTTAATGTGGTACTTCAGCCATATTCCATTGTACTTATTGGTTCTATTTATTAATATATTATACTAAGGTGAACCCTTTTTACCCAAAAAGAGAAATATATCGATCAATTCTGATTCTTTCTTTTTCTCTTGATTATTTTCTGTTGAGATGTATAGATATAGATCCTATTCATGGATTAATGAAAATGTGCAAAATCTCTATTTGTCTCTGCCATTCTATGTGTCTCTTCCTTTTTGAGTATGGCATCGCCACTCCTTTTGGCAGCATCCACTAATTTTAAACTTAATTTGAAAGCCATATTTCGACCCGGACGTTTTGAGATGCCGCTCATAACCAACGAATGGAAAGTTCTTTTCATTGTGTGGATCATATTTCAATGGGAACTTGATGAGTCAATCCACCTACATGTCTTGCTTTTACTGCTATACCCGAAGTTACTCCATGTATTACATGACATAATACGGATAGTGAATTTGTTTCTATCTTTTGTTGAATCTTTTTCACGGATAAGCCAATATTTTTTTCCGTGTTTCAAAATACGGTTGACCAACATGTTAACTAATCGATGACTATAAATTGGATTGGATTTTGCATTTTTTTCTTCTGCCGTAACAAGAAAGAAACACTAGTGTTTGGTGCAACACCTGCATTTTGGTGCATTCTTCTTTCTTTCCTTTGTCTTCCATTTCGTCATATTCCTAATAAATTAATTTCAAACCTGTCTTAAGGGCTCATACCCAGACGGAAACTAAATTCCCACTCACGACCAACGTAACAAGCTACACCAAGTAAGAAGTGTAGAATGATTAGTTCATAAGGACCACCATTGTATAACCATTCATCAACGGATGTTGCTTCCTAGATTGGGTAAAAATGCAAACCTATAGCTGCATAAGTAGGAATAATGGCACCTAAAACAATATTGTTTCCGTAAACTAGAGATCCAAAAAACAGGTTCACGAATACCATCAATATCTATTGCAGTAGCAGTAATGAAGGCGATAATAAATACTGTTAGGATCGCTCCTAACACGTAAATGGAACGACATTTACGAGATTACATTAGCTATCTTATTAAGCCGAAACACATGGACTAGTTTTGCAATATTGTAATAGTTATGTTTGTGTTAGGCTATAAATACCCTCCTAGAGTTCACTAGGAGGGTGAGACTTGTGTGTGTAATTTCACCTTTCATATTATCAATAAAACACTTGTTTTCCCATTTCTCTCTACTCTCTCTCTAACCATGGAGATGATGTTCTTCCATGATCCTCAACCTCTCGATTCAAAATATCAATCATAAACACGATCCTACAAGTGGCATCGGAGCCAATGTTTTTATCATTGGTTGATTTTTTGTGGTGTTATCTTGTCAATGCCAAACTTTTTGGTTCGAATATGTGTTCAAAAACGTGAAACGGGTGGTAAAAAACGAACATATTTCATCTCATGAAACTTGTGGTAAAAAACGTGGTCGGAAAAGTGGTTGGAATATTGGTCATAAAATCGGTTGGAACAGAAAAGTCAACAAAAGTGGTCAAAACCCTCTGTTCACGAATTTGGAGCCATCTTACGGATATGCATATTCGTAAGACCCTAATCTTATGAATTTGCTTATCTGTAAGACCCTAATCTTACGAATAAGATAAGTTCCTTACGAATAACTCTTCAGATAAGTTTACGGATTTCTTGGAAAGAAATTCGTAAGGGGTTACGAATAAGCTTTTTTGAACAAGCTTTTACGAATAAGCTTTTACGAGTAAGGTTTACGAATAAGGGTTTACGAGTAAGGTTTACGAATAAGGCTACGAACAAGGATTGGTTTTACAAATAAGAAACATATCTTTACGACTAAGACCAATTTGTTTTACGAATTTGGACAAGTTTTTCAACAAAACTTCAAACGACCATAACTTTTGAATCGTAACTTCGTTTTTAGCGATCTACCTATCAAAACGACTGTGAGAACGAGGAGAACAACACGTTGAAAGATTAAATCCTATTCGGGGCAACCTTCGAGGCCCAAAATCGCTCCGAACATAAGTTTTTGATGTTTTTATGTTTTCTGACCAAATTTTCATGGGGATACAATTCATTTTTGACAAGATCGGGAAAACCATTGTCATAATTCATTTTAACCATGTAATGAAGGCTAGTTCTTTGTGCATTTAACCGGAAGATGTGACTACGCTGTTAATTCTTTATTATTTATTTGAGGTTGAAATGGGATATCACGGGTGCGTGTACTTAGTATCTTGAAGATATCGAGGTTGGTTGGATGCATGATTATTTGAGATCCTTATTCGAGCTTTTAACCATTATGAATAACAAATACTTGAGTTGTCTAGTTATACATGATGTAAGGAGTTACCTTGTTGTGCTCACAGCGTATAGCTATCACTTTAAAGGAATTACGTTGTAGTGCTCAAGCGTCATACAAAGTTGTGGATAATTTGCGAGAAGTTCATATACAATTAAGGATGGAAGGATGGTTATATGATTCTACCTTTATTCTCAGTATTGGTTCTTCGTTAGACATTAGTGCAAGCTTAAGTCACAAGTTCGGGTTATTTTACTTCAGTCTCAAGTTCGTCATACTGGGTTTTCTCCTTCAGTAGTCACTACAAAGAGCCGTCAGAATGATAATTGTAATACCCAGTAAAATTTCAAACAAATTTTAACAATAAACTATAGTAATTATGTTACTAATATTCACTCCTGGATTTTTCCGAGCCTAATTGAATTGAGAACGATAAGCTTTCTCGTAAAACGTAAAATCGACACTCGACACATACCGAAACCGACGGACAAACGGTAAAACGATTTTAATTTAATCTTTACATAATAGAGACACCGTAGTATTACGCCTTCGAAAACGTTTCTACAAATGTAACTTTTATATTTTATGTATTCCGGGAAGGCACGTTTATTTAGAGATTCGACAGAGCACGGAGTAAAGTTTATAAAGTAAAAAAAATATATAATAAAAAAATAATCTAATCTACTCTAGTAAAAGCCACCCACCACCCCCTCTTCTTTGTATATATCTCAGGTTACTTTTCCCCTTTCCTAAGAATCTGCTCTCCTTCTTCTAGTATTAACATCACGCCTCCTTCATTTCAGAAACCACCAAAAATTCCATTTTGATGCTAAATAACCTCCATCCTAATCTATCACCATCAACAATTGGAAAAATCAAGAACAAGAAGGACAATCCGTCCCTTTCATCTCTATCACTCTTGGCTCTCTCATTTCCAAAAGCATTCACGAGATGTTTTCTTGAACACCACGCCGATGTCGACGTTTGTCGGGAGTTGACGGTGCTCACCTCAAGGTCAAGAAAGAATGATTAAGACTTCCCTTTTTCTCGTGTATAAATAGAGGCTTAATTTTATAGGTTTTCTCACTTGCACACAAACTTCACACAAAATTAGGGTTCAAATCGAATTAGGGGTTTTCCAAATTTGTTTGAGGGTTGTTAGATTGAGTTTGGGTCGCGAGTTTGAATCGGATATAAGGTCGTGGTTTTACAGCAGTGTTCACCTCTCCACGCCATCTCTTTAAGCTTTTCCATATTCTTTCTCTATTTCATGGGTACGTCGAGAAACCTAAAACTCCTTTTCTTTTCTTATTTATTTTCTTTACCGATTGACAAATAATTATACAAGTGCTTCGTGGAATTAAAAAGGGGATAAAAATAGTTTTATAAATAAATTCGTGTAGTGTATAGTTGGTAATGGTGTTTGGTTTGTTGCTTGTTCAGCGAGTCGGATTAACTCGCGAGTTGAGTCAACTTAGTGAGAGTCGAGTTGACTCATCCTATTCTTGTTCATAATTGGTCTTGTTTTGAAGTCGGGTCAAACCCGTATGATCTGGTTTGTGAAATATGTGATTGATAGCGTTTCATAGAGGTGTTTTTTTAATCTCCTCATTGGCCTCGAGTCGTGTGTCTAACCGTTAGGGCGTTCTTAACTATTTTTGCAATCAGGTCGAGACCCATATGGGTCGTCTATTCTGCTTCGGTTCACAGTGGACACCCACGAGGGTGCGTGCATGTAGCTCGTGTATATGGATTTGGCTTCGGGTTCGAACATGGAATTATTTATTTTGTTGGGATTGAATTTGACTACTTCTTTTGAAATCGTTTGAAACTTAATTTGAATACATTGAAACTGTCTTGGATTCAATTCGGATTCAATGGGGCACCACAATGGTGGTGTCTTTGTTTTACTTTTTGATTCAAAGGAAACCACCCACATAGGGTGTGTCGTACTTGGTTTGCGCATCCCAACCTAGATTCGAATTAAATGATTTACGAGGGTGTTTGGTCATGAGTTGGTGCTATAACGCGTGTGGATCTCGAGCAAAACCCGATCTGCCTCGAAGTCGATTGAAACCTCTTGTCCTTTTAAGTGTTAGTTTTTTTGTTGCTATTTTGGTTTTAGTAGTTTAGAGTGTGATTATTTTATGTTTCCAGCCACAAAAGGGTGCGTATACAGTTTGTATCTGTGTATGTGTGTTTGACAGGCTCACAACCAATTAGGGTCATGAGTCTCATTAGGTGTGTTTGATTTATTAAATGGCTTGAACCCAATAGATTTAACAAAAAGGTGTAGGTTATAAATACTTAAGTAGTATAATTTGCTTTATCAAAATAGGTTAAACTTGAATATAAGAGTTAAGTACTTGACTAATTCATATTTATTTGTTTATTGGTAACATTTCGGTAAATTGAGATTTACACTTGACATTGGACATTGCATATACTTAATTTATGATATACATTGGACTTGATTTGGCACATATTGGACTTAAACCGGTTAAAAACCTATTTGGACTCGAGACAGCGGTGAAAACTAGAGTATACCGTATGGACCAAAAATATCATATTAAACTAGTAACGAGTTATGAAACCGACCCCTACATCATGAACCATTAGTCACGGGTGAGTGAACGCAGATATTGTGGATAGTACTATGGGGATTAACGACCCCGTCTTGGTTATCGAAAATAACTGGGGCGCACTATATTTGAATTGCGTTAGGTAATTGGCAAATACCTCTTTGGGGGCAAAAACCACGTACACCAGTAATTAGTTGTATGCAGTTGAGTCTTGGTGTCATGAGCTTAGGGCAATAATATCAACTTTCCATTTTGGGCGTATAACATCTTAGCCCAGGTTTACCAAGACTTTGTATGCGTACATTGTCGATTTTACAAACTGATATATCTTGTGATCAACTGCTTTATTACTAAATCTATGAATTCACTCAACCGTTGTGTTGATCTTTTAACATGTATTTTCAGGATGAAAAGGCGATAGCTAACTCTGGAGGCGCTTGGGCATTGGCATGGCATGGTCATAGATGACTCTGATTTACGTATGGGGACCACATTTTGTTAACGGGCCATTTTCTGCAACAATTCAACTTTGTAAACTTTGTTTTACAACAATAAATGAAATCTTTTAGAAAAATCTATTATTTTATACCTTGTGTTATAATCCAATTGAGTAGCACCCCAGAAACCTTTTCTTCCACTGCAAACCATTTTTGGGGGTGTTACAGTTGGTATCAGAGCCAGGTTTCTTTTATTTATAATTGTAGCTAGTACATCTAGGGTCTTGTTGATTTGCTTTATACGAAAAGGGAAAGCAAAAGAGTGTGGGAGTTTGGGTTGTTTACTGCCAAAGCAAAGAAAGAAGTACAATCATGTGACCTTGTCTTGTCTACTTCAATCTAGCTTGAGTAAAATAATGCAAAAAGGGTGTGGGCATGTGTTTGTGATCAGCCGAAACTAGGGAAAGAAGATGGCGTGGGTTTGCTTTTCCTTGGCAGACGCATGCTTAAAAAAAAGATATATTAATGTTTTTGGTTGTTGAAATGTGAAAGTGAAATGGGAGTGTGTTTGACTTCTTGTGGTCATGTACAAGGAAACCAAAGTGTTTCATGCTTTTGAGTTTTAATCTTTATTAGACAAATACAAGAGATAGACAAGATGACATTGGCATATCATTTAACTTAATATTGTTGTGAACGTATGCAATATGCATTATGTTTATATGTGACCAATGATTGGTACTTGATGTAATATGTGGTGAATAGCATGGTTGTAATACTATACTGGTTATTGAGTGAGATTTGTGTGTGCGTATGCTTCAAGACTGTCGAACAAAACAGAAAAACATGCATGAGGTTTATAGGCATGCAAGGTTTTGTCATGTCACAAGGGCATGTTTACACAATGGGTTGAATAGTCAAAGTGGATTAAAGGGAATTGGAGGGGACAAGGGTACAAGCTAGATGTGATTAGGATTTCTTGTGATGGATTAAAAAAAATAAAACGCATGCTATAGTTTTATCAGTAGGGTGCATTTCCATTTACATGCTACAAAGGCACAACCAAAAGCTTGAGCTTGGCATTTGAACAACACAAAACAAGATGAAAGAGGAGTGGTCCTATCAAGCTTATGAGCATGGGGAACATATTACACGTTAGGTAACCAAGTCATAGAGTTAAAGTATGGTTTAGATATTTAATTAGTAGCTTGTATCTAGTTTTTGAGTGGTCCTATCTAAAAGTACACAAGATAGGGAACTTATAGGATTACAACTCAAAAGAGCTTAGATTAAGACGAAAATTTCTTCTTCCGAGGTAATAAGCTTTTCCTCGGACTCCTCAAGATTGATTGCTTTCGTTTTTCAGGTTGGGGCACTTATGTTTATAATGTCCTTTTTTTCCACAACCATAGCATGTCACAGTTGTTGACTGCATATCACCTCTGTAATCCCTTGCCTGGTGGCCCACCTTGTGGCATTTCTTACACTTACGAGGACATGGCCCCATGTGATGCAGCCTACATCGGTCATACAAGGGTAAGGTTCTGACATACCCTCTACCTCTGTTGGGGCAATAACATAAGCTTTGGTGGTTTCCTGCCTATGGTTTTGTTGGTTGTGGTGGTTGTTGAACTGAGAAGAGTTGTTGGTATGATAAGAGTTGGGTTTTCCATACTTTTGGTCATCAAACATTATTTTGTTGTCGTTGGAGTTTGAGTAGATCCAAGCTTCAAGACAACTTCTTCCACAATCTGAGGGTTGGAGGCAATGACATCTCCTTCAATACTTCGGGGTAGACCCCCGATGAAACTTTCCAAGAGCTTGTCATTGGTGGGAAACATGTTAGGACACATGGCTCTCAACTCATGGAACCTCTTGAAGTAAGTCTTAAGATCATTGCCCTTAGCGGCCAAATGGTAGAATTCGTCCTCCAGTCTTTTCATTTCAGTTCTTGGACAATACTGTTTTATCAACAGTTGCTTTAGTTCAGACTAGGTGATTTTACAAGGTTCTCTCATGCCAATTGGTTGGGCATATGCTTTCCACCATGAAAATGCATCTTCTAACAAAGTTCCAGTTGCAAACTTGACCTTGCAATCGTCAATGCAGTCACTTAGGAGGAACACAATTTTTGACCTTTCAAACCAGTGGAGAAGACCAATAGCACCTTCAGTTCCCTTGAAGAAGGTAAGCTTGCAGTTCATGATTTGCATGTAATCGCATTTGCGAGTTACAACCGTTTCACTTCCACTAGTGTGGTTGTTGGTGTTATCATAATGAACACCCTCGGTGGGGCATTTAGCAAGAGCTGCAGCGATACCATCTTCCACCAACTTTTGGATAGCAGCCGATGTCATTGTAGGGGAATATTTCTTCTTTTGAGGCATTGTTATACAATTACCAAAAGATATACATTAGATATGATTATTATCCTAAGTGGAGATGTTAAAATAATTCATAATCGTCGAGATCATCACATTACATCAATGTATCATAATTATCATAAGTAAGAATCAACCAATCATATGCAACATCACGAGGTATATGAATGGAATCACAACACACATGGATATATAAATGATCGTCTCGGCATAAGGATCAGGTAATGATGGAACCTAGAAATGCACATTCTTGCGAGGTGGTAATGGGGCATTGTGAAATAGGTGATGGTGAAACAGTGGAAGGGGACAAAATGTCCTAGAAGTTAGCTCGCCGTCTGCCTCGGATCACGAAGTCTAGCACAGTCTTTCCCGATGCAGCTAATGGTGAGATAAGAGTTGGAACAACTAGTGACATTGGTACAGCAGTGGGTAATGAGAAAACTTGCATAAGTGTCATAAGAGTTATAGAGGCTTACTTCTACATATCACACACTGACGTCACAACATTTCCCCACTACGATACTTTTACTCCTAAGTGGAACGCCTTCTCTACTACACTCTCTAAACTGACCATTTTACACTACTACCTTACACCTCCGCGTCTACGTCTTACTAGCAACGTGCATGGAGATTTTCTTGGCAGATGATGCACACTACCAATTCACGCAAGAACACCACAGTGATCCATGTTGAAATGGACCACTTTACACCACCATTTCGCGCCCTCCGTGACTACGTTATGTATGAGATTTGCTTAACAGATAATACATAACTAGTAAAATGTTGCATGATGCGAGTTAATGATTATACTTACCATTTAGTTAGACATTGAGATCTGCTTAGCAGATTATGCGCGACTAACTTTTATTTACCGCATGACATTACTCTATGTTAGAGTATATTTTTGGGTTGCTGCAATACCATGTCTTTTGTTTTCCATTCCATCGACTTATCGCCTTCATTACCGGATCATTAAACCTCTATTATTGGGTCATTGCAACCCATGTCTTCATCACCCCATCCTATCAACATTCTCTTAGACGTTGAGATCGAAGTTGTCTTGTCATTCACTGCTGTAATAGTGTCACCTCTACCCCAAAACTCGTACCCAATCGATGAACCGGATTACATCTCTAGCCGTTCTAGGAACAACACACCTCGACATCTACAAAGGGAACCCCTCGCTAAAAATAAATAATAAACGAACGACTAAAACGATCTAAAAACATACCAAGAGTTAGCTTGCAACTCAAGCCACTATTTTTCTTTTGGGAACAGATTCCTAACCTTTCACTCATCCCTTTGAAATACCAACGGTCTTTCCTACTACCCTCTAATGAAATAGTAAACCTCATCGTTATCTAACTCGAACTGCTTTCAAATATTTTACCGACCATTTCATGGTCATTTTACAAAAAGTCTTACTACTGTGCCATTAGACCAAAAGTTTACGATTATATAAACAATGGCCTTACTAATATTTTGCAAACTATTTTCTTATAATGTGATAAACCGATTCATTACCTTACTACTGTTTTATAAAGCAACAAACAATTTCACTAGCAATCTGTAAACTATGTTACAATTTTTCCTGCAAGTTTTATTACAACCTTACGAACTATTTTACTCTCCAGTGAGCTGCTTTAGCTACTGTCTGATTTAAAACCATAAAACTGCGTTGCTTTTACCTCACAAGCTATTCCCCTTTACTTTACTGACTATTTTATTACCACCCTATAAACCACCTTGATATTAATTGAACTACGAAATCTTATACTATTCGACAAACGATAAATGGTTTTCTTATAAGCTATTTTACAAACCATTTCACGAGTTATTTTATAACTTGAATTGTGTCTTACCAAAATATTTCACTACTATTGATAAATCGTTTTCTATTACTTTATGAGCGGTTTTAAAAATCACCTTACCAAGTCGTTGCTTTAATACCAAACCGCAAACTACGATTTATCATAATAAAAATATTTTCTTCTTGTTCAATAAAGTAGTTTTACAAACCTTTTTATGAACTTTACTGCAATTTCCTTACAAACTATTTACTCCTCTTGAAAAAGTTTAAAGAATAACCAATGTCTTCTATTGTAACTTAATCAAACCTTCAGAGTAAATCAAACACTTTGTTTGGAAACCATAAATAATAAGCATATTAATGAGAAATGCTAAGAAACAAAACTGGTTCATCATAAAAAAAAACTAAGGTATTTGAAATTATATGAAATTGAGAAGCAACTTTTGAATTCACATGAAAATCTCCAACTTGGAACCGATTCCATGTTGACGCCTAAAACTTTATTTAACAAGTTTTCATCACAAAAGCTGAAATCCAGCAAGTTTCTTTACATACATCAAGTTCTCTTTAAAATTTTAAAGACTCTATATTTTTATATATATCGTTCAAATTCGAGAAGCATAACCTTAACAAATAAACTCTGCCCATAAACGTTTAAAACTTATAAAAACATACATACCCAACCACATCTTCTTCTATGACGTTTTCACCTTCGAGGACTTTTCTTTAAATAACAATTGTGCCGACAATAAAATACGTAGTGGCATTTTTCTAAAAACATTTATTCTAACGAGTCAAAAATCTTCTGGTCAAACCTTGTCAAAACTTCTTATGCTAAGAAATATCAAAACATCGACCTTTGTGAAATTGTTTTACTTGCATCACGTGTAAAAATCAGTTTTATTTAAAACAGGATTCTTTCGAGGATACAAACCTCTTACCCAACATTTTATCTCAAAGAAACCGTGTTTCTTGAAATTGTTATTCGAATAAATTTATCCACGTCAAACAAAACTAGAAAATTTCAAATTTGTCTTTCGTTACATAAGCGACTAACACAAGTTTAACCTCGAGGACGAGGTTCCATAAGGGGTAGGTACTGTGATACCCCGTAAAATTTCAAACAAATTTTAACATCAAACTATAGTAATTATGTTACTAATATTCACTCCTGGATTTTTCCGACCCTAATTGAATCGAGAACGATAAGCTTTCTCGTAAAACGTAAAAACGACACTCGACACATACCGACACCGACGGACAAACGGTCAAACAATTTTTATTTAATCTTTACATAATAAAGACACCGTAGTATTACGCCTTTGAAAACGTTTCTACAAATGTAATTTTTATATTTTACGTATTCCAGAAGGCACGTTTATTTAGAGATTCGACAGAGCACGGAGTACAATTTATACAATAAACGAAAAAAATCTAATAATAAAAAAAATTTAATCTAAAAAAAATCTAATCTACTCTAGTAAAAGCCACGCACCGCCCCCACCTCTTTTTCCTATATATGTCAGGTTACTTTACCCCTTCCCCAAGAATCTGCTCTCCTTCTTCTGGTATTAACATCACGCCTCCTTCATTTCAGAAACCACCAAAAATTCCATTTTGATGCTAAACAACCGCCATCCTAATCTATCACCATCAACAATTGGAAAATCAAGAACAAGAAGGACGATCAGTCCCTTTCATCTCCATCACTCCTGGCTCTCTCATTTCCAAAAAGCATTCACGAGATGTTTTCTTGAAAACCACGCCGATGTCGACGTTTGTCGGGAGTTGACGGTCCTCACCTCAAGGTCAAGAAAGAATGATTAAGACTTCCCTTTTTCTCGTGTATAAATAGAGGCTTAATTTTCTAGGTTTTCTCACTTGCACAAACTTCAAACAAAATTAGGGTTCAAATCAAATTAGGGGTTTTCCAAATTTGTTTGGGGGTTGTTAAATCGAGTTTGGGTCGCAAGTTTGAATCGGATATAAGGTCGTGGTTTTACAACAGTGTTCACCTCTCCACGCCATCTCTTTTAGCTTTTCCCTATTCTTTCTCTATTTCATGGGTATGTCGAGAAACCTAAAACTCATTTTCTTTTCTTATTTATTTTCTTTACCGATTGACAAATAATTATACAAGTGCTTCGTGGAATTAAAAAGGGGATAAAAACAATTTTATAAATAAATTCGTGCGGTGTATAGTTGGGAATGGTGTTTGGTTTGTTGCTTGTTCAGCGAGTCGGATTACCTCGCGAGTTGAGACAACTCAGTGAGTCGAGTCGAGTTGACTCATTCTATTCTTGTTCATAATTGGTCTTGTTTTGAAGTCGGGTCAAACCCCGTACGATCTGGTTTGTGAAATCTGTGATTGATAGCATTTCATAGAGGTGTTTTGTTTAATCTCCTCGTTGGCCTCAAGTCATGTGTCTAACCGTTAGGGCGTTATTAACTATTTTTGCAATCAGGTCGAGACCCCTATGGGTCGTTTATTCTGATTCGGTTCACAGTGGACACCCACGAGGGTGCGTGCATGTAGCTCGTGTATATGGATTTGGCTTCGGGTTCGAACATGGAATTATTTATTTTGTTAGGTTCAAATTTGACTGCTTCTTTTGAAATCGTTTGAAACTTAATTTGAGTACAATGAAACTGTCTTGGTTTCAATTCGGATTCAACGGGGCACCACAATGGTGGTGTCTTTGTTTTACTTTTCGATTCAAAGGAAACCACCCACATAGGGTGTGTCGTACTTGGTTTGCGCATCTCGACTTAGATTCGAATTAAATGTTTACGAGGGTGTTTGGTCACGAGTTGGTGTTATAACGCGTGTGGATCTCGGGCAAAACCCGATCTGCCTCGAAGTTGATTGAAACCTCTTGTCCTTTTAAGTGTTAATTTTTTTGTTGCTATTTTGGTTTTAGTAGTTTAGAGTGTGATTATTTTATGCTTCCAGCCACAAAAAGGGTGCGTATACAATTTGTGTCTGTGTATGTGTGTTTGACAGGTTCACAACCAGTTAGGGTCATGAGTCTCATTAAGTGTGTTTTGATTTATTAAATGGCTTTAACCCAATAGATTTAACAAAAGTGGGTAGGTTAGAAATACTTAAGTAGTATAATTTGCTTTATCAAAATAGGTTAAACTTGAATATAAGAGTTAAGTACTTGACTAATTCATATTTATTCTTTTATTGGTAACATTTCGTTAATTGAGATTTACACTTAACATTGGACATTGCATATACTTAATTGATGATATACATTGGACTTGATTTGGCGCATATTGGACTTCAACCGGATAAAAACCTATTTGGACTCGAGACAGAGGTGACAACTAGACTCTACTCGTGTGGACCAAAAATATCATATTAAATTAGTAACGAGTTATGAAACCGACAACTATTTAATAATCTAAATTTTTTGATTATATAATAAAATCATTCGGTTAAGTTATTATTGATTACGTGTTAGATAAATAAATACGACCACATATTTAATTAAAAACTTATCGGAATATATTGTTTGGAAGTCGAAATTTATTAAAATGATACAAATTGGAAACATTTTGTAAGCAAACGAGTCATGACGAAATTTTATAGATTTCTAAACTTTAATTATCTATCAAAAACACTTTTATAAATTCGTCAAGTGACAAAATTATTAGAAATGTAAATCCAAACTCGTCGTTATTTACAAAGTTTTATAAACGTATGCATTTATTTGATAACCCCTTACAATTTGGGATTAACAGATAAATGCCTAAAATTCTTTACTTACTTATTACCTATTTGCTAATTGAACCTTACTTGCTTAATTTCTTTTATATCTTTTATTGCTTAGGTATGTGTGTTCTTAAGTCTTGGTCAATGCTTCTTGACTATTCCCTATAATGTGTTGGGATATACATTATGTTTTAGTGTGAGTTATGTTTGGCGTGAGTTACATGTCGAGTCTTTGTTTTCTTACCACCACACGATACATTAATGATAAACTTTTTGAGATACGATATATTATACTTTTAAACAAACATCGATATGAGTAATTCCACGAAAACTAAAACACTTATCTTTTGAAAACTTATTTACTTTACGATACGTGTTCTGAGATAAGACGTACACTACTAGGTTGAGCCGATGACGAGCCGTTGTGGCGGTACTCTTGTATCGTTATGCGATGCCATACTATGATACCACTTTGTTTCTTTTTTCGATGCTAGTCGTGATAGTATCGATTCTTGTATTGCTTCGGACTAAGGAGAGTTCATAGCCCCACTTTTATTCTTTTAACTGTTTTATAAGCTCCTTGGGGGAGAATACATGCTACTACTACTTTTATGATCACAATTGCGTGAAAACTGTTTGCTGTTCTCTTGATATTATTATTATGCCTAAGTTGTTTGCCAAAAGACCCCTACATCATGAACCATTAGTCACGGGTGAGTGAACGTAGATATTGTGGATAGTACTATGGGGATTAACGACCCCGTCTTCGTTATTGGAAATAACTGGGGCACACTATATTTGAATTGCATTAGGTAATTGGGAAAGACCTCTTTGGGGGCAAAAACCACGTACACCAGTAATTAGTTGTATGCAGTTGAGTCTTGGTGTCATGAGCTTAGGGCAATAATATCAACTTTCCATTTGGGCGTATAACATCTTAGCCCAGTTTTACCAAGACTTTGTATGCGTACATTGTCGATTTATAAACTGATATATCTTGTGATCAACTGCTTTATTACTAAATCTATGAATTCACTCAACCGTTGTGTTGACCTTTTAGCATGTATTTTCAGGATGAAAAGGCGATAGCTAACCCTGGAGGCGCTTGGGCATTGGCATGGCATGGTCATAGATGACT
This sequence comes from Chrysanthemum lavandulifolium, assembly GCA_022545495.1. NCBI lineage: Eukaryota > Viridiplantae > Streptophyta > Magnoliopsida > Asterales > Asteraceae > Chrysanthemum > Chrysanthemum lavandulifolium. Next base: position 119,341,774 of record CM040240.1, read on the forward strand.
CTGATTTACGTATGGGGACCACATTTTGTTAACGGGCTATTTTCTGCAACAATTCAACTTTGTAAACTTTGTTTTACTACAATAAATGAAATCTTTTAAGAAAAATATATTATTTTAGACCTTGTGTTATAATCCAATTGAGTAGCACCCCAGAAACATTTTCTTCCGCTGCAAACCATTTTTGGGGGTGTTACAATAATGGGGTTGGTAAAGAGTTAGCTGAGAGGAGTATAAACGAGTAGAGAAGTTTTATTAGCAGTTGATTCTCACGGGATATTTATGGTACTTCACACTTGTTCGATTAATTGGACATACATGGTTATCCTGTCTCCAATTTCATCATCAACATACGTGGTGTATGTTTCCGATTCATTGAAAATATCGAGGGAAAAGAGACTTCTTTGCAAAAACGCTTTCCGTTCACCAGTTTCTGAAATCAGGGGAAAGAAATGAGACGATATGTGGTTCAAATGTCTTACTTTGGTGTTATTGTCTCAACTTTCACAGGGTTATTTTGTGTGAAGTTACCTACATATGATGTCTTAACCGCATTATGATGTCTCACATACGGTCATTTTATCGAGTATTTGCATATTCACAGGTGATTATTATTCGGATAGACCGCAACAATCAGGGGGAAGTTGGATTATTTCATCTTTCGTGGTTTGTTTGGTGTGAAGCATCTACACACGTGAGAAGATCTTGTTGATTTCTTGCATGTTACCCCCGAACGGATTTTCCGCATTATGTACAACTGTGATTACGTAACTAGACAAATTTGCTTGGTGTGGTGTATTGCTCATCTACAAATCCTGCTGTGTACTGAAAACTTCAAAAGTTAGAAGACATGTCTACTACATCAAAGTTTCAAATCTGCTGAAGACGGTTGTTAGTTTAGGGGTAGCTGATTCAGAAACTTCGTCAAAAAGAAGTGTACAGAGAAGCTGCTAAAGACATGCATCATGAATTGCGGGGAAGTTAATCCAATTCATGCATATTACATCATTTCCCTACAAGTGAAGAAAAAGTTCTCAAGTCGAGGTCCAAGAAGAAGACAAACAGCGTTAATTGTCATCATCCTCAGCATTTGAAGAGCTTATGCAGACCTTTCTTTATTTGTTTTTGTACTTGTTGGAAATTTTGTAAGTAATCCCTTATGTGGTCCCATTGGGGGAAGACTGTTGGGATCGCTCCTAACACGTAAATGGAACGACATTTACGGGATTACATTAGCTATCTTATTAAGCCAAATACATGGACTAGTTATGAAATATTGTAATAGTTATGTTTGTGTTAGGCTATAAATACCCTCATTGACTTCACTAGGAAGGTGAGACTTGTGTGTGTAATTTCACCTTTCATATTATCAATAAAACACTTGTTTTCCCTTTTCTCTCTAGTATCTCTCTAACCATTATGATGATGTTCTTCCATCATCCCTGACCTCCCAATTCACAATATCAACCATAAACACGATCCTACAAATACAGAATGTAACAACCCGCATTTTCGGGTTACTTTTCATATTTTTGAAAAGTTACTATTCACTTTTACTATTCACTTCTAATATTCATCCGTAAAAATTTTTATTTTTATTTTACCATAATGACAAGATAAATGAAACTCGACAAGTCGTCCTGACGACGTACGTCGAATCCATTCAGAACCGATTTCACAAAACCGTGTCCGAGAATTGCTTTAGGGTTTAAACGTCATTCGAGCATCCCGATATGTCCATAAAACACTATAAACATTAGAAATATGCATTTCTACCATTTTACGACAATTCCACAAGTTTTGGAATTTTACGTTTTCCAGTTCTACGTTTTACGCGAAATACGCATTTTTATTTTTGACCCGCTTTCCGACTTTAAACAAATTTAAGAAACTCGATGGAACTTACCACTCATTTTATATTTTATTATGGAGTATAATGATGAATTTCATCATTCCTGCAAGTTTCATATTTTTACGATACCCTAGTATTACGTGTTATGGCTTAACAACTTACGATTGACATTTAACTAACCAAAACTCACTCCGTAAAAGCAAGATAATTATTTGAAACTCTTAACCTCCTCAAAATAACCATATGTGGAATTTTGGTGACTAAGTAGGGCACATGGCATGGTTAGGATTGATCTTGGATAGATTGGTTACACATTTCAACCTTAAGACTTAAGTTTCTTCATCTTATGACATATACCAAGACTTAGCTAGTAAGTATGATGAATCACCACTCTTGGCACCTCCTTTAACTAACTAAAACTCATATAAATACCCCCTCCCCTCCCTCTTAGTCGTTCATACCATCACCACACACAAATCACACTTCATTTTGCTAGTTTCCTTCAAGAATTATTCAAGAGAACAAGCTCCATATCAATTCCAAAGCTCTTGTTAGGCTTTGTTTGATCCAAAGTTCTAGTTCTTCTTTCCATTGGTCTACAAGCCACACAAGAAGTATTTCTAGTAGAAGACTTTAAGTGCTTTCCCAAGTTGGTGTCAAGAGATTGAAGAAGTTGGAAACTAGGGTTCCTAGTTCTTGGTCTAGTGCTTAATCCTTAAATTCCTTTCTTAATAAAAAGCCTAAAGTTGTAAGAATACTAACCACCACTCTTAATTAATATCATTTATATGTTTCTTATTCTTATTCCATGCTATATATGCTCATATATTGGATCATGATGTACAAAACCTTTAAAAACAAATAGGAAAGCTTATATGCTAATTTAGGATAACTAGTGTAAAAATAATGACCTTTTGTATAATTTTTCTACAAAACTAACTACATATAGACTTTGTAATTTACATATTGTTGTAGAAACAATTAAAATGAAGACATAGAAATTTGGATCACCAAAATGAGTACACGAGTCAAAAGATACTACCAAATGAATTTACAAAACTTCAACATGAAAGTCACAACCAACTTTCTCATCACGAAACATTAAACACGCAAAACGAGGTACTTCTAGTCCGATTCATCAAAAAGTTAAGGCACGAATTTGTCCGAACGACGTTTTCTTCAAAACTTGGGTGCACAGTCATAAAATGCACGACTGGTCAGTGGAGATGGACTGTTTAAACACGACCCTTTTGAAACTTTCCGAAACTTTTTCCTAAATACCTTAGTTCCCGGCCTCGCTAAACCATGAAACTTTGTATCTTTCTTATTATACTTTTGAAAATAAGATCCATCAAATAAAATGCAACGAAAAAGTATTTTCTCAAGTGACGGGAAAAATGACCATTTTACCCTTTTCCGCCGATTTAACCAAACTTCATTTTTGACTATATTCATAAGTTATGAACACTAATAATCAACGAGAACTTGTAAAACTAGTTACTTACTAAAACATGATGATATAACAATCTTTATTCAAAACTAGGCTTTATTAAGTTCATTCCAACTTTCGGATTCTGTTTATCTCATGTGAAAACCCGATTTTCACATATGAAACCATACTCCAAACCAATAAGACTTCACATATGAAACCAAACTTGTAATAGCCATTATGATTTCCTAATCATAACCAAACAAACATGTAACTTATGTTTGCAAACCATATGAACATTTTCGACACTTATGATATATAAGCAAAACATATGTTTTATCTACTAAGAGCTACAATACTAGGGAGCTTCACGTGAGGGGTTTCATTTGGGTAAAACGTATCGACGAGTTGCTGGATTTACGAATTAAAGTGTCCTAGCTCCGCGAACGTTTACTACATGACCTCTGAATTATGATGGCCCGAACGGTAGTACGAGATATATAAACTATAATTGTTTCATAAACCATTTCAACAAACATACACTAAACCACTAAAGTACTACATCATGATCAATATAAAGACGTATATCGGCTCATTTATGTTTTCCTAGACATTATTTCAAACCTAAGTCGCAACATTCCATTTTAGGTTGCACGTAGAGGTTTCCCGGCTTATCCATCATATTCGTAAAAGCACTAATCATCATCAAACTCACGGTGAGTTCATAGCCCCACTTTCCATTACTTAATTGTTTTACAAACCCTTGGGGGAAATAAATGCTTTATTTTAAATCGAACACATTGCTTTCAAACTGTATACTTATCTGATTGTTTTATTAGCACTAAGTTACCGGATTTGCTAAACTTAAGTCCCTTAATCATGAATCATTAATCACTAGTGAGAGGAGCGAATATTGTGAATAGATCTATTGGGATTGACGAATCCCGTTTGTGTTAACCGGTAGGCAAACAAACATACTATATTTGAGTAACATTAGGTAAAAACCGCAATTTTTACCTTTTAGGGCGCGCACCGACATTTTTACCAATTAATTTTGGAACACGTTAACGCCTTGATTGTATGATGCTTAGTCTAATAATAACTGTTTTGTTTTCAAACCATTGGTGTGAGTCTATAGCTCACACTACAAACATAATGTGTTCAACCATCAAACAAACTCTATGAATTTCACTCAACCTTTGTGTTGACAGTTTTAAGCATGTATTTCAGGTCCATATTGTACGAGGCTGGCACGGAGGCGCACAGATACTCAAGAAGGCTATAAATTTTATTATCATTCAAAAACCCATTTAAACTTATTTATGTAAACCGTGAAACTACTGGGACCTCATTTTGTAAACTCTAATATTTATATAAATTGAATGATAAATCCTTTTCAAATGACTCCTTTAGAGATCGTTTCTATTATTATGATCACAGTCTTGTCGAGTAACACCCGTTTGAATTCACTGCGATCACGAAATTGGGGGTATTACAGATTGGTACCAGAGCCATGGTTATAGAGAAACGGGTCTAAATTGAGACCTAAACTATAACTACTTTTACAAAAAAAAACATTTTATAGCCTTCCGTTCTCCGTGCCTTCCATCCTCCAGACAATTATGTGACTTTTAAGCATTTTAAGCTACACAAACACACTAGTATATTGATATATACACTCGACATAATTTCAATCATAAACTATGTACTAAACATATCTGCGTATGCCTATTCTAAGGCATTACGGCACACTCATATTTTCCCAATCTCCCAATCATGCATCTACTGCATTTTAGGATTACAAAACTTTATCCTCATTGTAATCGACACAATGGTTTTTCCTACTTCCCAAACATTGTGAGATACAATGGTCTCATTCATTTTCAAGACACCGTGAGATACAAGGGTCTCTATTACACTCTCGTGACATCGTAAATCCTACAAAGGTCTCTATTACACTCTCGACATCGTAAATCCTACAAGGGTATCTATTACATTCTCGCACAATCAGAAATCCTACAAGTGGTCTCTATTACATTTTTAGACATCAGAATCCTATAGTGGTCTCAATTACATCCCAAGACATCGTAAATGAAACAATTAACTCATTTATTCCTTAGACATTGTGAGTTACACAATGATCTCTCCATCATTTCTCAAGACATTGTGAGTTACATAATGATCTCTCCATCATTTCTCAAGACATTGTGAGTTACACAATGATCTCTCCATCATTTCTCAAAACATTGTGAGGTACACAATGGTCTAATTTATTTTTCAAGACATTGTGAGTACACAGTGATCTCTCTATCATTTCTCAAGACATTGTGAGTTACACAATGATCTCTCCATCATTTCTCAAGACATTGTGAGTACACAATGATCTCTCTATCATTTCTCAAGACATTGTGAGTTACACAATGATCTCTCCATCATTTCTCAAGGCATTGTGAGTTACACAATGGTCTAATTTACTTCACGCACATTGTAAGATATACAAAGTCTCTAGAAATTATCTTATAAACCTTATATGATATTGTTTTACATGAAACCCATCACAGTCTATCAATTTCCTAATGGAAATACAAGAAATGGGATTTCTAAAGGACATACTAATTCATCATCTACAAAAGTCAAGTTCATCAACTTTCTACATTCATCAAAATTCTCTTCGAAACCTTCATTGTTAAAGGTCCGTGATGTTTGGCCAAGTATGAACTATTTTAGAATTACTTTAATTTCCTTTCCACACGTATCTACCCATACTATCTTCTATGCAATGGAATGTGAAACATAGGTTACAAGTCTTGTATGGCCGGGAGTTGCAACTGAATGGTTTGATATCGCCTTTGCCTTGTGGATATTTTCTCAAAAGCTATGGACATATCATGAGTATACCTAATTTAGGTATTTGGAAAATTTATCGAACCTCGGCTAAATAAAGTCTAGTCACCTATATTTAACCTAGGGACAGTGGAAGATAGTCTGACTAACTATGTTCGACTTAAATTTTTCAAACACTGAGAATAGTTATACAAGGGTTATATTCAGTTAATTTCTACTTAAACTCGATAAATCACCGTAATTCATTAAAAGATCTAGAGACACGATAGTGTCTTACCACTCAGCAAGATCTTAACACTTATTTATACTACTTAATTTCATTCTTGAAAGTTTTCATTTATGAGATAATCCTAACTACTATCTTGGAATAGCCATCAAATCTTCTCGTCATTTCTTAGAAGTACTAGCCTATTTAGTTTTCAAGGATATCATTCCGCCATAATCATTTAAAATTCACTTATGATTTAAAGCAAACTTGACATCTCTACCTAAGAATAATGGTAAGCGTACACTACACTCTTCTAAATCATCAAACATATCACATCATTATTTGAACCCCATTATAAGTCAGTATGTAAAACTTCACAAGACTAACGCTTTCTTTCAAACACTAGTAAACATAAACACTATACGATATAGCCTTCATCTCGAAACCACCTAAGACATGATCAACTTTGGAAATGGTTTGATAACCACTTGCCACTAGTAAGACTTTCCCTACAACGACAGTTATCACATCATTACAAACCATTTCACATCAACAATATCTTACACCTTTGATTAACAACAGTTACCCTAACAACAACAAAAACTATTCCATTTGAGGCACTATATCGACCAAAGTGTTAGTTAACCATTTGCTGGACTAAGGTGTTCAGAGATCACCCACGAAACAACTAAGGAAACCATACAAATACAAATTAGGCTCCATGCCGCACACTATCACCAAAAACTTAGAATGGTACATAACACATTCTATGACCAGAAACTTGAGAACGCAAAGATTAAAATTCGGCGCATACACCCACATTTTCCTAGATCACTTCAACATCGGATAACATAACACTGAATTCCGGGACGGAATTCCCATTAAGGTGGTGAGATCAGAATAACCAGATTTTGGGTTACTTTTCATATTTTGAAAAGTTACTATTTACTTTACTATTTACTTTACTATTCATCCATAAAAATTTTATTTTTATTTTACAATAATGACAAGATAAATTAAACTCGACAGTCGTCTTGACGATGTACGTCGAATCCATTCGTAACCGATTTCACAAAACCGTGTCCCGTAATTGCTTTAGGGTTTAAACGTCATTCGGGCATCCTGATATGTCCATAAAACACTATAAACATTAGAAATATGCATTTCTACCATTTTATGACAATTCCACAAGTTTTGGAATTTTACGTTTTCTAGTTGTGCATTTTACGAGAAATACACATTTTTGACCCGCGTTTCCAGCTTTAAACAGCGTTTAAGCAACTCGATGGAACTTACCGCTCATTTTATATTTTATTATGGAGTATAATGATGAATTTCATCATTCCTGCAAGTTTCATATTTTTACGATACCCGGTATTACGTATTATGGCTTAACAACTTACGGTTGGCATTTAACGGAACCAAAACTCACTCCATAAAAGCGAGATAATTATTTGAAACTCTTAACATCCTCAAAATAACCACATGTGGCATTTTTGGTGAATAAGTAGGGCGCATGGCATGGTTAGGATTGATCTTGGATAGATTGGTTAGACATTTCAACCTTAAGACTTAAGTTTCTTCATCTTATGACACATACCAATACTTAGCTAGTAAGTATGATGAATCACCACTCTTGGCACCTCCTTTAACTAACTAAAACTCATATAAATACCCTCCCTCCTCTTAGTCGTTCATACCATCACCACACACAAATCACACTTTATTTTGCTAGTTTCCTTCAAGAATTATTCAAGAGAACAAGCTCCATATCAATTCCAAAGCTCTTGTTAAGCTTTGTTTGATCCAAAGTTCTAGTTCTTCTTTCCATTGGTCTACAAGCCACACAAGAAGTATTTCTAGTAGAAGACTTTAAGTGCTTTCCCAAGTTGGTGTCAAGAGATTGAAGAAGTTGGAAACTAGGGTTCCTAGTTCTTGGTCTAGTGCTTAATCCTTAAATTCCTTTCTTAATAGAAAGCCTAAAGTTGTAAGAATACTAACCACCACTCTTAATTAATATCATTTATATGTTTCTTATTCTTATTCCATGCTATATATGCTCATATATTGGATCATGATGTACAAAACCTTTAAAAACAAGTAGGAAAGCTTATATGCTAATTTAGGATAACTAGTGTAAAAATGATGACCTTTTGTATAATTTTTCTACAAAACTAACTACATATAGACTTTGTAATTTACATATTGTTGTAGAAACAATTAAAATGAAGACATAGAAATTTGGATCACCAAAAATGAGTACACGAGTCAAAAGATACGGCCAAATGAATTTACCAAAACTTCAACATGAAAGCTGTCAACCAACTTTCTGTCACAGAAACATTAAACACACAAAACGAGGTACTTCTAGTCCGATTCATCAAAAAGTTAAGGCACGAAATTTGTCCGGAACGACGTTTTCTTCAAAAACTTGGGTGCACAGGTCATAAAAACGCACGACCTGGGCTGTGGAGATGGACCTGTTTAAACCCGACCCTTTTGAAACTTTCCAAAACTTTTTCCTAAATACCTTAGTTCCCGGCCTCGCTAAACCACAAAGCTTTGTAGCTTTCATATTATACTTTTGAATTTTAGATTCATCAAATAAAATGCAACGAAAAAGTATTTTCTCAAGTGAAGGGAAAAATGACCATTTTACCCTTTTCCGACGATGTAACCAAACTTCATTTTTGACCATATTCATAAGTTATGAACACTAATAATCAACGAGAACTTGTAAAAAATAGTTACTTACTAAAAAAATGATGATATAACACTCTTTATTCAAAACTAGGCTTTATTAAGTTCATTCCAACTTTCGGGATTGTGTTTATCACATGTGAAAACCCGATTTTCACATATGTAACCATAATCCAAACCAATAAGACTTCACATATGAAACCAAACTTGTAATAGCCATTATGATTTCCTAATCATAACCAAACAAACATGTAACTTATGTTTGCAAACCATATGAACATTTTCGACACTTATGATATATAAGCAAAACATATGTTTTATCTACTAAGTGCTACAATACTAGGGAGCTTCATGTGATGGGTTTCAATTGGGTAAAACGTATCAACGAGTTGCTAGATTTATGAATTAAAGTGTCCTAGCTCCACGAATGTTTACTACATGACCTTTGAATTATGATGGCCCGAACGGTAGTACGAGATATATAAACTATAATTGTTTTATAAACCATTTCAACAAACATACACTAAACCACTAAAGTACTACATCATGATCAATATAAAGACGTATCATTTATGTTTTCCTAGACATTATTTCAAACCTCAACCGCAACATTCCATTTTAGGTTGCACGTAGAGGTTTCCGCTTATCCATCATATTCGTAAAAGCACTAATCATCATCAAACTCACGGTGAGTTCATAGCCCCACTTTCCTTTACTTAATTGTTTTACAAACCCTTGGGGAAATACATGCTTTATTTTAAATCGAACACATTGCTTTCAAATCAGATCTCGATCCGATTGTTTTATTAGCACTAAGTTACCGCATTTTCCAAACTTAAGTCCTTTAATCATGAATCATTAATTACTAGTGAGAGTGGGCGCGAATATTGTAAATAGATCTATTGGGATTGATTTAATCCCGCTTGTGTTGACCGGTAGGCAAACAAACGCACTATATTTGAGTAACATTAGGTAAAACGGCAATTTTACCGTTAGGCTCGCACCGACATTTTTACCAATTAATTTTGGTAACACGTTAACGCCTTGATTGCATGATGCTTAGTCTAATAATAACTGTTTTGTTTTCAAACCATTGGTGTGAGTCTATAGCTCACACTACAAACATAATGTGTTCAACCATCAAACAAACTCTATGAATTTCACTCAACCTTTATGTTGACAGTTTTAAGCATGTATTTCAGGTCCATATTGTACGAGGCTGGCACGAATACTCAAGAAGGCTATAAAAAAAACCCATTTAAACTTATTTATGTAAACCGTGAAACTACTGGGACCTCATTTTGTAAACTCTAATATTTATATAAATTGAATGATAAATCCTTTTCAAACGACTCCTTTAGAGATCGTTTTCTATTATTATGACTGTTGTGCCGTCGAGTAACTCCCAGTTTGAATTCCACTGCGTATCACAAAATTGGGGGTGTTACACAGAAGTTGCGGTCAATAGTAAGGGATCATAAAAACACCAAACCATCCAATGTAAAGACAGTTTTTGGTGCTAGTTATCCAGTTATAGAATCGACCCCACAGACTTTCGCTTTTGCTTGATAACATCAAATGTATACTATATTTATGCATCATTTATCCCACATACATTTCTCATTTATTATATGTTTATTACTGAATTGATACTTAATAGATTACTTTTATGATTTTCAGTATTTATGTAGCAATAATGGAAAAGATACAGAAAAACACATGATTTGGAGTTTTATTGATGAATCTGTATGCAAACTGTGAAGAGCATGCGGCGTATGTAACTCTAGTCATACATCGTACTGAAGATATGAATAATTCACTAAGTCTTTAGTGAATACTAAAGCCATACGGACGATTTTACTCTGACAATACGCTGTATTTGAAAGCTCCACAGTCTTTTTTTTGGGTAAAAGGAGTCACCCCGGTAAATATATAACCAAAAATAATGTTAAGTACAAATGGAATGTGGCATAGGTACCACATTAACCTTAAGCGAAAAAGCTTGATAAGCTAGTGCTTATGATAGGCCATAAACACAATAGACCTAGCTATATTACAAATCACCTAACTAAGTATATAAACAAGAAAAAGCATGCAGCAAGCAAACATCCCGCATCCACTTGGAAGCTCTACAATCACAACACAAGTCAACGTATGAAGATATACGATGTATGAAACTATGGCCATATGCCGTATTAAAGATCTTATCCACAGTCCAAGTATATCCCAGATGTGAAGGTATACGACGTATGCAACTTTGGTCATACGTCATATTTAAAAGATACACAGAATCTGCTTTGGAATACTATTTCTTCGTCAGCACTCAAGATATCTAGAATACAGCGTATTGAGTATCTCAATACGCCTTATTGATAAAACAGTCTGTATTATATCACCAAGGTAGTTATAGCCCCAACATTGACCAATATGACATATACAACCAATGCATACGTCGTATCGATCTACAGAATTGGACATGACATATCTTTAAAACTTTTCTAATGAACTAACGCTATGAAAGTAGTTTTCTGCTTTTGTTATTCATATATACAGGTTTGATCGATATGATAGGTGATGGTGTACATATTTGTTGACACTCTACGTACTACATAGCCATGCAGGTATTCAGGCCGGCTTACGCACAAAGAAAGAAAAAGTTGCTCACATTTATACCATGGAGAATCATTCCAATATCAGGGGAGTTTTCCGTTTCTAATTTTAACCTCTTTAGTTTTATGTATTCACTTGTACAACAAGGGCGTTGTACAATTCAAGTAGGGGGAGATGGATAGAATTATAATTTTACTTGTCCCTTATTTACGCAAAATGACTAAAATGGCCAAAATTTTAAAACAATTTCTCATATTTTTCATAAATCATTAGTAGAATAACCCCGCACATAATACCCTTTGGTACCATTTGTGAGATTGAGATCTTTTCGTTTCCAAAATTTTATCCAAACTCTACAAAAATATGAGTGTACCGGTGGATTGATGTAGAATTTAGAACTTGGCTTGGTATATCTATTCGAAACCACCATAATGAGCATCGCATTAGGGAAACTTGATGTGATCGGCTTTAATCAACGTAAAAGGAAAAATTACTAGGATTCAACCAAATGGCCCATGTCATTTATATATGTTTGTTTATCAACTAACTACACTGGGTAGTTACCCTTTCGTTAATCTCATTTTTAGAGTAAGATACCATTGGTACACCCTGTTGAGCCTTTCTTTTCCTTTGTGCCACCACTAAATGTTTGTTTCATTATAAATGTACACCTTAGCTTACCATGAAGATTAAGTCCATAGTTTGGTTGCTAGTTGCTACATGTGTCCCGTGTATTTCCTGTGTGTATGTGTGTGAGTTTTTTTCTTGATTTTTTTCTAGAGAGGTATTGGTCAGGAAAATTGCACAATGCAATGGGAATGTGAAAGTATGCAACTGTGTCATACCATTGTACTACTACTTTCACTAGTTTTTATTTCATTTGGATTTCTATACATTCATGATTATTTTATGATGGAGTATTATTGGTGAAAATGGTAAAGTAGTGTACCATTAGTTTGATTTTCAGTTTAACTTCGTAAAATAAAAGAAAAGAAAGAGAAAATGCGACAAAAAAGAATGCGAATTTTTAGTATTTAGTTATAAGTGGTACGTAGTATAAACCACTTATTGTTAGTGTATGATAAGGATTTAAAACATATGTAGTATAAACCACTTATTGACACATTTTATATCTGTTACTACTTAAAATCGTTCCTTTTCACATTTTAGGTCTTTTGGAAGCAAAATGCTGGAATGAAGCATATTTAGACGAAAAGGAGCGAAAACATGATGAAAAAGGAAAAGTCAAGATCCAAGGCACTTTTACAACCTGACGGCGTCCCAACCAAAGGGCAAAGCCGTCCCTAAGGAAGAAATCTAATTAGAATGCAAGTGATGGCTCAGGTGAAATTTTGGTTCTAAAGCTAGACGGCGTCACGCCTAAAATCTGGAAGGTGTCTCACTTGTTTTCTACACCAGACGCCCAAGAACCATCTCAAGACGACGTCCTTCATGAAGACAGACGGTGTCACACTCATCAACTGACACCGTCCCAACAATGACTTAGCCCAAACGAAACTCTAAAGACGACGTCCTGATGGCATCACCATCAAAAGGCGACGCCGTTGCACTAGTAAATCTATATATAGAATTCGATTTTTCTGAATTTAGAGAGGTAGAATTTTGGAGAGCAAACCTTACTTATGTGTAGTCCGAATTGGACAGTATTTTAGGGTTCCAAACCCTTCTTTACATCATAAGATAAGTTTGTTAATCCATCATATCATTATGTCTACTCTATGTTTAATTTTTGTGTGTATGCTTGCTTATTTATCATGAGTAGCTAAATTACTATTGTGTTTGCTTAGATCTATGAAACCTAGTTGTTAATTATTGCAAGGTTGTCTCTTGTCTTGATTGGTAGACGCTAGAGTAAGGAAAGCTGGCTTTTTCTTTAATTGTTGCGAGCTTGAACGTCCTAAATAGCAAAAAGCTTGAGAGTTCACTTGAGCCATCTTTGAGTTTATTGCGTGAGTTGTTGCTTTAGGATAATAGAGTATTTGGGGGAGATACTACAGTACTTAGCGATCCCGAGTAGTCTAGAGGAGAGTTACAATCCATAGAACTAGGGAATTAGGCACCCCCTATGACCAAATGGAATACAACGCACAAATTAAGATGAGGATGTGATAATTCAACCGACCAATAAGAGATAACTAAGGAGTAAGAACATCTAAGTAAACACACTTTTAGTCATCATAAGAGCACACTTAAAAATACATAGCCTATCTTTACTTTCCCATTAGTTAGTAGTTTAATTATAAAGTAGTTAAAATTGGTAGAAGTACCACCCCCACTCCTATATCCCGAGATATTTACCTTGATTTCTAAAAAACATAAAAGACTAAAAAGAATCTCCCTCAACCTTACCTTCTCGTCATACATCTCTTCTTAGCATCTCTATTTCCCTAGAGAACGATCAACCCCTGGGCTTACCCATACTACACTGCAACAATTAGGTACACTTCCTAGAGGGTTGTAAAGCTTGCATCAAGTTTTGGCACCGCTTTCGGGGAATAGAATAGCTAGTTAGTTTTCTATCTCGATTAGGTCTACTCGCTTGATTCCTATCAAGTGAGCTTTTTTTTTTTTTCTTAGCTTTCTTGTAGCCTATCTTTTTCTTTGTGCTTTTGTTCCTAACCTCATAACTTTTTGTCATGGAAGGTGATAATCCACCCAACAACAAACCACCACCGCATTATCCACCACCAAACCACTCTCCATAAAATCCACCACTTGATCGAACATATGCCAACCAACTCCGCGCTCGCATCTATAGTGAAACTGGGGAACTTAGGAAATTGAATAGGATAACTGAAAATGCACTCGAGAAAGCACTTGAAGAGAAAAATAGTACATTAGATAGCGATTCCACCATGAGCGATGATTTGGATGAAGAGCTTGAGGAAGGAGATTATAGGGTGCTAGAACTTAATGAATATTTTAAGTCATACCCCAATGGTAAAGAAACCGCCTATCATTATAACGTAGTTAATAACTCGCGATTACCTTTCAACCCATGCATAAAAAAAGGCGACCCTAGGAACATTAAGATACCATGCATGATTGGCTACTTATATAGGGATCACACTTACATTGACTATAAGGCTCCTATGAACATCATGTCAGGCTCTATTACAGTTCAATCATGAGTGAAAAGCTAGGACCTAGGAAGGATCCCTTTTACCCTAAGAAATTGAGTAACTTTGTTGGGAGAGCTAGAGGATTGCATGTCTTTGTAGGTAATTTCACATATAGGTGCGATTTCATGATTTTAGAAAATGTTAGAGGTATCATTGATGGACTCTTAGGAGAGGTAATACTTGAAAAACCATTTGTTGAGGAATCCATGATGATTTATGACCAAGAGGAAGGGATAGTCAAGTTTTCAAATGGAATCGAATGTGTGAAATATATAATTCCTTGCAAAAATAAAAAGTTTAAGGGCATTGAGGAGTTAGATGTGGATAATATACTGGCTTTTGAGGTTGACTGCGAGGATAAGGTTTACTACACCGATTGTCTAAAGCTAGGCCTCGAATATATTCCTGATGAAGGACAAGTCAAAACATTCGAATGGGCATTTAAGATATGCAGAAAATAGGGCATGATATCGAGTCTAGCTACAAGACTCATAAATAAAGAAAAGCGTTTCATGGGCATTTAATTGTTTGCTTGTTTTGTTTTTCAATTTTGTTTGTGTGTTTATATATCTTTTTCATTGTTGTTTATTCTCATGTTTGGTTTTGTGAAAATGATTTATTTTGTTTTTAAGATCGTCTTAATTGCATATAAAGGTATTTTACAAAAATATAAGTGTAGGGAAGATCACATATATTTTAAGAACATGCATGAACATGAGATTAACAATAATTGGAATTGTATATATTTGTGTGTTTGGTAGAGTCAAATGCTTGTATCCAGTCATAATGGATGTTTTACAGGATTTTTCCGGGTTTTTAATGAGGTACATTTTCCAGAATTTTTCCAAAAAAATGTAGCAGACCCTTTCTGTCAGGACAACCTGACGGCGTCGGGATTAAAGCCCGACGGCGTCAGGCAATGTGGAAACAGATTATCAGTTTCGTTTTCTGTGTAACTTGTGATTTTTGAAAACTTCTAATTCTTAATTTTCCAGAAAAATTGCAAACATCCATTCCACAAGCATTATATCTTATTCGCTTTCTAGTTTAGTTTTGTTTCAAATATAGTTTTACCGCCGATTTTACGCGAGGTTTCATTTTGTTTTCTTGTAAGTGTGGAGGTTATATTAGACAAGAAGAAGAAATACGTATTGGAAGCACTTATTACTTATTAGTTCTTCTTGGAGGAGAATTTAACCGCAACTTCATACATATCCTACCGAGCTAATCAAGGGAGTACTAGTTTCTTTCTCTTTTACTTACCTTCCTTTATCATAACTTTGATACTTTCGGGGAACATTGGGGACAATATTCAGTTTAAGTGTAGGGAGGAAGAATAAAACGGGAACTTAGAAACTATTCACTCATTTGATTTTTGTCTTGTCCTTGGTAAATTGTGTAATAAACTATGAGAAATATTTGTTAGGGTAATTTTAACACCAAATTTAAAATTTTTATGGCATTTACGAGTAAAAATTTAGTCTTAATAAAGCGTCTCATGGATAGGAATTATATGACTAGCACAAAAACCGTTTACCACTCAAATTCCACCGCAAAAATGTGAGGTTCGCCCCTAGATCTTTAGAAATAAAAGCATTCATCTTTAATGCTTAGTGAGTGTACCGGTAGTATAATAGATTCTAGAACTTATTTTGTGATGCATTCCAAGATCGTTAGTGAGACTACATTCATGTAGTTAGGATTAACTAAATGATAAGAGGCATTAGGATAACCCTTGTTTTAAACCTGTAAATTATTTATCTCATCCACATCGGTTGAGTAATTTTCCCCACACCCTTGTGATGTACTCATCTTACCCCTAGTTAACCCCTTAGAGCCTATCGTTTTCGCGGTTCTCGTGATGTTCCAGTTTCCGAAATATCAATGAAGAGCGTTGTTTACAATCCACACCCAAATCGACTTAGCCTGCCTTATATGCACTCACCTTTAATGCATTGTTGTAATCATTGTTAAAACCTTAGTTCAATAATCTAGTTACTTGCATGTTGCTAAGTCGAGTATATCATTTGTATACAGTTTTGGGACGATTGGGACGATTGGGTTAAAGTAATATTTTATGGAGTAACGGGAAAGAACGTTAAATTCAAATTCCCTTTGTCGACGTAATTATGTACTCCAAGTGTTTTGATCTTTTCAATTCGGGTCAATTAGTGTTAGTGAAATAAAAACTCAAGTGTAGGGATGCTCCTATAAATCCCTTTATTTTGATGTTATCGTAGAGGATGGTAGAGTAAAAAGGTATGAAAAAAATGAAAAAAATGAGAAAATGTGAAAAAAAAACATACGGGCTACCATCCTACATCTATCTTTATGTTTATGTTTTCAAGTTTATGTTTATGTTTTGTTTCAAGTTATTTAGTGTTAGTGAGTCGAGTCTTGACGTAGCAACACCACTCTTTACATGCTTGTAACATAAGATTTTTGACTTGCCACCACTAAATATCCCCTTATCCAACAAAATCCTTTACTTCCCTACCCTAAGCCTAACATTACAACCCTTGTAAATACCTCTTAGATAGTTATTCGTAGGTGCTTACGCCAATACGGTGGTGGTTTGATATATTTAAAGCCTATGGTAATCTATGTACTATGCCAGGTAATGAGTGTTTATCTTCCATTTCCTTAAATGTTATATTTCATATAAACCCGAGAGATGAGAGATTCCAAACACCAATTGTGAGGTGATAGTGTATAATTTCCGTGCTTTTTATGACTATTGTGGCACTTGTATTTGTTGTAAACTATTCTAAACCAATGCTACATGACCCCTAACTTATAAATTTATTAGCCAAAAAGCACATTTGCTTGAGGACAAGCAAATTTCAAGTGTAGAGATATTTGATAAGGATTTAAAACATACATTTTTAGGGGGTCATTTAAGCCCTAAATCGACACATTTTATATCCATTACTACTTAAAATCGTTCATTTTCACATTTTAGGTCTTTTGGAAGCAAAATGCTGGAATGAAGCATATTTGGATGAAAAAAAGCGAAAACATAAAGAAAAAGGAAAAGTAAAGATCCAAGGCAGTTTTTCAAGCCTGACGACATCCTAACCAAAGGGAGACGCTGTCCCTAAGGAATAAATCTAATTAGATTGCAAGCGATGGCTTAGGTGAAATTTTGGTTCTAAAGCTAGACGGCGTCATGCCTAAAATTTGGAAGGCGTCTCCCTTGTTTTCTACACCAGACGCCCAAGAACCATCTCAAGACGACGTCCTTCATGAAGACAGACGGCGTCACACTCATCAACTGACGCTGTCCCAACGATGACTTGGCCCAAACGAAAGCCTAAAGACGGCGACCTGACGACGTCACCAGCAATAGGCGACGCCGTCGCACTTGTAAATCTATATATAGAATTCGATTTTTCTGCATTTAGGGAGGTAGAATTTTGGAGAGCAAACCCTAACTCATGTGTAGTCCGACTTGGACAATATTTATGGTTCCTGATGAGTGTCTAAATACTCATCATTTTTATACCAATTAAACTGCAAAAACATCTGAAAACACTCAGAAATGCATCAAAATGATAAAAATATCACAAATAAGTGTTTTATGTGTTTTAAATGCAAAAATATCAAAATCGGTGAAAATGTATCAAGTTTGCATAATTGGCGCTTTAGTCCCCAAGTTTCAAAAGTTGTCAAAAAGCAGTCCTCGCAAAACAAAATAAAGAAAATATCATTTCAAGTCCCTAGGATTCATGAGTTGTCAAAATTGGTCCTTGAGATTTAAAATTGCAAAATTACAACTTAGGTCCCTAAACTTTGAAAATTGTCACAAATAGTCCTTTGAAAGTTTGAAAATGTCAAAAATGGTCCTTGTACTATTGAGACTTGTCAAAAGTGACCCTTGAAACAACTTTGGGAAATTGGCAGAAATGGTCCTTCAAAAATCAGAAATTGCAAAAAGGTCCTTGTATCACTAAACCAACCATTATGACCCCTGCCATATTCATTTTTGGACCCCTGCCATTACAATTGTGACCCCTTCCCTATTTTTGGACCCCTGGTCAAATCCAGTCAAATACACCTTTCCCTCCACCACTGCTTATCTCCTTCCCAACTTGCCCTGCACCTCTCACCCATCACCTCACCTTATCCCTCCCCCCTCATCATCATATCTACCAACCTTACACACCACAATTAATGCCACCCCTAGTTGCAAATTCAGAAGCCCCAGAGGTCAAAACAGCTTTCCCGCCAAAAACTGATCAAACGGCCAAAAGTGTTTCTACTCATCCAATGGCTAAAAAGAATGATGGGATTTGCTCAGAGAGGTGAGAGAAGGTATCTGGTGTATAAAAGAGAAGGAAGAGAAGCAAAGAGAGTGGTAGAATTTAGTTTTAAAATTTCCTATATGTCGTTTTTAAGTTAAATGTTTTAGTTTAAGTCAAAAGTTGTAATTTCAAGTTGAATTGTATCAAATTAAGTTATTCCAGTGTATTAAGGCTATTTTCAAGTATCAATTCAAGTTGTATTAAAGTTTCATGATTTTGAGTTTACTGTTGAAAAATTCAGCTTCATGTACTTAATTTCAGGCTTCTAGTAGCTTAGTTTTAAATCCAAATAAGCTTATTTGAGCTGTCCATAGCTTTTGGGAAGCTTCTAAATCAGTTTTAAGCAAAATATCATGTTGGTCAACAAAAGTCAACTGAGGAAGCAAAATGGGCATGGAAATGGTTATGGGTTGATGCAGAGCTTGGATGGGTTGGATTAGACTAGTTTAATGTAGGATTGGTTCTGGTTTGAGTTGCTAATAAGCTGGATAGCTTGTGAGTACTTTACTTGTTTTCAATATTAGTGTATTTTTGCATAATCTTTATCTGTCTTTATTCACTATTAGCTTTAGTATTAGATATGATCATTTAACTGTTATTAAGATAGCTTGATTCAGTTTCAGAGTTAGCTTAAGCTAACTCAGTTGTTAGCTCAGTTTAAATTGCAAAAACATTCTTAAAATGGTGTTTGGATCAGTTGGCTTGGTTGATCTCAAGCTTTGGTTTGTGCTTCAAATCTGTTCACTCAGTCTCAAATAGGTCATTTGAATCATTGTAGTTTTTAGATTGCCTGCACAATCACTCAAAGTCAAAATCCATCTTAATATGTTCTCATTTCATGTCTGTTAGAATATTTGGAAATCAAAAGCTTGTTTAGTGTTTAGAATTCATAGAGGTAGCTTAATATAGCTTTATTTTATCTTAAAACATCATAATCATTCAGATAATTAAGATCAAATTTCAAATAAGTCAACTTTTTCATTACTGTCAAAAGTAAAAACAAGTGATAACTCAGTTTTTCACCAAACTAGAGAGATTTATCATAGCTTCATTTCTGGTCCAAATCCAGTGAAACTTTGGATTTTAAAACTTCAGTTGGTCAAGTCCCTTATTATGATTTTTATATATTTTTAGAAATTTATTACAAGCTCCAAATTAGCTTATCAAGTTGGGCAAAAGTGCCCTGTGCACAGGGAATTGAACTGAACAGGTGTTGTGCAGTTCTTGCAGAGCTTGTCACAAGCTCATTAGAGCTTCTCTTGGTCTGGTCTTTGGTTTACAAGTAGCTAACCAGGTCTACTTTAGATTCCAATATCTGGTTTCAGCTTCCAGCTTATTGGGTAGCTTATTCTTAAGCTACAAAGTGGTAGCCAAAACTGTTTTTAGCATTTGATTTGGTAATAGTAAGAAAAAAAAATAATAATAACAAATAGAAAAGAATAATGGCTCGAATCGTATCGACGCCAATCTACGGTAGCAGAGAGAAGGTTCCATCGAACAATTATTTATTTCGTGGTACCTCTTCGCTTTTTTTTTTTTAAATCAAAGGGGAGGCGGTGTGGGAGAAATGACAAGAAGATATTGGAACATTAATTTAGAAGAGATGATGGGCAGGAGTTCATTTGGCCACGGTACTAGGAAATGGAATCCTAAAATGGCACCTTATATCTCGCAAAAGCGTAAGGTATTCATATTATAAATCTTACTAGAACTGCTCGCTTTTTATCGAAGCTTGTGATTTGGTTTTGATGCAACAAGTAAGGAAAACAATTAATTGTTGGAACTAAAATAAAGAAGTCGATTCAAGTAGCATGAAATGCAATAAGGGCTAGGTGTCATTATGTTAATAAAAATGGCTCGGTGGTATGTTAACAAATTGGTCCACTACGAAACGAGACTTCATAAGTTTAGAGACTTGAGAACCGAACAAAAAGCAGGGGACTCAACCGTCTTCCAAAAAGAGATGCTACTATGTTGAAAAGACAATTATCTCATTTGCAAAATATCTGGGGATTAAATATATGATGGGTTACCCGATATTGTAATCATCGTTGATCGGCACGAAGAATATACGACCCTTCAAGAATGTATCACGTTGGGAATTCCAACAATTTGTTTAATCGATACAAATTGTGACCCTGATCACGCAGACATTTCGATTCCAGCGAATGATGACACTTAAAGTCAAATCATCAAATCATAGCAGTTTGCAATTTAGAGGTTTAGGATAGTTGTATTTAGTTGCATTTGAGTAGTTTCAGCTTATTAGAGCTTCTGTGTTAGTTTGGTGCTTATTTGTAGCCTTTGGCTTATTCCAAGTGCTTATTTATAAGCACTTGTAACTGCAGTTCCATAATCCTACACATAAGCCACTGTTTTTATATTTTTCATAGAATCAGAATATTAATTTAGAGTTTTCCTGAATTTTTCATATTTTTCTAGCACTGTTTGCTATTTTTCTTCATTTAAAACAGTTTTTAGGCATTTTAAATAGCTTTTAATACAATTAAATCAGAAAAACTTCAAAAAATAAGTTTTCATTTTCCTAGGTTAAGATAAATATAAAAAGTAAAAAATTATTTTTCCAGATTTTTCTTAGTTTAATTTGTAATTTTAGCAATTTAATTAGTTAAAATAGTTTTAATTCATAGAAAATAGAAAATAATCGTAAAAATATAAAATAGTTTTGAAAATTCTCTTTAGTTATTTTAGATTTTCCAAGTCATAATTTCATTTTTCTAGGTTTATTTCATATTTTCTTGTATTTTAGGGTATTATTAAATAAGTAAAAATAGTTTTTAATTAATAATAATTAGATAAATAGTTTTAAAAATAATTTTTCTTTTTCTAAAAATTTTCTCTTATCATTAGGTTTGTAAAAATGTCATTTTCATATTTTTAGGATTAATATTGTTTCAGTTCACATTTTCTTTTGTACGTCACGTAGTTTTTAATTTAAGTTTTATAAAAGAAAAATCAAAAACATTAGATTTTACAAATAGTGATAGCGTTTATTTAATATAGTTTATCTTTTTAATTTCCTTTAATTTGCATTTAAGCCCCTGTAATTTATAAACTTTCTCTTTAGGTATAATTATTCACAATCATATATCTTTTCCCGTTCAAATTCTCTCGATCACTACACGTTTGATTATTCTCGCACAGCTCGTTGGGACTTAACGACCTGGGGAAACACTATACTCTCCTGATCTTCATTGCATTGGTGTCTGAACTGTTTTAAGTTTATTACGGTTAGCCATTCACAAGTGGCTAGCTTGTGTGATAATACTTGACGGTTCGGGACCAATCAGTTCCATACCCTTTTTTATATCATAAGATAATTTTGTTACTCCGTCATATCATTATGTCTACCCTATGTTTAATTGTTTGTGTGTATGCTTGCTTATTTATCATAAGTAGCTAAATTACTACTGTGTTTTCTTAGATCTATGAAACCTAGTTGTTAATTATTGTTAGGTTGTCTCTTATCTTGATTGCTAGACGCTAGAGTAGGGAAAACTGGCTTCTTCTTTAATTGTTGCGAGCTTGAACGTCCAAAATAGCAAAAAGCTTGAGAGTGCACTTGAGCCATCGTTGTGTTTATTGCGTGAGTTGATAATAGAGTATTCGGGGGAGATACTACGGTACTTGGCGATCCCGAGTAGTCTAGAGGAGAGTTACAATTCATAAAACTATGGAATTAGGCACCCCCTATGACTAAACGGAATACAACACACAAATTAAGATGAGGATGTGATAATTCAACCGACCAATTAGAGATAACTAGGGAGTAAGAACATCTAAGTAAACACACTTTTAATCATCATAAGAGCACACTTAACAATACATAGCCTATCTTTACTTTCCCATTAGTTAGTAGTTTAATTATAAAGTAGTTAAAATTGGTAGAAGTACCACCCCCAATCCTATACCCTGAGATATTTACCTTGCTTTCTAAAAAACATAAAAGACTAAAAAGAATATCCCTCAACCTTAGTTTCTCGTCATACATCTCTTCCTAGCATCTATGTTCACCTAAAGAACGATCAACCCCCTGAGCTTACCCATACTACACTGTAACAATTAGGTACACTGTCTAGAGGGTTGTAAAGCTTACTCGTAGAAAAGGAAGTCTTTCGAAATCGAACCCACGCATCAGTGTAAAATGGCCGTAACTTTTGGTATCTTATGGGAGTTGGTGATTCGGGATAGCCAACTTGGGATTGTTGATGATGTTGATTGAGGTATTTTTGAGTCTTATTCACGTGTCACTAAAGCGTGTGTTTTCCGTGTTAAAGCGTGAGTAAAGTCAATGATAGATGTCTTCGATCGGGTTTGTGGTAAGGCAATGATTGGTAACATTGGTTGTATTAGACTTAATCTATTTGTTTGTTTATTTTCTTTTTACGCCAATTATATATGTCCCCATGCCTTATCCTTACCCTTACCAAGTTACTTTATCCATTGTTAGCTTTCGAGCATCCGAATCTAGTAATGGCTTTGTGAAAATATCTAGTGCATTAATAGTTTAGTGACAATCCAATTTTGAGTAATCGAATGATACACTAGTGATCTAGTGTGTATTTTTGTGATCATCATTTATGTAAATGACGTGCCAGCGATCCATGATATGTTCTAGTGACATCCGTTGTTTGAGTAAATCAAGAATATGCGCTAGCGATCTAATATGTTTTTGTACGAAATGTTTAAACATAAGCCCGGTACTACCCCTAACCTTAACATATTTAATCCATTTTGTCTTTAAATTTGGTTATAGTTATAAGACTCTAATGGTAGAGATATGTATCCTTGCCAAGCCTATGGTAGAATACTCACCACGACTATGTAATTGAGTGTACCACTAAATATACACCTTATACTAGTTTTGAGAGATGCGGAAATTCGTAAGGTGTAAATGGTTATGCACTATTGGTTAAGTAATATACTTTGATGCTTAATTCCTAAACCAAGGTTTGGGATGTTTTTCTAGTTACTTTAATCTAAGGTCTACTTGGGGACAAGTAGAAGTCAAGTAGGGGGATATTTGATAACATCAAATGTATACTATATTTATGGATCATTTATCCCACATATATTGCTCATTTATTATATGTTTATTACTGAATTGATACTTAATAGCTTACTTTTATGATTTTCATTATTTATGGAGCAATAATGGAAAAGACACGGAAAAGCACATAATTTGGAGCTTTATTGATGAATCTGTATGCAAACTGTGAAGAGCATACGACGTATGTAGCTTTGGTCATACGCCGTACTAAAGATATGAAGAAATCACTAAGTATTTGGTGAATATTGAAGGCATACGGCGTATTTAACTCTAGCAATACGCCGTATCTGGAAACTCTACAGTCAAAGCCCAATCAACGTATGAAGGCATACGACGTATGAAACTGTGGACATACGCCGTAGTGAATATATTATCCCCAGTCCAAGTATATCGCAGATTTGAAGGTATACGGCTTACTCAACTCTGGTCATACGCTGTATGCACAATATGCTTTGGAATATTCTTTCTTCATTAGCACTCAAGATATCTGGAATACGGCGTATTGAGTATTTTAATACGCTGTATCGTGCCTTAATTAGCAACTATAAATGCAAGCCCTAGCCGAGCTTGTATAAAATCATTCACTCACCAATCATCACCACAATAGAGTTCCACCCCAAAATCAGTCCATGAAGTTAGGAAACCAAGAAGAGAGGTCCCTGTATCATCACATTAGGTTTAATCATTCGATAGCGCTATGACTTGTATTTCGTTTGATTTGTCTTCTTGTGCTTTTATGTACATTATGGGCTAACACCCTTGGGTGTTAGCCTTGTTATGAATACTTTGTTAATATCATTTCTGTTTATTTAAGATATCTTGTTTTGTATTGCTTAGTTTATGTGATTATCTCTTGTATATGCTCGTTTATATGTTTATGTGATTTAAGTCTAATATTGCATGGACCAAGTGGGTATTAGATATATGTTGCATGAGAATTTAAGTTAGCATCACTCTTCATGCATGGACCAAGTGGGGAGGAATAGGTATCGCATGGACCAAGTGGGTACCTAGACAAATCACATAGATTAGATGTCACCTCTTAATGCATGCTTGTAGTTGAATTAGTGCATCGATCAAATGGCCTAGGAGATTACCCATGTAGTGGCTAGATGCATGGACCAAGTGGTCTAGCCTAGGATAGATAAGGGTACGGAGGGTATTTTCTGGACCAAGGAGATATTATCTTTACACCTTTATGTCACTGATACGTTACATGTAAATTATTGCACTAATAAATGGAATGCCATGACATTGTAGGATTAATATAGCTAACATTTACTTTTTTATCTTGATCTCCTTAATTGTATATTAATTAGTTTACTTTATTTGTTTTATTAGTTTAATTAATCAATGAATCAAACCCGTGATATAACTTGTAAAATACATTAGATTATTACCTAGGCGTACTATTCCTGAGACCGAACTCGTGCTTACCCCACTAGTTACATCCGACAGGGTACACTACCCGTGAAGGTGTGCGTCTATCAGGTAAGTCCGGCAAAATATAAATTTAAAACTTGAATTCTAAAAAGAGCACATAACGACACGCTCACATCAGCGTCTCTCTAAAATAGCAGCCACGGTAAAAATTTGGACACCCGCAACAGGAGCTGAATATGCAACATCAATCCAAGGATTATTTAGCTAGTATTTTCACAGAAGCAATAACTGTAAATGCACCAGAGCAATTAGGGAATATTCAAGTCACTAAAAGGGCCAGTTATATCAGAGTCATTATGTTGGAGTTAAGTCGTATAGCTTCACATTTGTTATGGATTGACCCTTTTATGTTTTTCTTATCAATGAATAGATCTCTTTACTTGTATGACTTAAATGTCTTGTATTTCTCGAAAAAGTGATTCGATTGATGGGATTTGATATGATACTTATGAGATCGATGGGATTGATATTCAAAAATTTCCTCTTAAAGCGTATTGATTTGACCTTGGGACCACCACCCAATAACATATTACCACCTACGGAATCTCCTTATTGTTTCAGAGCAACTAGAAAGAGATTCTTTAACTAGAAAGAATTCGGTTATGATGTAGGATACCTATCCAGAAGTCTTCCTAACTCAATCATAGATGATGGAATCATCAAAGATTTGACCTTCTTGAATTCTGTCTTTAACTCACTAGAGGCCTCGGAAAGAAAGAGAAGATGTGTACAAACGAGATATGCATCAAAAAGAAGAAGGAAAAGGATTCCATATAGGATCTCCCGGGCATTTTTCAGATGTGTCAATATCAATGGTGACTCTTTATTTCGATGACTCATTTCTTCGGACAGAAGAAGATTATGGAAAAACTTACTCGAAATCTCACTTATCAGATTCCATTGTCGAAGACATAATTGTTTTGAATAATTCACCATGATATATCTGATCCATGCATAATATCATGAAAAATGGATACATATTTTTTACTGCTACTTAGTATTGGCAATAGGTCTGAAAAAGAATCTAAAAATAAAAACTTTAGATATTGTACAATTTCGAAGTAAGGAACTATGACATATATGTTTGGAATAGATTCTATTTTGAGAGAGTTGAAAATAAGCACTATCTCCTTCTCGTTGAAAAGTTCTGTACATCTTACCTTAATCATCATGACTCTCGAAGTCATGCGTGGTAGCAATAACAAACCAACTATGACGAGTAGTGGGGTGATGAGTGTCTAAATACTTATCATTTTTGTACCATTTAAACTGCGAAAACATCTGAAAACACTCAGAAATGCATTAAAATGATAAAAATATCACAAATAAGTGTTTTATGTGTTTTAAATGCAAAATATCAAAATCGTGAAAACGATAAAATTTGCATAATTGGCGCTTTAGTCCCCAAGTTTCAAAAGTTGTCAAAATACCCCTGTAAAACATAATAAAGAAAATGTTATTCAAGGTCCTCAAATATTTTAAATTGTCAAAATGGTCCTTGAATAAATCTTTGTCAAATGGCAGAAAAGGTCCCTCAAGTTTCAAAAATGTCAAGTTTGGTCCCTGGAAATTTGAAAAATGACAAAGCTGGTCCTTGTACTATTGGAACTTATCAATATTGGTCCCTTGTCACAACTTTGGAGAAATTACAGTTTGGTCCCTCTAGTTTGGCATAATTACATTTTGGTCCTTGTAATACTAACCTAAGTCAAGCCTTGTCAAAATGTATTTAGACCCCTGCCATTTCACCTTTTTGGACCCCCTGTCACACCCTTTTTGAACCCCTAGTCAAAACAAGTCAAACAAACAGAGGTTTCCCTCCCAATTGGGTTTCTTCCTCACCACTTGCCTGCTACTCCTCTGCAACCCACTCTCCCATCACCTCAGCCCCCTTATCTCTTCCACATCAACCCCTCATCATCACACCTCTCCCCCCTACCTGCAAAATTCAGAGCCCACAGGTCAAATACCTTTTTCCCGCCAAAATCATCAAATGGCCAATATGTTTAAAACTCTCCCATTGGTCAAAAGAAGTGGTGGGATTTGATCTAGAGGACACGTGAGACTTTTGAAGTATAAAGAGGAAGAAGAAAGATGAAACAAGGCAAGAGTTAGTTTTATTTTTTCACATGTATGTCGTTTTCAATGTTAATGTCTTAGTTTAGCTTAAAAACTTTAATTCTCTCGCTCTTATGTACTAAACTTAAGGTATTGTATCAATATCATCTGCTTTCAAGTTCTATTTCAAGGTTTCATTTAAATTCCATGTTTACAATTCCATCAAGGTAAATTTAGTTTTAAACACCTATGTTTAAGATTCAAACAATTTCTTTGAAAGCTTAAACAAGTTTACTTAAGTTATTTATAGCTTTTGAAAAGCTTTTGAATCATTTTCAAGTAGATGTGGTACATGGTCAACAAAAGTCAACTATGAGCTCATATTGCAATGGAATTGGATATGGTGGATGCAGAGGTTGATTTGGGTTAAATTAGCTTAGGATAGAATAGGTTTGGGTTTGGTCTTAGCCTCAAAACAAATTGGAAACCCGCGAGTGTCTGTTTACTTTTTCATTTTTAAGCATTTTGCATATTATGATTGTATATGTATACAGTCACCAATGGTTGAGGTCTCATTTAATTAGTTGTTTTAGGTCTAGTGAACTTAATTTGGTCAATATAGCAAGGTGGTTCAAGAGCCTAAGTGGTTTTAATTGCTTATCGATCAATAAAGGTGTGTTTGGATTTGAAGTTAAACTGTCTTGAAGCTTATTCACATGCACTCTTGTTGTCTCGTGGCTTGTTTAGTCTTAATATACTCACTGAGTCATTAATTTGTGCTCGCTAACAACAAAAGTCAAAAACCCATTAATCTACCTCAACTGCCATCGTTAAGATTTTGTCTAATCATACTCTAGTTTTGTGTCTCAAATTCATAGAACTAGCTTTCCTTAAGTTTATTTCATCATAATATATCATTTCAGTCCTTAAATTGATCCCAAAGTTCATGAAAGTCAACTTTCCACTTTGCATCAAAAGTCAAAATCTCAAAACTCGCTTTTGAGCCAAATGGGATGAATTTTCACAAGCTCATTTTAAGCCAAATTCAATGAAACTAGTGATTTTAAAAGTCATCCTGGTCTAATTTCTTATGGCTATTTTTGTAGATTTTTGCAATTTTTTCTATAAGCTCAAACCGGCTTGTCAAATTGGTCTTAAGTGCCTGTGCAGGCATTGATCCGCATGTGTCTTGTGCAGATCTTGCGACCTTGCACGAGCTCTCAAAAGCTTGCCTAGGTCTCAAATTTGGTTTACAAGGTCTTACCTGTGTCTAGTCTAAGTTCCAATTGTCGGTTTTCCATTTCAACTTATCTAGCAAAATTGTGCATAAGCTCAAAGTCGCACTAGAAACTGCTTTTTTAGCTTAAATCTCAAAACATCAAATCTGTTGTTTTTGCAATCCATGATTAGGACTTGTTGATTCTTGTTGCATTTTAGTTATTTTAGTATATTTAAGCTTCTGCTTTGGTTTGGTGCTTTTGGTGCCCATTTGTTATTCAAGTGCTTATTTCAATAAGCACTTGCACATCGGCCCATAATTCCACACATAAGCCCTTGTTTTTCCATTTTCTTAGATTCCTTATATTATTTTAAGCTTTTCCTGAATTTTTCAGATTTTTCCAAGCTTGTTTGATATTTTTCGCATTTAAATTAGTTTTAAGCATTTGTAAATAGCTTTTAAATACTAAAAATTAAGAAAAGGTTCAAAAATTATTTTTCATTTTTCTTAAGTTTAGATAAATATAAAAGACAAAAATATTTTTTCATATTTTCTTAGTTAAATTTGTATTTTAGATAATTTAAGTAGTTTTAAATAGTTTTAAATTCCTAGAAAATAGAAAATAATCGAAAAATACAAAATAGTTTTGAAAATTCTATTTTGATATTTTAGATTTCTAAGTCATAATTTTATTTTTCTAGCTTTATTTCATAATTTCTTGTATTTTAGGTTATTATTAAATAGTTAGAAATAGTTTTAATTAATAATAATTAGATAATAAGTTATAAAAATAATTTTCTTTTCTATAAATCTTCTTATATCATTAGGTTTGTAAAATATCATTTTCATATTTTTAGGATTAATATTGTGTAAGTTTCACTTTTTATTTTGTACGCTACGTAGTTTTTATTCGCTTTTATAAAACATAAAACCAAAAACATCATTTTGCAAATAGTGATAGCGTTTATTTAATATTTTTATCTTTTAATTTTCTTTAATTTGCATTTAAGCCCCCGTAGTTTATGGGCTTTTCCTTAGTTATAATCGTGGTCATATTCAAATCTCTTTTCCTGCTCAAATCTCTCGATCACTACACGCTTAGCTATTCTCGCACACCGTTGGGACTTAACGACTGGGAAACACTATACTCTCCCGATTTTAATTGCAATTGGTGTGTGAGCTGTTGTAAGTTCCTTACGGCCGTCATTCACAAGTGATCTGCTCATGAGAAAACTTGACGGTTTTGCACCAATCAAATTTTACGCCACGGGGAGCAAGTATAATAGTCTTACGCTTATTAGATTAGTGATTTGAATAATCACCCTTGTTCATACCATCTATGAAATCAAAACCCAAAAAGATTTTCATTCTTTTTTTACAACATGTTTTCAAAAATACCAAAAATATTCCTCTTTACCCTCTTACCCTTTTTGATTCTTTATTCCTTTACCTCTATCCATTTGATTCTTTTCTCATGGAATCTCTCGACTACGACGACTCGGGACGGTCGAAAAGCTTCGACTTTATCACAAATGTCTAGAATTCGTGTTGTTCGTGAAGATCCATTAATTCTGCGTAGGGAAATAGAAAGAGAAACCGGGTGACAAAGGACCGTACTTCCTCTCGATAAAGGAAGTGCTAACACGTCCAACCTACGGTTATCCAAAGATCTAATCCTCAATTGCTCCTAAGCCGCCTAGAATTGATTCTAAACTTTCACGATTTACGGTTAAAAGCAAACATGCGAATCTGGACCGGTGACTAGCAAGAATGACTTGCCTAATCTTCACGCTTCTCAAGAACCGTAACCGAGACCATAACGAAGTGGTGGAAATTGCTAGCTCTCGAGCACACCACTTGTCCGACCTCCGGATTTTTCAAAATGTTCTTCGAGTCTTAATAGTCATTCGGATCACCATGTTGGTTTTGATGATTCTTTGAATAAACAAATTCCTTCTCATAACTCTCAAATAGAATCGCTTATTCTTTGTGTCGGTTGTGGTGAGCCTCTTTCTGTTCACCCCGTCAGCTGGTGTATGTGTGTACAATGTGGAAATGATATCCAGAACGGAGTTGTTTGTTTTGTGGTTCGAGAATTCATTTGATTATGATCCTAATCGAACTCATTTAACGACCCTCAAATTTTTCCAATTACCCACCACACCGACTTATCTTCATATAACCAACATTATCATGTGAATTTTGTGGAGGTCCTCACCAAGGATTTGAGTGTCACCAGAAACACGTTTGTCTATGAACAGTCGGTGATGCTCGAACTTTGTTATGACCAATATCCATATGATTCACTGGTCCAGACTCAGCAGCTTTCTTGTTAGAGAACTGTGGAGGTCCCCATTTCACTCGATTGTCAAGGTGGAATTCATATCCTTGTAACAATTACGACTATCCATATCACGACCAACCTCCACAAGGCCAAATGACTCAAACTCCTCAACAAACCCAACAAGACACTTATCTAGAGCTTCCGGAGTTAGTGAAAAGAGGTGAGGAGTTCAATAAAACCGCATTTCATAATGCTCCCAAGATTTCTTGTGTATATTGTGGGGTCCTCATGATGATTATCAATGTCAACCTTCCGGTTTTGACAAATCTCCACTCCCACAATGTCCCGTCATTCCAAATTCACATGAGAAATCCATGGAAGAATTGCTAGTCAAGATCAGTCGCTAAAATAAAATCCCAAATTGCCTTTGAGAAATCATTAGGGAATCAATTGCAAAAGAAAAAGCACCAGATCTAGCTCTCAATTTCGCTTTATTCTCGATGATGATGATGATGATACACTTGATTCATCAAGTTCATCGATGATATCCCGCCAGCTGAGATTCCATCTCAAACAATCGCTATCACACCCAAGCTCCCACTCACTCCGACTATGGGGACGAGCATCTTGACACCTGTTCTCGAAAAGGAATCGGACGAATTCATAAAGTCTAGTGTTGAGAACCTTGTCCCAATCCCGAGAGAGTCACAGGAACTTCGATCATGTGTGTGATTCTATCTCCCTATCGAGTGTTCAAAAGATCATTTTGAAACTTTCTCCGATGTTAGCGACGATTGTACTTCTCATGGAAACATCGAGTATGTTGAGGCATCACTCCCACGCCCGATGTCGATCATCATCTTGAGGAGTTCACCAATGAACTCACTCACATCAATCCACTCTTTGATTTCGGTCGATCCGGGAGAGACCGAAAGTCTCATTGATAATGATCGACACTCACTTCTTATCCCAACAAATTCAATAGAGAATGTTGATCACTTTGTTCCTAAACATTTAAAACTACTTTCACCAATCCTCTATTTGAATTCGACCCTCAATTCACTTTAATTTCGAGAATCCACTCTTTGATACTCGATTGAGGATAGTGATGAGTCTACAGTGGAACAAGAATTCGCATTTACATCTTGTGATTGATTCTCTTCACGAGGAGTTCGCCGGTGAACTCACTCATATCATATCTCCGCGGAGTATGATAACTCCCAAATTGATCATGACACACCGAGATTTGTCTTGATCACTTAAGCTTAAATGATGAGATTCATAATCCCGAAATTATGGATCCTCCTATGGATGAAGATGAGTTAGTCATGATATTTATCATGATTTTCTATCTCTTCTTCACCTATCCCGTAAGCTTCTCCTGCTTCTTCACTCCTTCGGAATGAAGACATTATCTTTGACCCCGGCATTTCCATGTGCCATTTGTGAGCCGGGTCTCGTCTCAGATCTCATCGGTGTGGAACTTTCACGCATTTCAATGTTTACCCAAACATCTTGAATGAAAGTCCGATGGAGATTGTCTCTTCCACTTACTTCCCATGAACCAATTATTCTGGGTCGAGTCAAGCTAGCGACTCGGTAATCAAAAACAAGAGCTTAACATGGGTTTTCACCGTGTACCACCCTAGTGTGGGGAGATGCCCACATGTTGTATATAGATCTAAAAAAATGAAAATTGTAAATATTAATAAAAGAAAATAATTGTTGTGTTTCTACACTTAGCTAGGTTTATTATCTTTTACGTTCTAAGTTTCGCATAATACCGGTACTTTGAATATTGAGGACATGATTCATTTCTATGGGGGAAATTCGCTAATTTTGATCGTAAATGTACCCTTTTAGTCCATTTTCCCCAAAATGGCCAAAATTTTAAATTTTTTAGTGGAAGTACTATGTACTAAACACAACAAATGGTAATCACCCACCATGTCTAACCCACATAAGGATTGGCTAATCCAGAGCAAACGGCTCTTGGTAAAGATATCTCAAATCCGTTGACGCCACAATTTGCCCAAAATTGTATGGTATTCATTTCACCATATCCTTAAAAGTGAAGAGTTGGCTAGCCCGCAAGTTTATGGCTTGTGGTAAAGGCGTGGAAAAACCATAATTGGTAATCGACTCACCAAAGATAATATTGATAATTTATCTAAGAGTTGGCTAGTCCAGAGCAAACGGCTCCCGGTAAAGACAAATCAAACTGCTGAAAGTCGATGATTTGCTCAAAATCATTTGGTTATCAAGGTACCAAGGTTCTTACTTGAACTGAAACATTTGGCTACTCCGTAAGTAATGGCTTTTGGTAAAGAGATGAAATCCATTAATTTTTCTCTCAAAACATTGCTAGGGACTAGCAATATCTTAGTGTGGGGATTGACGAGTGTCTAAATACTCATCATTTTTGTACCATTTAAACTGCGAAACATCCGAAAACACTTTAAATGCATCAAATGATAAAAATATCACAAATAAGTGTTTTATGTGTTTTAAATGCAAAATATCAAAATCGGTGAAAACGATAAAATTTGCATAATTGGCGCTTTAGTCCCCAAGTTTCAAAAGTTGTCAAAACAGTCCCTCGTAAAACATAATAAAGAAAATGTTATTCAAGGTCCCCGAAATATTTTAAATTGTCAAAATGGTCCTTGAATAAATCTTTGTCAAATGGCGAAAAAGGTCCTCAAGTTTCAAAATGTCAAGTTTGGTCCTCGAAATTTGAAAATGACAAAACCGGTCCTTGTACTATTGTAACTTATCAATATTGGTCCTTGTCACAACTTTGGAGAAATTACGCTTGGTCCTCTAGTTTGGCATAATTACATTTTGGTCCTTGTAATACTAACCTAAGTCAAGCCTTGTCAAATGTATTTAGACCCCGCCATTTCACCTTTTGGACCCCCGTCACACCCTTTTGAACCCCTAGTCAAAACAAGTCAAACAAATGAGGTTTCTCCCAATCGGGTTTCTTCCTCACCACTGCTACTCCTCCGCAACCCACTCTCCCATCACCTCACCCCCTTATCTCTTCCACATCAACCCTCATCATCACACCTCTCCCCCACCGCAAAATTCGAGCCCATGTGTCAAATACCTTTTTCCCGCCAAAATCATCAAATGGCCAATATGTTTAAAACTCTCCCATTGGTCAAAAGAAGTGGTGGATTTGATCTAGAGGACACGTGGAGACTTTTGAAGTATAAAGAGGAAGAAGAAAGATGAAACAAGGCGTAGTTAGTTTTATTTTTTCACATGTATGTCGTTTTCAATGTTAATGTCTTAGTTTAGCTTAAAACTTTAATTCTCCGCTCTTATGTACTAAACTTAAGGTATTGTATCAATATCATCTGCTTTCAAGTTCTATTTCAAGGTTTCATTTAAATTCCATGTTTACAATTCCACCAAGGTAAATTTAGTTTTTAAACACCTATGTTTAAGATTCAAACAATTCTTTGAAAGCTTAAACAAGTTTACTTAAGTTATTTATAGCTTTTGAAAAGCTTTTGAATCATTTTCAAGTAGATGTGGTACATGGTCAACAAAAGTCAACTATGAGCTCATATTGCAATGGAATTGGATATGGTGGATGCAGAGGTTGATTTGGGTTAAATTAGCTTAGGATAGAATAGGTTTGGGTTTGGTCTTAGCCTCAAACAAATGGAAACCCGCGAGTGTCTGTTTTACTTTTTTCATTTTCAAGCATTTTGCATATTATGATTGTATATGTATCTGTGGTCACCAATGGTTGAGGTCTGTTTAATTAGTTGTTTTAGGTCTAGTGAACTTAATTTGGTCAATATAGCAAGGTGGTTCAAGAGCTCAAGTGGTTTTAATTGCTATCGATCAATAAAGGTGTGTTTGGATTTGAAGTTAAACTGCTCTTAGAAGCTTATTCGCTTGCACTCTTGTTGTCTGTGGCTTGTTTAGTCTTAATATACTCACTTGAGTCATTAATTTGTGCTCTAACAACAAAAGTCAAAACTCCATTAATCTACCTCAACTGCCATCATTAAGATTTTGTCTAATCATACTCTAGTTTTGTGTCTCAAATTCATAGAACTAGCTTTCCTTAAGTTTATTTCATCATAATATATCATTTCCAGTCCTTAAATTGATCCCAAAGTTCATGAAAGTCAACTTTCCACTTTTGCATCAAAAGTCAAAATCCGAAAACTCGCTGAGCCAAATGGGATGAATTTTCACAAGCTCATTTTTAAGCCAAATTCAATGAAACTAGTGATTTTAAAAAGTCATCCCGGTCTAATTTCTTATGGCTATTTTTGTAGATTTTTGCAATTTTTTCTATAAGCTCAAACCGCTTGTCAATTGGTCTTAAGTGTTCTGCAGGGCATTGATCACAGTGTCTTGCAAGCAGATCTTGCGACCCATGCACGAGCTCTCAAAAGCTTGCCTAGGTCTCAAATTTGGTTTACAAGGTCTTACCCAGGTCTAGTCTAAGTTCCAATTGTTGGTTTTCCATTTCAACTTATCTAGCGACTTGCATAAGCTCAAAGTTGGCACTAGAAACTGCTTTTTTAGCTTAAATCTCAAAACATCAAATCATTGTTTTTGCAATCCAGTGATTAGGACTTGTTGATTCTTGTTGCATTTTAGTTATTTTAGTATATTTAAGCTTCGTTTTGGTTTGGTGCTTTTGGTGCCCATTTGCTTATTCAAGTGCTTATTTCAATAAGCACTTGCACATCGCCCATAATTCCACACATAAGCCCTTGTTTTTCCATTTTCTTAGATTCCTTATATTATTTTAAGCTTTTCTTGAATTTTTCAGATTTTTCCAAGCTTGTTTGATATTTTTCGCATTTAAATTAGTTTTAAGCATTTTAAATAGCTTTAAATACTAAAAATTAAGAAAAGGTTCAAAAAATTATTTTCATTTTTCTTAAGTTTAGATAAATATAAAAAGACAAAAATATTTTTCATATTTTTCTTAGTTAAATTTGTATTTTTAGATAATTTAAGTAGTTTTAAATAGTTTTAATTCCTAGAAAATAGAAAATAATCGTAAAATACAAAAATAGTTTTGAAAATTCTATTTTGATATTTTAGATTTTTCTAAGTCATAATTTTATTTTTCTAGCTTTATTTCATAATTTCTTGTATTTTAGGTTATTATTAAATAGTTAGAAATAGTTTTTAATTAATAATAATTAGATAATAAGTTATAAAATAATTTTCTTTTTCTATAAATCTTCTTATATCATTAGGTTTGTAAAATATCATTTTCATATTTTAGGATTAATATTGTGTAAGTTTCACTTTTTATTTTGTACGCCACGTAGTTTTTATTCGCTTTTATAAAACATAAAACCAAAACATCATTTTGCAAATAGTGATAGCGTTTATTTAATATTTTTATCTTTTAATTTTCTTTAATTTGCATTTAAGCCCCGTAGTTTATGGGCTTTTCCTTAGTTATAATCATATTCAAATCTCTTTCCCGCTCAAATCTCTCGATCACTACACGTCATATTCTCGCACAAACTGGGACTTAACGACTGGGAAACACTATACTCTCCGATCTTCATTGCATTCGTGCTTAGGCGCTTTTAGTCGACACGGTCCGCCATTCACAAGTGGCGTGCTCGAGTGATTTAGCTTGATTGTTTAGCACGCATCACGGGTCCCGAGCTAAGCCTTGGCTAAACCTTGGAAATATTAATGCCATAATTCCTTTAAAATCCTCCTAGCCGTTATCCTAATGCAATAATTCTAGCTAAAAGAACACCCATGTTGTGGTAATTCCATCCGTAAGGTAATGGCTTACTCCTACAAAGACGTCCTTGTACAATTCTTAAGGCTCTTAATTGGGTAGCATGAGAAACTTTTAATTTATTATGAGCCCAAATGATGGATTCAATAAGTTCTTGCCAAGAATCACGCCCACCGAATAAAAACATTAAAATAAAAGCTCGTAAAAAATGAGCACCTAGGAAAAAATCCATATGCGGATAATGAAGAACTATTCAAATGAATTACCCGGATGCTTGTGCCCATAAGAAAACGCAGAGCCACCTATTAATAGTAATAGAACTCGCATCGAAGTTTCCTCCCATGATATTAGTTACCACTCCTTGATCGCTTGTACCGCCTCAAACATTTGACCGCATTTTCCAACCGAAATGAAATATGACTCACCGAAACACTCGCTAGTCTTCCTAATTACTCAAGCCCTCAACAAAGGGAAGCAACCATCACGGGAGCTAAGATGAGAATTCTCTCTTCTTACTCTATTTTTCATATTATTACTTTTCACACGTTTTCTTAAAAACAATATGTTAGTTTTTTTCGACGCTCTTTTTGTTTTGACAAAAGGGGAGAAGAGAGTTAAACTCAATTCAAACTCTTACAATTTTAGTTTTTCCTTAAAATAATCTTATGTTTTGTCATCAACAAAAGGGGAGATTGTTAATACAAATAAGCCGTAAAACGCTTATTTATAATTTACGATCTTCTAATGTTTTGTCGATAACAAACGTAAAATCATTTTAACGAAACAAATAAAATACGTAAATGGTTTGAGCCAATAGTTTACTAACACACTTACATTTTCATATAAAACACTAAACAAAGTAATAGTGTTTACATTTTATAGATATGCATATGTATAACAACTAGTGTTTACATAATATGGATATGTACTTATATATACTTAGTATATATTGTAATGGGTAAAGTAATGGGTAAAATCTAAGTACTTGACACATTGACTAGATACATTGAATGTAGTTGGATAAAATCCAAAGTCCATGACCCATACCCATGGATCTTGATCCATAACCTATGACCCATTGCATGACATCATGCAAGAAGTCATGTTGGGTATTATCCATGACCCATGGACCTAAACCATGACCCATGATCCAATGTCTAGATACATTGTATCTATTTGGGTACCTGACCCAAAGTCCATAACCCATGATCCGTGACCCATAAACCAAATAGTAAGGAGCATCCACGGATCCCTAGGATTACACCGACGGATCCTCAAGTAAGGGATCCGTGGGATCCGTGGAACAAGAGAGGTTTTGCCTATAAATAGTGAGCCATTTCTTCATTGTAACTCACCCTTTACACATACTTTCTCTTAGTATTGTAAACTTTCTAACCTCGGATCCAAAGGATCTTTCTATGTAGTTTTGTGTTTGTGTGATTCTCTAGGTTCCTCTTAAAGGCGAGATCACCACCTCTTGAAGTTGAGCAAGCTCAAGTCCATGAGTTGTCAAGTCGTCATCATCAAGACTACCAAGTCATCTTGTTGATAGTTCTTTCTTCCTCCTAGAGGTGTTGTGATGAAGGCATTTGTGAAAGGTGCCAAAGGTCCGTGTCGAAGGCATTAGTGAAAGGTGCTGAAGGTTCGTGTCAAAGGCATTAGTGAAGGGTGCCAAGGGTTATGTCAAAGGCATTAGATAAAGGTGCCAAAGGGTCGTGTTGGAGGCATTAGTGAAAGGTACCAAGGGTGTACAATCGATGTGGTGCATCGATGTACAAGATAGTTAGTTTGGGTTAAAGGATATTGATATC
This sequence comes from Chrysanthemum lavandulifolium, assembly GCA_022545495.1. NCBI lineage: Eukaryota > Viridiplantae > Streptophyta > Magnoliopsida > Asterales > Asteraceae > Chrysanthemum > Chrysanthemum lavandulifolium. The sequence continues at coordinate 119,380,496 of CM040240.1, forward strand.
CTTGATGATTTTGTAATAAGGAGTGTGTCTCCTTTGGGATAGGTGTTGTGTAGTGTTGGGTAGTAGTTCCACCTTTGTAATGGAACTTGGTATCTAGCCTTGTACTAGATAAAGTGTAGGCGACATTGTGATAGGTTTGGTTCTACCTCGTGGAAGAACCCGGTGTCTAGCCTTGTAACGGATAAAGAGTAGGCGACGTTGTGAAGGCTTCTCCGCCACAAGGAGCTGTTGTGTAGTGATTACGAACTCTCGAGTAGGTGACTCGGGGAGTGGAGTAGGCAAGGAAGGTGTCCTTGTAGCCGAACCACTATCAATACTCGCGTCGTGGTTTTGTGTTTCTTAATCTTTATCTTTGAATTACTTATTTATATGATTATCTATCAATATCCAACACACACACTAAATAGATTGACATAAGTCAATCTAAATTGTTTAAAACGAAGTTTTAATCGGTAAAACTATTCAACCCCCCTTCTAGTTTTCCACAATTGGTACCAGAGATTCGTTACCAAGTTTCTTAAAGTATATTGTACTTTAAAAACTTGATACGATCGGTGTATGATTGAAAACTACAAAGAAGGCTTTTACAAAAACAAACACCATGTCTTAAGAACACTTTGGTAGGATGTTGATTGGATGACAACATCAATTATTTTTTTCTTATCTTACAAAATGCACTAACCTTTCTTGTCATTTTGTTTAGTTAAGCTCATTTTAATCAAGCCATAAGAATCCCTTGGTAACAAGATTACCTTTCCTAAGAAGGTATTTTAATCTACCAACTAGATCTCGAAGGAACCGGAGTTGTCTATTGATACTTTTTGTCAAAAGCAAGGGACACTCAAATTTGCATTAAAGGTATGATTCTCTTAAAACTTATCTCTAAACAACATTAGCTTAGAATAAGTATGATTGCATATGAACCTATATGGTTATATTAAATTTTATTTTCTTAGTTTTAATATATGCTTTAGTGATATACATGACTTTATTAGGAAACCTTCTTGCATAAGTGTTTCCCTTCCGTCTAAAATCTAGGTATATAAATATGTGTTATCTTAACTTAAAAATCAAACCTTTCTAATAATAAAACAAAACACAAATCTCAAAAATTCCTCCTTCCCCATAAAACCCTCTTCCGATCATTCCAACACCACCAAACCCCATTTTTCAAATCTTACACTTTCAAAATACCTCTCATTCAAACTTCATCTTCCTCCTCATCTCATTTTGAAAAATTAAAACTAAGGAAGAATTTCATCATCATGGTTTACATCGCCTTCGTGATCATCGTCTTGACACTCATTGCTCTCGTGTATCCCATGATCAAGTTTTCTCATGGAGACATGTACTTTGTGTTGTTAGTCTACATTTGTATCATATATCCAATCCTTTGTATTGCTCTTAGCATTGAAATGAAATATTATTAATGTCTTAGTTTATCTCGTTTATTTCTCATAATGTGTTTGTCATATTTTTTCGTTCGTATCCTTAAAACCTTGACATATTTTCGAAATCTACGATGCATGCTTAAGTAGTAAATATTGACTAAAACACACTCCTTTTTATAAACCTATAAGTTGCAAAAATCAATTTTACGTCAAGATCATTTTTATGTCACACTGCAGATCCACGGATCCCTAATGTTTAACTAGCCGGATCCCTTTTAAAAGGGAACCGGGGGAACCATGGAACTGGGAAACAAAAACTCATGCAACATAAAAACTGCTTCATAAAACTTACCATAAAAGGAAAAACCCTACTAGAATGTTCGAACAAAGTGAGTTAATTGTCATTTTTAATAAAAATAAGGGTAATCAATAAAAACATTAGAAGATTATTTTCACCTATCAAATGTCATCTCTTTTGATGCATCACTTTATCTTAACTTGCTCATGTAAATTATTCATTTCACTTTCATAGATCTCATCATGAGTCATGAGTATGAATTCGACTTTCAACTCACTTGTGTCTACATTCCTAATATCTCTCTTGAGCCTAACACACCTGGCAATCATGTCTGTGGGTTCAATAATCTCGAAACTAGCTCGTTGCTTTCATGAAGGACGTGTTGTTGACTCACCTTTACTATACCAAGAAGGGATCAATACCTCATTTTGAACCATAGGACTAGAAGGCCTTCTCGGTATTAATGAGAAAATTTGTCCACAATTTGTTTTGGAATTCTTCCGTCAAGTTGAACTAGTTCGTAACGAGGATCGATCTCTATCACTAAGGTTTTAGATCAAAAACCAAAAGTTTGTCTTAACTCTTGGGAAATTTGCTCACATTCTCTGAGTTCCAAATCATGGACAATGTGCCTTCGCTGAAGATTGGTCTTTTGATTCTCTCTTCAACTACCGTGAAGAAAACAGTCCATATTGTTCACACATACCTTCCCCTCAAGAATTAACTCGCATTTTATGCACTCCTCAATCAAACTACTCAAATCCAAACATAATCTATACACGTGATATCCGAGATGATCTTAAACCTCTCACAGTCATTCTACGTGAAAATGTTTGGAGTCTTAGGGGAAATCGAGAGATTCTTCCCGCTTGTTGTGCTCACATAATGTATTGTCTCCTAACCCAACAACCATACAATCTCGCCTATTTCTTCGCAAGGCGAATTGTAAACCTTCAAGGCAACAAGAACAAACTAATTCCGTATAGAATGTTCCTAACACGCCTTTATCATCATATCATGTACTTTCATCCTCAATTTCAAAGTCCTTTATATGTACTTGTGAACAAAACAATGGAAACTTTGAACACATCTCACATCACGTCATTCTTCGTCCCTGAATCCGCAAATACTCACCATCCATTTGACGATCCATCAAATGAAAATTCACAAGAAACCTAGTCTCTTCTCCAAATAGATTCAATCCTTAGGATTCATTTTTTATCTCTGTAATATGATCATTCCCATGAAATTAAACATTTATTGATCATTTGATATCTCGCTTATAGATGTCTAATTTATTTAGAAATCACTGGTTTTAATGTACGACACCTAGTGCAAAACCTGCACACTTTCTATAAAGCTACTGATCTGCAGTAGCTGGATCCCTCATTTAGAACTCGCCAGATCCCTCCATTAAGGGATCCGTGGGATCCGGGCAGACATAAGTAGATTTGCAGACCTCCACATATCAATCCATTTCTCCAGACCTTATCATATTAGCCAAACATGATACTTTAGGATCACCTAAGTCCTCCTCAAGGTCAGTGGGTCTTACACTCACTCATAGATAACTTAGGATCATTTTCAAGTTGCTTTTGATTTATCAATTCACAAAAACTCACCATATCTCCACTCCAATGCTCACACATTGTTCCTCACATCTCAAAACACTTAGTTTGATATTTCTCTCAATTTTAGCAAATTGATTTTAGTCATTCTTACCTTAAAATAGGCCAAAAACTGGTTTTTCATTTCTTTTAATTTTTAAGGAATTTTCCAAATTTCTTTTAAGTTATCATCTGATCTCTAGGATTATTTAACACCACCTGACACTCTCAAATTTCTTAGTGTCATCTTTGACCACCCATTGGTACTCATGAAAACCCCATTTTCTTCCATAAAAGACAATCATTAGCTACCATCACTCATTTCTCTTGATCATTTAAGTCCCTCTTCATTTAAGACACATGAGAAGACTGAAACACTCAAGATGTATAGGTACTAGACCTTACAAAACATCATTTTCCTTTCTTTTGGCTGCTGAGAGCCGGATCCCTAGGTTTAGCCTAGACGAATCCCTCATTGGAGGGAACTGACTGCACATACTCAACTAATCCTAGCTAAAACAATAATTTCAAGCTTTTCTTGCTAACTTGAACACTCAATCTTGTCTTAATTGACTTCCTTGATCATTGCAACTCTGAAGTTGACTCTTGTGCATGCAAATCATTGCATTTTAAAGGATCTTAATGGTTTAAGCTTTAAATTCACTTACCAATTCCCTTCCTTTATAAACCCTTTTATTAGTACCTCTAAGTCATCATTCATACCATCATTCTCAGCAACTAAAAGCCTCTATTTCACTATCCATTTATCATTTCATCATGAGGAAAGCTCCTAGTGCTAACTCATCCACCCAAGGACCACCCAAGAAACTTGCTAAGGTTGTTCACGAAATCTCTTCAACCGAATCATCACCCGTTAAAACCACTAATGCTAGAATTCCTTCTCAACCAACTCAACCAATCAAACCAATCCCTAAAAGGATTGTTCCCACAAAACTACCTTTTCCAAACACTACTATACCTCCTAAACCAAACACCCCTATTTCCACTAAATCATCACCTCTAGTACCTAGATGCATATCCTTCACCACTCCATTCTCATCTCCACACCTCTACAACTTAGAGGATTTGCCTTCTAGGCCATCTTATCCTCCACCATTGCCAACATTCTCCTCAATTGAGAGATGTGACAACTCGTATTTTCAGGTCATACTTCAAAACATTTTTTCATGCTTCATCATTTATCGTTTATTGTAAACTGGGTTTACGAGCATCAAATTCACGTAACCGTAATGGTTTAGCTGTGAATTCATGATCATATCATCGAGGACATTTCATATAGACTAAGTTTAGTCTACATTTCATTAACATCATTGTCATCATATTAATTCATGCATGGTTTTGCATGTTTCATTAAACGTATAATTTTCATATTAAATAAACGTTATCGCATAACTAATTATTTTGAACAATTGATCCGTTACTTCCAAAAATTATCCTGATATATTTTTATACTCATATTAAGTTATAAAAATAATATTATGAGTTTACCCATTGTTTTAAATTTATTTCGTATATAAATTGTTATATTTATATAATTACGACGGTTTTATTAAATACTATACGATAGTTATTATTTCACTCAAATTCTGCAAGAAATGTATTTTTATAATTTTTATGACCTCAATATATTTTATCTTGACCCGTTAAAATTTATTTTTAGTTAACGCTACCTTAAATACTCAAATGTGTACACAAGTTACTACTTATACTTAACTAAAACTACATTTACCTTACTTACTTACATATAACCACTTAGTAAAAAAATGTATTTCCATGACCAACTATACCCCTTGTCGACATACAAGGGGTTAGTCATCAAACTTGGACAAATATCTACTACATGTAAATGATATTATACACATTTTACACATACATCTATTATTTACAAAGTGAAATCCATTTTGCTCTTCCTTTTTCTCTTCCAATTCGGCAGCCAAGGAGACCAAAGGAGGATCATCTCAAATTTTTCAAGACAAAGATTTTTAAACACTAGTATCACTTGTTGTATAGGTTTTGCAATAAAACCTCAAGTGATTAGGAAAACCCTTTGTCCTTAAACCTCATCATATTTCTTGTAAGCATTCATATTCATGTTTTTATTTCACATTCATTATCATGGTCATATCATTTTATTTGAGAAACATGCAAGTTATGTGATGTTTATACCACTTTTAAGGTTTTTAAGTGTTAAATATATATAATCCATCCTATAATTACTCCTTGTTATGTATTAGTTTGGTGATGTCTAGAAACCATGACACCTTTAGAAGGTGTATGGTAGGATTAGAATAGCTTTGGAGTTGTTTTGAATGGGTTAGAATAGGTTTGGCGAGAAAACTCATTTCGACAAGTTTGGAAAAGGGTCTGTCCTTATTTTCAAAATCTGGAAAATCCGACAGTGGATAAAAATTTTGGCCTAGATATTTAGAAAATATACTTTAAAACGAAACCGTGGCGCTTGAACGGATTAAAACGGACTTATAACGAAGAAGTTATGAATTTTTCAATTTGGCGACGAAAAATATAATTTTCTCGGAATTTCAAAGAAGTTACGTCAAATTTGTACGAGTAAAAATGAAGCTTAGGCGTTATAAATTATTTCGACTTCTCAAAAATATATAAGTTACTTTGAAACAAAAAGGTTGGAGAACAAACAATTGGAGAACTAAAATCTTGGAGAACAAACATTTGGAGAACAAGTTTTGGAGAACAAACATTTGGAGAACAAGTTTTGGAGAACAAAGTTTTGGAGAACAAAGTTTGGAGAACAAAAATTTGGATAACTAAAATGGTGTACATTTTCTTATAAAAATGATGTCTTCTAGTAAAAGTAAGTTCGCCAAGTATACTTATCAAAATGTCCGATCGTTTGTTTAGCGGAGTTGTAATGAATTAATTACGGTCGCTCAAACTTTGCCGAAAAACCATCCTTAAACTATATTTTGGACTAAAAGTACCATACTTAACCTCTAATTTTCTTTATGTACGAGACCTCTAGGACGAAAACTTAAATGCTAAAACTTTGAGATTATCATACGAGCTTCCCAAAACCGTTGAGTTTGTTTCCTAACGCTCGACGTGCACCATTTTACGACTAGCTTTTAGAGGCCGTTTTTGTCACTTTCATGGAAATATCAATGACATTATTTTACTGACGAAAAGTTATATTTTCTTAATAAATCACCAAATGATTATCGTCGGATATCATTTCAACGTAAATACATGTGAAGTAATTTAAAATGGTCAAGACGTTAAAAGATTATATTTTCGACGAGAAGTATTGTTTTCAAAAATTCATAAGTGGTATAAATATCATCCGAATTGCATGCATAACATTACATCATGACTTATTACATATCATATCATTCATAATAGGTCAGGTTTCGAGATTCACGCTACATTTCAAAGGTATCCACTTTTGCCATTACATCATCATTATCATTGCAACAGTGAGTTTTCATAGCCCCGATTTATTCAAGTTTTACTTATTTCAAACCTACGGGAGAATACATTGCACATCATTTTACTACGATGCCAAGTATATTCAAATTCATTACATTGCCTAAGTTACCTCATTGCCGCTAAATGTCCCCATTTCATAATCATGAACCGTTAATTTCATAGAAGCGAGGTGAGTGGATAGATCTATCGAGGTGACACCTCCATCCGGGTTGGCGGATTCCAACCGGACGGATGCATTTCACTTCATTATCATTATTGAGTTGTTTGGCAAAACACTGCTGGCTCGAACATCACCAAGCTTCGTGTCATGTGCTTAAGCAATTGTATCATTTTGTGGCGACATTGTCATACATAATTTATACTTGTGGTAGTCGTATTAAACATTTACATAAACTCTATGAACTCACTCAACCATTGTGTTGACACTTTTAGCAATGTATTTTCGTGTAACTAAGGCATTCACTTCATGGCATGCATGTGGACATATCATAGAGTCGCGGTGACGACGCTGCTCACATAGGATTTATATACTTTAAAAACATCGCTTGACTTGTATCAAATTTATTTTCGTACATAGTAACTTTCATTTGGGACCTATACTTTGTAACTCGATTATTTTATTAAATCAAACGATGTATTTTCCAAACGACACTTTAGGTCGCTCAATATAACTGTGATTGTGATGCTATGACAATAATCCCGTGAATTCCATTCACACAAAATGTAATTTGGGGTGTGACAAGAGAATAGCGCAATAACAAAACCTTGGTGTTGAAACAGCACTAGCACCGGTATCCTTTTCTCCATCACCCTCAAATAGTCCATTTTGGATTATGAGGAATCAACAACCGGATCACATGGAAGTAGACACATCTCTACCACCACAAGCATCCTTGGTTAAACAACCTCCAAATGTGCCTCCACAAATTCCTCCTTCTTTTGTGGATCCTCAACCTTTCTCATCCAATCTTCCACCTCAAACCACTCCATTTATACCACCACCATTTCCAAGCCATGACAAAGATTTTTATCATTTTCAACATGTTGAAGGCTTAATACATGAAGTACGTGACGAACTACGTTTCATGTTGTATCACCTCCTTGAACATTTCGATGAGGTCAACAAACCTAAATTTCCTTGAGCTTATAATTTCAAGTGGTGCTCTAGTCTTAGGATTAACTTAGATTGATTAGGAACAATACTTCATGTTTGGATTATTTTCTTAGTTTTAGAGTTATGTACATCATTTCTCTCGTTTTTATTGAATGATATTAGATGTTGTATGCTATGTGGTCTTGGTAATATGTTTGGTACCTTAATACATAACTATTGTTGATGTTGACACCACATTTTACATCAATATTGTTGTCATAAGTATGCAGGGAGACGGATCCCTGACTTTTGCCTAGACGGATCCTTCCCGAAGAGGAACCGTGGGATCCGTGCAACAGAAGACCTTTTATACTAATTTAAGTCTCATTTGCAGGAAATTATGCATCATATACTTGTTCTCTAACCTTTGTTTTGTAGATTTTCAATATACACATGAAGACTTTGACATCCTTAACTAGGGGGAGCTTCTTGTCAAAGCAAAACATTGCAAAAACGCTTGCAATACATTCACATATGATTACATTACTACTTGACGTCCTCCTCACAAAGGAGCACTCGTCAAGGGGGAGCATGTTCGTTAAAAAAAACGATACCATTTGCAAACAAAATTTCAAAACACTCGCTTAGTTTTCCTAATTACCTGACGCCCTCAACAAAGGGGAGCACCCGTCAAAGGGGAGCTAAGACGAGAATTCCTCTCTTCTCTTACTCTCTATTTTTCATATTATTACTTTTCACACGTTTTTCTTAAAAATAATGTGTTAGTTTCTTTCGACGCTCTTTTGTTTCTACAAAAGGGGGAGAAGAGAGTAAAACTCAATTCAAACTCAGACGCAATTTTAGTTTTTCCTTAAAATAATCTTATGTTTTGTCATCAATAAAAAGGGGGAGACTGTTAATACAAATAAGCTGTAAAAACATTTATTCATATTTTACCATCTTCTAATGTTTTATCGATAACAAACGTAAAGTCATTTTAACAAAACAAATAAAATACGTAAATGGTTTGAGCCAATAGTTTACTAACACACTTACATTTTCATATCAAACACTAAACAAAGTAATAGTGTTTACATTTTATAGAAATGCATATGTATAACAACTAGTGTTTACATAATATGGATATGTACTTATATATACTTAGTATATATTGAAATGGGTAAAGTAATGGGTAAAAATCTAAGTACTTGACCCATTGACTAGATACATTGAATGTAGTTGGGTAAAACCCAAAGTCCATGACCCATACCCATGGAGCTTGATCCATAACCCATGACCCATTGCATGACATCATGCATGAAGTCATGTTGGGTATTATCCATGACCCATGGACCTAAACCATAACCCATGATCCAATGTCTAGATACATTGTATCTATTTGGGTACCCATGACCCAAAGTACATAACCCATGACCCATGATCCATGATCCATAACCCAAATAGTGAGGAGCGTCCACGGATCCCTAGGATTACACTAGACGGATCCTTCATGTAAGGGATCCGTGGGATCCTGGGAACAATAGATGTTTTTGCCTATAAATAGTGAGCCATTTCTTCATTGTAACTCACCCCTTTTACACATGCTTTCTCTTAGTATTGTAAACTCTCTAACCTCACATCCAAAGGATCTTTCTATGTAGTTTTGTGTTTGTGTGATTCTCTAGGTTCCTCTTAAAGGCGAGATCACCACCTCTTGAAGTCGAGCAAGCTCAAGTCCATGAGTTGCCAAGCTTCGTCATCATCAAGACTACTGAAGTGATCTTGTTGATAGTTCTTTCCTCCCTCCTAGAAGTGTTGTGATGAAGACATTAGTGAAAGGTGCCAAAGGTCCGTGTCGAAGGCATTAGTGAAAGGTGATGAAGGTTCGTGTCAAAGGCATTAGTGAAGGGTGCCGAAGGGTCGTGTCAAAGGCATTAGTGAAAGGTTCCAAAGGGTCGTGTCTGAGGCATTAGTGAAAGGTGCCAAGGGTGTACAATCGATGTGGTGCATCGATGTACAAGATAGTTAGTTTGGGATAAAGGATATTGATATCCTTGATGATGTTGTAATAAGGAGTTTCTCCCTTTTGGGATAGGTGTTGTGTAGTGTTGGGTAGTAGTTCCTCCTTTGTAATGGAACTCGGTATCTAGCCTTGTACTGGATAAAGTGTAGGCGACGTTGTGATAGGTTTGGTTCTACCTCGTGGAAGAACCCGGTGTCTAGCCTTGTACCGGATAAAGAGTATGCGACGTTGTGAAGGCTTCTCCACCACAAGGAGCTTGTGTTGTGTAGTGATTACGAACTCTCGAGTAGGTGACTCGGGGAGTGGAGTAAGGCAAGGAAGGTGTCCTTGTAGCCGAACCACTATAAATACTCGAGTTGTGGCTTTGTGTTTCTTACTCTTTATCTTTGTATTACTTATTTATATGCTTATATATCAACATCCAACACACACACTAAATAGATTGACATAAGTCGATCTAAATAGTTTAAAACGAAGTTTTAATCTGTAAAACTATTCAACCCCCCCTTTCTAGTTTTCCATAAGTATTATTTTTTAGTGCTAAAAATAGTGAATCTCTTGGTGTTGTATATAAATACTTATGCCAATTTTGCGACAATAGGTGTTCAAACTTATATATTAATCTTATATCATATGCTATATATAAAATGATTTTGAATATCAAATTGTTTTTCTATTTTCACCAACTTCTATTAATTAATCGTATTGATTTAGAGATACAAATACCAATGGAGCATTAGTCCAATGGTTGGAGCACTTGTGCTTGAGTCAATTGACCCTGGTTCAAGTCCCATCCTTGGCATTTGCTTCATATAGGTACCCACCTCCGCAAAACCTATGGGCACATTGGAGAGACTTTGTGGAATAAGAGATCAGGGGTCCGAGTCTTGGCTCGTGCTCACTCCAGTTGGTGCCCCACTAGGCCAGGAGAGTTGCCGGAGCTATTCCTTGTGGGGTGGACAATGGCTGGTGCCAAAAGACACTCGGGGTCAAGGTGTTCCCGCCAATCTACACCTTTTGTGGATTTAGAGATACAAATATTACGTGTGATATACGGTTGAAAAACTTGAAATATGTATTTCTCAATGCAAAATATGGTGAATATTTTTAGAGTTCTACATTAGTACTTATGCAAAAAAATTTGAGTGTTCGAACTTACAGATTATTGTTATATCACATGTGATATGTCAAGCGAGTTTGTCTTTAAAAATTTATTATATTTCCTTCAGCTTCTATGAATAAACTGTACCAATTTGGATCTTCACAAATCAAGTTTGATATATGGTTTGAAAGCTAAGGTTGTGTATTTTTTAATGCTAAAAACGATAAATCATTTAAAGTTTTACACAAATACTTACGCTTATGTCACGACATCATGTTAAGGGTTCGAACTTACAGATTATGTTATATCACATGTGATACATCAAGCGAGTTTGCTATAAAAAGGAAGTCTTCTATTTTCTCCAACTTCTATTAATAAACTAAATTGATTTTGAGGTTCAAAAATTATGTGTGACAGATGGTTGGAAATCTAAAAATGTGTATTTTCAATACAAAAAAAATGATAAATCACTTGGAGTTTTACACAAATATTTGTACTTGTTTTACAAAAGCATATTGAGTGTTCGAACTTACAGATTAGTGTTATATCACATATGATATATCAAACGAGATATTGCATTGAGAAAAAAACCAAAAAACCACGAAAACAAAGTTTGTCTAAAGTATATGAAACTACTTCTCTATTGAAAAATAATTAAATGCTCTTCACGATGATCTACTTTATGTGGATTCACGATTTATGAGTTTTAAAAAAGTGAGGGTGAAAGTAAGTTTTAATTAATAATATTAATTAATATTCTACTTTTTCCTTTTATAAATTAAATGATTGAGATTTGTCCTCTTAATAAGCCAAAAAATAAAAATAAAACAGATAATAATTCCCAATTAAACTTTTTTCTTAAATGTAGTCCAAAACAGCCTAAATAGAATTAACAAGACTTGATGAAAGATATCTTCTAATGTCATCATACACAAACAATAATCCCAACATAAAACATAAAAAAATAAATAAATAAATAAATAAAAATTATTGTGACTATCAATTTAATATGTGAGGTCTTATTCAATTTCTGTCATATGTAAACAACATTGAAGTGGTCACATCAAACTTTTAAAGATAAAAGGTTTTACCCGGTTTGAATTTGTGTGAAGGTGAGTTAAAATTTCGTGAATTAGTCAGCCTAAACGTCGGGAACCGTAGTTAAAAAATTAAAAAAAAAATAAAATAATAGATAAATAAACCCTTTTTAAAGGATAAAAAGAAACTATATTTGCTGTTCGTAAAAGATTTCCAACTGAATATAGGTACGTTTCCATTTATGTTGGACAAAAGTGTGGATGTACTCGATTCTATCCATCTAGTTATTTATGTTAGGTTTTCTGATAAATCCTCAATTTAAATTGTGTAGAATACTCACCTAAAAAATAAGTTGTTTCACTTTTGTTAGTAAATCTTTTATTTTACATATAAATATTCATATTGGGGAATATTTCAACTATCTATCACGTATCCTACTGTCGACAACTTGACATTATGGAGCATCTAGGGGGTTGGCATTAGCAATATGCGTAGAAAATGGGTTAAGCCAGATTAATAGTTATTATTAATATTAGTATTTAATAATATGTTAAATGTAATTATTTTTTCCTGTTATTTGTTATGAGTACTTAATATATAAAATAAAATAAAAAAAATATTAGAAGATTCATGAAAAACTCATACTAAGAAAGCATTTGGTTACCAAAAGTGAAGACTAAATCAAGACCGAGAGAGAAACTTTTTAATGTTTGCCTTATTTGGTATGCTAACATTTAATTTGAGTAATTACGGTCTAAATTGCAATTCTAAAAGCATTTGGATATTTTAAATAGGTTTATAACATGTCAAATCATTAATTTATAAGAAAAAATGATTCTTATATCTAATTAGTAAGCCTACTTGTATTTCTAATGATTTGATTGGTGGATTTGAAAAAGTGATTGGTGAGAATTTGGAGAGAGAAAATGTATAATACAATTGTGCAAGTAATTTATGCATTAAGCATGTATTTAGGCATAGATTGTAAGTCTAAATAGCATTACTCAATTTATAAACTATAAACCTATTACTATTATGTATAAACTTTTTATAATTATATCAAATATTCAAACATAATACATGCATTAAATTATGAAAAGGTCTATAATCTTGGACCTCTTAATGCCACATAGATATAAACCACAAGCTCACTATAGCTAAAACAGAAGATAAACCTTTTCATAACTTTTAGACCTTTTATAAACATGTTATAGTGGATGCCCTAATATTGTTCGTACTTACTTAAATACAAAATAGACATTTCAACTCGATTCATAAGAGCATTCATAATGCTAATTTTTTTTTAGCTATAAGTGTTAAATTGTATAATCTTATCTATTAACTTGTGACAACTCGTAATTTCCTCGATGCGTCAAAAATAGAGAAACGACAATTAGAGTTATCGTTTTCTCTAATTTGAGTTACGAGTCGTATTTATAGTCATTTTTATCAGAAATATTATTCTGAGAACGTTGGCGTAATTCCCGAGTCATGAATCCACTGTTTGCTAGTTCAAACGAGTCCCAAATCCAATATTGCAAAAGTTTGAGAAAGTTGCAAAACTAGTCCCTGTAGTAAATTACACCGCCACCCCTTTTGGTTTCAAATGTACATTTTAGGTCCTTCATGGAAGTATATATACCCCACTCCCTTTCCACTCTCTCATTTTCCAACCTTTCTTTCTCTCTCTTAAAATACACACTTCCCTTCTCTCTCTCTAATATCCGGCTAACCCTTTAGGGTTCCGGCTCCGTCGCCGCCGTCCGGCCAAATTTCGGCCACCAACACCACATACACCGCCTATCCCATATGATAGATCGGGCTCTTGTGGTTACGTTTTTGTACCACACGAGCTATAAAACTAAACGACACTCCCTAGATCCAAGTTTTAAGATGTGTACGTTAGGATTTGTTGAGTTTGTGACTGTGTGAGTTGCTGCCGCCTCTTCTCTCCACCCTCTCGTCTCACTTTTCTTTCTCTCGTCGTTCATTTGGTAAGTCGTCACTAATAAACCCACCCGTTTTCATATATATGTTTATATTCTGATCTGGAACTAATAATATATGTTGTTATATCATGTTTTCATGGAATCAAAATTAAGGAAAACAAGTATTAAGTTTTGGTAAAAGTAAAATACGATTAAAAGCGTTTTTACAATTGAATTGTGTGGGGTAAAAGTATCAGAAAAGGGATGTTTGATTTTGCTGTTTTGGGTTCTCGGGTTGAATCAGTGAGTCGGGTCAACCTAGTGGGTCGGGTCTGTTACACCGCTTGACATACGGGTCGGGTCGGGTCGGGCGGGTCTAATGACCCACGGTTGTGATTGTTTGGATCGGTTAGGGTACAAGTTGAGTTACCATTGGATAACGTTACTGTATGAATCTTGGTTGCGGATGGTTTTGATATGAGTTGATTCGAGTCAGGCTTGGCCAAGTGTGGGATATAGTTTTTGATTATTATTTGGTTCCTTTATGAGTCTTGGTCGTGTATCGGTCTCTGTTCAAACCCGTACGACCCATTGCTATATTGAGTCTCGCTTGGTTTAACCCGAATATTCACTTGGTATTCGTTTTGTCTTGATGTGTAATTGGTCATACGGTATGAGTTATGTCACACCCCCAAATTACCTGTTTTGCAGCGGAATGGAATACCTGGGGGATGACTGTCATAGCATCAAAGTTATAGTTATATCGAACGACCTAAAGTGTCGTTTTGAAAATATCGTTCAATTAAGTAAAATAATCAGAGTTTACTAAACATAGGTCCCAAAATATTTCCAATGTACCAAAATGAGTTTGTTACAATCAAACGATAGTTAAGTGCATAAAATATATGTGAGACGCGTCGTCACCGCGACTCTATGATAAGTCCACATGCATGTCATGAAGTGTATGCCTTAGATACCTGAGATAAAACATGCTAAAAAGTGTCAACACAATGGTTGAGTGAGTTCATAGAGTTTGTGTTGTAATGAAAAACCTTTAAAGAATGTTCATGCAGCAAAGGCATTGCAAATCCACTCAGTTGCAAGTTCCGCCCATACAAAACTTGCAACTTGTGTGTTTACAACCCACTGCCAAAATATGCATAGTTAATGTTCAAGCACACGCCATCAAATGAGTTCACATAATAGTACATAACTTATTGTATCAATAGTCAATTGATATAACACATAAGATAGTATAGTTTCAAATAGTTCCACGTTCGCTAGATCATGATTATACCAAGTCCGCTAGTTCGATATTATACCAAGTCCGCTAGTTCAAGATTATACCAAGTTCGCTAGTTCGATATTATACCAAGTCCGCTAGACCGTGATCATACCAAGTCAGCTAGCTCAATGCTCTATGATATATAAATTCTAAGTATGGCAATATTGTTACTTCGTATGACTAAACATTCAGTTCAGTTAAACATATAGTTTGCAAATAATCATGATTGTCATAAAAGTTGTTGAGCATGTATCTCCCCCAAAGAGTTTAATAAAAGTATTAAAATGAGAAAAGTGGGGCTATGACTCATAGTAATATGTAGAAGTTAAAATAAAGCAAGTAGTTGAGCATGTATCTCCCCCAAAAATAGTATAAAAACAATTGAAAATGGGGCTATGGAACTCACTTGGTACAATGATGTGATGGCAAAAGTGGATACACTGAAATGAGGCGCAATTCTCTAACCGCGACCTATTATGAATGATATGATCTAATATAAGGCATGATGTAATGTTATGCATGCAACTCATATGATATCCATACCACTTGTGCATTTTAGAAAATAAAATTTATCGTCGAAAAATAAGTTTATAACGTCTTGACAAGTTATAAATTACTTTACAAGTAATTACGTTGAAATGATATCCTACGATAGTCATTTAATGATTTATTATGAAATTATAGCTTTTTGTCGTAAAATAATACACTTGGACAATTCATGGAAATGACCAATTTTGAGTGATCGTAAATTATTCATTATACCTCCGCTTGACAAACGGTTAAACATTTTAGAAAATAGAATAGGCGAACTCACTTTTACTAGAAGACATCATCTTCTCAAAAGTATTCTATCGATGTGAAAAACGACTCCAAGCATGGTCACTTGCGACAACAATTTTGACTAATAGGAAATATATATAAGTGTTTATACTTGTATAAAATAGTTACGACAACCCTATTTAAAACGCGTATAACTTAGTCGTTATAAGTCCGTTTTCTACGTTTTATATATCCTTGGTTTCGTGTTAAAGTATACTAATATATTTTTGACAAATCGACTCATTTGGACAATGTTTAAAACTCATTTTTGCCCTTAAAATAACCCTTAACAGCTTACCCTTTTTCAGAAAAATTTTTTTTTGTCGCAAAACTTGAAAATAGCGTAACTTCTTCGTTATAAATCCGTTTTAACCCGTTCAAGCGACCACGGTTTCGTTTTAAAGTATATTTTCTGAATATATAGCCCAAAATAATCCATGACCTGCTGAATTTTCCAGATTTTGCAAAAACGATCAGACCACAATCTAAAGTTGTCGAAAATGATTTTTCTAGCGTAATACTTGTTTCAATCACTTCAAATCAACACCAAATCTATTCTAAACCTACCATAAACCTTCTTAGGGTGTCATGGGTTCCTAAAAATCATCAACAATGATATGTTTCAAGGGATTAATTATAGGATGATTATAATTCATAATAAGTAATAAAAACACTTAAAAGTGGTATGAATCACATAATACTTGCATGTTTTTCTACTAAAATGATAAAAATAACTCAAGTAAGATTATGAAAGATTAGTAAAGATCATGAAATGCTTACTAGTATGATGATGAGGTTTATGGAACTAGGTTTCCTAAATACTCCTAGATTTTTATTGCAAAACCTTTAAAAGAAGTAATCTTGAGTTATGAAATCACTTGTTGCTTGAAAAATAAATGTTTTCTTCTTGTTTCCTTGCCTTGGCCGAATTTTTGGAGAGGAAATGAGAGAGGTTTTCTAGTTTACTTCACATTTTACTATGTGCAAGTATGTGTTGAAATGAATATAAAACATGTATCTTTACAAATATCTAAATATAATGCATATGTGTACATGGCTAGTCATAGTTCTAATTAATGAAATGGATGACTTGCATGGGGGAGGTCGGCAAGGGGGCTGAAAGTATTTTTGTATTTTTGATGTATAAGTGTATAAAAGATTAAGTATAGTATGTATTTAGTAAATATAATTAGGTATTTAGGGTAGCGTTAGCTAAAAATAAATTTTAACGGAACAAAATAAAATATATCGAAGTCATAAAAATTATAAAAATATATTTCTTACAAGAATTGAGTGAAATAATAATTATCGAGTAGTATTTACGAAAAACGTCGTATATATATATATATATATATATATATATATATATATATATATATATATATATATATATATAACAATTTATATACAAAATAAATTCAAAACATCGGGTAAACTAATAATATAATTTTTATAGTCTTAAAATGAGTATAAAAATATATTAGGATTATTTTTGGAAGTGTCGGATCACTTATTCAAAATAAATGATTATGCGATAGCATTTATTTAATAGAAAAATATGGTTTAATGAAATATGCAAACCCATGCATAAACTGATATGATGATGATGTTACTGATGATATGTTGACTAAATCTAGTCTATATGAAATGTACTCAATGATGTTCCATGAATATGCAGCTAAACCCTTACGGTTGTGCGAATTAGATACTCGTAAACCTAGTTTAAGAAAAACGATGAATAAAAATCATGAATAGTGATTTTTCTCCGGGAATGAATAGTGTTTCGTGAATAGTAAAATTTTGAAATAACCTCTCAAAGTCGTAAACTGACTTCAAAAACGATGAATAGTAACCAGTGAATAGTAAATTCCCGAGATGAATAGTAAATTTGAGAAATGACCGGAAATTGAGAATTATGACAAGTTAAAATTGGTTACGGGTTCAATGCAAGTAAGACTCGATAATTGTGTACAAGTCGTGAATTGTTATTAACGTGGAATATTGAAACAAATAAAGTGATAACCGGTATAAGACAGTGGGCTAATTGGAAATGTGTAACGAGTTAATTATATATCAATATCGAAAACTAAGGAAACGGTAAACGTAACGACTTGATTTTGTAAGGAATTAACTATACGACGATACCGGAATAAAACTATCGGGATAAACGATATTGAACTTGAGTTAACACGAAATAAGTTACTTATAAAATGGGATGATAAACATTAAAGAATTAGATATGTGGCTAATAACTAATATCAAATATTACGTATACGTTATAAGGTTCAACTACGTTTTATAAATTAGAGTAACATTTGATACACGAGTTATATTGGTTATAAGTTGGGCTTTATTAAACTTTTTGAACTAACCGAATACAATATATTAGACTCGACGTGAGTTTAATATATTTGATTCGCGATAAGCTTAAATATTCAATTGTCACATATTAACTAATAACGAGATATTTAACTATACATTATCATCGGATACGGTTTTATTTAATTATAAACCTTTAATAATTAACATAGTAACTCGTGTTTTATAAGTACACCTAAACTTTTATAAACTTGTTGGGAAAGGTTATTTTGATACGACAATTTCTTAAAGTCATAATGTTTTGAAAATGTTGAATAAACGAACGTCATTTATAAAACACTACATAGTTATACTTTAACTCATCTAAGTACGAGTAACGATTGTGAAACCTTTATTAAACAAGAGATAAATGGAAACCTATCTTTTAAATATGTGCGTTTGGGATTATTGGGTAAATTGCCGAAACCTACTATTTAACCTATTTATATTACATAAATAGTGGTCATCATTTCTTAGTCTTTGACTAGCTTGAATATTGTCAGTATTTCTTGACTTGTCGATGTCTTTTCCTCTTCGGTGTGAGTTATAGTTAGTATGTCTCGACTATGTCGACGTCTTCTCCTCTTTCTTGTGAGTTGTATGTCGAGTCTATGTTCCTTACCACCACGCGAAACGTTAAAACTAAACCTTTTGAGATATTAATAATGGACTTTTGAAAGTAATGACACGAATAATCCACGAAAACTATGACACATTACTTTCTATCGACTTCTTTATCATATGAGCCATATTTTAAAATAATCATATACTCTTTAGGTTGCGTCACTTCTATTCTAATGTACTCGTCGTATATTCTTCTGGATGCCGTGGAGATTAGCTTTAGATGCCAGTCGTGTTAGTAGTGAATAGTGCGTTGTTGTGGCTAAGGTGAGTTTCATAGCCCCTCTTTTCAAAGGTTTTCACAACTATTTTGGGGGAGAATACATGCTGCTTTTAACTAACCATAATTGGATATGTGAACATTATCTGAGAATGACTATTGTTTGGAATATTTTATTTGTTGATTGAAACCTTATGTATTTATGTGAATATAAACTGTTTATTGGACCTGCCTCTACTCTTTGAATTGCTAATGTGTTGACTAGGAAAGGTTAGACATGCGACAGTTGTTAACTTAGACTAGGGTAGCATTCTTATGCTATAACGCGATGCCTAGCTAAGAACAGACATCTGTATCCGACCTAGACCAGTAGCGCATGTGTTCTAGGCCTTGCTACGACTGTGTTGGCTAGAGTCGCTTGGTGCCTTGCTGAGATCTCGATTGTGTTGTTGGATTATTGTTGGATTGATTGTTGATTGGTATGTTTATTATATATCTGCCTTAGTCGCACATAGCAATTAAATCTTATCAGGTCCACTACTACTTTTGTAACTAAACTCTATGAACTCACCAGCGTAAGCTGACCTGTTTTGGCATGTGTTCTCAGGTTTAAGGCGTTAGCTCACTATTGGAAGACGCTTGGCAAGGGATCATAGACGACTCTGATGAATAATCGGGACCACTTAAAACATCTTTATTAGGCCAATTTCCGCACTATTTTCATATAATGAAAACTTAATGTTTTTATTAATGAATCTTATTCTAAATAAATGGGATACAAACCATTCTTTGTACCTTATGTTGTGATACCAAGATAGTAGCACCCCAAGGTTTGTATGCTTCTGATGGACCCTAATTTGGGGGTGTTACAGATTGGTATCAGAGCCAAGGTTATAGAAAACTGGGTATTTTCAAAACCTAGACTATAACCAATTTTTCAAAACTTAACCCTATGACCGCCACGTGCCTGCCTGCCAAGCTGACGCCTCGCGTATGATTTGTTTAAGGATGTAGATGATTGAGAACGCATTAGACGAATTGATTGATGAGATAACTGATAAGATGTTTATGGCTTATTTCATGAATTATTTGATGGGACACTTGTCGAATGTGTGCCCTGCTAGTAGACGATTTAACTCCGCCTATTTTAGTAGTTTAGTATAATCATGTCCTCATGCTTATGCAGGCACATCAAGCATGTCCTCATGCTTACACATGCATTATGCCTTTCACAGAGTTACGTAATTTCTTGCATAATCTCATCACTCGCTTTAGAGCTCGTACACTAGTAGTAGCCTTGGGAGTGATTTGGGTTTTAGAGGACATGGTGCTAGAATAACTAAGTCGGGTATATCAAAATTCATTGAACCTCGGGTGAATATAGACTGATCACCTATATTCAGCCAGGGACAGTGGGACATAGACTGATCACCTATGTCTGACTCAAAGGTAAATTTTGCGATATTAGGAGTAGTTATAACAGAATTATGTCCGGGATAGAGTTTGGTTTTAGGAATGATGAGCTTTAGGTGGACACACACACACACACCGAAAGCCTGCATTCACACACGACCCACTGGCATCGCAACACCTCATGAATCATAATACTTCTGGCATCGCTATGCGTCTCCATTTATATGGAATTCCTGTTTGTTGCCATCAAGCGTAGTTCGCCTTAGGTCGGGTTAGACCCGATTGACACCGTTTAAATCCGAGTTGCTTATCATCATAAGCCGCGTCAATCTTATTAGAGCATTTGGAACTGTTTTGGGCTATTTTTGGATTTGGTCTTGACTATTTTTTGATTTGGTTTTGATTACGTTTTTGGACTTTTGATTTTGTGATTTTGGACCTCGTTCCAAGTTTTGACTCATCATTCGACCTCGAGCCATCATTCGGCCTCGAATTGTTATTCGGCCACATTCCGTTGATAATCTTGTTGGGATCATCATTCGATCCCGAGTCGTCATTCGACCTCGAATCGTCATTCAACCTCGTTTCGTTAGTAATCTTGTTGGAATTATCATTCCACGCCGTTTCGTTAGTAATCTTGTTGGAATTATCATTCTGCCCCGTTTCGTTAGTAATCTTGTTGGATTTGTCGTCCAGCCTCGTTTCGTTGGTAATCCTATTACCGACACTTCTACCTCAATCCTAGTCTTGAATCGATTGTTATTCAATCTTCCGAAACGTTACCATTCGCTTGATGTTGGTTCAAACAACGTCATCTAGTCGACGTTGTTCATATTCTAAACTGATAATGTTTTGTCGGCATTGCTTCATCAACAGCTTTCAGTTAAGGTTGTACCTTACGTGTTGTTGGTGTTGTACCTTATCCTCTATTTAGGTATTCCAATCGATAACATTCTAACGACCTATTTTATTGAAGTTGTTCACCAAGGTTATCATGTTGATATTATTCCATCAACGTTGCTCTAACAACGTTGAACTCGCAACGTTGTTCTATCGATGATAGTCTACTAACATCATACTCCCGATTGTTGTACTACATACGTTGTCCTATCGGTGTTATACCTTACACTCCATCGATGTGAAATTCCTTAGTATACCCACTTAGAGCCGTTGACATTCACTCGTATTTAGGATTTGATTTGATATCGATTAGTAGTCGAATTTCTTTTGGAAATTATGACTTTGGATTCAAATATTTTACCCTTCTGCGTTAAGTATTAAGTGCACTAATGAGTCAATCGATTGATTGTTTTTAGTAATTAACAGTCTCTTTAGGAGTCGCACTTTCCGCCTTTAACCTAAATATCGTGTTGGGTCAACCGACTGATTGCTAGTAGCAATCAACACCTTCTAACAGAGTCATACTCTGAACTTCCTAGACTTCCCGTCCAGTAGAGATTCGTACTTAATGGAAATCTTGAAACCCTAAGGAGTAACTTGAACTGCGTTTCTTGGGACAACCACCTAATCGTTTGTTAGTGCAAATATTACGATATTTAATCTATACATTCTCATTTGTTTTGTTGATGACAAACATGTAACTTGTAATACATAACATAAAATGTATAAGTTACTTGTAATTATATTTTGTCTCAACATACTCTCAACACCTCTCGAAGACTCAAGTCTTTGTATGCTACAACACAGGTTCGTACATGTTTGTTATGTTGCGTTATGATCAAACCCCCAACAAACCATTAAAACATGGTTAGTTAAATAGTTTATGTATAACAACTAGTGTTTACATATTGTGTAAATATATACATAACTAGTATGTATTATAATGGGTAATATAAATGGGTAGAAACTTAAGTATTTGACCCATTGACCAAATACATTAAATGTAGTTGGGTAAAACCCAAAGCCCAAGACCCATACCCAATGTCTAGATACATTGTACCTTGGTGGGCACTCAAAACCATGGACTAGATGCATTGCATCTTGTAGATACATTGAATCTACTTGGTATCTATAACCCATGACCCATACCCAATGTCTAGATACATTGTACCTTGGTGGGCACTCAAAACCATGGACTAGATGCATTGCATCTTGTAGATACATTGAATATACTTGGTACCCATAACCCATGACCCAAAACCCATGGGTAAAGGGAGCGTCCACGGATCCCCAAGATACATCGGACGGATCCTCGAGGGAGGGATCCGTGGGATCCGGGAACAAAGGGCTATTTTTCTTCTATAAATAGTGAGCCATTTCTTCATTGTTTTACACACCTTTACACATAGTTTCTCTCCACCATCTCTAGCATATTTAGATCATTAGGAAACATGTAATCCACCCTCATCACATATGATCATAATGCTTCTAAATTTCATTTGTTGTAAGCATACTCCCGAAGTGATCCTCCAAAGCAAGCCTAGAGATCTTGCATCCTTACCTACTGAAGTGATCACCCATCACAAGCATACAAGCACATAAAGATCTTTTACAACAAGCTTGGGAAACTTGTCATCTTCATTCATAGAAGACTAACTACATCATGCTTTGTGTTCTTGATGTTTAGTTTAGGATTTCATATCCATTAGACACATTGTCTTGGATATTGTCTAGTATCATATTCTTGTATTTATGACTAGACTAGATGGTTTATGTGTTTGTGCCATAAAACACAAGGTTTGTTATGTTGGGCCACAAAACATAATGAGTGTCATAGATGTGTCGTATATCTATGACTAGACTAGATGGTTTATGTGTTTGTGCCATAAAACACAATGTTTGTTATGTTGGGCCACAAAACATAACGGGTGTCATAGATGTGTCATAGACATAAGTGAAAGATGTCTAAAGGGTTAAGACGAAGACACTAGTGAAAGGTGTCAAATGTCCATATTGAAAGCACTAGTGAAGGGTGCTTAGAAGTCAAGACTAAAGGCATTAGTGAAGGGTGCCTAGAAGTCAAGTCACAAGGCATTAGTGAAGGGTGCCTTGAGATCGAGTCAAAGGCATTAGTGAAAGGTGCCTAAGGTGTACATTCGATATGGTGTATTCGATGTACACGATAGATTAGTATTGGGTCAAAGGATATTGATACCCTTATTGGTGTTGTTATAAGTAGTAGATCTCCTTTGGGGTTAGTTGATGTTGTAGTGTTGGGTAGTAGTTCCTCCATTATAATGGAACTCGGTATCTAGCCTTGATAAGGTTTTAAAATGTACCTTTTTGAGGGGTCGTTTAATCCCTTATGTGATCAATTTTGTATCCGTTATTACTTAATATCGTTCCTTTTCACTTTTTAGGTCTCTTGAAGGCAAATTGCTGGAATGACACTTATTCGGACAAAAAGGCGCGAATATACGAAGAAAATGGCCAAAGTCAAGAATCGAGACACTCAAGTCATTGAATCAAGGGGACAAATCGAGTTATACTGGTGACGCCGTCGGAACAAGTCTTGTGACGATACAAGAGCTAAATTGCTTATTTTCAAGTGACGGCGCCAGTTTTAAAAGAGTAGGCGTCGCACTCGGGCGGCCTAGATTCGATCCAGACGGCGTCGAGACTCAAGGCGACGGCGTCACGGACATAAAGTGACGCCGTCACAATGATAACGTGCCAAGACAAAACCCTAATGACGGTGACCGACGGCCACAAATTAAAGGGTGACGCCGTCGCAGCTTGTAACCTTATATATAGAATCCGAATTTTTTAGGTTTCAGTGTGTAGTTTTGTGGAGTAAAACCTAAACCGAACAAAGTCTGTTTGTACAAGATTTTAGGGTTCCATACCCTATCTTACATCAAGATAAGTGTTTTACTTCATTAATTTAATTATGTCTTCAATTGATTGTGTGTATGCTTGCATGTTCCCCATGTCCGTCTAATTTACTTGTGTGTTTGCTTAGGTCATATGAAACTTAGTTATTGAATATTGATTAGTTGTCTCTTATCTTAATTGTGATTGACCTAGTATTGTGATAGGTCATTCGTTGTGTTGTTAATGCTTGATTAATCTTTGTTGAACCTTAGTTTATAATCACCTAGAGTAATTGAGGCTATACATCCAAAGAATACCTTAGAGTTAAAATTTAAAAATCCTAGAGATTTTGTAGTCATTAACCTTTGGTAGCTTCAAAGAGTTAGGGATAAACGCATACCCTACGACCTTAGAGACACAACGCGATTAAGAATAAGGACGTGACAATTCAACCATCAATAGGAGATAACTAGGGAGTAATAAAGCCTAAGCAAATATTTTAATCATCATACGAGCACACAACAATAGACATACACCAATCGGTAGAAATACCAACCCCCCAAATCTAAACCTCGAGATTCATACCTTTCCATTTCCTAAAAAACATAAAAAGATAAAAAAAATAATCTTCCTCAACCCCAACCTTAGCGTAGTAACTTCTCACTAGCATTCCTATTCCTCTAGAGAACGATATCAATTCCCGTGGCTTACCCTAATACTACACTAAAACGATTAGGTTCACTGCCTAGGGTGTTGAAAAACTTGCTCGACGAAAAGGAAGTTCCTTTGACCCCGAACGCTACTGTAAGCGTATCAAGTTTTGGCGCCGCAGGGAATAGAATAGCTAGTTAGAGTCTACCTCGCTTAGGTTTCTTTGCTTGATTCCTATCAAGTAAACTTTTTTTCTCATTTTAGCTTCCCGTAGTCTATCCCCTTCTTCGTGACCTTTGTTAGTAATCCCATCACTTTCATCATGGAAGGTGATAACCAACCACCACTCATCAACCCACCACCAAATGACCCGCCAAGAGGCCGTACTTTGGTGAATACTCGAGACCAAGCCACCTAGGCTATAGGAACACCATTGAGCTTCCCGACTAAGCCTAAACTACGTACTCGATCCGACACCAACCGGTTGGTGCAAAATGGATGTGCATTCCATGGACTTCGTTCAAGATCCTAATCAAGATCTTAAGGATTTCCTTAAAATTGTCGATTCCATCGACCTCGATGCTACTACTCGGGAGACCACGCGTCTGCCTCTTCCAATTCTCTATGGGACCAAGCTAGTAATTGGCTTGAGCGACTTCCACCGGCTCCATCTCAAGTTGGGATGATCTCACCTCTCATTTCCTTGCTCAATTTTTCCCACCGGGAGAACAAATAAGCTTAGGAATGATATCTTGATGTTCCAACAACGTCAAGGTGAATCTCTACTAAGCATGGACTCGATTCAAGGACTTACTCCATAGAGTCCTCATCACGGCATTGATCTTTGGCTTCAAGTCCAAATCTTCTACGATCATGTCAATTTCCCACTAAGTGATCCATTGACCAAGCGGCCGGTGGAAAACTTAGTGATCTCACCGCTGAAGAATCGTGGGTATAATAGAGGACCTTGCTCTCTATGACAACGAAAGTTGGAATGACCCCCGTGAGTTGCCCAAAACCGTAAAGGCAATCTCCTTGCCTCCCCTTGACTTACAACCTTTCGACCGTAGGATGCTCGAGCTTGAAGATCAAGTTAAATTCCTAATGAGCTCCTACAAAATCCTAAGTCTTCACAACAAGTGAACACTCTACCTTGTGAATTGTGTAGTGGTTTCCATGACACTCGAGATTGTACAAGACTCCCCGAACAAGCTTTTACGGACTACGCCTCCACGCGTACCGACGGAGCGGGAGAGAAGTGGTACACTTTCAAGCCCGAACAAAACAACTTAGGAAATTCTTACAACCCCTCATGGAGGAATCACCCTAACCTTAAGTGGAACCAAAACTCAAGCACACCCCAAAGCTCATCTAGCCCACCCAATAGGTTCAACCCTCCAAACACCGGGAACCCCACTAGTCTTGAGGCAATTGCATCTAGGTTCATGTCATCTCAAGAAACTCGATTGACTAAGCTTGAAGCCGATTTTAAGTGACGACAAGGCGAGATGAAAAACAAGCTTATTATAATGCTATAAAGAACCCAAAAGTGAGTTCGATTTCATCGACTTCATGTTCTTGTTCACCATGGGAGAGTGCGCATCCATGCCCCTCACACCCAACGGTTCACTCGGTAAACGCTATCAACAAGGGTTTCAAGCAATCCAAAATGAGGTACCAAAGCCTCGCGCCATTGGTAGAACCTACTCTTGAGAAACCCATCAACCAAGAACCCAAACCTAATCTAGAGGAGGAGTACAAGGAACTCCATTAAGAAAAAACGGTTCTTGAATTCTTAGCTCATGCACCTTGTTATAATGCTTTAAAAGAAAAATATGAGCTAGAACTTAAACTTGGAAAACATGGGTCCCAATGTTGCAAAAATAGGTCAACTCGGCCGATTAATCGCCGATTAATCGTTAATCGGCCGAGTACTTTGTCGATTTTTGAAAATCGGTTAAAAAATCAGCCTAGGAAAAAAATCGACACTAAGAAGTCAAAAAATCGGCCGAATCGGTCAAAAATCGGCCACTCGGTCAAAAATCGGCTTAATCGGGCAAATCGGTCTTTTTAAAAATAATAATAATTTAGGCATTCCACTTAATTTGAGGATCGTATATTTCACTTATAACGCACAATGGGCATCATAATCAGAATTGGAGCCTTTTATTGAGGTTTGGAAACATAACAGGCTTTGAATCGGTTAAGATTTTTAGTTCGGTCTCCAGAAATACCAAAAAATTGCAGGAAATGCCAATCCGATTAATCACCGATTAATCCCGACTTGACCGATTACTCGCTGCAGGGTGGTCGACCGCCCGACTACCGATTCATGATTTTTGCAACATTGATGGGTCCGCTTTTGTGCGAAATAAGTTACCTAAGAAGTTAGACGATCCCGGGCTATTTACTCTTCCATGTAGGCTTGGAACTTCCAAACCTCTCGATGCTCTAGCCGACTTAGGATCATGCATCAATCTTGTTCCGTTGTCCCTCCATATAAGCCTTAACTTAGGTAAGATAGAACCAACGGAAACCATCTTAGGTCTAGCGGATGGTAGTATTGCATATCCGGTAGGGATAATAAAAGACATGGTAGTACACGTTAGAGAATTGACTCTTTTGGCGGATTTCCATGTGCTAGACATGAATAAGGACCCGACATGCCCATTGCTAGTAGGAAGAGGATTCTTAGCTACCGCTAGTGCCATCATTGATTGTAACATGTCCAAAATAGTGGTAGGAGAGGGGAGTGCTAGGTCAATTTACGATGTCAAAAAGCATACTTACTACAAAGAAGAGAAATCCCACATGAGATTAGGTTGGATAGAGCGCCATCCAGATACGGACCTTAGATTGATAAGAACTTCATAGGTCCCCAACGACCTTTTTACCTTGATGAAGCCTTTGCTAGTAAAGCAACTTTCCATGAAAAAGAAATGGCTAGGGACATGGAAGTGAACCCGTTCGAGGACGCCTTAGTATTTAGGAAGATGACCGAGTTCCTAGGAAGCTTGACCATCAACCTTGTCATGAATAAGTGGAAAGTTGAGAGCGATAAGCCTAGACATAACTGGGATTGGGATAGACCTCCTAGTGATAGTAATGGAGAGTGGTACATTAGGATAACGATCTATGACCCCGGTGGAGAGAAATTTGAAAAGGCATATCGAACCAAACGTACTACTAGGAACTTAAATGATAAGTTTGATCCTTATAACATTCTAGAGGATAGGCTTACTTACATCGGTACGTAGGGGCACGACTTCGAGTCTAGCTACAAGACTCATAAATAAAGAAAAGCGCTTCGTGGGAGGCAACCCATGCTTAATTGTTTGCTTGTTTGTGTGTCGTGTATCTTTTATTTATTGTTTATTCTCATGTTTAAATTTATAAAAATGCTTTATTTTGTCTTTAACCTCGCCTTAATTACATATAAAGGTATTTTACGTAAGGGATAAGTGTAGGAGGATTACATACGCTTTTCAAAAGAAACGTAAACATGAGAATTACAATGAATTAAAAGATATACATGTGTGTTTGTTCGAGTCAAATGCTTGTATCGAGTCATAATGGATGTTTTGCAGAAATATTTCCATTCTAAAGTTGTAAATTTTCCGAATTTTTCCAAAAATCGCACCGCTTCGTCAGATCGCAAGTCGACGGAGTCGAGGAGCGTAAATGACTTTATCACTTTTTCTAGTTTTCGAGCTACTTATAAATTTTTGGAATTTTCTGTGTCTTAATTTTCCGTAAAATCAGAAACATCTATTCCACAAGCATTATATCCTAGTTTAGTAGAGTCTTATATATATTGTTACCGCCGATTTTACGCGAAGGTTTCGTTTGTTGTCTTCAAGTGTGCAGGTTTAATTTACCAAGAAGAAGATACATAAGATGAGAAAGAGCTTTTAACGCAAACGTTCTTCTTGAAGAAAGATGTAACCACCACTTTATACGGATCCTACCGAGCTAATCAGGGGAGTACTAGTTTCTTTCGTTTTTGATTACCTTCCATTATCATAACTTTGATACTTTCAGGGAACAATGGGGAAAATGTTCAGTTTAAGTGTAGGGAGGGAAAATAAAACGGGAACTTTGAAACTATGCTTATCCTTGACTATTTGCCTTGTCCAATTTCACTTGTGTAATAAACCATGAGAAATATCGGTTAGGGTAATTTTGGCACCAAATTTAAAATTTTTCATGACATGTAGGAGTGGGCCATTAGTCTTAATAAAGCGTCTTATGGATAGGAAGTTATATGACTAGCACAAAAAACCCTTTACCACTTAAATTTCACCCAAAATGTGAGGATCGCCCTTAGATTAGTAGGAATTAAAGCATTCATCTTTAATGCTTAGAGTGTGAACCGATAGTATAATAGATTCTATAACTTGTTTTGTGATGCATCCCGAGATCGCTAGTAAGACTACACTTTTGTAGTTAGGAATAACTAAATGATAAGAGGCATTAGGATAATCCTTGTTTGATACCCGTAATATAATTACTTCTTCCACATCGGTTGAGTAATTCTCCCACACCTTTGCGTTGTACTCATCTTTAGTACACGATACCCATAGTTAACCCCTCAGAGCCTATCCTTTTTGCGGTTCTCGTGATGTTTTGGTTTTCCGGAATGTCAATGAAGAGCATTGTTTACAATCCACCCCCAAATGTACACCCAAATCGCCTTAGCCTACCTTGTATGTACTCACTTTTAGTGCATTATTGTTATCATACTAAACCCTTAGTTCAATTATCTAGTTGCTTGCATAAGTTGCTAAGTCGAGTCATATCCTTTGTACACAGTTTTGGGACGATCGGGACTCATGGGAAAAGTTAAATTTTATGAAATGACGGGAAGGGAACGTTAAATTCAAATTCCCTTTATTTGCGTAATAATGTACTCCAAGTGTTTTGATCTTTTCAATTCAAATTAGTGTTAGAGTTATAAAAACTCAAGTGTAGGGATGTGCCTATAAATCCCTATCATTTTGATGTTATCATAGAGAATGGTAGAGTAAAAGTGTATGAAAAAAAAAAAAAAAAAAAAAAAAGAGAAAAAAAGAAAAAAATAGAGTGTGAAAAAAAATACGGGCTACCATCCTACATCTATCTTTAAATTTATTTTTGTTTATTTCAGTTATCTAAGGTTTAGAGTGTCGAGACTTGGCTTAGCAATGCCATTCTTCGCATGCTTGTAACATAAAGATTTTTGACTTGCCACCACTAAATAGCCTATCCCACCAAACCCTTTGTTTTCCTGCCGTAAGCCTAACATTACAACCCTTTAAAAGACCTCTTGGATAGTCTTTCCTAGGTGCTTACGCCAAAGCGATGGAGGTTTGATCTAGTCTCAAGCCTCTGGTAATCTATGTACTAGGACCGGTTCATGAGTGTTTAATCTTCCATTTCCAACTTGTTATATTTCATATACACCCGAGAGATTTGAGAATCCAAACACCCTATGTGAGGTGCTAGTATGTAATTTCCGTGCTTGTTATGACTTTTGCGGGGCTTATATGTGTTGTGGATCGTTCTAAACTAATGCTTCATGACACCTAACTTATAAATTAATTGGCTAAAAGCACATTTGCTTGAGGACAAGAAAATACCAAGTTTAGGATATTTGATAAGGTTTTAAATGTACCTTTTCGTGGGTCGTTAAGCCCTTATTTGATCACTTTTGTATTCGTTATTACTTAATATCGTTCCTTTTCACTTTTTAGGTCTCTTGAAGGCAAATTGTTGGAATGACACTTATTCGAACGAAAAGGTGCGAATATACGAAGAAAATGGCCAAAGTCAAGAATCGAGACACTCAAGCTGCTGAAACTGAAGGGGATGGTGTCAGGTTATACTGGTGACGTCGTCGGAACAAGTCTTGCCAAAATGTTTATTTTCAAGTGACGGCATCTGGTTTTAAAAGAGTAGGGCGTCGCATCTCAGACGGCGTAGATTTGATCCAGACGGCGTCAGAGACTCACGGCGTAACTTCTCACTAGCATTCCTATTCCCCTAGAGAACGATATCAATTCCCGTGGCTTACCCTAATACTACACTACAACGATTAGGTTCACTACCTAGGGTGTTGAAAACCTTGCTCGACGAAAAGGAAGTTCCTTCGACCCCGAACGCGCTGCGTAAGCTTATCAAGCCTAGTACCGGATAACGGGTAGGCGACGTTGTGATAGGTTTGGTTCTACCTCGTGGAAGAACTCGGTGTTTAGCTTAGTACCGAAAAAAGTGTAAGCGATGTTGTGTAAGGTTTTCTCTGCCGAGAATGGAGTTTGTTGATCTAGTGAAGCAACTCTCGAGTAGGTGACTCGGAGAGTGGAGTAGGGCAAGGAAGGTGTCCTTGTAGCCGAACCACTATAAATCCTCGTGTTGGTTTGTCTATCCTTTTACTTATCGCTTTACTTTTATTCTTGCATTACATTGTTTATTTTCTATGTGGTTGATGTCTATGTTTGTGATACATACTGGGTCTTTCATATAGTCATAAACTATATTTAACACTTTACATATTATGACACGCTTGATCAAGAAAAAGCAACCGGACTAATAATGGTGAAACTTGATTTATAATGAACCATTAATCTTATGGAATCTTATGTGATATTAAGGGTTGGCCTTACATGCCGTAATGCATTAAATGCATCCTCGCGTCGAGATTAGCAAATGCAATGGTTTATACTATATTTGATACAAAAGTTTTAAGTTTGAACGAAACCTATTCACCCCCCCTCTACATTTTCACAATTGGTATCGAGCTGGTTGGCTCTAGTTTTTAAAACAAATGGTTTTCAAAATGAGTAAGGTCCTTGTATCAAATTTTGGTGAAGTCAAGCATAATATGAAAAGTGTTTTGTTGATTTTTTCTCTTTGAAGTTTTGTTGTTAGATATCTTGTTAATCAAGCTTGAATAAAGGTAAAATGGATAATATAACTTCACTAAAAGTCTACAAAGGTTAAACCTCTTCGTTGGGTCAAAACATGCATTTTGTAATTTTGTGTCGATCCGCGGATCCCTCGGTTTACATCGGACGGATCCTCAAGCAAGGGATCCGTGGGATCCGTGAAGACGATTTTTGTCTCGAATTTCAAAATTCATAACTAATTAACCGTAAGTCCTTAGAAGTCGTGCCACCTATCGTTTTAAAGGTATTTGAGTCTACTTTCATTTAAAAATGATTTCATAAACTGATTCAAAACAAAAATTTACAGAATCATTAATTTATAATAGAAAGTCATTTTTTGGTCATAACTTTTGCACAAACTTTTGATCTAATTGGAGACAGATGTTTTCGTTTTTGAATAAGAATGTGTCCTCTTTTGAAATTAAGGTTTTGATCATATTTATAAATATAAAATAAACTAATCAAGCTTGTTATACATGTTTATATTTAACACAAAGCGATGAAAAGAACTTTCGTATGCTACGCTAAATGATAAATTGTATTCCTTGCATTACTTGATTACTTGCTTATCTCAAATAGCTTTTGTGCTTGTTTGATTGAATAACATATGTGGTTTCCTTAACTTTCTATTCATTCTCTTGTTTGTCGATTTACTAATATTCTACTAATCAATGTGCTATTTGAAGGAGTGTTTGGGATAACATCTAGTTGTGTCGAAAATGTTAGTTTAAATACTAGATAAGTCATATAAGTTGTTTAAAACATGTAATACAATAAATGGCTTTTTGATTGAGTTTTTCATGTGTGCAACATAAATGTTTTATGTGCTTTCATGATTTCTAGTTTTCTTGTATTGTTTTCTAAGAATAACAAGAATGTACATCGGATCAATGATGTACTCTCCCGTTTTCCTTTTCATGATCGCTTTCCAAGCTTCATAGTAGGATTGACAACTTGATTATTTCATCCGATATACTCAAGTAAATTATTTTGCAACGCAAATATAATTGTTCATATCCGAAAGTCCAAACTCGAGCTTTCCAACAACATATGTTGAACTAGCTCATCCAACCATTTTTTTTTCACCGTATGGACAACTTTTAAATTTGTTTTAACATGACACCTTCATCACCTTAGTTGTTTCAAGTATAATATTAATAAAAAACGAAGCAAAGTATCATCATTGTTACTCTTTGATAGGCCATTGTAGGAATATAAATTTTCCTAACTTGAGAATGAATACTGGAGAACTTATTGCACTAGAAACTCAATTTGACCTAACGGTTGAATTGCTTCTTTGATAGAATTTGGGTATGTGGAATAGCCCGTAAAATGGTCGTGTTTAGCCGTAATTAATCACCGCTAGTAATAGTCTCATATTCATTTTCTCACTTGAGAAATTTATACTCCTATGTTTTCCTAAAGTAAGTTTACAATGGAAATACTTTGCATTGTCTTAGGATTACTAATCAAATAAGTTGTAAAATTAATTTTTCTTTTAGTTAATCACAACCACTTGCCTCATCAAGCGATTATCTTGCTTTGATCGATAAGAGCTACATGACTTCATGGACGAAGCTCATCGTATGCTAATCATCATCCGTAATAACTAGATTGTCCTAAACTAGCACCTCACAACTCTTTTGTCTTGAACACCATCATGTGCTCTTTTCTTTCAAGACACGTACCTTTCATGTCATTGTTAGTGTAAATGATTTGCTAATCTAGACCGTAAATTTGTTTTAGGCTTCTCGAATATGTGCTTGTTAAGTTTGCTAAACCTTTGTGTTATTTGTGAGCTCGATCTCATTTGATTGCCTATATGTAATCTCTACATGCTCTCCTTGCTTTGCTTAACGTGTATACATGTGTGCTTGCTGTAAAAATCATTAGCTACCATCAATCATTTTCTCTTGATCATTTAAGTCCATCTTCATTTAAGACACTTAATAGATTGAGTAACTTAGGATATGCAGGTGTTAGACCTTGCTAGTACCCAATCACCTCTTTTTCACCTCATCTGTTAGCCGGATCCCTAGACTTAAGCTAGCCGGATCCCTCTAGTGAGGGAACCGGTGGAACCGCGGAATAGTAGGTACATTATCTCTTTAGATAATCATTTCAAATTTCCTTTTTCCACACAAGCACTTGTTCAACACTTAGGATTATCAGTTTCTTATATTTTTATAAATGAGTTGCATTTATATGATTCTTTATGTTTCATGATTTAAAGTGAACAATTTATCCATTTGTATAAATGTTTTCCTTTTGTACTAACTCATTTGGATTCTTGTATATTGACAATGGTTGATTTCATCATCAAGTCTAGTCGTGCTCATTCGCACATTTTTTTATTCCTAATCTTGCATCATCCTAACCATCTTACTCCACTTTTATCACTACTCACAAAGTCATCATGTCTACCACCTCTATTGAGACATCAACCAAGTCAAAGATTCACCTTGATACCTTTCATCACCATCCCTTGCTAATCTTGAGTCTCTTTATTACCTAGTAATACTTGACCTCTCATCACCTCTACCACAACTTCCATACCTCTAAGTCATAATGATGATTTCTATCATTATCACCGTGTCCAAGGTCTAGTTCATGAACTACGTGATAAAGTATGTCTCATGTTCTACCACATCCTACTTGTGTCAACCACAACCTCAAACCAAAAGCTTATTATGTCAACCACATCCAACAAGTGTCTCACTACCACTACAATTCATGGTCGCTCAACCATCCTCCATAAACATCTATGTTATCAAAAGCCAAGTGAATTTCGTAATGAAATGCGTCTCATCCCTAAGCACATTTTTTTTGTCTTACCTTGAACAAACCTTAAAACCTCTAAACCAACCATGATGATGCAAGTAGTAGGATTATTCTCCTTTTGACACTAATCCTTTCCTTGTAGGTTCATATATATACACTTTGATGTGTATGGGATTCTCGTCTATTTATGGATGAATATTTAAACTAATTCTTTTCTTTGTAGGTTCACTCATATACATGGGTTTGTATATAGAGCACTTGTCTTCGGATGAGGTTTACTTATTTTTTTTTTCTTTTCAAAACACACTAGGAGAACTTGACGCTCTCAATAAAGGGGAGTTTTTCGTTAAAACAAAAAAAAACATTGCAAATTTTGCAATACTTTTGTCTTAGCCTTCCTAAAATACTTGACGCCCTTAACAAGGGGGAGAAACCGTCAAGGGGGAGCATGCACACATTCTTCAAAACTCCTTTATGTTTCAACAAAAGAGAGATTTCTTTCTCGTCATTTATTATTTTTTTTACACTAACCTTGATGTAGGTTAAGCCACAAAATTTTGATCCATTAATCCGTTGACAACAATGGTTATAATTCAAAGGATCTTTCTATTTTTTGTGTGATTCTCTAGGTTCCTCTTAAAGGCAAGATCACCCCATCTTGAAGACGTCCAAGCTCAAGGTCATGAGTTGCTAAGCTTCGTCATTAGTGTTTCGTGTTGAAGGTATTGGCGTGGTGTGCCAATTGGAGCAATAAGGTGTTTTTACTTTAACTTCACTAGGGATGATGCAAACTCGCCATTCTTAGGAGAAATTAAGTTTAAAGGACACACCCTTTTTGTTTCGACAAACGGAGGAGAAGAGTGTAAACGGAGAAGGTAATGTATAGGAAGTACGGACACAAGTAACTTTGACATTTTACCTATCTATTACGTTTACATATATTTTGTCATCATCAAAAAGGGGGAGATTGTCAGTGCAAATATTACGATATTTAATCTATACATTCTCATTTGTTTTGTTGATGACAAACATGTAACTTGTAATACATAACGTAAAATGTATAAGTTACTTGTAATTATATTTTGTCTTAACATACTCTCAACACCTCTCGACGACTCAAGTCCTTGTATGCTACAACACAGGTTCGTACATGTTTGTTATGTTGCGTTATGATCAAACCCTCAACAAACCATTAAAACATGTTTAGTTAAATAGTTTATGTATAACAACTAGTGTTTACATATTGGGTAAATATATACATAACTAGTATGTATTATAATGGGTAATATAAATGGGTAGAAACTTAAGTATTTGACCCATTGACCAAATACATTAAATGTAGTTGGGTAAAACCCAAAGCCCAAGACCCATACCCAATGTCTAGATACATTGTACCTTGGTGGGCACTCAAAACCATGGACTAGATGCATTGCATCTTGTAGATACATTGAATCTACTTGGTACCTATAACCCATGACCCATACCCAATATTCAGATACATTGTACTTTGGTGGGCACTCAAAACCATGGACTAGATGCATTCCATCTTGTAGATACATTGAATCTACTTGGTACCCATAACCCATGACCCATGACCCAAAACCCATGGGTAAAGGGAGTCCCACGGATCCCCAAGAATACATCGGACGGATCCTCAAGGAGGGATCCGTGGGATCCGGGAACAAGGGCTATTTTTCTTCTATAAATAGTGAGCCATTTCTTCATTGTTTTACACACCTTTACACATAGTTTCTCTCCACCATCTCTAGCATATTTATATCATTAGGAAACATGTAATCCACCCTCATCACATATGATCATAATGCTTCTAGCTTTCATTTGTTGTAAGCATACTCCCGAAGTGATCCTCCAAAGCAAGCCTAGAGATCTTGCATCCTTATCTACTGAAGTGATCACCCATCACAAGCATACAAGCACATGAATATTTTTTACAACAAGCTTGGGAAACTTGTCATCTTCATTCATAGAAGGCTAACTACATCATGCTTTGTGTTCTTGATGTTTAGTTTAGGATTTCATATCCATTAGACACATTGTCTTGGATATTGTCTAGTATCATATTCTTGTATTTATGACTAGACTAGATGGTTTATGTGTTTGTGCTATAAAACACAAGGTTTGTTATGTTGGGCCACAAAACATAATGAGTTTCATAGATATGTCGTATATCTATGACTAGACTAGATAGTTTATGTGTTTGTGCCATAAAACACAATGTTTGTTATGTTGGGCCACAAAACATAACAGGTGTCATAGATGTGTCATAGACATAAGTGAAAGATGTCTAAATGGTCAAGACAAAGACACTAGTGAAAGGTGTCGAATGTCCATATTGAAAGCACTAGTGAAGGGTGCTTAGAAGTCAAGACTAAAGGCATTAGTAAAGGGTGCCTAGAAGTCAAGTCACAAGGCACTAGTGAAGGGTGCCTTGAGATCGAGTCAAAGGCATTAGTGAAAGGTGCCTAAGGTGTACATTCGATATGGTGTGTTCGATGTACACGATAGATTAGTAATGGGTCAAAGGATATTGATATCCTTATTGGTGTTGCTATAAGGAATAGATCTCCTTTGGGGTTAGTTGATGTTGTAGTGTTGGGAAGTAGTTCCTCCATTGTAATGGGTAGGCGATGTTGTGATAGGTTTGGTTCTACCTTGTGGAAGAACTCGGTGTTTAGCTTAGTTCCGGAAAAAGTGTAAGCGACGTTGTGTAAGGTTTTCTCCGCCGAGAATGGAGTTTGTTGATCTAGTGAAGCAACTCATGAGTAGGTGACTTGGGGAGTGGAGTAGGACAAGGAAGGTGTCCTTGTATCCGAACCACTATAAATCCTCGTGTTGGTTTATCTATCCTTTTACTTATCGCTTTACTTTTATTCTTCCATTACATTGTTTATTTTCTATGTGGTTGATGTCTATGTTTGTGATACATACTTGGTCTTTCATATAGTCATAAACTATATTTAACACTTTACATATTATGACACGCTTGATCAAGAAAAAGCAACCGGACTAATAATGGTGAAACTTGATTTATAATGAACCATTAATCTTGCGGAATCTTATGTGATATTAAGGGGTTGTCCTTACATGCCGTAATGCGTTACATGCATCCTCGCGTCCTCTGCATTTATTAAGGGGTTTATACTATATTTGATACAAAAGTTTTAAGTTTGAAACGGAAACCTATTCACCCCCCCCCCTCTGCGTTTTCACATCGTTCTCTCGTCCTTCGAGAAACACCTGCTATCCTTTCGGTCCTCTTAACCGATCGATAAGCTACGCCGTAGACGAAACCTAGGAAGTAGATCCCGCGCCTTTACCTGAGTGGTTGTTGGTAGTCCTGCCCAACCTGTTCATCTCCCGCTAATCAGCAAGATGGAAAGTATGGATGACCTTGCTCATGTCTTCCCCTATAGTTATAGGAGTACTAAGAGAATCCTCTATCTTCTTTTAAGGAGCTGAGAGAGTAGTCATTCCTCTCCTTCTGATCGAGCGGCTTCGCTCCTATGAGCTAGTCCTCACTTTCAAACTCTAGCTCCTTACTTTCTATCCTAGAGTAGAACTCCAATCGAAAAGGGAATCTCCCCTTGGTCCGCTTTTTCTATCTGAGGTTGATTTTTTTCGTACACATCTGATCCTTCTTTCTCAACCTTTCAACTTCTTCTGATCCTCTTTAAGGAGGAAGTGCGATCGGAAGGCCTAGGTTAAGCATATAGATTTCTTCTTACGTAAAGAAGATCGGGTGCATTAGGAAGTGTTTATTTCTATCCTTTTTGGATCGTGGCAATGGCCACACACCCATACTTCGTCTATTACTTCCTAGAGCTGAGAGAACATATCTGGATATGCTTACAGTGTATCATCTCCAGACTAATGGCCGAAGTGAAGAAACTATCCGAGCATTAGTAGACACGTCACGTGCCTATAGAGTTTGGCAATGGTTAGGATAAACACCTTCCGTTGGCCAAATTCCCTTATAGACATCTATCGAGTTTGGCAATGGTTGGGATAGACACCTTCTGTTGGCCAAATTTCCCATAACCATATCTAATGCTTTAGTACTGCAACGGCACCGCAAGAGACCCTCTATAGTCATAAGTGCCGATCTCGATTGTTGGGTAGAAATGGAAATACCCAACTTAATAATCCCGAACCTATTCGAGTAGCTGCCAAGGAGACCGTTCAAATGCGAGATGGATATGCAAGCTGCTTGCGATTCGTTAGAAAACACAGATTCACCATGAGAATGTGTGAAGCATTTGGTAAACGTGAAAGCTTAATCCTCGCTATACCGATCTTTTCGAAATCCATGCTGGAGTTAGACCAGTAGCTCAGAGCCTTGAGCTACCGCCCGCACTCAGCGATGTTCCCAACAGGAAGAAATGACTCGCGGTGAGGCGATATCCTCCGGGAAATAGAGCGTTTAAGAAATGACTCAAGTCAAGCGACTTTAGTAAAGTCGCAACCCTATCGACGAAGTTCGTTATCCTAGATTCACGTAGGAAAGATGAATACCAAACACTTCTTTAGACCTTAATGCGCTTGAATTGAATCGCGAAACCTTGTGAGGTGACCTCGTAATCGAAATCAAAGATGGAGAAACGACAATTAGAGTTATCGCCCTCTTATTTGAGTTATGACTATTTAGTATTTTATCAAAAGTATCCGCAACCATTTCTATCAAGAATCGCCCCATCGTTTCTATCGAGTTGTCACAAGCTTGATTCTTGAAAATCTCTCATGTCACCCACCAGAGATCCTAGATTCCATCTTCATTGTGAATGTTTTACATATCACTCGAAGATGAATACTCTTAATATATATTCTTACTTTTCACACTCACCTTGATGAATTGTGTGTCTTTTTAGACCTTAACTCAATAGTGCATTTTGATTTCCTAAATGGAGACTTGAATTGAATCTCTAAGAGAAAGTCGATGATTATGTAGGTTCCTCGAGATTCAAGTTCTTTTAAGAGAACTTGAGTAGAGGAAGTTTAGTGCGTGATTGGGTCCATGACTCGTAATTCAATCGGCTTTACCTTAGTAACCACCACCAAGAAATTGATGGAGAAAGGTTGAATTAGAGTTATCGCACCCTTTCACTCTTTCTTTTTCATTCTTTAGTTATGAGACTTCATTATTAGAACCTAGTCCTAGCTCACTTTTTATCAAATACATAAGTATCCTAGTAGATTGTCCCGGGTAATCCATTTCGGGATCGGGACCAAGGTTACCATACTTATAACTCCAATAGTAAATGAATCGCCTTCCACGATCGTACCCATTCGATCTCCCTCATCATCGATATATGAAAGAGTGTTAGGATCAGAAAATCCATATTGAAGGGTATCGGTCATCGAGAGTGTCTAAATACTCATCATTTTGTATAATCTAAACCGCAAAATCATCTCGAAAACACTCGTAAACACATCAAAATGATCAAATTATCACAAATCGTGTTTTATGTGTTTTAAATGCAAAATATCAAAATCGATGAAAATGTATCAAGTTTGCAAAATTGGCGCTTTAGTCCCCAAGTTTTAAAAGTTGTCAAATCTAGTCCTCGAAATTCAAAATGTGGAAATTTATCATTCAAGGTCCCTCAAGTATTCTAAGTTGTTAAAATGATCCTTGAATGAATTTTTGGTCAATTGGCAAGAAAGGTCCTCAAACTTTGAAAATTTGCAAAATTAGTCCTTGACCTTTGAAATGGATTTTATGCAAAAGGGTCCTTGTTTTATCAAAGTTTGTCAAAATTGGTCCTTGTGAGAAGTTTGGAAAATATCACTTTCAGTCCTTGAAGTTTGGCAAATTACACTTTTGGTCCTTGTTTATTACTTAAACCAAACGGACACTTATAATATCCAAGGCCCAAATCCAATCCAAAAATCCAAGCCCAATAGCCCAAACCACTTGCCCTTGACCTTGCACCTTGACCCCAGTGTCACAACTCCTTTTGACCCCACCCACAACCATTTTGAACCCTTTGTTATTAATACTACGGTCAAAGAAAGTCAAACCCAAGAAAACCGCCAAAAACCGATGCATCAGAGCATCTCTCTCCCAACACCGAACTCCAAAACCAGAGTGGTTTTCACCAATTTTTCAACACCCTCCCATACCATGTCCCTCCACACCTTCTAAACAACAAAATCTTTAATTACCTCAACCAAACCCAATTAAAGCTAAAACCGCTAAGTGAGAAAATTTGGCGCCAAAAGCCACATGTATGGTTTTGATTAATTTGAGAGATCCAATGGCTAAATGTTGGTGGGATACATTCAGAGGTTATCGAGATGCAAGAAAGTCTATAAAGAGAGAGAGATGCATTGTA
Organism: Chrysanthemum lavandulifolium; assembly: GCA_022545495.1. Lineage (NCBI taxonomy): Eukaryota > Viridiplantae > Streptophyta > Magnoliopsida > Asterales > Asteraceae > Chrysanthemum > Chrysanthemum lavandulifolium. The sequence continues at coordinate 119,421,657 of CM040240.1, forward strand.
AAAAAATCTATCTAGTGTAATATTTATTTTTCATGTCGATTTAGTTTAATTTTCAATTTCAGTTTATGTTTTAAGCTTAAAAACTTTGTATTTCAAGTTATTCTGTTATAATAAAGCCTTTGTGAAACTTTAATTCAAGTATCAAAGTGTATTTCAGTTTATGCAATTTCTCATATTTTATGCAAAATCTCAAGTTGGATCAAATGTTGTTTTCAGTTGTTTGTATGGACTAGAATAGGTCACTTAAGCTCCTAGAAAGCTCATTGAAGCTTTTAGTTATCTTAAAATTCAGTTGAGAGTCAAAAATAGAAAATCACAAAATACCAATTAAATACTTGAAAAATAAAAAGGGTTCCATGGAAGTGTTCACAATTTGAGCAAGGTATATAATGGATGGCCTTGGGTTAGTAGCTTATTGGTGTTTATAGGGTGCTCATTGATCTTGGTTCTCAGTTTTAAGCATTGGAAGCATTTGTAAGCTTTTTGATAAATTTGGCATTTTACTATTGTAGTGGTTTATTAGCTAATATTTCTGTTTCTTTGTGTTTATTAGTCATAATTAAGTTTATCTAAGCTTTTAAATTAGTAGCTTGTTCTTGCAAATTTGTATTTTATAAAAATTCCATTTTGACAGTTAAAATTGTATTTTGGTCATTTTTAAGTTTTATGTTGTAAGGGTGGTTGTTTAAAGCTTTATAAGTCTTAACAAGTGATTATAAAAGATTTGGAATCAAGTTCATGTTTTAAATCTATGAGTTGCTTTAAAAAATCATCAAATCAGTTTCAATAAGGGTGTTTGGATTTGCTAGTTCAAACTGTGATATAGTGTGTTTGAGTTATTGTTTGTACTTGCTCTGTGTTACTTTAGTGTCTATAAACTCAATTTAGTCAAGAAAACTAGTTCTTATAAGCTTAAAAGTCAAAATAAGCTTTAAGTTAAATTGTGAGCAACATCGTTGATGCTCATGATCCATGATCATCATTTTGTGTTAGAAAGTTGATAATCTTGCTTAAATCAGTCTTAGTTCATCTTAAAACAACATATTAAGTGCTTTAGATCAAATCAAAATCCACTTTGGTCAACTTTTGGTTTTTCTCAAAAGTCAAAATCTCAATGGTCGTCGTTAATAAACTTTGGAATTTCACTAGGGTTTATTAAATAGATTCAACTTATAATCTCTTGGGGTATTAAAGTTTAGTTGCTAAAGAAAATAGAAAATGATAGTTCTTGGTTTCTCACTTTTTGAGTGCTTATTTTTCTCGCTTTTGTGGATACTGTTTCATATAACCGCCTGCGTAGTACGTAAATTGGCTCAAATTGATAAGCTCACATAGAGCTTATTAGTTGTCCAATTCTTGTGTTCTCTAGTTCTTTGGAAAGCCAACCTGGTCCTCTTGAGTTGTCAAGTCTTGTTTTCACTTTTGAGCTTGTTAGCTAGGGTCGCTACTAGCTTGTAGATTGTCCCATTTCTTTGTTAAATCAAAGTGCTTATTTGCTTATTCTTAGCTTATCGTGTGCTTCTTTGCATACTTTAGCCTCATTTCAGTCATTGTAGCTTGTTTGCATCTTATTTGAGCTTTTGTTTCATCCGCAAGCTTGTTTGAGCTTATTTTACCCAAATAAGCTATATAAGCCCATCGTTGGGTTAATAAGCCATCAAATCAACTTATTTGTGTTTTGTAAATTTTTGTCTTTATTAAAGTTTCATATTATTAGTATATAAGTAGTTTTCAAAAATAAAATCACAAAACATCAATATAAAAATAGTGATAGCGTTTATTTAAGATTTTTAGCTTTTTGATTTTTCTTTTCAACTTTTTAATAAGCAAATCTTGTTTTTCTATTTTCTTAGGTTTCGTCATCATATAGGATTTTTAGAAAAGTTTCATATTTTTCTCTTTCTTTTAGTATTTATTATAATTATAAATAGTTAATAAATAATAAATAATTAGTAATAAATAATTAAAAGTCTAAAAATATATTTTCTGTTTTAAAATTAGTTTTATCATATTTTAGATTTTTCAAAGTTAAAATTTTATTTTTCCAAGTTTATTTTCTATTTTCTAGTATTTAAGTGTATTTTAAATAATTATTAATTAGTAATAATTAGATAAAAGTGTGAAAATATATTTTAGTTTTAAAATTAGTTTTATAGTATTTTAGATTTTCAGAATCATAAGTTTATTTTTCTAGCCTTATTTTGTATTTTCTTCTATTTTAGAGTATTTATTAAATAGTTAAAATAGTTTTAATTAATAATAATTAATTAAATAGTGTTAAAATAATTTTCCTTTTCTAATAATTTTCTTTTATTTTAGGATTCCAAAATGTCATTTTATATTTTTAGGTCTTTTATTTCTTAGTTTTCACTTTTTATTTTGTGCGATACGTAGTTTTTAAAACTTACGCTTACGCTTTTTCTTCCCGATTGTTGTGCTTTCCAATTCGTGTCCAATTCTATTCCAAATCAATCAAGAGTGTAATTTCTAATCATAACCTTTACGCATCACTATCCTTAGTGATCATTCCATCATCCGAATTTGCTTTAACACACCATCGAGTCTCCTCGACTAAACGACCCGGAATTCAATCTATTCTCCAGACTTCATTGCATTTGTGTTCGAGCGCTTTAAGTCTGTTTGACTTGACTGCTTAGCACAGATCAAAATTTTACGCCACCGGGAGGCTTTAGCGTGTGTTTAGCCATTTTCGATCCATTGTTGCACATACCCACCATTTGTAAAAGTTTTTGTAAAGTTATAAGAAAACCAAAAGTTCATTAACACTTTTCCTAAAGTGTTAAAACACCAAAAAATATAAAACAACAAAACAATCGAACGCTTTTCTATTTTGTATTCTCTTTAAGGTGATTCTTGAAGAGATACGATTTGGTTAAACGGACGATAACAAAAATATTGTCCAAAAGTTTTTAAACCCATTTGCACAAATCTAACCTACGCCTTTTCAAAGGTACTTAATTGAATACATAAAATCAACCACCGCAAATCAAGGCAAAGGCACTACCTAACTGGGGTGCGACCATTAATAAGTTCCCGAACATCGATTTAAAACTTGCCTTTGTGTCACTTGTGATTTGGTGTACCTTTTTCAAAGAAGCCATTTCATTTGTGATTATTGGTTAAGTTCACTTGTGTTTTGCCTCATTTGTTTTGAAAATTGATTTTATACATAGTGCATGCGCACTGCTCTTCCGCCTCTACAAGTCCACTTTCCGAACTTGGAAACATTCCTCGTAGACGTAGAGGACGCTCAGCTCCTTCACCGTGATCGAGGAACGCCTACCACCACCACCTCCGTCGAAATGGCGTAAGACAAACCCATGAATGAGCTTCTCCAAGCACCCATCGAGGGTTACGGAGATGCCATTGTTGTTCCAACCATCGTGGTCGACACTTTCGAGCTCAAACCGGGTTGCTCAATCTAGTAACCCAAAGCCAATTCTATGGTTTTGAGCGGATGATCCTCATGCACACATTCGATGGTTTAACAAGATAGCATCTACCATCAAGTACAAGAATGTCCCACAAGAAGCTATCAAGCTTCTTCTGCTCCCATTTTCTGTAGGACAAGCCCGAATTGGCTTGAGAAACAACCCCTCGCTCTATAGAGACATGGGAAGATCTTGTCACCAAGTTCGTTAACGAGTTCTATCCTCCATCCCGAACCACAAGTCTTAAGAATGAGATAATGAAATTTTCTCGTAGATTTGATGAATCATTCGGGAGGCATGGGATCGTTATAAAGAGTTGCTTCGCAAGTGTCCGCATCACGGTTTTACCGAGTTAATGCAAATGGATACTTTCTACAATGGTCTCAATCGTGCCAATCAAGATTCTTTGAATGCCTCCGCTGGAGGTATTTCCCGAGCAAGACCACCAAAGAGGCCTTGCGATCATTGAGAACAAATCTCGTGTCCGTCCTTTCGTAGCTAAGACATATCGCCTAATGTCGGACCTTCTTCTTCTTCATCCCCGTGAGTACATCTAGCACCGATGCTAAGATTGATAAACTCACGACATTGTTCGAGCTTTGGTTCTTGCTAACCAAAGAAAGTCTCCTTCACTCACCACCAACACATGTCAAGTGAAGAAAGTCGAGAGTTGTGTCACTTGTGGTGGTCCTCATGCTTACTACAATTGTACCGCCACCGATGGTAGTCCTTTGAAGCAAATGCTCTAGCCGGTAGTTCACAACAAGGAGGTAATCAATACCGTCCTCAAATGAACCACACTACCGTGCTAACACTAATCGTGCACCACCCGGTTTTAACCAAAATCACAACATGCAAAACCGAATCGAACCAACCAAGAATGAACCAAGGTTATCAAAACCAAGGTAATTTCTATCCTCGACCCAATCAAGGTTTCCAACATCAAGGAAACCCTCATCAAAACAATTTCAATCGAGGGAATCAATTTCATGGGAATATGAATCCTAATCAAGGGAATTTTGGTCATAATCAAAACATACGGCCTCAAATTGTCCCTCCAGCTCCTCCCACATTACTCCTCCAGACCATCATCCGATGAGTTATCAAGCGCTTTATGAAATCCCAAGATGAAATGAACAGGTTGTTGGTCACCGATTGTCGATCCAAGAAGTCTTTAAATGATCGACCCTGCCTCGTGTACTTTACCGAGCAACACGATCGCTAACCCGAGGGGCGATGCCAAGGCGATCACAACCCAAGTGGTGTTTCATACACGGACCTGCTGCTCCTACTACCTCTTCTTCTTCTTCTCTCCTAAGGTAGTGGACAATGAACCTCCAAAACACAATGGACCCACGACTCCAATGCCTCCTCCACCAAGCCAATGAGTCAAGTTACCAAGGATACTACGGACAAAGTGCATTATTCAAGCCCACGGCATCAAGACACGTCCAACCTTCTGTAGTCCAACCTCAAGTGGTCCAAAACCCAAGTCAAATCAAGGAGTTGTTTTGAACCTCCTGTAGCTCCTGCTGAGAATCGAATCCAAATCTTCTATTCCTTACCCATCGCGCTTGAATGAGCAAAGCTCTCGAGAAAGCTAGTCATCAAATGGATAAATTTTTCCAAATTTTCCAAGAGTTACATTTTGACATAAGCTTTATGGATGCTATCATGCCGATGCCCAAGTTTGCATCGACTCTCAAGCACATGTTAAGCAATAAGGAAAAGTCGCTTGAAATGGCTAAGACTCCTTTAACGAGAACCGCCAAAGAGCTATTCTAAAGAAGCTTCCTAAAGCTTGGAGATCCCGGAAATTTCTCTTACCTTGTGTATTCCTGTGAATGGTTGAATGCTTTGCCCTAGCGATCTTGGTGCAAGCATTAATCTTATGCCATATTCAATGTGGAAGAAACTTTCTTCCGAACTCACTCCTACATGCATGACTCTCGAGCTTGCGATCGTTTCCATATCCCGTCCTCTTGGCATTGCCGAGGACGATTTGTGAAAGTAGGAAAGTTCCATTTCCCACCGACTTCGTGGTTGTTGATTTTGATGCCGATCATCGGGTTCCTCTCATTGTTGGTCGAGGATTCCCGAGAACGGGCGTGCTCTCATAGATGTATTTGAGCAAGAAATCACATTGCGTGTTGGTAATGAAGTCACACCTTCAACCTTGACCAAACTTCGAGGTACTCCGCAAATTATGATTCCGAATCGGTTAACCGAATAGATATCATTGATGTTGCTTCCGATGAGTACTCAAGAAGTTCTTGGTTATTCTCATAATTCCGTGAGTGGGATTCCACCACATCTTCTCAACCTATCATAGCCAATTCTACTCCTTCTCTCACTCCGCTTGAGGAAGCGACTTCATCTTAGATGAGATTGAAGCATACCGGCTAGTGATTCTGCTCTTGGGAAATTGATCACGCCCAATTGATATTGAGGGGACATACTTTATTGAGAAGTCGCTCAATGATGATCCATCATCAACCCTCATCCTAGTGATTCAATCCCATTGAGATTAATCAAATGAGATTAACTGGAGGAGATATTCTTCTTAAGAAATTGTCAACTGGATACTTCTCTCCTCTCCTCCCATCAAGCTTCATAACAAGGAAGTCAAGTCGCTTGAGAAAACCAAGAATTTCCGAGGTTGAGCTTAAGGACTTACCTCCTCATCTCGAGTATGCATTCCTTGAAGGTGATGATAAATTACCCGTCATTATTGCTCGAGATTTGAGTAAAGATGAAAAGTCGCCTCATTAAAATCTTGAAGTCACACAAGCAAGCAATTGCTTGGAAACTCTCCGACATCAAAGGTATAAACCCCGAGTTTTGTACTCATAAAATCTTGATGGAGGATGACTTCAAACCCGCAGCTCAACATCGAGACGAGTGAATCCAAAATCCATGATGTTATCAAACAAGAGGTTATCAAACTTCTTGATGCGTGATTGATTTACCCGATCTCGCATACCCTGGGTCACCCCAATTCATTGTGTTCAAAAAGGTGGCATTATCATATCACAATGAAGATAACGAGTTAATTCCAACTCGATTGGTTACGGATGGCGTGTTTGCATCGACTATCGTAAGTTGAATGACGCCACCAGAAAGACCATTTTCCTCACCCTTCATGGACCGATGCTTGAGAGATTAGCGTGAATGAGTACTATTGTTTCCTTGATGGTTTCTCGGGTTACTTTCAGATCCCTATTGATCCACGTGATCAAGAGAAGACCACATTCACTTGCCCATACGGAACTTTTGCCTACAAACGTATGCCTTTTGGCTTATGTAATGCTCCCGCACGCTCCAACGATGTATGATGGCCATATTCCACGACATGATCGGGAAACAATGGAAGTGTTTATGGATGACTTCTCGGTCATTGGGGATTCTTTTCAATCATGTCTCCCATTTAGATAAAATGCTTCAAAGGTGTGAAGACACCAATCTTTGTCTAAACCGGGAGAAAAGTCACTTTATGGTCAAAGAAGGCATTGTCCTTGGCCATAAGATTTCAAAGAACGGGATTGAGGTAGATAGAGCAAAAGTTGATGTCATTGCTAAGTTGCCTCATCCTACTACCGTCAAAGGTATTAGGAGTTTTTAGGTCATGCCGGTTTCTATCGAGATTCATTCAAGATTTTTCCAAAATCGCCTACCTATGACCCATCTTCTTGAAAAGGATGCTCCTTTTATCTTCTCACCCGAGTGCATCGTAGCTTTTGAAACATTGAAGAAAAGCCATCAAGCACCCATTCTCGCTGTTCCCGACTAGGACTTGCCTTTTGAGCTCATGTGCGATGCAAGTGATTTTGCTATCGGTGCAATCCTAGGGCAACGAAGAAATAAGCATTTTCACCTATTCACTACGCAAGCAAAACTATGATCGAGGCTCAAACTCATTACACCACCACGTAAAAAGAGCTATTAGCCGTGGTGTATGCTTTTGAGAAGTTTCGCCAGATCTTATCTTGACCAAATGCGTAGTGTATACGGATCACTCGGCTCTTAAATATCTCTTTGCAAAACAAGATGCAAAGCCGAGATTGCTTCGTTGGATTCTCCTCCTCCAAGAATTTGATATCATTATACGTGATAAAAAGGAGCCGAGAATCTAGTCACGATCATCTGTCTGCATTAGAAAACCCTCACCAAGATGTTTTCGAGAAAAGGAAATAAATGAAACATTTCCTCTCGAGACACTCAATGCGGTTTCTTTTCGTGGAAATTCTACCACCCCATGGTTTGTCGACTTTGCAAATTACCATGCGGGTAACTTCATTGTGAAAGGGATGTCGACCCAAAGAAGAACAAATTCTTCAAAGATGTTAAACATTATTTCGGGACGACCCTTTCTTGTTCAAAATCTGTATGGATCAAGTCATCCGACGGTGTGTTTATGGACGTGAAGCTATTGACATTCTCACGCCTTGCCATGCCGGACCCACCGGGGCCATCATAGTCCAAACTACACCGCCAAAAGGTGTTTGATTCCGGTTCTATTGGCCCACAATCTATAAGGATGCCCACGATTATGTCAAAGCTCGTGACGCTTGTCAACGTCATGGTAATATATCTCAAAGGAATGAAATGCCACAAAATGCCATTCAAGTTTGTGAGATATTTGACATATGGGGTATTGATTTTATGGGCCATTTCCTTCTTCTCGTGGTAACAAGTACATACTCGTGGTCGTTGACTATCTCATCAAAATGGGTTGAAGCAAAAGCTTTACCCACCAATGATGCCCGAGTTGTTGTGAAGTTTTGAAATCTCTTTGCTGTGTTTGGAACTCCGAGAGCGATAATCGTGATCGTGGTACACATTTTGTAATGACCAATTTGAAAGAGTCATGCAAAAGTATGGTGTTACCCATCGCCTCTCATCGCATACCACCCCAAACAAGTGGGCGGTGGAAGTTTCAAACCGTGGTATTAAAAGGATTCTTGAAAGGACAAGAGGCGAAAATCGTGCATCCCGGTCGGATAAGCTTGATGACGCACTGGCCTTCCGTGACACTTTACAAAACACCCATCGGTGTACTCCATACAAGCTAGTGTACGGAAAGGCATGTCATCTTCCGATTGAGTTAGAGCACAAGGCATACCGGGCCTTAAAGCATGCAAACTTCGATATACGACAAACCGGTGATCATAGAAAAGTTCAAATGAATGAACTAAATGAACTTCGTGATCAAGCTTACGAGAACTCTTTAATCTACAAGCAAAGACAAAGAAGATTCATGACTCCAAGATCAAGAACCGCGCTTTTCAACGTTGGTGATCGAGTCCTTCTTTTCAATTCCGATTGAAGATTTTCTGAAAGCTCAAGTCCCACCGGTCCGTCCATTCACTATCGCTAAGGTTTATCCTTATGGTACCGTTGAGTTATCTCAACCCGATGGTCCTAATTTTAAAGTGAATGGTCATCGAGTTAAGCATTACTTTGGAGAGGACATTCCCCGTGGGTTGTCCCGGATTTACAAACATTCCCCATGAACCAATGAATGCGGGATCGAGTCAAGCTAGTGACTCGGTAATCAAAAACATTAGCATGCACCATATGGGTTTTCACCCATAATTCTATCTTCTTATCCCCTTTCTACCACCCTAGTGTGGGGAGTTTCCCACATCGTTGTATATTCTCATTCTTTCTAAAAAAAAAAAAAAAAAAAAAAAAAAAAAATCTTCTTCTAAATAAATGGCCGTAATATTTCCTTTTACGTTTTTGTTTCGCATAACCGCGGTACTTTGAATATTGAGGGCAATATTCATTTCTAAGTGGGGGAATTTCACGAATTTCATATATTATCTACCCAATTCCCGCTTTTGGCCAAAAATTTTTTTTTTTTAAGTGTTTTACACTTTCTCATTTGGTTATCATCCGCCATGTCTGATAAGACAAAAGGATTGGCTAATCCAGAGCAAACGGCTCTTGGTAAAGATTTCTCAAACCGCTTATATGGCTTGCAATTTGCCCAAAATTGTATGGTTCCTCAACTCCCCATCATCCTCAAAAGATAATGAGTTGGCTAGCCCGCAAGGTTATGGCTTGTGGTAAAGGCAAGGAAAATCCATAATTGGTATTCACCACCAAAGATAATCCGATAATTTATCTAAGAGTTGGCTAGTCCGTATGGTACGGCTTCGTAAAGACACATCAAACCGTTATATGGTTTATGATTTGCCAATAAATCATCCGGTTATCGTTGTACCAAGGTTCTTACTTGAATCAAAACAATTGGCTACTCCGTAAGTGATGGCTTTTGGTAAAGAGTTTTCAAATCCATCAAGGTTTTTCAAATCATTGCTAGGGACTAGCAATATCTCGATGTGGGGATTGATGAGTGTCTAAATACTCATCATTTTGTATAATCTAAACCGCAAAATCATCTCGAAACACCGTAAACACATCAAAATGATCAAATTATCACAAATCAGTGTTTTATGTGTTTTAAATGCAAAATATCAAAATCGATGAAAATGTATCAAGTTTGCAAAATTGGCGCTTTAGTCCCCAAGTTTTAAAAGTTGTCAAATCTAGTCCTCGAAATTCAAAATGTGGAAATTTATCATTCAAGGTCCCTCAAGTATTCTAAGTTGTTAAAATGATCCTTGAATGAATTTTTGGTCAATTGGCAAGAAAGGTCCTCAAACTTTGAAAATTTGCAAAATTAGTCCTTGACCTTTGAAAATGGATTTTATGCAAAAGGGTCCTTGTTTTATCAAAGTTTGTCAAAATTGGTCCTTGTGAGAAGTTTGGAAATGATCACTTTCAGTCCTTGAAGTTTGGCAAATTACACTTTTGGTCCTTGTTTATTACTTAAACCAAACGGACACTTATAATATCCAAGCCCAATCCAATCCAAAATCCAAGCCCAAGCCCAACCCACTTGACCCTTGAACCTTGCACCTGAGCCCTGTGTCACAACTCCATTTTGACCCCACCACAACCATTTTGACCCCCGTGTTATTAATACTACGGTCAAAGAAAGTCAAACCCAAGAAAACCGCCAAAAACCGATGCATGTAGTCTCTCTCCCCCACCGAAACTCCAAAACCGCACTGGTTTTCACCACTTTTCAACCCCTCCCATACCATGTCCCTCCACACCTTCTAAACAACAAAATCTTTAATTATCTCAACCAAACCCAATTAAAGCTAAAACCTCGCTATGAAGAAAAAATGGCGCCAAAAGCCACATGTATGGTTTTGATTAATTTGAGAGATCCAATGGCTAAATGTTGGTGGGATACATTCAGAGGTTATCAGAGATGCAAGAAAGTCTATAAAGAGAGAGAGTTGCATTGTAAAAAAATCTATCTAGTGTAATATTTATTTTTCATGTCGATTTAGTTTAATTTTCAATTTCAGTTTATGTTTTAAGCTTAAAAACTTTGTATTTCAAGTTATTCAGTTATAATAAAGCCTTTGTGAAACTTTAATTCAAGTATCAAAGTGTATTTCAGTTTATGCAATTTCTCATATTTATGCAAAATCTCAAGTTGGATCAAATGTTGTTTTCATTGTTTGTATGGACTAGAATAGGTCACTTAAGCTCCTAGAAAGCTCATTGAAGCTTTTAGTTATCTTAAAATTCAGTTTGAGAGTCAAAAATAGAAAATCACAAAATACCAATTAAATACTTGAAAAATAAAAAGGGTTCCATGGAAGTGTTCACAATTTGAGCAGGTATATAATGGATGGCCTTGGGTTAGTAGCTTATTGGTGCTTATAGGGTGCTCATTGATCTTGGTTCTCGCTTTTAAGCATTGGAAGCATTTGTAAGCTTTTTGATAAATTTGGCATTTTACTATTGTAGTGGTTTATTAGCTAATATTTCTGCTTTGTGTTTATTAGTCATAATTAAGTTTATCTAAGCTTTTAAATTAGTAGCTTGTTCTTGCAAATTTGTATTTTATAAAATTCCATTTTGACAGCTTAAAATTGTATTTTGGTCATTTTAAGTTTTATGTTGTAAGGGTGGTTGTTTAAAGCTTTATAAGTCTTAACAAGTGATTATAAAAGATTTGGAATCAAGTTCATGTTTTAAATCTATGAGTTGCTTTAAAAAATCATCAAACCGCTTTCAATAAGGGTGTTTGGATTTGCTAGTTCAAACTGTGATATAGTGTGTTTGAGTTATTGTTTGTACTTGCTCGTGTTACTTTAGTGTCTATAAACTCAATTTAGTCAAGAAAACTAGTTCTTATAAGCTTAAAAGTCAAAATAAGCTTTAAGTTATCTTGTGCAACCATCATTGATGCTCATGATCCATGATCATCATTTTGTGTTAGAAAGTTGATAATCTTGCTTAAATTAGTCTTAGTTCATCTTAAAACAACATATTAAGTGCTTTAGATCAAATCAAAATCCACTTTGGTCAACTTTTGGTTTTTCTCAAAAGTCAAAATCTCAATGGGTCGTTAATAAACTTTGGAATTTCACTGGGTTTATTAAAAGATTCAACTTATAATCTCTTGGGGTATTAAAGTTTAGTTGGTAAATAAAAATAGAAAATGATAGTTCTTGGTTTCTCACTTTTTGAGTGCTTATTTTTACCTTTTTTGTTAGATACTGTTTATATAACCGCCTGCGTAATTGGTAAGCTCAAATTGATAAGCTTTCATAGAGCTTATTAGTTGTCCAATTCTTGTGTTCTCTAGTTCTTTGGAAAGCCAACCTGGTCCTCTTGAGTTGTCAAGTCTTGTTTTCACTTTTGAGCTTGTTAGCTAGGGTCGCTACTAGCTTGTAGATTGTCCCATTTCTGCTTAAATAGCAAAAGTGCTTATTTGCTTATTCTTAGCTTATCGGTGTGCTTCTTTGCATATTTTAGCCTCATTTCAGTAGCTAGCTTTATTCCATCTTATTTGAGCTTTTGTTTCATCCGTTCAAGCTTGTTTGAGCTTATTTTACCCAAATAAGCTATATAAGCCCATCGTTGGGTTAATAAGCCATCAAATCGCTTATTTGTGTTTTGTAAATTTTTGTCTTTATTAAAGTTTCATATTATTAGTATATAAGTAGTTTTCAAAAATAAAATCACAAAACATCAATATAAAAATAGTGATAGCGTTTATTTAAGATTTTTAGCTTTTTGATTTTTCTTTTCAACTTATTAATAAGCAAATCTTGTTTTTCTATTTTCTTAGGTTTCGTCATCATATAGGATTTTTAGAAAAGTTTCATATTTTTCTTTATCTTTTAGTATTTATTATAATTATAAATAGTTAATAAATAATAAATAATTAGTAATAAATAATTAAAAAGTCTAAAAATATATTTTCTGTTTTAAAATTAGTTTTATCATATTTTAGATTTTTCAAAGTTAAAATTTTATTTTTCCAAGTTTATTTTCTATTTTCTAGTATTTAAGTGTATTTTAAATAATTATTAATTAGTAATAATTAGATAAAAAGTGTGAAAAATATATTTTAGTTTTAAAATTAGTTTTATAGTATTTTAGATTTTCAGAATCATAAGTTTATTTTTCTAGCCTTATTTTGTATTTTCTTCTATTTTAGAGTATTTATTAAATAGTTAAAATAGTTTTTAATTAATAATAATTAATTAAATAGTGTTAAAATAATTTTCCTTTTCTAATAATTTTCTTTTATTTTAGGATTCCAAAATGTCATTTTATATTTTTAGGTCTTTTACTTCTTAGTTTTCACTTTTTATTTTGTGCGTCTGCGTAGTTTTTAAAACTTACGCTTACGCTTTCTTCTCGATCCGATTGTTGTGCTTTCCAAATCAATCGTGTCCAATTCTATTCCAAATCAATCAAGAGTGTAATTTCTAATCATAACCTTTACGATCACTATCCTTAGTGATCATTCTATCATCCGAGTTCTCGTTTACACACACATCACATCCCGACAGTCTCCTCGGGACTTAACGACCCGAGTTTTCTCTCAATTCAATCTATTCTCCGACTTCATTGAACCATATTTGTGTTTGTGTGTTTACAATTTTAAGTCTGAGCCATTTAGACTTGACTGCTTAGGATTGTTTCATCTTTTTGTGGTTTTTTTGATTGAAAACGCAAGGTTTTAGGAAAGTTTCTTGACTGCGTTTTGACACTCGGACTTATTTTATTGGGTGCGATTTGTCACACTTTGGCTGCGTTTTGGTTGTTCTTGGCTGCGGTTTGGTATATTTCGGTTGCGGCTTAACATATTATTCCTGCGATTTGGTGTTCCAAGACTGTGATTTGATTAAAATATTAATATTTTGAGCTGCGATTTGTTAGGAAAGGACTAAAGGACGATAGTGCTTATACTATTGAAAGCGACCTGTGATTTGAGTACTACGTTTTGAGCTTACTCCTTTTTGAGCTTACTGCATTTTGTTGACTGCGTTTTGAGCTTACCACATTTTGTTGACTGCGTTTTGTTGACTGCGTTTTGAGCTTACTGTGATTTGTTAATTGCGTTTTGGATAGTGTGCGACTTGTCAGGTGTTGCGACTTGTCTTCTGCGTTTTGACTGAAGCTTGCATTTTGACTACAGCCACTGCGTTTTGATCACTGCGATTTGACATTGCATTTTGCATCAAGAAGACTTAGTTTTGACTTTTGCGGTTTGACTACTTGCCGTTTGACCACTTGCGGTTTGACCAAAGTTGACTTTTTATGTCAAAACTTCAAACGACCATAACTTTTGAACCGTAACTTCGTTTTTACCGAAATACCATCAAAATGATCGGAACAGCCTGAATATTGTTTTATTTCACCACGAAGTCGTGAAACAATTTTTTTGAGGCCCAAATCCTCTCCGAGAGGAAGTTATTGAGGTTTTTAAGTTTTCAGACCAAATTTTCACTACTACAACCGTGCTTAATCTTCTTCAAACACAACTCCTTTATTTTTGAATTGATCCTACATCAACTTTATCAAAAATACCTTCATCAATGGCAACTCAACAAGACTGAGGTCCATTTGGGTACACCTTCAAGGCCTACAACCGCTCCGAAAAGAAGATATTGAGGTTTTTAAGTTTTTGAAATCAAATTTCCGCATCAACAACATACAACCAAACAACATTTCAGCTAATCCTTCAAACCATCATCACTCCTAACACACAATATTCTATCATTGTGCCAATTCATAAGTTATCTTAACACATTCTATTTGTCAGTGTCTCATAGTTTCTTCTTAATTTTGTAAAATCCCGCGAAAGATTCTATTTCTCGGTTTAAATCATAGATTTGTAAAATACCGTGCACGTCAACATCATGCCTAATACTTCGGACTCTGTTGAATATGAAATACTCAAGTTGTACGACATGATCGATGAACATAAGATTCCAAACAAAGTACAACTGAAAAATGTTGTTGAATCAGAAACAGCAAATTTGGGAAATAGTGATATGATCTCATGACAACAATCATTCATAAAGGAATCTTTGTGTTCAAATTCACATGAGACGGAGTTGCACCAGATTCATCAAGTGCAAACTATTGCCAAGGATAGTTGCATTGAACATTTTTGACAACTTCATTCACACCTCACGTTACTTCTAACTAAGACAGATTCACAATGGAAATTGAACAAGCATTCAATGCACTTTTCCGTCAAGATGTATCAACGTTCACGGGCACATTGTTCTTGAAAAACAACTTGACAGAGAAAAGGTTCAAGAAGCCGGATCTAACGCTGCACTTCAGGTGATCAACAAATAATTTCATTCATTCTTCAATGGTGAATACACTTTGGATTATGACGATCATATGACTGAAAAGTGCTTTACGAATCACACTGGGATTGAAGCAAATGTGTTCAGAGAAACATTAATCCAACACTTGGATAATGTTAAGAAGTACATTGAGGAAAGAGCACAGAATGATGACAAGGTGAATGAATGTCGGGTGAATGAATGTCAGGTACAATCAAAAGTTTGTAGTGTTGAGTCGGGTAAAGCATCGGATGATGGATCAGTTGGCACTGAATACAGAGGATCAGTGACAGATAAGCTTGACACAGCCATCAGTTCAGTGACTCTTGTTAAACAAGATATGGATGCAGATATCAGACTGGTAAATGAACAGGTGTCATGTGCTGAGGTAAACTTAACTGTTTAACATAATGCATCTGCAAATGTAATCATACAAACTGATCAAAATATTGAACGTGGTTCTGATAAATGTTCCTTGGTTGAGGCTGAGACTAATCATTTCAAAATAGATAATATGGTTGATAAAAAGGCTTTTGATGAAATTTCAAACAAATTCTCAAAACTTGAAAAACATTGCATTTCACTTGAAATTGCAATACAAAGAAAGGAGAAAGTTTTCAAACTATGAAACCATGTAAAAATCCAGAATTTCCTGAATTTCGTGAATTTTTTGAAATAAACGATTTAAATGCTCAGCTTCAAGCCAAAAACTCGACGATCAACAATCTGAAGAAACATATTTTTGGTATGCATGTGAAAGTAATTTAGTCAAGACTAAACATGAGATTGATGCTATTAAAACAAGAAATAATGAATTGGCAATTTGTGTTGCTAAATTACTTAAGGAAAATGAGACTTTGAGAAGGCATCACATAGAACTAAGTGACTCAGTCAAAGAAACTAGAACTAAGTCTTTGGGACAAACAAAATCTTTGATGGCCAAAAATGATGAACTCAAAGCTCAACTTCAGGAAAAGGGTTTCACAATTGTTGCATTAAAGAACGAGGTAAGAAAAACAACAGGAAATAGTGTGAACACTAAGTTTGCAAAACTATCAATCATGGAGAAACCAGTTGTACAACCACTTAGAAACCAACCAGTTATTAGACAACCGAATGCGTTTAGATCTGAACGACCAAAATTTTCAAAAACGCGGTTTGCCTCCCAAGTTGATGCGAAACAAGTTTTGTCAAAACCAGTCACTACACTTGTTAAGTTGTAAGTTCTTTTCTTAGTATAATCTGCTGTCTTAAACAGCTTCTTTACAGCTTATTTCAAGTTTAAAAAATTTTGTCTTTTCAAAAGTTTCTTATTTTCATTTTATTAAAAAGTTTCAAAAAAGAAAAAAGCAAAAAAGTAAAAAATGGGAAGTCAGGGGTGATCAGGGCTCGAACCCCTAACCTCAACCATTTCAAAGCCTCACCACACACAATCCTTTAACAACGCGCCCTAGGGACTTACATCTACTTCTTTGCACAATTAAATACTTGACCCTCTTTTTCAGTTCTAGCATATTACTACTTTTAGCTTAATCCCAGCTTATTCCAATAAGCTGGGACTTCCATTTTATTTTTCCTAGACTTAGCATTCCATAAAGTATTTTGCACAATTTTCTCAAATGTTTATAAATTCGTTTAGTATTTTTATAATGTTTCTAGAATAAAAGTGTTTTTAATTCATAAAAAATAAAATAAAAGTCAAAAAAATATCCAGATTTTTTCTAAAACTATTTTTAGTCATTTAGGACTTAGAAAAAATAAATTTGCTCTCGTAGGGTTAAAATTTGAAAATTTGGTTTTTTCGAGCTCGTTAAGTTCCTGGTTAAGCTCGTTTTTAGTTTAATTCGTGTTAGGACTTATGTATGCTTCGTTTTCTTAATTCATGTGCTTATTAGTTCTTATTTAGTAGATTGCCTTTATTGCTTGGCTTATTTACTTTCCAGTGCTTTAATTAAAACTTAGAAAACAAACCAAAAAATGTAATAATCCAAATTTGAAGCATTTTAATACCAAACCTCAAATGACATCCTTAATTCACACCTCGTTGGGAAACGACCCGGGTATCACTTTCCCGGTATCATATATCGTATTTGTGAGTTTTGCGTGTTGACCTTTTTCCTAAAGGGTTGACTTGTCGATTCTCTATTATCGTATTTGATATTATTATTATATACTATTTGAAACGAATCATGTACAATCTTTAATAATGCCACATAATGATATGCAAGAGCACAGGAAGTGACGTCAGAGGCGGAGCTAGAAGTTTTGCTCGAGATGACACACGTTAATAAATTTTAGAAACTATATTACAAATTGGTTCTTAAGGGAGAAAATTGAAAAAAGTGAAATATTTTAGTAAATGTACACTACAATTTTTTCGCTAGGAGGCATGTTCCCCCTCCTATCTCCGCCCATGAGTAACCCCGTTATCATGTCAACTGTACTGTCCACTCCCTACCTTCCATCAATTGTCATCTTTCCATCATTTTTGTCAGATTCCTCTATTGTGTGGACTTGGTGAGCTAAACCAATAAAATTTCTTAGACTAGTTTCAGTGTGTTTAAAATAGTCTAAGTATAAGCGTAAGTTCTAATAAGTTAAGCAGAAAATTTTGGCTCAAGCATAACGCAAGTTAATAGTGTTTATGACCCTTTTAAGAACGATGTGTATTGTGGTGATATGTTTCAAGCATGACTTTAATAAAAATTAAAAGTATATGAATATTTCATTTCTACAGATAACGACATTCAGTTCAACAATGAGTTTATGATTCTCTTGCACTTGTATCATCGTATCAACCAAAATCAACACATAACTCTCTCACCTACAGCACCAACAACCAGGGGCGGAGCTACAGGTGGCAAGGTGGGCAAGTGCCCCCTCACCCGAAAAAATTGTAGTGTAAACTTTTTGAGTATTTGAGATATTTTTGTAATGTGCCTCTCTTAGAAAGTGTTTGCCTTGTCTAAATTGAAATCCAAAACAGTTTTAAGGCAGTTTTTTTGGATGCAAGGTCGGTTTTATATTGGAATGATGAAGATGAGACATGATGACATTAAAGGATAATATAGTACCAGAGATAGCTTTATGAAGAAGAATGAGTGAAAATAGTTTTTATTTTGTTTGGTAGTGCAATTATGTATGGTGATAACACAAAAGAGAAGCTGTCCTTTTTAATTAAGGTTCTTAGCTTTTTCAGTACTATATTTTAACTTCTATTTTCTTTTAAGTACTATATTTTAGCTTTTTCTTCTTTGTAAATTATTTTCTCTCTTTCATTTTTTTTAAATAAGGCTCTTCAAATAAAATTAGTAAATTATTGCTTTGAAACTTTTTTTTAACAAACTAATTGGTTGAATTAGGTACCCTTAAATTCACCGACGACAATCATGTTTATTTTTTCTATTTTTGTATTGACGCAAAGAAAAATTAATAATAAAAATAAAAATAATTCCCCCCACCTCGAGATTTTTTCTGGCTCTGCCCCTGCCAACAACAACATCCGATACTCACCACCATCTGATACACAAGAAGTTGAAGTTGCACAGCCTGATTTAGCAACTGCTGAATTGAATGCTATTCTACAAAACATGACATTGCTTAAAATAGTCTTAAGTATAAAAGAAGTAAATTGTAATATAGGCTAAAGATTTCGGCTCAAGCCATAACGCAAGTTTATAGTGTTTATGACTCTTTTAAGAACAATTTGCATTATGGTGATCATATGATGTTGCTTATTTTACAAATGAATATATTCATATACTTTTATTGTTTATTAAAGTCATGCTTAAAATAAGCATCAACATATCAACACAACGCTCATCATTCTTAAAAGGTCATAAACACTATAAACTTGCATTATGGCTTGAGCCAAAATCTTCAGCTTAACTTATTACAACTTACGTGTTTTATACTTAAGACTATTTTAAACAAAATGAAACTAGTCTAAGAAAGTTTAATGATTTTGCGCATTAAGTCGACACAATAGGAATATGACAAAAAGAATGGAAAGATGCCAATTGATAGGGAGTGGACAGTGCAGTCGACGTGATATCAGGGTTACTTCTTGTGCTCTTGCTATTGGGATTTTATAATCTAGTTAGCCAAGTAACGCAAACGAGTACGCAGCGGAATTTGGATCTAGGTTATGCAATTAGGTTAACACGTAAATAATAAACAATAATAATAAAAGGTAAACAGAAAACTAACCTTTAGCGTCAACTGCACGCTATCAAATGAACAAGAGAACCAAAGAAACCAAGTATCTAAAATAGATACCTCTACGAGTATCACACACAAACACTTAACCATGAATACGCCCGATAAAGCTACTCGTGAACATTTACCCAAACAACCTTTGTAAACTTGAATAACTCGTACCAAAGTAACCCTAGAACACCTTATATACTTCTGGCCGAGAACCAAACTAGGTTCTGTCTTATATCGAACAAGGCTTGTTTGATAAGTTTATGTCACCATTCTGCCTGAGAAAAACAGCAAACTAAAACCCCATTTGACAGCTTCAAATCACCAGGAAACATGCTGAAAATCCAAACACTAAAACCCTATAAACACCTTGGATTTTAACAAAGCAATTTAGGGTTTATTTGGGGTTGTGATCGACTAATTGACAGTTGGGGTCGTGATCAATAGTTGGGGTTATGATCGACACTTGGGGTTGTGATCGACACTTAGGATATTAGGGATAGGAAACATAGTCTAGTTTTAGGGATATATATCAAGTATATATAGCTCAAAAACTATGCATCACTTGGGCTCAAAATTGAGCCCCAAGTTTTCCCACTTTCCTAATCCAAAAACAAGTCCATCACCCAATCCAAACGCCCCATGGAAGCCAGTCGTTGGGCCTTAGATCACACTCAAATGGATCAAATAAATCGGGTCAAGTAATATACAAACGGGTCGTATATTAGTTTAAGTATAAACGTACATAACGTACTCTCGTGTTTAACGTGTGTGCCCCCATAGGCTCACACTCCTAGTCGTTTCGAGTGTTTTTAACTCCCACAAACCAACAGCTCCCACTTGGGAGTTGGAGTGTCGAATGGCACATAAAACTAACGACGGAAATGCCTAGTAACGCTCTCACTCGCTTTTTAACTAAAAGTGTCTGAGATATAGTTTCATAAAATCTTCTCAGTAGCATGGTCATTAATGTCTTGCTTTTAATCATCCTTTTTTATAGATACCGTTAAACCATGGATATGGATCCTATCTCATTCCATATAATTTAACTATTTAGAATCTCGTTATAGAATTTAATTAGATATACCAAATGTAATCAAGTATCATCTTTCATTACCCTTTGGGTTCGGCCGAACAATTATCTTATTAATTCTGGAGAAGGCCAATGGTATCTTTCTGCGCATATCAAGTGGAGTAACAAATCCTTTATTGAATACAAGTGTTGTGGATGCTGCTTCACATCACTCCGAAATATAGCTTTTATAACTACCTTATTCTGATAGCGTTTTGCTTATACTTACAAAAAATGATATCTACACATAACAGAACTTGCTTGCATCTCAAGTCTAAGGATGACTTTAACAAACCATTTTCAATATTTTATTTATGACAAGGATCCAAAAGTAAATGTTTGAAAGTTGGGGTATCCAATATGCATCCCTTGTGAATACACATGAGTTTGACGGGAACAATCCACATTCTCGCTAGAATATAACCAACTCTCACATTTGCCTTACATAACAATATTCCCATATTGTTAACCGACAATGGACATATTTTGAACAATAAAATCATTCAAGGATTAAACATGCAAATCTAGGATAACAATTATTATATGAATGAATAACAAATACCAAGTATCTTTATTCATCATAAAGTAAAAATTGTCTTTCAATCCCAATTATCCAAATACTAAAACAGATATGCATGAGACTAATTTAGTAAGTTGAAGTCTATTGTTTCCAACATTCTCAACCTTTCTTTACTAGAAAAACTAAATATTTATCTGAGTAAACTTTCCGAATACTTGTTTCAAATTTCACATATAGTGAGGGATTTGAAATATAAGATGAGTGTCTTATCTCATATGCTCATACTATTGCAAGAATCATAGTATGGAGATGTCGCACTACCTTGCATGAGGTATTAGAAGTCAACGACATACTGACAGTCATCTTTACAGTTTCTAAAAGTGTAAAGTATTCTCATTCCTTAATGTGCAATGCAACAATGCTCTATGTTGAGCATAGCTAGTTAGCAGATTTATCATAAAAGATAAAATCCTACATCAACTAGTATAAATAATCCTCTAGCATAATTGTACTTATACAACACTATGCTTTATAATTCATAAACATCTGTATTATAAATAATCTAAACACTCTCAATTAGATATTGTTGTTGTCAGCTCATCTTGTACTTGTACAAAAGCAACAACTAGTCCCATACATAATATAATATATACATGATAAATCCTTAGTTAAAAACCTAAGGTTTCTATCCATGTGCTAAATTATTTCAAGTGAAATATACCATTTAAGACTTGCTTAAATGATATATTGCATTTGTGTTGGACTTAAATTTCCACATTTGTTTATTCCAGATAAACATTTATTTCAAGGTTGTTTGTTTTATTCTCTAAATTTCAAGTGAAGTTTCATTCCAAGCTTAAGGATCAATATCTATCTTAAATGGAATGACATCCTCAACATCTAAATTTAAAGGAAAGACACATTGCTCCCACTCAATGTCAGATGTACTCAAGAGTTATCTTAATTCAATCAGTCTCATATTGTAATTAAATTCAAGATCGTAGCTCTTAGAGGCTTGATTCAATCCATAAACATGGATTGCTTAAATTTTGTATACTACATAGAGATTATATAGATTCATAACCCTTTTGATTACACACCGTCCTCGCATAAGGTAATCATAAAGAAAGATTTATAAAATTTAATTTCCATATTCCAACTACAAGGGAAATATGTATGACAACTAATTATCTGTATATAATTAAGACATGCATATATAAGAAAATCTAATCACGGTCAATTGTTTAAGTATGATTAAAAACTTCTTATTAAATGTCATGCATTAATATGTATACAATTTTGCCCTTGTGAGCCTTTTTTCAAAAGAAACTCATTCCAACCTCATAGATTAACTGTTAGGCGAAATAAAAATTAAACTTGATTTGCCTTTTAAGGACTGCATCTTATCATTCATAGTTCTAAAACATTTATCAGATTCAAGATATGATAATATATTTTAGTAGTTAGCTGATTTACAACAATCTTCTAACTTATATCCCTCAGCAATGATATTAAAATATCACTCAAGTGATGAGGCATCCTTTCGGATTTATGAATGAGAGTAATCATTATACTTCGGACATTTACATGTTTAACCTTAGTATGACATTAATAAGTGGATTCTAGAAGGTTAAGTATTTTGTTCTCAAATAACTTTGAGATTTGTATATGCTCCTACTTACTTTTGTAAGTAGAGATAATTCTCTAATTACTAAGTATTTAAGCAACAATAAATTGTTCTTAATTGAGAACCACAAAATACATTTTAAGTTCTCATCTCTAGATTTGTTAATAAAATGCTTCATAAGATTTTAACAAATTCTGAACTTAAATCAAGACATAATGGAATTCCTTCCAACAACTCTAATTAGGGTTTGTAGAAAAACTCTAATTTTGTATCACTCTTTAACCAAAAGTTCTAGAAATAGTTTTGTGTTTCGTCGAGCTAGGAAGAACACCAAAACCACAATCTTCAAGCTAGGAAGTGTAGATAAATCAAAAATCCACAAGGGTTTAGGATTCAATTGGTTTGAGTGGAAAAACCTAAAATACCTAAGTGATTAGGGTTTTCAGTTATGGGTTGTCTTGAATACCTTCTTGGTTTGAATTATATTGAGTGTATCCATGACACACGCAATTTGTAACCTTGATATACTTTGGAGGTAGAGCAATTAAAGCTTATGAATAAGATTTGATTCAACACATTAGACATACCATAATAAAGTGGTATTCTATGAGTATTAGAATTGTGAAACTATATCAGAATTCAATAGATAACTTAATTCTCTTTGGACCAAATACTTGTCAATTGGGTCAAGCCAAATTGCATATAAAGTATTTACGAACCAAGTGCATGCTATAATATATATTCTTTGAATAATTCAAGAACCTTATGTTCACGTGTTCACAAGAAGACATAACTGTTCAAGAATTATATGTTCATGTGTTTACAAGAAAACAAAACATGTCAATAATACATTATAAGTCTTTGAATAATTCAAAGGCCTTATGTTTATGTGTTAAATAGAAGACATAACAATTTTACTATATACTTTATGTTATAAGTCATTGATTAATTCAAGGACTTTATAATTATGTTTTAACATGTAAGCATAATTATACTAACAAAAGTGATCATGAACGCAAACTCTTGAGTTCTATAGTAATTTCAAGTTAATTTTATACTTCAGAATTATGATTATTATCATATAACCATAATTATGTTGACTAAAACATGTAGTCAAATGTTGAAGTATCTTTACACTATATCATGACATTTGAATGTAGTAGGGCAACAAACATCTTGCGTGTTCAAGTCCTAGTAGAATCATTATTAGAATATAGTAGGGCAACAAACATCTCGCATGTTTAAGTCCTAGTAGAATTCTTATTAACATGTAGTAGGGCAATAAACATCTCGCGTGTTTAAGTCATAGTAGAATTATTAGTTTTCTCACCTTGCGGTCAAGAGATACCAATAATATTGTTGTTCCTTGCACACACTTTGAGATTTCTCCCACTTGTGTAAGGCACAACATCATATTATGAAAACAAATAATCATGTGATTGATTAGTGTAAACAATATGATAATGTCATAGATATTACAAGTAGTTTTAGAGCAAAATAAGTAATTGTGGATTATTATTCTATAGATAACGCTTCAGATAGCGACAGCAGAAAGGCAACGTGTTATCTTATAAAATAAAATGCAATTTCCTTTTAAGCAATGGTCGTTCATATTCGAAAATTAATGAATTATTTCAAAGCAAGTTTGAAATGATATGGGTGACTAACAAGGAAATAAATCTCGTAGCTCCCACTGAAATTGATAACATTACAAGAATGTTATTTCAGTTATGACATGCAATGCTCCCACTGGATTTGTCAGCATGGTAAGTGTTACATTTCCAGTAGAAAGCATACAACAATTATATACACTTTCTTATTCTCCTCGAATGACTACGAGTAGCAATGTACTTAGGTATTGAACAGAGTATATGAAGTCCTACTGTTGGGATTTGGAAAATCCATGTTGAAGAGTCGGTCACCCCAATTATTGTTTAGCATATCTTAGCTCGTAGACATTATGTTATTTACTAGTCATTTAGTTAGTTAGTTAGTTTAGAGCAACACCGTGGAGGACGGACGGGTCTTTACCACTGTATGCCTGATCCACAGCCTGACAGGAGGGCGTGTAGTTTGTAGTATAAATACCTCTTCCCACTTGGGAAGACGTGGTGCTTTTCTTAATCTAACCTTTTCTTTTTTGTTTTACTTTCTCTCTCTAGAAAGCATCCCACTTCTACTTTCTCTCTCTAAAAGTCTTGTAATATTCGAACCATATAATTATGTGTTTGTGTGTTACAATAACCCATATCTTACAATTGGTACTAGAGCCAAGGTTAGATCATAAAGATTGGTTATTGTTGCTTTTAATTTGGTTAAAATTTTATAAGTCAAAAATATACCAAGTTTGAATTTTTGATGGTTAAATGTGTTAAAGGTTTGTACTTTTATGTTTAGGATCATCATATTAGTCTAGTTTTTGGTTTGGAAGGCTAGATTCATCTTGGTTGTGGTGTTTTTGATTGAAAAGTTTGGTTTTTTGAAGTTTTCTTGGAAGAGGTTTGAGTGTTTCTTGGTTGAGGTTTGAGTATAAAGTGATTTTCTTGACTGAGTTTTGGTGTTTCTACATTGAGTTTTATGTTATTTTGGGAAGTTTTTGTTTGAGGTTTGGTGAATATCTCATATGAGGTTTGGATTGTAACAAAAAAGGGAAAATAGACAAAACTCGGTGAAAGCGACTCTTTGTCCTTTTGCTCTTGAGGTTTGACAGTTGAGGTTTGACAGTTGAGGTTTGACAAGTTGAGGTTTGACAGTTGAGGTTTGACAGTTGAGGTTTAACTGTTGAGGTTTGACAGTTGAGGTTTGACAGTTGAGTTTTGACAAGTTGAGGTTTGACAGTTAAGGTTTGACTGTTGAAGTTTTAAAAGTTGAGGTTTGACAATTGAGTTTTGACGAGTCGAGGTTTGACACTTTGCGGTTTGACCAAGTTTGACTTATTGCGGTTTGACACACTACGGTTTAACTAGTTGCGGTTTGACCTTGTGCGGTTTGTCAATTCTTGCGGTTTGACCTTGTGCGGTTTGTCAGTTCTTGTGGTTTGACCTTGTGCGGTTTGTTAGTTCTTGCGGTTTGACCTTGTGCGGTTTGTCAGTTCTTGCGGTTTGACCTAGTGCGGTTTGTCAATTCTTGCGGTTTGACCTAGTGTTGTTTGTCTCAAAACCTAACATACAAAATCCTAGTTTTCAAACCCTAATTTACCGAAAAATCACAAACTCAACCATAACACCAATTTATCTTCACTTCATTATAATCTTCTAGTTCCTTTACTACATTCTACTTCTCACTCTCTTACGGTTTGGTCTTGATTTTTGTAAAATCCCGTGAAAGATTCTATTTCTCGGTTTAAATCACAAACTTGTAAAATCCCGTGTACACAACAACATCATGTCTTACACTCCTGATTCAGTGATTTCGAAAGTACTCAAACTGTATGATGCTCAAGACAACCATGAGAATATTAGGTATACTGAAGGGTTAAAGATGATGAAATCAATCAATGAGGATGTAAGATCTCCGTGTTCATATTCTAAAGAGAGAGAAGTGCACCAGTCTAGGTTACAGAATGCACTTGCAAAGGAAAATGAAAGTTGCATAGAACCTTATCGACAACTTCATTCACACCTCAAGTTACTTAGAATTGATGACAAATACACAATAGGAATCGTACGATCATTTATTACACTTTCCCGTCAAGAATTATCATCGATTACTGGCACATTGTTCTTGAACTTGGAACAATTAGAACAACAACTTAACAGAGAAAAGATTCATGACACCAGTTCTAAAGCTGCTCTTCGGGTGATCTACAAACAACTCCAGTCATTCATTAATAGTGATTACACTTCGGATTATGATAGTCATATGACTGAAATGTCGTTCAAAAATCACACTGGGATGGAAGTTAACATGTTCAGAGAGACACTAATCCAGCTCATGGATAATGTGGAGAAGTATATTGAGGAAATTACATAGAATGATAAAAAAAAGTGGATGAGTGTCGGGTGCAGTTGAGAGATAGTGGTGATGAGTCGGGTAATGTATCAGTTGAAATATCGGATGTTGTTGAATGCAGATTATCATAGACAGCTGAGATTGATGTAACCATTTGTTCAGTAACTTCTGTCACACAAGAGGTGGATGCAGAAATTAGTATAGTGAATGAACTTGAATCAGGTGCTGAAGTATTGGTAACTGTCCAAAATGATGCATCTGAAAATGCTCGTGTGCAAACTGATCACATCACAGAACATGTTCTTGATAAATGTTCTGTAACTTAAGCTAGGTCTGAGAGAAAGTGTTTTAAACCTAATGATATGGTTGATAAAATAACTTTTGATGAACTTTCAAATAAATTATCAGAACTTGAAAAACATTGCATTTTACTTGAAATTTCAATCCAAAGAAAAGAAGAAAGTTTTCAAACTGAAAGCTTGCAAAATTCGAAATTCCACAATTTCGTGAATTTTTGAAATTAATGATTTAAAAGCTCACCAGGGACAAAAATTCAACAATCGCAATTTGAAGAAACATATTTCGATATGCATGTGAAAAGTAATTTGGTTACAAGTAATTCTAATGTTAATGCTATTAATGATATTCAAATGAGAAATGATGAATTAGCAATTTGTGTGGCCAAATTACTAAAGGAAAATGAGACTTTGAGAAAGCATCACATAGAACTAAGTGACTCTGTCAAAGAAGCTAGAACTAAGTTAATGGAACAAACAAACTCTTTGATAGCAAAAATTGATGAACTCAAAGCCCAACTTCAGGAAAAGAGTTTCGTTATTGTTGCCTTAAAAAATAAGCTTAGAAAAATTGTAGGGAAAAGTGTGAACACTAGGTTTACGAAACCATCAACCTTGGGGAAGCCAGTTTCCTATCCATTAGAGATCGGTCTGTTGTTAGGCAGCCTACTGCGTTTATATCTGAAAGAACAAAATCTTTAAAGACAAGGCTTGCCTCCCAAGTTGATGCGATACATTTTTTGTCAAAACTAGTCACTTCACCAGAGTTGCCTAAGAATAATGCTTCTAGTTCCGTTAAACCTCAACAAGTAGCTACTTATACTCCCAGCACCTCTAGGATTAGTTCAAAAACAGTGTCAAAACCAAGCATTAAAATCCAGAATTCATATGATATGAATGACTTGTGGAAGAACTATTATCTAAAAGAAGCTAGGAAAAAGGCACAGATTCGAAAAGACGGAATTTTAGGTGCAAGACCTTGGGTGATGAATTCTATGAAATTTCAAGGCACTCCTAGTAGTAGTAAACCATTACCTAGGAACACTCAAAAGACTAGGGATTGGCTTGCATCTAAGAGTAGTTATGTGAAGAAGAATGCTAAGCATGTAGAAAACAAAACTAGAAATTCTGAGTCTTTTCTGAATAAGAAACAATTTCCTAATTCACATGCTAAGGTACAATCCACTAAGACTACTAACATGGCTATGGTTCAACATGTTATGAATCAAAACAAACCTAAAACTTCACCTAGATGAATACCAACTGCTAAATCTTTAGAGTCTAGGAATAACGATAAGTCTTCCACTGTGCATAAGAATATCAACAATCCTAGACCTTGCCATAAGTGGATACCGTCTGGTAGAATGTTTAAGGATGTTGGACTTAAGTGGATACCTACCGGAAAGCTGTTTTCCGTTGGCAAAATCAAGGTTGACCGTGAAACTCCAAAGGGTTTGGATACTAATATCACTAACCAATATATATGCAATCAAGCTTGTAATCTTAGTGCATGTAGTCTTTACTCAGTTGCGGATACTTCGATCCTTCACTACATGGACTAGCTTAAAGTATGGATAACAAAAGGAGTGATATCTCATAACTCACGGGTTCAAGTAACTCAACCTTGATATTCAAACGGCTATGACGTCTGTTCACATCAGTTCAGGCCTCGTTCTTCAACATTATGGCGTATGCAGATAACACTTCAGGCCTCGTTCCTCAAAGAAAACAAAGGTGTACGCTTCAGTGCGCTTTATCTTCTGAAGAAGAGAAATCTTCATGTTTATGAACATTCTCATCGACATTTCTCATCAACAAGCTTCATGTTTTTCCATGCTCATTCAATCCTCAAGTGGATCTACTTTCATTGGTGTATATTCTTATTCACTTGCTCAATCAAAAATGGCAAACTTCATTTGCAATTTTTAAGGGGGGGGAAGAGTGAAGAAACTAAATGTCAGTCATCAAGGGATATGCTTACCGTTGATCGTATTTTTATTTACTTGTTTAAATCAAAAATGGCAACTTCGGATGCAATTTTTGAGGGGGAGAAGAGTGAATATACTACATGTTGATGGATGCTTGAATTATGGTCATACGACTCTCCAACGCCTAATGTTTTACTTACTTAGGATAACTGGGATTTATTGTTTGGGATTCATTGTTTCAAGATATGTTTGATGAGTACTTCCAACCTCTAACGAATGTTGATCATCCAGTTCCTGAAGCTCCTACTCTGGTTCATGCTGACTCAACTAGTTCACCTTCTTCAATATCCATTGATCAAGATACACCATCTAAGAACTACAACTCAGACTACTCAAGAAGCCAATTCTTCAGTTATTCCTCAAGGCGTTGATAATGACTATCATAACATTGCAATTTCACTCATGAATAATAATCCACTCTTTGGTATTCCTTTGCCAAATCTTCACGGATTATTGTTCCTCCCAATGTGCACTCTGTAAATCAACCACATGAACATTAAGTAAAATGACTACCTCATCCACTTGAAGACATTATTGGTGAATCTTCCAGATCAGTCTCTACACGCCTTTAACTACCCACTCAAGCCATGTTTTTAGTACTATGATGCTCTCATATTCTCAACTAAACCTAAAACTTACATAGAAGCATTGACTGAATCCTGCTAGATAAGTTATGCAAGAAAAGTTCAATGAGCTTGAAATACTTGAAGTTTGGGAGCTCGTTCCTCGTCCAGATCATGCTATGATCATCACTGTAAAGTGGATACTTAATATCAAACTTGATGAACTGGGAGGAGGGTTGAAAAACAAGGCAAAGTTGGTAGCTCGTGGGTTTTTTTAGGAAGAAGGCTTCGATGTTGAGGAATCATTTGCTCCGGTTCATTCAGTGGATTGATGTACATCTGATTGTATGTTTGTTCACGTGTAGGGCATTTGACACAAAGTGATTACTTCAGAGTTAATCATTTATCACTTATTTGAAATTGAAGTTGTCTTTCACAAAGGCATGACTTTCAATGACAACTAGCTCGTGCTTAGAATTTGAGATGAAGACTTGGCTTATCTAGTTACCAGCAGTCGAGGTGGATGGCTGAAGACCTGGTTAACTATCACTTTAAGGAGTTACGTTATTTTATTTTGTGTCATACGCAGATGTCGTTGTGGATAATCGCAAGAGGTGTTAATGTCTCATACGTTGGTTGAGTATTGAGTACTTAGAGATTTTCTTGGACCATAAATTCTCGACACCGTTCTTCCAACATTAGTGCAAGATTAAGATACAAATGCAAGGAAATCTACTTCAGTTTCAAGTTTGGAATATCGGGTTTGCTTCATCAGTGGTCACTTCAAATTGTCTACATCTGGGTTTGTTAAGATAGTCAGAGAGAGTTTCTATAGCAGTTGATTCTCACAAGATACATTTGAGCTTATTGTGTTCTTCTCAAAAGATTTCAAGGATATGAGTGTATTATGTTTTGTTGATTCTGAGGTATAAAAACCAGCAATGGGGAAGGAGACATACATCTAAAAGCACAACGAGTACACGTGATGAACTTAATACTTCTTCTATATTAAAGTTATTCCAGGGAGACAAATTTCATAACCGCAGAGAAACTCAGTCTTTAATTCGTGGCGTCTGGTGTTATTATTCCAACTATTTGGGGTAAGTGGTCTCTTGACACTTTTGGTATGTGTTAACTCAGCTTTTAGTAGGAAGAAATGTGAGAAGAACATTTGGTGAGTGAGATGATATTGCTTATCGACATCTTCTATACGATTTATGATAAAGTGCTTCCGGTTAGTACTTCATGTACACATTGTAATGATGATTCCGATGAGATCGCAACCATCAGGGGAAAGATATGTGTACATCGAATGCGCACAACATGGTCACATGATTGAGCTTAATCAGTTATTCGAGTTGACATCCAAAGAGATGATCAGTGACTCAACATGTTACTTCATCATGTTACTTGGATGTCATCGTCTCTACTCTTGTTGGGTACATGTGTACATCATGGGTTGATTGGTTATATGTAAGATAATTGGAATGCATTTGGATAAATGAAGACGTTGATATATTGTTCCCCTGAATAGACAACTACTTAAACTTGAAGAGTAATGTGTACATCGGGGACGCACAGCAAGTTCATGTGATCGAACTTAATCATTTATTCCGGGATTTGATAACCGCAGAGATGATCAATGTTTCAACTTGTTACTTCAGTGTTCTTGTGTTCTTCGAGGTGCTGAGCTTCATTCAATGAGATCGTTTTTCTTCAATTCTACTTCTTGGGGAAATGGTCTTTATTCTAAGACTGTCGGTTTGGGGAGAAGCTACCAAAGATTCACTTTTTGAAGGCTCATGTTCTGACGACTATTCTGGAGCCTCGAAAGCTTTGGTGGTGAAAGTTTAAGAGATGATGACTTCTATCTTCTACAACGTGTTGAACGATATCCTTATCTCGGTACTCGTATCATCATCTTCTTAAACTATATCATCATTCTTTGTATAAATTTTTCAAAATCCAAAATACAAAATATATAAAACCAGCAAAAGAAAATAAAAATTATAAAACCAACAAA
This sequence comes from Chrysanthemum lavandulifolium, assembly GCA_022545495.1. Lineage (NCBI taxonomy): Eukaryota > Viridiplantae > Streptophyta > Magnoliopsida > Asterales > Asteraceae > Chrysanthemum > Chrysanthemum lavandulifolium. The sequence goes on from CM040240.1 coordinate 119,453,045, forward strand.
AATCCATAAAATCAGAAAATTTGAAAAAGACCAAAAATATTGTTTTTCTCATGACATGTCTTCTGGTATCGATAACATCTACGGTCTTAAAAATGTCATTCAATAATGGCACGGGACTTTAGATGAAGTTCGAGCAGGAGGTGTAAATATTTTTTCCAAAACATGTCTAAAACTATGGCTTGTAGTTATTTCAGATTGTGACCCGCGCTTAAACATGGTTTGCTATTATTTCAGATACGCAACCCGTTCTTCAAAAAGGGAATGTGCTACGCTTAAACGATTTTCATAAATTTCGTGCACTTATCCAAAAACAATTTGAGGAAAGCATTCGACAAAAAGACTGTTGTCCTACACAAATGTTTTTCTTTCTCAAAATTCTTCAGAAAAATATTTGTTTGTCAAAATGGTGGAAAATGAGTTGCTTGAAAATCAATCAGACTTGGAGTTTTCAAAAATTTGCAAACTCAATCAATGACTTCAGCATTTTTAAAACTTTTCATAAAATGAGTCATTGATTGAGGGGTAGAATTTTTTCAAATTTATATCATCTAACGGGCTTACTTAATCAATCCTATATAATTAACAGAAAAAGATATTTGCCTACGTTGAAGGACTAGGAGCCTAGGATATGATCGTTAGGATTAGATGATTAGAGTTTGATGAACACATTTTCCTCATGCCTTTATATGATCTGATTGATATGTTGGATTGACTTTTATTAGTCGATTGCTGTTTGGGTGTTGTCGACCACCATATATATGTATGTCCACAAACGTATGCAGATAACATGGTATATAAGAATGTTCCTGCTCCAGATCTCACAAAAGTGAATGATTGGATGCCGAATGGAAAGGGAAACTATATCTTGGGTCGACAAAAAAAGAAACGGGACTTAATCAGATCTCTTTGCATGATATACACAACTTCGGATGTCTCATTGCATCAGCAAATGGTTTTATTCCAGCCTTACAGCAACAACTGAAGCAACTTCTACACCACCTAACGTATCTTTGTGTAGGACAAGTAGTGGGTGATACCATTTTTGAATTTTCTCAAAATGAAAAAATATTGTTTGAAAATAAATCGGACTCAAAGTTTTGAAAATCAACCGGACTTTATTTTGTCAAATCTTAAGTGATTTCAAATTAAATATTTTCAAACGATATTTCATCAAATGAGTTCGTTTGTACATAATAAGTGGTGATCTAAAGATTTAATGTTATGTCAGGGTATGATTTTTTCGTTAAACTCAAAGATCTTTCAAATGAAAATTTTTCTTTTACTTAAAGATCTCTCAAAACTATCATACCTGACACTAACAATCTTTAATGTCTAAAATTGGTCCTTATCAGTTAATTTCAAAATTAAATCAAGCCACGTCTTTCCCCAAAATTTTCTAAATGATTTAAATCAATTGGGATCACAAATCTCAAAAGGTTTGAAAATTTTGATCGGGGGAGAGATCGCGATTTAAATCTCAAATATGTTTAAAGGGTGATTGTTTAAAGATTCAAACAAGCACTCCTTCCTCCATGTGCTAAACGATTTCAAATACTGAATGCACATGTTGAGGGGAAGCTTTTACAAAGACTTAAATAAGAACTTATTCCTCCATGTGCTAAATGATTTCATAAGCCAACGCACATGTTGAGGAGGAGCATTTATGAAAAGATCAAAAATAATTGAGGTACAAAATGCTTTGATTTTATATCACAAGTACCTTGATTGATTTTTAAATAGTTTTTCATTTGGTTCCGAGGCGGAAAGAACTGTACCAAAAGATCGACCATTTTACTTTATGCATTGGAGATACAAAGATGGCAAGGTTAGGTATTAGTTCGCACGATCCTGCCAGAACCGGAGGGATCTACCCAGGGAAAATCCACTAGTTAGTGTAGAAGTCCTTAGGTATGATGAAAAAAGGAGAAAAAGTGAGAATAAGGGAAGAGTGCCGACTGAGATAGAGCTAGAACTGGAATAAACCCAACAAGGTTCTAGTAATGAAGTCTCGGTAAGCACTGAAGGGGTTGAAGAATGAAAAAGAAATGAAAGTGTAAAGGGTGAAAAGAAATAGCCCTTCAATAATTCAACCTTAGGGCAGAAACCGGGTTCAATACATATGCTACTGGTGGTTACTAAGGTAATGCCGGTATTGAAGACAAGACGTCATGGACCCAGTGACGCATTGCACCAAACTTCCCAAGCTACTCAAGCTCTCTTAAAAGGACTTGTTTCATTCTCACGGGGAACCTACATTATCTATCGACTTTCACTTAGAGATGGTTGATATTGAAGAAGGAGACCCTCTCCCTAGTCTCCGAATAGGAAACCAAAATGCACTAGTGAGTCTAGAGCCAAGAGATCATTCACACAAATTCTCAGTAGGACACACAATTAATGAAGACTTACTGTTTCACACAATGTGGAAAGTAAGAAAATATATATTGAGAGTCCTAAGCATTATCCTTGTGGTAATTGCCAGAACATCCGAGTAATATGTTAAGTATTCACAATGAAGATGGAAATCCTTCTAGAGCCAACATCAAACAAGCTCTTGGTGGGTGACATGTGAGATTCTTCAAGAATCAAGCTTGTGACAACTGGATAGAAACAATGGGGCGATTCACTCTTGAATCAACCTTGGTCCAGGAAATGATTGACGAATACTTTTGAAAAACCATTCGATGTGCAAATCTATTCTTTTCTCTAGCACATCGAATGTGTATTCATGTTTGAAACATAAAAAGTATTTCTGATTAAAAATTGATCTTTCTCATAAAACCTTCATCGTATTGCAAAACTCTTTCTCTTAAGCAATACGCGATTGTTTTCAAATCAATTTTTCACCAATCAGTGAATCTGAATTCGCTGGTTAACTCACTCCATGTTGTCTACTTTGGGACACTCCGGTTTAAGAACGGCTAGATCAAGCTGCGAAACCTTGTCAAGGAGATTCTTAGGAATTCTACCTTATCACAGGCGGTATTTATACTGATCAACGGAAAACCGTGGTTCTTGCAACTGTATTCAACGAAAGTGAACAAAGACACTTTCGTATGTTTTATTGCTAACTGTTGTTTGCAGGAACATTTGATGGTTGCAGCTGATCGATATTGAGAAGTCATTTCATAACCGCATGCTCACAGCACACACACTTAATTAAAGAAAATCATGACTATCAAAGACATACAACAATGCTTCCGCTACTATGATGAAAAAAAGTCATGATCCAGAAAGTGTGAGCATGTCGGTCCAAAATTCACAACATCACATGAAGGCAACACAACAAAGGGTGATCCAGAGATTTACTGTGGCTGATGATCTCAAAGAAAGCTTAAAGATCATCAAGACGTGGATTAGTTCAAAGACCTCCACTGAAAGTACAAAGTGATCGGACTTTGAAGAATCACTACTAAAGCACAAAGATTGCGGAACTTGAAGAATTGAAGTCTACGAGCTCAAGCATGAAGTTTAAGATAGAATGCTAGGACGTAAAATGTATTTCATGAGGTGACCTCCCTTAGGGGGAGATTGTTGGGATTTGGAAAATCCATGTTGAAGAGTTGGTCACCCCAATTATTGTTTAGCATATCTTAGCTCGTAGACATTACGTTATTTACTAGTCATTTAGTTAGTTAGTTAGTTTAGAGCAACACCGTGGAGGACGGACGGGTCTTTACCCATCAGATGCACGATCCACACCGACTGTGAGGCGTGTAGTTTGTAGTATAAATACCTCTTCCCACTGGGAAGAGGTGGTGCTTTTCTTAATCTAACATTTTCTTTTTTTTTACTTTCTCTCTCTAGAAAGCATCCCACTTCTACTTTCTCTCTCTAAAAGTCTTGCAATATTCGAACCATATAATTGTGTGTTTATGTGTTACAATAACCAATATCTTACACTGATTCGCTCCGAACAGTCAAGTCTAAAAGACTTAAAACAGCTCAGACACAAATGCAAATGAAGATCAGAGAATATAGGGAATTCCCGGGTCGTTAAGTCCCACGGAGACTCAATGGTGTGCAAACACCGATTCAGACGGTAGAATGATCACTAATGATAGCGATCGATGAGGATTAGGATTGAATATTACACTCTTGAAAAGGTTATAAATAAAAGCGACTTAAATGCAAATTAAGAAAATTAAAAGTTAAAATCTATTAAATAAACGCTATCACTATTTTTAAAGTGATGAACGTTTAAAACCTAAAACGTAAAACTTACGTTTAAATAAAAATAACGTAACGCGTACAAAATAAAAAGTGAAACTTACACAATATAGATCCTAAAAATATGAAAAATACATTTTACAAACCTAATGATATAAGAAAATTTATAGAAAAGGAAAATTATTTTACAACTATTTAATTAATTATTATTAATTAAAAACTATTTTAAACTATTTAATAATACTCAAAAATAAAAGAAAATATGAAATAAGACTAGAAAAATAAAGTTAAGACTTAGAAAAATCTAAAATATGATAAAACTAATTTTAAAACGAGAATATATTTTTAGACTTTTATGTATTTATTATTAATTAAAACTATTTAAAACTAATTAAATTATTAAAATACCAAATAAAAGGAGAAAAATAGGAAAAATACTTTTTAAGCTTTTACATTTATCTAAACTTAAGAAAAATGAAAATTATTTTTTGAGACTTTTCTTAATTATTTGTATTTAAAGCTATTTAAAAGTGCTTAAAACTAATTTAAATAAAGAAAAATAGCAAATGAACTTGGAAAATCTGAAAATTCAGATTAACTCTAAAATAATATAAGGAATATAAGAAAAATAGAAAAACAAGGTGCTATGTGTGAGAAATTGGGCCGATGTGGAAGAGCTTATGAAATAAGCACTTTGAATAAGCTAAAAGCTTACCAAAAGGAACCAACTGTTCTGAAGCTATGATAAGCTAAAACACTCAAAATACAACAACAAACAACAAGCTAAACACTCGATAAGCAAGATTCAATGATTTGACTAAATGAGATACAAGGCTAAAAACAGTGACTAGTAGGCTACTTTGAGCTTAAAAATAAGCCACACAATAAGCTAAGATTGAAAACCACAAAATGGAACCTAAATATGACCTGGGTGACTAACTAAAACCCAAAGCTCAGACTTGGACAAGCTCAAATGAGCCTTGTACAAGAGTTGCAAAAGCTGAGAAAAACTCAGCATAAGCTGAGTTTTTGAGCAGGGCTCCTGATACAGAACAGCAACAGGTAAGCTGTTTGAGCTTATCTATGAGCTAATCAGACAAGCTTAAAGGAAAAACAGCTAAAGGGTCTTGAAGACCACCTAGAAGACTGCAAGTGAACAAAAATTCAGACCTTAACTGTGTAAAATGAACACAGTGCATGTGCTGCAAGTTCTGCAAAACACTAGCTCAGACTTGGTTTTGACTTTCCAAAACAGTTAAGCTACTTTGACTTTAATGAGATTTGAATGCAATTTTAAGAGTGATAATGATTAATAATGATGAAATGAAACTAAAGCAAGCAAGATTTATGGATTTGAAACACAAAATAAGATTTTGAGTTTGTAAAAACTCAACAGTTAACTGCCAAGACAGTTAAGGTGTAAATTTGACTTTTGAGCTATGCAAGCACAAGACATTGACTCAAATTAGTTCAATAGGACTAAACAAGCATGACCAAACAGATATTAACCACTGAGCTATCCTCTAGCATGATTAACAGAGCAAAACCAAACACCCCTTCATTAACTGTTATACAAATTAAAATAAACTAATCTTTGATCCAACTGGTTCCAATGATTAAACTGAGTTAATATGACCTAGTTACACCTATATAAGCAAGTCTACACTAGTGATGACCATAATTACTCAAACAAGCATAAAATGCAACATTTGATTGAAAATGTAAAATTTAGACAAATACTCACAAGAGGTCCAGTTGGTGTTGCAGGCTAGATCAAATCCAAAACCAACCTAAACTAGTCTAAATAAACCCAACATCACCACTGCATCTCCTTTTATCCATTACCAAGACCATTCTTGACCAAACTTGACTTTTGTTGACCAACATCTAAAATTACTTGAAATTGAAATGCAAGCTTACTCAAAGCTTATAGATGGTTTAAACTGACTTTTTTTAAGCTTAAAATAAGCTTCTCACAACTTGGACAATATACTTTGAAACTGAAAATTTTCAACAGTGGCATGAACTTAGTAGCTTAAATAAAAGACTTTGATTGATATTCAAAACACATTACAAAGTTAATTTAACTAAATTGTGATACAAAGAAACTGAATTACAACATTTTTAACTAAGTCTAAAACATTTACTAAAAAAAACGACATTGAAGAAAAAATTAAAACTAGCTACACCTCAAACTTGCTTCTCTCTTCACTTTTTATACTCCCACTTGCTTTCTCTCTCTAATATGAGCAGTTCCCACCATTATTTTGGACCCTAGGATCATTTTGAGTCGATCTTGACCATTTTGCATTTTTGGCGGGAAAGAGGAGATTTGGCAGTTAAGGTTGAGTGAAATGGGGAGAGATGTAATTAATGGCTTTTGTAGTTGTGTTGAGGTGGGGGACAAGGAAAAGGTGAAGGTGAGCTAGGGAGTGGTTTGGTTGAGTGATTTCGAGGATATGGTGGGAAGAAGAAAGAAGGCGGGCAAGTGTAGGTTTGACGCCATTTGACCAAGGCGATGTATTAATAAAATGGGGGTTCACAATTCGGTTTTGTGAGGGTCCAATAGGTGTGAGGGTCCAAATGAGTTAAAGGTTTTAAACTTCAGGACCTTAGTTGTAACCACGAAATTCGAGGACGAATCGCAATTCATCAAACTTGTTCCAAGGACTGAAAATGACAAGCTTCAAAAGTATAAGGACTAAAATTGCCATTTTGCAATTTTCAGGCCATTTCGCCAATTTTCAAACTTGGAGGACCATTTTGTAATTTTCTCAAACTTTTCATATTTTCACCAAAGGACTAAATTTGACAAGTTATGATTTTAAAAGGACCTTTGGTGACTTTACTTTTGAAATTTTGTGCTCGGGATGATTCGACAATTTTTGAAACTTGGGGACTAAAGCGCAATTTTGTAAATTTGATATGTTTTTCATCCGATTTTGATATTTTGCATTTAAAACACATAAAACAACGATTTGTGATATTTTGATCATTTTGATGTGTTTACGAGTGTTTTCAGATGATTTTGCGGTTTAGATTACACAAAATGATGAGTATTTGGACACCATCAATCCCCACATCGAGATATTGCTAGTCCCTAGCAATGATTTGAAAAACATAATGGATTTTAAACTCTTTACCAAAAGCCATTACTTACGGAGTAGCCAAATGTTTCAGTTCAAGTAAGAACCATGGTACATCGATAACCATATGATTTTGAGCAAATCATAAGTCAGAAACGGATTTGATTAGTCTTTACCGAAGCCGTACCCTCGGACTAGCCAACTCTTAGATAAATTATCGAATTATCTTTGGTGGTGAATACCAATTATGGATTTTCCATTGCCTTTACCACAAGCCATAATCTTGCGGGCTAGCCAACTCTTCACTTTTTAGGATATGGTGAGTTGAGAACCATACAATTTTGGGCAAATTGCAAGCCATATAAACGGATTTGATATATCTTTACCAAGAGCCGTTTGCTCTGGATTAGCCAATCCTTTGTCTTCTGAGACATGGCGGATGATAACCAAATGAGAAAGTGTAAAACACTTACTCCAAAAAATTTTGGCCAAAACGGGAATTGGGTAGATAATATATGAAATTCGTGAAATTCCCCATACTTAGAAATGAATATTGCCTCAATATTCAAAGTACCAGCATTATGCGAAACAAAGAACGTAAAGGGAAATACTACGGCCATTATTTAGAAAGTTTTTTTTTTTTTTTTTTTTTTTTTAGATAATATATATATAACATGTGGGGCATCACCCCACACTTAAGTGGTAGAATGGGGTAAGAAGGCGAAATATGGGTGAAAACCCATATGGCATGCTCTTGTTTTGATTACCGAGTCGCTAGCTTGACTCGACCCCGAATTCATTGGTTCATGGGAAGCAAGTGGAAGAAACAATCTCCATCGGACTTTCATTCAAGATGTTTGGACAAACATTTGAAGCACGTGAAAGTTCCACACCGATGAGATATATATAGAACCGCTCAAAATGATAATTGAAAATGCGGGATCAAAGATAGTGTCCTCACTCCCGAAGGAGTGAAGAGAGGAAGACACATCATAAGTGAGGAATGGAAGGAAGATGTTTATAACAATTAGGATCCATTCTTCATCCTCAAATGTAGACATGTCGGGAGGAAGGGTGAAGGTAGTATCATCGATAAGCAAACTCTTATGATAGAGTACACCTTCCTCCGAGCCAATATCATCCTCAAGATCAAAATGGAAATGATCATATTAGGAGGAGATATGTCATGAGAGAGTTCACGGAGAACTCTTCATGAAGAGAATCATTGGAAAAAGCCTCAAGCTCGGGCTTGTCAATGTAGAGTCACTATCCACAGGGGGATAGGAGATGAAGTCGACTTAGCAGAATGATTCGATCTTAGAAGCGAGGAGATTTATATTGAACAATTGTTCACGAAGTATCTCGTCCTCAATTTCCGGATCATCGAATTTCTCACTTCCTCAAGCTAACTAGCTCGGTAGCTCCTCGACATAATCGATGTCTCCATAGGATAAAGAATCGTCAAACGACGTCAATCGTTATCGAATCGGAGAACATCTCGACATGATCATATGGAATGTCAAGAGGAGAAGAATTATCATCAAGAGGCTCATCACACATATTACGGAGATAACCTCGGACTCACTTGGGGTTGGAACAAGGCTCAACACTTGATGATTCCATTTCGGAATAGTGCTAGAAGGCTCGTCCCCATTATGAGAGAGTCAATGGAAGCTTGGTGTGATTTCATTGACAAGCTCTCATAATATTCCTTTACTTGAATAGAATCCTCATCATCATCGCCATCATATCGGTTCTTATGTTCATCCGTTGAAGCTTACACAACATTCTTTTCATTTGTAGCTTCTTTCGAATGCGTATTTCTTGAGCTTTGAGGAAGATTACACTCCTCGTGATCGGTGAAATCTTGTGAAGGCTCGAAGTCGATGGTGATGGAATCTTGTGGGGTTGGAAATTGTCAAACCGGAGAATTGGAATTTTGAAAATTTTGATTCATCGGTTAACATTCAAAAGTCGCATGAGGACCCCGCAATGCTCACAACAGAAAATTGGGAAAATAACTTTCACCAAAGTTCGATTGTAACAAGGTTAAGCTCATGACAAGCGGAACTGTGGTGGACAATCAAAACCGTAATGAGAATCATTCCCACAATACTCACATGAGTAGGATTCGTCTTGGGGTTGTGGAGGTAGGTAGGAAAATCGGGTGTTTCATTGTTTGAAATGGGATCGGGATTACTGACAAATTTGTCTCAAAACCCACATTGGTACAACGCCGACAATTTCCACCGTTAAATGGACCTCCACACGTGAACATGTCAAATACCATGACATAGAGAATTAAACGGATAAGAGGATAAGAGATGGAGAATTAAACGGTTATAGAGGATAAGGAATGAAGAATTAAACAGGTTTGAGGATAAAGAAATGGAGAATTAAGCAGTTGGAGGATAAAGGATGGATATTTTGGATTTTGAAAAAATATGCTATAAAAACAAAGAATGAAAATATTTTTGGTGTTGTTAACACTTCGGAAAAGTGTTAATGAACTTTTGGATTTTCGATAACTTTACAAAAACTTTTACAAATGGTGGGGTATGTGCAAGAATGGATCCGAAAAGGCTAAACACACGCTAAAGCCTCCCAAGAATGGCCAAAATTTGATTCGCTCGACGAACAAGTCTAAAAGACTTAAAACAGCTCAGACACAAATGCAAATGAAGATCAGAGAATATAGGGAATTCCCGGGTCGTTAAGTCCCACGGAGACTCAATGGTGTGCAAACACTGATTCAGACGGTAGAATGATCACTAATGATAGCGATCAGTAAGGATTAGGATTGAATATTACACTACTGAAAAAGGTTATAAATAAAAGCGACTTAAATGCAAATTAAGAAAATTAAAAAGTTAAAATCTATTAAATAAACGCTATCACTATTTTTAAAGTGATGAACGTTTAAAACCTAAAACGTAAAACTTACGTTTAAATAAAAATAACGAAAGCGTACAAAATAAAAAGTGAAACTTACACAATATAGATCCTAAAATATGAAAATACATTTTACAAACCTAATGATATAAGAAAATTTATAGAAAAGGAAAATTATTTTTACAACTATTTAATTAATTATTATTAATTAAAAACTATTTTAAACTATTTAATAATACTCAAAAATAAAAGAAAATATGAAATAAGACTAGAAAAATAAAGTTAAGACTTAGAAAAATCTAAAATATGATAAAACTAATTTTAAAACTGAGAATATATTTTTTAGACTTTTTATGTATTTATTATTAATTAAAAACTATTTAAAACTAATTAAATTATTAAAAATACCAAATAAAAGGAGAAAAATAGGGAAAAATACTTTTTAAGCTTTTTACATTTATCTAAACTTAAGAAAAATGAAAAATTATTTTTTTGAGACTTTTCTTAATTATTTGTATTTAAAGCTATTTAAAAGTGCTTAAAAACTAATTTAAATAAAGAAAAATAGCAAATGAACTTGGAAAAATCTGAAAATTCAGATTAACTCTAAAATAATATAAGGAATATAAGAAAAATAGAAAAACAAGGTGCTATGTGTGAGAAATTGGAACTGATGTGGAAGAGCTTATGAAATAAGCACTTTGAATAAGCTAAAAGCTTACCAAAAGGAACCAACTGTTTACAGAAGCTATGATAAGCTAAAACACTCAAAATACAACAACAAACAACAAGCTAAACACTCTGATAAGCAAGATTCAATGATTTGACTAAATGAGATACAAGGCTAAAAACAGTGACTAGTAGGCTACTTTGAGCTTAAAAATAAGCCACACAATAAGCTAAGATTGAAAACCACAAAATGGAACCTAAATATGACCTGGGTGACTAACTAAAACCCAAAGCTCAGACTTGGACAAGCTCAAATGAGCCTTGTACAAGAGTTGCAAAGTCGAGAAAACTCAAAGATAAGTTTGAGTTTTAATGAAATTCTTGATCTGAGCAGAAACAGTGTAAGTTGTTTGAGCTTATCTATGAGCTAATCGACAAGCTTAAAGGAAAAAGACAGCTAAAGGGTCTTGAAGACTGCAAGTGAACAAAAATTCAGACCTTAACTGTGTAAAATGAACACAGTGCATGTGCTGCAAGTTCTGCAAAACACTAGCTCAGACTTGGTTTTGACTTTCCAAAACAGTTAAGCTACTTTGACTTTAATGAGATTTGAATGCAATTTTAAGAGTGATAATGATTAATAATGATGAAATGAAACTAAAGCAAGCAAGATTTATGGATTTGAAACACAAAATAAGATTTTGAGTTTGTAAAACTCAACGATTAAGCGCGAAGAGCAGTTAAGGTGTAAATTTGACTTTTGAGCTATGCAAGCACAAGACATTGACTCAAATTAGTTCAATAGGACTAAACAAGCATGACCAAACAGATATTAACCACGAGCTATCCTCAGCATGATTAACGAGCAAAACCAAACACCCCTTCATTAATCATATACAAATTAAAATAAACTAATCTTTGATCCAATGGTTCCAATGATTAAACCGAGTTAATATGACCTAGTTACACCTATATAAGCAAGTCTACACTAGTGATGACCATAATTACTCAAACAAGCATAAAATGCAACATTTGATTGAAAATGTAAAATTTAGACAAATACTACAAGAGGTCCGGTTGGTGTTGCGGCTAGATCAAATCCAAAACCAACCTAAACTAGTCTAAATAAACCCAACATCACCGTGCATCTCCTTTTATCCATTACCAAGACCATTCTTGACCAAACTTGACTTTTGTTGACCAACATCTAAAATTACTTGAAATTGAAATGCAAGCTTACTCAAAGCTTATAGATGGTTTAAACTGACTTTTTTTAAGCTTAAAATAAGCTTCTCACAACTTGGACAATATACTTTGAAACTGAAAATTTTCAACAGTGGCATGAACTTAGTAGCTTAAATAAAAGACTTTGATTGATATTCAAAACACATTACAAAGTTAATTTAACTAAATTGTGATACAAAGAAACTGAATTACAACATTTTTAACTAAGTCTAAAACATTTACTAAAAAAGCGACATTGAAGAAAAATTAAAACTAGCTACTCCTCAAACTTGCTTCTCTTCACTTTTATACTCCCACTTGCTTTCTCTCTAATATGAGCAGGTTCCCACCATTATTTTGGACCCTAGGATCATTTTGAGTCGATCTTGACCATTTTGCATTTTTGGCGGGAAAGAGGAGATTTGGCAGTTAAGGTTGAGTGAAATGGGGAGAGATGTAATTAATGGCTTTTGTAGTTGTGTTGAGGTGGGGGGGACAAGGAAAAGGTGAAGGTGAGCTAGGGGAGTGGTTTGGTTGAGTGATTTCAGGGATATGGTGGGGAAGAAGAAAGAAGGCGGGCAAGTGTAGGTTTGACTGCCATTTGACCAAGGCAGTGTATTAATAAAATGGGGGGGTTCACAATTCAGTTTTGACAGGGGTCCAATAGGTGTGAGGGGTCCAAAATGAGTTAAAAGGTTTTAAACTTCAAGGACCTTAGTTGTAACCACAAATTCCAGGACGAGCGCCAATTCATCAAACTTGTTCCAAGGACTAAAATGACAAGCTTCAAAAGTATAAGGACTAAAATTGCCATTTGCAATTTTCAGGGCCATTACTCGCCAATTTTCAAACTTGGAGGACCATTTTGTAATTTTCTCAAACTTTTCATATTTTCACCAAAGGACTAAATTTGACAAGTTATGATTTTAAAAGGACCTTTGGTGACTTTACTTTTGAAATTTTGTGCTCGGGGTGATTCGACAATTTTTTGAAACTTGGGGACTAAAGCGCAATTTTGTAAATTTGATATGTTTTCATCGATTTTGATATTTTGCATTTAAAACACATAAAACACCGATTTGTGATATTTTGATCATTTGATGTGTTTCTGAGTGTTTTCAGATGATTTTGCAGTTTAGATTACACAAAAATGATGAGTATTTGGACACTCATCATACACCTACTTATGTAGATAAGGGACTAGCCATTCTTACTTTCAATTAACTTGAATCTTTAGCATGCAATTCCTCCTTTATCGTCTACATAGCCTCACGGGTATTTAGCACTTTAGGAATAATAAGAGACCAAGAAAATTACCTAGCGAATATTCTAGTAATTTCTTTATTCTTTGCGGTTTAAACTCATACATCGTGACAAGTGCAGGATATCATTTATTTTGGTAGCTATAAACAAAAAAATTTCTAGTTACACAAACTATTTTATCTTTCAATTATTTCAAGACCTTAAAAGGGTAATGAAAGATCATCAGTGAGTTTAACAATATTGTAATCCTATCTTAGTTTGTCAACTAAGGAGAAAAAATAGGAATAACTCTCACTCTTATTACCAGGAAAAGAGCTAAGTTTGTCTTTTTAAGAAAAAACAACTTTGTTTACGAATTATGTTGCAACAACACATTAATCAGAATATAGAAAGTTCAATTATAGTATTTTCGATAATTACATTCTTAAAAGAATTAACTACCCAATTAATTACTAATTAAGACTAAGATCCATCTTGCACTCCCACGTATTTACCAGAGGTCTGACCAGTGAGTAATTAAGTAGGACAAGAGGTAAGCGACGAGCATTCATTGCATAATGCAACTCTTAGATTTATGAGACTGATCAAGACATTAGTAGACAAGTAATAATGTCATGAGCATGTTTAGTTCTCATCTTATGCCTCGGGTTCAAGGTCTGACCAAGCCAACTCGAAATAAGTCGACCAAGTATGAACTTGCAAAAATAACCAAAGGTTTGACCTAAGATAAATAATCACCATGGGTTGGAAAAGCCCTGAGGTCTAACCAGAAAAGTCAATCCAAATGCACGTGTTCATTGTTGGATGACATAGACTTAAAATTAACAAATAGGTATGCACATAACTGTGGTAAAATTCATGTACAAAGAAGCATACAAAACAACTTTGTAACAATTATTTTAAAAACTTTTGGTAATGACACTGTAGTGATCATCATGATTCACGGTAGCTCCAATCGAACTCGCAGGGAGGCGGAGGACCAGGTCAGCGCGAGGCAATAACCGAAAATCCTTTAGGTATGACTGCGTACACCTCCTTAAACCCCTTTTATAGTTTGCTCTAGTGGGTGAACCGTACATCCCAAGTGTCCATAGAGTCTAGTTTTTAAATTCATGAAAAACGTTTTTCAATAGTTTAGGTCACTTTATTTAACAAAAAAAATTTTCCACGAAACAAATAGCAGGTCACAATGAGCATGATATTTAGGCGTGTAAATAAAGACCAATATTAATTTTATGGTTACGATATGTATTATTCCATATTGCATTCAATTAGGTGTCAAAAACAAGTAACAATAATGCACATAAGGAATCACAAACATATAAACATAAACATCAATATATAAACACATATTGTTTTGAGTTCTCTCTTGAGTCTTCCCCCAAAGGAGAACCATTAGACCGTCACTAGGTGCAATACCTAGATCGCCCCATACATCACAAAAAGCAATTGAGTGGGTCTTGTGGCCGGAAAAACACATAAAAAGCATGGCAAACTTAATTAACAATTAATTAATCGATTTTATGTATTTAATAAATGTAATTCTAATTATCAATATAATTCTAATTAACAATTAATTTTAATTAACTTTTAGTTCTAATTAACCAACTAATTCTAATTAACAAATTAATTCTAATTAACAATTTAATTTTGTGTGTGTCTTGTTATTTTTTATTAATAATTGACAAGTATTGCATATAGTTGTCAAAACAAAAATAAAACGAATAACTAATTAGATTTCATGCAGCCTTTTAAACATGTTTATTAAAGCATGTAACCCATAATCGCAAAAACGAGATGGCTCGTGATGCCACTATTGGGATTTTATGATCTAGTTAGCCAAGTAACGCAAACGAGTACGCAGCGGAATTTGGATCTAGTTTATGCAATTAGGTTAACATAAATAATAAACAGTAATAATAAAAGGTAAATAGAAAACTAACCTTTGGCGTCAACTACACGCTATCAAACGAACAAGAGAACCAAAGAAACCAAGTATCTAAAATAGATACCTCTACGAGTATCACACACAAACACTTAACCACGAATACGCCCGATAAAGCTAGTCGTGAACGTTTACCCAAACAACCTTTGTAAACTTGAATAACTCGTACCAAAGTAACCCTAGAACACCTTCTATACTTCTGGACGAGAACTGTAGTAACCCGAGAACCAAACTAGGTTCGGTCTGATATCGGACAAGGCTTGTCCGATAAGTTTTTGTCACCATTCTGCCCGAGAAAAACAGCAAACTAAAACCCCATTTGACAGCTTCGAATCACCAGGAAACATGCTGAAAATCCAAACACTAAAACCCAATAAACACCTTGGATTTTAACAAAGCAAGTTAGGGTTTAGTTGGAGTTGTGATCGACTGATCGACAGTTGGGGTCGTGATCGACACTTGGGGTTGTGATCGACACTTGAGGTATTAGGGAAAGGAAACATAGTCTAGTTTTAGGGATGTATATCAAGTATATATAGCTCAAGAACTATGCATCACTTGGGCTCAAACTTGAGCCCCAAGTTTTCCCACTTTCCTAATCCAAACACAAGTCCATCACCCAATCCAAACGCCCCATGGAAGCCAGTCATTGGGCCTTGGATCACCCTCAAATGGATCAAATAAATCAGGTCAAGTAATATACAAACGGGTCGTATAATAGTTCAAGTATAAACGTACATAACGTACTCTCGTGTTTAACGTGTGTGCCCCTATAGGCTCACACACTCCTAGTCGTTTCGAGTGTTTTTAACTCCCACAAACCAACACTTGCATGTCATTATGTGGCATTCTTAGAGATTGTAAATGTTCCTAAGAAAGATTTGAGACAAGGGAATTTGAGTGTGCTTTGAAGTAGTTTGATACATACTTACACTAGTATTTCATTATGTACTTTAATAATATAATTAAGGGGGAATTGCATATATATTTTTGGTACAAGTTTTTGATACACATGATACAATGGTTTTATGCATGTAAAGGATATATATATATATATATATATATATATATATATATATATATATATATATATATATATATATATATATATATATATATATATATATATATATATATATATATATATACGAGGCGTTACCTCAACGCCAATCTTCATTCCACCTCAATCTTGCTCAATGCCACATAATCCAATTTAATGCCACATAATCATTATTTTTATTAAACATTTTTGAAAATTGTTTATAAAAAAGGTGCCTTGCGAGGATTGAACCTTGGTTGTTTGGATAAATAACAAGTGTGTTTACCACTTAGGCAACAAGTTATTTTGATAATTATGTTGCATATTATAATCTATAAATTGCAACCAATTATTGACCATTTTTATTAGTTTGAAAAGGAATGTATTTATCTCATAAAATTATATAGCACATATCCATTCTTAATTTTAGTTTCATAATTTTCAGAATTATTCTATTCCTTAATTATGAACTTTAACCTAAAAAAATATACGTATAGTTTTTGTGCATGAAAAAAACTCCAATCACAAATTTAGGGTTTTAATAATTTTTATTGTATTTTTGTGCAGGAATCATCATCATCATTATTTCAATGGAACTCCGTGGAAGTAATATTGATCCAAAGGTATGTTATGCCTGCTTATAACTACATTAGCATGAACTTTTATTTTTTATAACTGTATGTTTATGCAATCAGATTGCAATCTTGCCATACCTCTTGATGGGAACTACGTGAAGGTATCTTCTATAACATAGTTTTCCTATTTATTGCTTAACCAAACACGTCTTCTTTATATGTAAATAAGAACCAGGATGATGAATCAATCAAAGGTATTAGTGAGGTTATAAGGAAGTAGGCAAAGTGACTACAGGTACAGATTTGGTTTTGCTTTTGTATTAGAGGAATCAATTAATATTAATTTGTTAGTATTTTTATCATTAACTATTGAGATAAATGATGTGATTATTATTTTGTATTTGTTAAAGGTGGATGGAGATGAACAATAGGCAAAACATTGAAAAAATAGCAGGAAAACAGATGAAAAATGGCCACATAATTGGTATGTAGTTCTTATTAAGGCTAAGTTATTTTAACTCAATAAATTAATATACCCTCTAACATTTTATTCTTATCACTACATTATACATATTTGTTAATTATATGCCAACATTTCCTTCTTTCCTGCCTGGTAACAGAAATTGGGCACCATCATCATCGTCACTCCCGCCTGATCATTTTGAACAAATTTCAGTTCGATCAAAGCTTTAATTTGAGGTAATAATGATCCAAACTAAACTTGCACATTAATCTAATTTCAAATTAGATGCTTTCTTTAGAGTATGCAATTTATATTTTTAAGCTTGATGGGATTATTGATATGAGCATGCCTATGCAGCCGCTGAGGAGGCCAATCACTGCTGGCTCCGCTCTAATGAACCCCGACTTTAAGATATTGGCTTGGAAAGGTACTCTTGTGGTCCTCTGTAAATTGGCCATTTTGATGTCGGCTTTAGTTTAATCATTAACAGTCACTATATTTGTATACTTGATTGCAAATTTGAAGTGTTTTGACTTGGTTTTGACATGTTTTTATAGATGAAAACAGCCATATTCACCGACCGGTTTAAAACGACTATACACACAGGTTGGTGGTCTTGAGTTATGTTACTAATGGAAGTGGTAGGGCACAGGTCGTGGGTAGTGCAGGAAAGATGCAGCGGCCTAGATTGCAGATGTGCACGGGATGGAGCTTTTCTCAGTCATAACCTTCTCAATGTGAGTAACGATCAAATTAGGCTTTTCAGAAATTTAAATTCATCTTAAAATAGCAGCTACCAAACTGCTTACTGAAAACTGCCTAATGAGGAACATTAGGGGTGTTTGGATATGTGTTTCAAAAGTACTTGCAGGATACTAAACATTAGAAGTAGATATCATTTAGATAGTGTTTGGTTGGTAAATTGCATCCGCGAAGACTCTGTGTGGTAGTTGTTCCTTTCTAGGTCTTCTTCTATTTAATATTGCTATTTCCATATTGATTCATGTGTTTTTTATTTAGGTGTTACTATGATTTCATCGGTAGTGAGTCCAGCTTCCATACCATCTGCCTCAGAAAACCCAACCAAACAAACACTACCCGAGACTACTCCAATGGTAATGATTTCAACTCTTTGCGGTACGTTATTTTGACACCTTCGTATACATTTCATTATCTGACAGTGCGGTTTTATCCATTCAGTAATGACAAATTGTATTTATGTGCGGTTTAATGGGTTTAATTAATTTAGCAAGGCTGACAAATTGTAGTTTAATAGGATTTTTGGGTTTGCCTTTTAGTAAACATGTTGTTAACTGCAGAGGGTAACAATACAATCGATTTAAACATCCGACGTACACGCAGACCACCGGATCAACAAATAGGTACGATAAATATCCCTGTGATTGTTGCCTGTCATTGCGAGGGAAAAGGCTAAAAATTTTGGCCGGATTCCAATCTAATGGGCAAATTTTGGGGGCATTCTATTTAGCTCGATCATGTGGCTGTCCTTACCTTGCAGTTTGAAGATGGTGAAACATTCAATCGAGTAAGGTTACGACTTCTGTATTCAATATTGTTCTTTGTAAAATCTACACCTTCAGGGAGCACTCGGCCGTAGAGGTTTTACAATTTCTGACCACATCATGCTCCTAGTTGGTCAAGACATGCGTTTACATCTGTTGAAAGCTATCGAGGAGTCCGAAATCTATGTTGTATTCTCTACCAACTATGCTTCTTCTGTAAGGTCACTCGATGAGTTGGTCGACATAATGTGCCTTGTCAAGTTTGATCAAAGGAAAGTTCTTCCTGTATTTTATAAAGCCGAGCCATCTGATGTTAGAAGTCAAGAAGGTTCTTTTAAGGAAGCTTTCCAGACTCAAGAGGCCGATGATGACATTGATCCAAAGAGAGTTCAGAAATGGAAGCAAGCCTTAAGAGATGTAGGTCAACTGTCTGGTCTAACCTTGCAAAATGGGTAACTTTTAACTCTCATCTTTGTTACATGTCTTTGTTTTATGTATATATATATATATATATATATATATATATATATATATATATATATATATATATATATATATATTTATACGATGTATTGAATTTCTCATTTCAATTTGGCAGGGAAGAGGGGAAGTTCGTAATGAAAATTGTTAAACAACTTGAAAAGACGCAAAGTCCACAAGAGCTGCATGTTGCAGACCACCCTGTTGTGATAGGATCTTGGGCTGACGAACTAATTTCAGCACTAAGGTTAGATCGTGATGATGTTTTGGTCGTTGCAGTTTGTGTTGAATTAGTGGGATAGGTAAAACCACTATTGTCAAAGCAACGTACAATAAAACTTCTTCGTAATACAGGAATGTAAGAGGAGATTCTTCAAGTGGCCAAATTCTACGTCAACTATGGCAGCTCCTAATGTAAGTCTATCAATAGCGTACATACTATCCTTTTTTTAATATTTATGAATTTACTCAGTGAAGATGATGGTACTGGTTTTGTAATGTAGGAACGTAAGAGATGGAGTCTTCAAGAAGAATTCTCAAAGCCTTTTGAAACCGCACTGAAGTGCATTCAAGAAGAAATAAAGCAAATTGAAACAACACTGAAAAAGGGTTACCCTGAAGATGATGATAGTTGCACTGACTTAAAACAAGAACATATGATTCAAAAGGTATCTTTTATTGTTCAGGCAACCGTAATGGTTTTAAAATATGCAACGGGATGAGGCTAATACCCCAGAAAAAGTGGATGTAAAACCTGAACCAGTGAAAGTTTTTATGCGCAAGGGTCTCTTCAAAGACGAGAATCCAGACCCGTAGCAACCATATACCAACAAACAGAAACATGAGTAGCATCCATGAAGTCAGTTGGTTAGATGCTTTGAACTGTTGCTATTTTCTTGTGGTTACTTTATTTTCCCATCAACTGTTAACATTTTATTTTGTTATTCTTTTGAGCAGCTAAGAAGCAGTGATACATCGAATGCTGAGTCAGGATCAGAAGCTGAATATATTGCATCCCCGAAAGCAATATTGAATTATTCTCATCTTAGATTGATCCCTGTTCGTGAAGAAGTGAGTGTTCGGTTTTTTTCTTGTGCTTTTAATATTCTATGCTTGTGAAAACTGACATCCATCTAAAGGTGATCGTCCCATGGAAATTGGAACTCAGTTGGACAACACTTTCCCTAAAACTTGCCACATTTCTACCTTTGGCATTTTTGAGGTTAAGTTTCCAGTTTCAGCGCATTGTCCTGAACTCCTGATAATGAAAAGTGATGGTGTTTACTTTGCTACGAGATTCCCAAGTTTTTTCATATCCAAGACATTTGAAAATTTGTCAGACCACTTCAACTATGTCCGAAGTCAAACTTTTGTTTGTATTATAATTTGGCAACTACTCATTATTTTCGTATTCGTATATAGGCTAAGGTGATTGGATCCACAAGTTTTGCTGGTCAGTTCTCTGGATGTGATGAGTATGTTCCCATAGTCGATAAGGCTGTCGATGTTGTATTAAAGAACCAAGCATCAATGCCAAAGCCATCTGTTCCAAAAGGTTAGTGATGTAATTTTTTAATTCAAAATAGTGTAATACTATTTATATGTACATGTCCAAGGGTGCCCAAAAGACTGATTAGAAGTGGTAAAATGGGTGGGTCGAGGGGTTGGATAATGGGTCAAAAGGGTCATTTTCGTATGGTTTGATCCAAGACATGTTTGTTCATTCGGTTATTAATAACTTTTTTTGTTAAATATGAACACAAGTATATACAATTGCAATTAGAATATAATTCTTTGAATAAATAATTTAATAGCTTGTACGCATTGAAGAAGCACCTTGGACTTTTGATCTGTTTTTATTTATGGGATGTTATCATTTTACCTATTTAACAAAAGAACTACATATGAGGGCTAATAAGTAAATGACGAAAAGCACACACGATAATAGTGCTTGGATTGAGGAAGTAGTGCCTGAACTGAAGGTGCTAATCAGTGGCTGTTTTGGGAAGATTTTGGATATGGCTCGCCAAGAAAATGAGAAAGTTGTATCTTTCTTTACAAAGAGAACGAATATCAGATCATTATTGGTAGCTTTACCTATGCGACAGATGGTAGAGATGGAAGGAAGCTACTCTCGCCAACTTGAACAAACTGAAGCACTATGTTTTTATCTCCTCTTAACATCAGAAGACCAGTATTCTTATGTAAAACAAAAAGTTGAAGCATACAAAAAGTATAAGTTTGATAACATATCAACTTTTCAAAACCCATCTTCTTCAGTAGTTGTTTAAAACAATGTAACTAACTTGTCATCTTATGTTGTTAGAATGTATAATTTCCAGAAGAAGTGAATGACAATGCAAGGAACCAGAGGGTAAATATGGGATTTTAATTACATGTTCCTGGTAGCTTCAATGAAACACGAAATGAAAAGCATGTTTATCTAAATAAAATAGAGTTTGCATCCATTTCACATGACACATTATGGGATGTACATGCCAATTTGGTGGGGGTATCAAGGGATTGTTCGTGTAACTTTTGTATTTTTCTGCAGGGAAACTTCTCTTAAAGATCAGAGAGCTGCTTCAGGAGATCTGTCAATGGCCGCAAGTAATACTGATATATCTAATCACTTGATGAAACAAGTCAGAGATTTGAATCAAAGTCAGAAGATTATTAAGAAATATAATAACAGGAGCAACGATCCACAATTTCAAAGTGGAGTTTTAAGAACTAAGTGCATTGATTGCTTAGATCGTACAAACGTTGCTCAATATGCGTACGGCTTAGCAGCCTTAGGTCGCCAGCTCCATGCCATGGGATTAACAGATAATCCCAAGCTGGATCCTGATAATAGTATTGATGAAGTTATTTTTTTAATTAACTGTTATTTATGTGTTCTGGAAGCCAGCAGCTGCTATATTTGTTCATTGCCCTTTATGTTTTCCTTTTTCTCTTACCTATTGGCCTTTAATTTGTTGCTAAAAATTCTCTCGTGGTAAGACTTTCTGGAGTTTAATTAAGAGTTTCGATGAATATTAATGGGTCTGTGGAAGCATGTTTACTAATGCTAAACCACCAAATTCTGAACACCATGCAAACTCAAAGATGTTTATATTATGAAATAAGTTTCAGTTTTTCCTATGAATTCGAGTTCTACTTAAATAGCAGACTTTTAAAACTGTGTATCGGTCCTCTCTCATTATGTAACTTCTTATCTGCTGCAGACAAGATATCATCATGTGAAACAGATTATCCTTGAGTTTGCACAAGGTGTTGAAGATAAACATTTAGGCATTCTTAAGAACAAGGTATATGTCTGTATTCTTTCGTCATAGTAATATTGCACTTCTTAAACTTTATTATTTGTAAATAAAGATTCATTTCCACCTTCAGTTTTCAGAATCACTTCAATATTTGGAGCATTTAAATCTCAACGTGTGCCAAAAAGTATATGACAATGGAATCGAGGCTATAACCGCAGCCTCCCCGTCTTTGAGAAAAATCTCCATTTATTGGAATGTAAGGTACTTAAACTTCCACATAATTCATTTTTCTATCATATCCAATGTTATGCATTTTGATACTATACTTTGCTTCAAGGTTACTCATGCTGGTATATCACATCTGGTGAAGAACTGCAAGCATATTGTTGATTGAACCTAAGTGGTTGTTCGTCATTAATTATTAATACAATACTTTTTTTTGCGAGTTTATGGTTTTCTCTCAAACCATTCACCAATACGCAAGATTAATACTGAATAAAAACGTATGGTGAGAATTGTGCAAGGCTTACTTCATGAGCTTATTAAATGGATGCCTCTTTCATGCTTCAGTTTCATATCGCGAAAAAAGTTTTTTTTTCCTATGCAGTCGTGCCCACTAATTATAATGTGGTCGTTGAACTTGAAACTAAGAAAAAAGATAAAAAGAAATAGAGCAAAAGCAACCAGCACGACGCTCAAAATCGAGACCTGTAAAAGAATGTTGTATTGATATTCTCATTAGGCGTGTTTGGGATTGTTAATAAAAACAGTGTGTTACAAGGACCCGAGACAAATACATGGGTTATCTTTGGAAGGAGTATTGTCATCTGAGATTGTTAATGAAACCAGTGTGTTACAAGGACCCGAGACAAATACATGGGTTATCTTTGGAAGGAGTATTATCACCTGAGATAGGGAAACTCAAGCATTGAGACACATGTGAGTTATTTTCTGTTATATTCGAGTCTGTTTAATTTGTTTTTTTTAGTATATATTTTCCCTTTATAACCTCACATGGTAAAATGATCAATGGATTTTTTTTGTATATAACAGTATACATGCAAATTGAGAAAAGAGTCGATCTTTTTTTAGAGGAAAATATGTTATGGCATACACTTGGTTATTTCAACCGTATCCTTCATCAACTCACACAGTGAATTGAATTATACGCCCTTTGTAGTTATTTTGAAACTTTATGGTGCTTAAATGTGTCTTAAAGAGAATGGTACGTGTAGAGCGTAGACCATGAAACACCTAACTAAGATTTGTGTGTTATTTGTTAAAATTGTTGTGGTTGTATGTGTCAAAAGTTTGATGAAATGTCTGACTCAGTTATGTGTGTTTTTTTGTTAAGAATACTTGAGTTCTTCAATTCCGACTTCATAAATATGATATGTGATTGGATAAAAGCACATTTGCCCCTTGCAGTGTATTAAGATTTAGTGTGAAAATAGGTTGTTAAGCTACATGTCCATATCTCCGAAATCCTATTAATGGAGAAACATGTGGTTTGTTACTTCATTAGTTATTTACTTATTTTATATTTAAGAGATTTCTTCTACATTACTTTTATTCAGAAATATCGGTTAGAATTAAATGGTTGATAATGTTTATAAGAAGTCAAACCTTTTCTGAAATCCAAACCGACCATTGAGTAACTCTTTTGTATTAATGCATAAAATTAACTCAGAAAATAAGGTCCTGGGTTTGTGAGCACCGTACATGATCTTTTGTCGTTCTTGGGATTGAATTTTACAATATAGTGGCAGAGGTCCATCCAAGTTTGGATGAAGCAACAGGCGATAGTCTAAAGACTAAGCAACAAAGGATGATCCAAATCTGGTATTCAACATAGATTCAAACGAAATAATTGTGTTTTATCTCATGTATACTATTTTTTTCCTTTGTTAATGTAACAATATCCAAGTCCAAATCTTGATATGAATGAGTGAAGAGCACAGGCAAGTGGACTGAAAAAATGATATGAATGAGTGAAGAGCACACGCAAGTGGACTGCAATGAGCCAGGTAACTAAGACAAGTTGTGCTAAGGGCGACTCCATTTTGCAGTTTTTCTTAGTTCAAAGTACATATATAATAATCTTTTCATATTACAGGTTGAATAATTGCTTACAAAAACATGAAATGGTTTGGATGCGAGGGCTTTTGGACTGCCAAAAGATTGAAGACAATCATTTAAAAGTTGAGCATAACCGTATGAAATCAATACAAGTACACACAAAAAATTGACTAAGTTGTGAAATCCCCAGAACTTATTACAGGACAACTTAAAGGTCATTCAATGTGCTACTCAAAAGTTTCGGCTTTAATTCAACGCCAACAACCTGCTATCGAGATGCTTTAGAATGAACAACTTCTGTAATCTTTTCTGGTAATATAAGAACTTCTTAGTAGCAGCTTTACAATATTTGGTATAGATGACAATTGTCTTTAGGGATATATTTTGGTATAAGTGGCAATTGTTACAAGAACTTTGTGTAATTGACTATTGTTAGTGGTTATAGCTTGATGAAATATACAGTGTTGAGTGATTGTATGGCTCAAATGGGAATACAGTCAAATGCTATGTAATATAGACTCGGTCATCATGTCAATGGATAGATATTTTCTAATACATCGTGCAACGTAATTTGCAACGTCTATATGATGTTATTTGCGACATCAAGCGATATCTAATAAGAAAAGGTGACGGAGATGGGCTTTTGAGTCGGACCATGCGACGGCTTGCGATATCAAGGGAGTAGTTTAACACCTTTGCAATTCCTAGCGACATATCAACTCATTTCTTTTATTTATTATTACAAATATAATTTTTTTAGCCAAACATACAAAATAATTATAAAAAATTATAAATAAACGTCCTTATGTGAAAATTTATATTTAAAATTGAAAGGCTGACAAATTTATAAACATTTTATAATAATGTTTTTGTCTACAAAAACCTAATAAAATGTTATAACTAAGATTAAATTACCAATAAAATGTTATAACTAAAATAATAATATCGTGACCCAACCATCAATATTCCAACATAAGATTAAACTATTTTGGGCGCCCTATGTAACTATGCTCATTAGCCCGTCAGATTATAAGATTCCTTTTAAACTTAGTAGTAGTCGATTCATGTTTCGATCCGTTTTGCAATGAAAATTAAGAAAGTCAAATCTCAACTTTGTCGAAAGTTGAATTTTTTTTGAGGCCATTTTTCTCACATGGACAAGTATACATGTTTTGCCTTTGAGTTCAAATCGTATACTATGTTATTACAAAGAACTTTATATATTTCAATAGTTCTATAAATGTTAACGTTTAATTATTTTCATTGTTAATGCATTCAATATAAGAATTGGTACGTTTATATCTTATTTTTCATTAACTTATTTATTTTAACAGTTCAGTAATTGTTGATCCTCGACTATTTCCTTCTATATTATTTTCCGATGACTAAAATACCTTCCAACAATAATTATAAGTTATGTGTGTCTTCCTTACATATTAACATGAAGACGGGAAATACGCAAAATCAACAACAAATGTTGTCTACAAAGAAGCTTTGTTTAGAATTTAAGTTAATTGTTATATCACTTTAATACATTTTCATTATCTACAACTTTACAAACATACATAAAATTCATAATGTTGTAAAAATTATATATGTTGTGTTATTAACCATCCACGCAAATCATACAATTATTTATAATGCTTAACAAAAAAAATGTATTTCAGTTAACAAAAACAACAAATAAATATATAAATAAATGCTTACCATCGTGGCTTAACAACTATATATATATATATATATAATCCGGATCGATTGAGAAGGGTTTTAGATTGAGAAGAGTGAGAAATAATCTTGGCCATTAATCTCATTGATCCAATTTAAGGGTATGATGGGTATTTACAAGTTTATATTCTCTTTCCTATTAAAATCAATTAATCATGTGCATAGTTTCTCTTCCTTCAAATTTGAATGTCAAAAACTTTCGTATACAGATACTAAAATGACGAATCAATATTATTTTTTTATACCTTTTTCATTCTTGGATTTGTAGCACTAATTCAACTTATATTAGAAAAATAAAAATATCCAATTTTAGCCATAGTTATTACGGAACCTGTTTATTCCAATGATTCATATAATTATTTATTATTTATTTGGTTAGTATATGTCTCTAAAATTGTTTATGATATCTAATTTATGGTTGGAACATACTCATAACGAGGAATTGTATATTCGCATGCGTAATCCATTTGTAATTCAATAAGATATTAATATTCAATGATTCATAAAATGGTATTTTTGAAATACCGAATCATTAGTATATCAACATTCAATTATTATGTTAAAATAACACTAGCTTAATGTTGATTCATTAACCCATATGTAATTCAAAATAAAACATTGATGACTCTTTTAATGATTCACTAATATGATTATCATTCACAAATCGAGATTATGATGTTGACTAATCTCATTTCGATTCATTTACTTGGATATGATAAAAAACAACTTCATTGTATGATTCACATTTTTGAAATTGATTTATGGAAAAAAGCACATGTTACTTTAAATGGTTCACAATGTATAACTATCATTTCATGATTCAAAACTCAATTGACAAAGGATTAGTGAAAAAAAAAGCATTTGAAAACATCAAATAGAAAAAATAATCTGAATCATATGTTTAATACGACTCTTTCTTGTTGTTTGTATGTTCTTTAATCCATATTTATATAGATCATTATAATTTGAGTTAGCAAAACGAATACTGTTTGATTCATTAAATATGGATGCATGGAACTAAAATACATGAAAAGGTATAAATGAAAAAGAAAAAAAAAAGGTCGACCATGTAAAGGTAGTCGTCAAATGGGGAATTAAAAGCCATTAACTGCAAATGGTGAATTAAAAGCCATTAACTGCTTCTACATGATTCAAATTACTATTTTAACCTTTTCATCTAAATAAACAATTTATGTAATCCATTAAGATTAGAATGATCAAATGGTTATTATTGCTTCTCAACCTTTTTAATCTAAAACCCTTCTAATGGAATCAAAGCCTATATATATATATATATATATATATATATATATATATATATATATATATATATATATATATATATATATATATATATATTTATTCAGTTCTAGGTTAAAATGAAAAGTTTTATAAACGACAATGAAAAGAATGAGATTTTCAAATTCGTGTGGAGGTGATCTATTATTTATATTATAATCTAATTTCACCATATTTTTTAAAATTTTACGCTTTTTAATTCAACATCCATTTTAATATATTTTTATTAGTTTTTAGCTTTTATATTTTTGGGTTTATTTTATTTTAATTCAAATTTTACAACTTTAACCTTTATTTCCCAATCATATTATAATATCCCACCAGATCCACCCTTCTAGATATAAAAAAAAAAATTCAAAAAAAACATTTTTTGGGCAAAAATATTTTTTTCCCGCAAAACAAAAAATTCCCGCTAAAATTTATTATCGCATCACGATTATAAAAATCGCATCACAATCATAATTGTGATGCAATAATTCTAACCTTAACGCACTAAAATCATGATTATAATGCAAGAATTTACAATCAAGTGATGCAATGAATTTATAACCTTAATGCACTAATAAGTTTTGGTGCATCTTTATTATAAGTTCTCGTCATTCCACAAAAGGTGTAGATTAGCGGAACACACTGACCCCCGGTGCTTTTGGCACCAAACCATTGTCCACCCTACGAGGAATAGCCCAAAGAACTCTCCTACGCCTAGTGGGCACCAACTGGAGTGAGCACGAGCCAAGACTGGACCCCTAGCTCTTATTCCACAAAGCCTCCAGGTGCCTTGCGGGTTTTGCGGAGGTGGTACTATATGAAGCAATGCCAGGATGGGACTTGAACTGGGTCAATTGACTCAGCAAGAAGTCTTCCAACCATTGGACTAATGCTCCATTGGTAAGTTACTGCATCATACTCCCTCCGTCTCATATTTATTGTCCATATTTCCTTTTATGGATGTCTCAAATTAATTGTCCACTTTCCTATTTTAGTAAAAACTAGAGAATATAATGAGGGAATATTCATTTGAGTGGTTGAGAGTTATAGTGGCCCCACTTTTATTAATATTTGTGCTTCTTGTCTCCTGACAATAATTTTGAGACGGAGGGAGTAGTTAATAGTTCGGTCATCAACTATGATGCACTAAAATCAAGTTATAACCTTAAATGCACTAAAATCATGATTGTGATGCGAAGAACTTTATAAGCAGAATGCAATAATTTATAACCTTAATGCACTAAAATCATAATGACGCAAAGAATTTATAACCTTAATGCACTAATAAGTTTTTTGCATCTTTATTATAAGTTCTTGCGTCATATATTAATAGTCATCAACCATGATGCACTAAAATCAAGGTTATAACATTAATGCACTAAAATTATGATTGTGATGCGATAACTTTATAACTCGCTGATGTAGTAATTTATAACCTTGATGCACTAAATTCATAATTGTGATGCAAAAAAATTTGGCGGAAATTTTGGCGGGAAAAAAATTTTGCCCAAAAAAATTTTTTTAGGGAAAATTTTTTTTTCGGGGTGGGGTGGGGTGGGGGTGGGTGAGGGTGGGGTATGGTGATGTGGCGTGATGATGTGACAGGTGACACGTGTCACTCACGCCTTCTCATTCCACATGCCATATATATATATAGGAAGGTTATTTTCGAGCAAAAAAAATCAGAAGCTGCGAGCCAACATCAACCAATCAAATTTTTTGGATATTTAATTTAAGTATTTAATTCAAAAGGGTATTTTGGTAAAAATACTTTTTAATTTTATCTTTTCTACAAAAACGTTTTTCGAAATTTTACGTTTTTTTTTTTTTTGCATTTTACCTATATCAATATGTGCACATGTGTTTTGCATTACGTAAAAATTGTATTTTTTGTTTATGCACAGATGTTTTTATTTGCACATGTATATTTGAAAATTATTACGTAAATAAATATATACAAACAACAAAAATTTATTAATAGATTGATGCAACTTTATACAAACAAAAAACGTTATTAATTAACATTACATAAATATGTTTTATTACAAATATATGAAGCGTGTACATAATATACTACTGATGTCTTTAATGGTTGGTTTATCTTTTAGCGCGTGCATATGTATTCTCGCTTGGTTCGAGAACCCATGAAATCTACACGTGTGTTTTAATCCTTGTGCACGTGTGTTTTAATCTACACATGTGTTTTTATCCTCGCTGGCGTGTGTTTTTATCGTCTCGCCATCTTATGAAAAAGAAGATAAACGTTATCTGACAAAATTATGTTCATGCATCTATATGCATCCACTTGTTAGTCTTGAAATCATCTTGATAACGCGAAACAAGCACACACAAATAAGATATTAATGTTGCACATGTACAATCTAATGACATCATCATTGAAGCTATAACTACATAGTATTCTACAAAATTCAGATTTATTCATTATCTATGAACAAATTAAATGATCAAACAATACCCCTAGAGTTTCTCACCATGATCCATTACAAAGAAACACATTATTACTAGCAAACATATTGTAACTAACACGTGTTCATCACCATGAGAAACCATTTAAACACAATCAAACTTTACAGAATCATGAAACTTAAATAAAATAAATAAAAAATACACGTGTAAAATCATTTTGATGCAATAATATTTGAAAATACATGTGCATAATCAACTAGCAAACACATGTTACCTTTTGTAGCATTTCATATTATGAGCTTTGAAATAATCCATCTTCCGTTCTTGAACTTATGCTACTTCTTGAAATGATTATATAAAAGAAAATGAAGAAAGAACAATGAAGAAAGAACCCTCCAAAAGTGTCACCAAAGAGCAAGAGTGGATAAGAAGGTTTAAAATGTGGTTTATAGATTGTAATAAAGAGATTCTTCATATAGTGGAACGAAATAAAAACAGTGTAATGCTTATAGATTACCGTAATTGAAACGAAATTTTAAACATGTATGGAAAAGGAAATGAATATGAAAAGAAGGGAACACTGAGTCGAATAGTAATTCATCATGTTCATGAAATGCTTTTAGCTCGATAAATCTAATGTCCTGTCTAATATTCGACAAAATTTTTTCCATTCAGTGACATAGAAATTTAGATTTGTAAAAACCTACTAATCCAGATAAAATGAAGAGCTTACCACGATTTTGCGTCCATCATTTGTAATAAATGAGATGATTTATGTAAAAGATAAAAAAGGTAGAAACCCATGTGTTACTAATAGGAATTAGAATGATGACTTAAAGCTCATCTAAGTACACACTAGGCAGCGTGCTCTACATCGATATGTTATATACTTACTATCGGCTTTCCAGTGAAAACATGTGAGAACCATAAAACTTTGAGTACTCATCCAACATCCAACCCATAATCGGTCAATATCATCGAAAGTTAGTACGACACTTTTTACTTAATGTGTGATATGTGAATATACATGAAATCATAATATGTCAATATCACCGAAAGTTAGTACGACACTTTTTACTGAATGTGTGATATTTGAATATACATGAAAGCCATTTGATTATGCGGGTAAGTAACTGAAGTTGGTGAAAAAAAAACGATTAAAGTTTTGACTGAAGCAAAAACATGTAAAAACGCAACATATAAAACACGGACATAAGAAAGATCTAATGAAGCACGGAGATTAGAAAAACATACCGGATGCTAAAACTAGTCTCTGTAACCGAAGTACCAAACATTTCATCATCGAACACATATTGTGCATCCAAGAAACTGACATCAAGCACAATAATGAGCACACTTAAAACCAAATAACAAAAACAGGAATAATTTTCTTTTGATGTTGCACATAAAGATACTAATTTCCAGCCAAGACTTTCATCAAACACGTAGTCTTCTTTTTGTTTATGCTTTGAAAATTACCATTCAATACATTTAAAGACATAATAAAAAAACATGTTGAAAAGTTTTAGTTATAATATCCATCACAAATCAAAAAAATTACATACCTGTGTGTTTGTGAAACTGAGTCCATAAAAACATAAACATATGTCAAACCCTTGGTTGGTTTTAGATTATCGATACCTAATGTTGCATAATAAAAACTTGTTATTGTAATCCCATATATAATGGGAATAAAAACCTGTAACATAACAGGGGAGATCCAGAGACGGTGGAACAAGACCATGGACGTGGATGCAGGATGCGGCGGCTAGGGTTTTTATTTTGAGAATTGTGGATGAGAGAAGATGGCTGTTTTAGGTCATATGGGGAAAGAGACAGAGACGTAAATTGATATTTCAAAAAGAGATATGAATTTATGGCAGTTTTTTAGGGTGTGATGAAATTCCTGAAATGCCCTTTAGTCCTTTTTAAATGAGACCTTAAGTTTTGATTTATTACATTTATGCCATCTCGATCTTGGCCATTGATTGAAAAATGGATGGTTCGGATCGGTTCGCAGATTCTCGCGTTTTATTTGGTTCGAAAATAACCTCACACTATATATATATATATATATATATATATATATATATATATATATATATATATATATATATGCAATTTTGAGTCTGTGAAGGATATAAAGTAAAACTTCTATAAATTAATAGTGTTGTGGCCAGATATTTTATTAATTTAACGAAATTATTATATCGATAAATTAATAATTTATTAATTTAAAGAGGTATTACGCATTTACATTTAAATTTCCAAGTCCGATATACTAGCTTATTCTGATACTAATGTAGAGATGAAAAATAAATTAGAAAAACAAGTTTCAATTAACATTTTATAAATTCACATTCACAAATAAATTGAATTTGTCAAGTTCATTGTTTTTGAATAGGTAAAAAGTTAGTTTCGTTGGAACACATTCCAATTATGTATGGCCTTAATTGAATTTGTACAAGTTTCAATTACATATGACATTTATATACATAATACATGTGAATTTTTAAGTAATTATTAATTTATAATTTTGTTCGGACCAATATATATACACGGGGTTTCAAAAAAATATTATCTTTATTTTATCAATTGGGGTTTAAATGTGTATTAAATTATAGAGGTTTTACTGTATATGCAAATGCTATAATTAAAAGTGTGATTTGAAGCTAAAGGGAATTGAATATGAACACATTAGAGAAAAGATGATAGACCAGCGAGTCATGGCCTGTTTCAGACGAATTTCGCTAATGAAAGGGACAACCTCATTTATCTTCAACGCATCTTATTTTCTGTAGACTCCATTATTTCCCAACAAGGCATGCATATTGTGTATATCAAAATGTTCACCGCTGAGCCATGTTGTGCATACCTTGCGGTCTTAAAAGACAACCAAAATGTATACAGAATGTCAGAATCTGTATGTGTTGAATATGTATTTCACTTCATCTACGTACCATGGAAAACCAAAGTGACCAGATTACAAATGCAATCTATATATGCTGATTAATGGATGAGATTCTTACAGTATATAATCAAGTATAGTTCCAAATACGTATATACCACAGAAAGATTTTAGAAACTGTTGACACGGCGGCAACGACACCAGAAAGCTGTGCCACCACTTCTACCTCGAGCTACAGCTATTTCTTCATCAATGTAGAACCATATAAAGAAGGGATTCTTCGTAGTTGGTTCACTATCGTCACTTCCTTTAATGTTAATCTCCAACGGGTTAAAAGGTCCAATTTTTATTCGTATTAGCTCGAATACGAAGGCCAGTATTCTCTTTTTCCATGAAAACCTACCTTCAAATGTCAGGCACCCGAGAGGTCCTAGGTAGACTCCGTTTTCGATCCTCCTTGCCTAAAAAATTAAGGCTTCACAAGTTATTCATGCAGTTTTTGTAATTATAACTAGGGATTAGGTCGTTGAATAGCAAGGTACTTTTCGAAATGTACCGATTTGGTACGTGAACTTTAAAACAGTTGTAGAAATGTAACGAACTTTCATAAGTGTTCCAATTTGGTTCGTGATGATGACATGTCATGTTATAAATGGTGCCACGTGTCAGACTTTCAAGTCTGACACGTCATCATCACGTACCAAATTGGAACAGTTATGAAAGTTCGTTACATTTACACACATTTTTAAAGTTCACGTACCAAATCGGTATATTTGGAAAAGTACATTGCGATTGTCTGACCTAATCCCTTATAACTATGACAAAGACATGGAATATTTCATACATAATCGGCGGTGTGCAAACATGGTTGTACTATCTCAGCACATCTATATATTTTATATTATTACACCTAATGGGTCAATTTACTTAAATTTATGCATAAAAGAAAAATGGATTAAATAGGTTGAAAGGTTCAAATGTACCAAAAGTTGAACATAGTGTGACAATGTAACAAATCTCCTGATATGCTATGATATAAGTTCAAATTATAACTGTAGTACTGCAGTTTTTCTAATCTAAATTGCACATTGGTTATTCATAAGTAATATTCTTTGGAAAGCGTTACTTTTAACATGCAATATAAAAAGGGTATGTGGTCAAGCAAGTGAAAGTGTCATTACATTGCTATTAATGACTTATCATGATTGGATGGCAATCACTAAAAGTCTAAAATTGTGGAAACAATTTCGAAAAAAGTGAATACATAACCCATATAAATAAAATACGTTTTGACAAGTTATTCTACCTGACCCGCCCACTTTGCCACCTCTTCCATCATGACGAAATCCCTGTGTTGTGTGTTTTTTCGTGCAATTCTTTGCTATCCACGAATAGAAGTGGTGCGATTTTTGTTAAATTTTAATAGTAAATGGATACATGAACGCCAAAAAGTATCAACTCAAAAGTATCAGCATCCACGTAATTCAGTTAACATATAGCTTAAAAGTTAATGGGATGTCATTGTTCGTTTATCTCTTATATTGATGATCTAATTAATAAGTTGAGGATGCTTACAGCTGCATCAAATCTCTGAACTGCAGTAATGGGAAAGAATTTGCCACTTTTCAGTCCTTTCTGTAACATTAAGTAGTAAACCCCATTATAAGTATATGTATTAATATAGAGCATCATAAAATGTATAGTTGTCGAGTTAACCTGGGCTGTATATACAAGCATCCAAGTTTTTCCAGGGGATTCTGATCCACCAAGAGTTTCACAAAACTGTGAAGGATCGAGTTTAGCCTTCTCTAGCAATTTGAGGGCGGATAGAATCTCTGTGTCTGCTACATTTCTAGTCTTTGCAGCCTTCTTCAGTAGTGCTACACTCTCTTCGACTTCCTAAACAATCATTTGTTAATTACGGAGTTTTTGGCATTAAAGTATTGAAACTGATTGCGTGGAAATAAAATAACTAAAAGAATATTAATATTAACACCAGCTGTCAAAGTTAGTGTTTTGATATGTTTGACAAATTCTCATTATTTTTGAATGACCTCTCTTACTCATATAATCAGAACCAGTTTTGTTGCAGTTAATCGTAAACTCATGACTTTTAATTCGGTTTTTTCATCTCAGGTTAATTTTTTGTCTTTCTCCAACAAACGGGAATAGGTAATTAGAGGGTGTTTGGATTGCTTATCTTTTTTCGGCAGAAAAGCAGCTTAGAGTGTTTGTGTAATCCAAAGTGCTCTTGCCATCTGTTTTATTTTGCGGTTAAATAAGTAGCTCTGAATTGGCAGGTAAGGAGCAGGAGCAGCTATGTCGTGTTTCAAAGTACTTACTTGTATGAGATTAACTTATGTTTACCCCTAAAGGTGGAGGTTCATTTGATACATTCTAACTCGCATGTGACTAAGTATTGTGATATTTCATTTACATGTAATTCTGATAAAAACTATATATGTATACTGATTAGAATCCATGCTTTTCATCTGAGGGAAATTTTATTATGCATATTTAAATTTGATTAGTTACAGCCAGAAACAGAAACAGAAGAGTTTTTAAGGGGACCATTGTATTTTAAAAAGATATTTAACAAAGTGTGTACTTTTAAAACTAATTAGCATATCAATTAGCTATTTTCTTTAACAAAGTCATAAAAGATTAAAAATCATAAGGATGATGTCCTCATTTTCGCCAATCTCGCTATTTGCGACTTTTCATGGTGATAGGATGATGTAAGGCATGATTCTAACGTTATTGCCTGAATTTTGAATTTTGTGTGCTCGTTTGATGACTCATCGCCTCCCGCCTAGAGGAACCACGCGAACAAACTACCATACCATGTAGTTGTTATCATCACAACCAATACGATCAACGAAACCTAATACCACAATGGACTAAGGAATAACATGAAAACCATAACTATCTCAAAGTTATAAGACAGTATCCTACGTTCGTGTTGATTTGCTAGTTATCGGAAACTCTCGAACTAAGTCAATCAAACCGAAATTGTACATCATATCTAATCTGAATTTTATGATTTCTTTAGATCATCATTTGTACCTACGACTGATGATGTTCGAATCATGCTGAAACAACTAAAGAGTTGGCAATGCCAAGGACGTAGGAGACGAGGACATCATTGATTGAGAATGGTTGCAATTACTTATTAATTTAGGGGCCTAATTATTTATAAGTTTCTATCAATTTATGACTTTGTAAAAAGAAAAAAAATATATATATTATGTTAATTTCTTTTAAGTGTACATACTTTGTTAAATATTTTACTCAATTACCACTGTATCCTAAAAAACTCGAAACAGAAAAAGTAAGCAATACCAATTATTAAATCATGAGAACATAAATAAAAGATATACTAACAAATCTTGAATGGTTTGAGCAAGACAATGTCATCAAAACTAAACACTTGTATAACCTTAACTAATCTATAGAAATGTGAATACCTTATTGGGTGTTGATTGTACTTCAACAACAGGGTTTTTCTCATCAAGTGAGGCACAGGCACTGACTGAGGATCTCAAACTAGTAAATTGTGTTGGCTTTGTAAAAGCTACTAGAGGATGATTTGGTTGTCTGAGAAAGATGTGAGGTGAAATAGAAACCACCCCATTAACACATGGTGGTTTTGTAAGGGAAAACATAGAGAGGATTTTGGTGGGAATTTGGGCAACTTTATGAGCCTCCAAGCATCACTCATTTTGGACCAACTATTTTTATTACCCTCATCCTTTTCTAATTATTTTAGTTCACATATACAAGTCATTTTCTGTTTTGTAACATTGAATTTTGCTCGCGCGTTATAGCGACGGATATTCTGTAACACAATTTCGGGTGAACAATAACTAATTTTAAATGTCTATATAATACTTGAAAAGCTATGTGCGTCTAGTTTTCAATATTTTATTATTGATATAATTTTTATCAAGTATTATAATAGCACTACAAAAAATATTTAAGATCAAAGTTGATAAAAAAGTACCTCAAAAAGTCAAAACACGAGAAATAAATTGGGACGGAGGGGGTAATAAAAAAAATTTGTAATATGGTCTCTTATATAATACTCCCTCCGTCCATAAATAAGTGTGCAGTTTGACTTTTCAGAGTCAAACTGGTTCAACTTTGACCTTAAATATTATTATTTTTTGTTATATAATACTTGATAAAAATTATACAATGAAAAATACACTTAAAACCCAATCCATTTATATATTATGCATCAAGTATTATATAACATCCACAAAAATAGTTAAGGTCAAAGTTGAACCAGTTTGACTCTGAAAAGTCAAACTGAACACTCATTTAGGGACGGAGGTAGTAGAGTTTAGAGAAATTTTATTTTGCATACTCTTATTTTGGTACTTACCAAAGGACAAATCTCCACCATCCATTTAGTTTGATCTAATGGTGAGGATTAACCTAAGATTTAATATGTCAACCTATTTATTCACATTTTTTTGCCTTTTCTTGTCAGGTTGACAAATCTCCATACATTTTCGTTTTCTTGTCTTTTTATCTTTCTTATTTATTCACATTTTTTTTGTCTTTCTTTTTTTTTATTTACGTTTCTTTTTTCACATTCATACGTTGTCGTTTTACACGTTCTGTCGCTTTAAGACATTTTATATGTTGTTCGTTATACATTTTCGTCCGTTTCACGCTTCCTCTTTCTTTCGTTTCCGTCTATTTGCATATGTTTTCGTCCGTTTTCTTTGGTTTCGTCCATTTTGCGGGCGTGTTTTTATGTTACGTATGCCGTCCGCTTTATACGCTTATGAATATCATGTTATATTCATAATATCGCCAGATATTTTGAATATCACATGTGATTTTCATGTTATAAAACATTAGTTGAAAATCACTTGTGATATTCAGAAAATCACTTGTGATATTCAGCGTCACTTGTGATATTCTGAATATCACATAATATCACTTGTGATATTCAGAACATCACTTGTGATTTTCAGAAACCTATGAAAACGGCCGAAAACATGTAAACGGACGAAAACGTAAAAAACGGATGAATATGTATGAAAACGGACGAAGACGTATGAAAGCGTAAAAACGGATGAAAACATATAAAACAGACGAAAATGGACGAAAATGTATGAAAATGGACGAAAATGTAAGAAAACGGACGAAAAAGTATGAAAACGGGCGAAAACGTATGACAATGGGCGAAAACGTAAGAAAACGTACGAAAACGGACGAAAACAGATGAAACGAACGAAAATGTATGAAAACATACGAAAACGTATGAAAAAAATGTGAATAAATAAAAAAGATAAAAAGACAAGAAAAAGACATAGACTTAGGTTGACATATTAAATCTTAGGTTAATCTCCACCATTATAACAAAGTAGATAGATGGTGGAGATTTGTCAATTGGTAAGCACCAAAATAACTCACATCTAGAGTTTGTGGATGAAACTTTAGAAATTATTAGTATTGAGATTAAAAAAAAAAGAAAAAGAAAATGTCACTTTCTTTTAAAAGAACCTACACTAAGAAAAGTTGTCATGGCTTTTTTTTCTTTTTTGAAATTTTAGATGGGAATTATTAAGATAATTATTTTATTAAACAATATTGTTTGAATTTTTATATAGAAATTTAAATTTAAAAAGGGTATTTGAAGATTAAATATTATTCATTTTTAAAATTTTAAGTTTTAAGGAGAAAAAAAATGTTGCTTTAAATGAAGTAGAGATATGACTAGAGCCGTCATGTGAATTTCGGTGGCCTTGTGCTATAATGTAAACTAGGCCCTATTGATACACATTACGTAAGACTGGAATGTAAATGAAATGTTAATTAATACACAGATTATAATAAGGAACCTAGACGCATTGCCTAAGACGACAACTCACAACAATGTTCTGATCGACATGGTAAAAACACAATGCTAGTTTGATAGATTCATGATTGGTATTTCTATATCAAGTTAGAGTAATTACTACGTGTATTATAAGCTTAAAAATTAACTTCAATTGACATTAACACATTATTATGAAATGTTATATAGGAAAATTGAGAGAACAAACTGCCCAAGTTAATTGCTAAGAATTGACTGAATTAATTGTAATATATTGATTGTCCTCTTGTGTTCACGTTTTTTAGCATGTTGTCACCCTAATTATCATCCTTTAACATAATTAGCCTATCTAAATAATTAAATATGAGCTTTTATTGGGTTGAAAACTAAAAAAACGCGTCTACATCCTCAGGGCCGGCTTTAGGAGAGTGCAAGAGGTGCGATTGCACAGGGCCACCGCTTGACGAGGGCCATCAAATTTCATGCACTTCTATTATATATATAAACCCGCTATGAGACTCGTGCTTAATTAATTCATGCACTACTTATACATATGTATATTATGTGTGTGTTTGAGGGTCTCTTTGTGGTAATGGCAAGGGGCCACTGAAATTCACGAGACGGCCCTGTACATCCTACATGTATATAATGGACTTGCATGAGTTTGAGGCCATCTAAAATCGGTGAACCTGTGCGCTCGCACTTACCGCACATGCCAATCACCGGCCCTGGATATGACTGAACACATTAAAAAAATATAAGATTTATGAATACATTCGACCAAGTTTCATTTAGCTTCCGTAACTGTTGAGTTATGATATATAAAGTACAATAAAACATAAAGACATCAAGAGTACACAGCGGAAGACTAAAGATCATAACAAATAAATAATTAACGAAAGTATGTGTAACGCACTCTTGCGAATGTTAGATCTCTAGAGCAAACCAATGAAGTGGTTTAAAGAGTTGTCCTCACCGCTCTACAACTCAAACCAAATGGTGTAAGAATAGTGTCTTACAACCACGCTCTTGTACACACGAATTAACCAACGAATCAAGCGATTGCTAGATCTAACACAAGTCCTCGTTATATGACAAAACAAAACCAAACTCCCTAACAAGGGGTGTTCGCCGAGTATTGCAAGAGAAAGAGAGAGAAAGAACTAGGGTTAATTCAATGCACAAAGATATGAATGAAACCCTAGAACCTAGCCTTGCTTATATAGTGAATGGAATTTTGAAAACAAGTTAGGATTAGGCTTGGATCAAGCCCCTTGGCCGGCCATACAACAAGCCCAAGAGAAACCCATAACTTTTTCATTTCAAGATTTTCCATTACTAGTCCTTCCACTTTTCATTTAACGGTCGTTAGTCATTTTTCCGTTAAATACTTAACGATCGTTAAACGGGCTTAATGTGCAATAATTAATCGTAAACATAAACATTAATTATTAACTTTAATTCTCATTCGCTAATGTGTGCAATCCCGTGGTCACGAGTTCGAATCCGGACATTCACATGTTTGTAAATATATACATTTCAACAGCCCCACTGGATATGTTTACAAACGTGAAATGACATTGGTTAGCGCCTAGCAACACGCCAATGCCCCCAGTATAACTCGTGTATGGTTTTCGGAGAAAACCAAGTTTGATGATTCATCATCATATTCATCCTTTGTTTCTAATACCATGTTAATAAGAATATGGATCTCACTCATTTCTTAATTAACTATTCTCGCTTCTCGCTTTATGTGATTGATTAAGATTACCAATTCTTCCGAACATATTCCGAAGACCTGGGCATGGCCATGCAAACATCTTAACAACCCTACGAGGCCCAAAGAAGATTATACTTCAAAATAAATTTGAAAGAAACAAATCTATTTTGACTACAAGGAGATTCATAAATTTCGCAACACTTCTAAAACAACCCTTATAACTACCAGCGACGATAAGTTAGATTGCTTCACAAAATGCACTACATCCATGACATATCTCTTGTATCTCAAGTCGAGGTTAAATATTCATGATATACTTAATGACTAAGATCCATAAAGTATCATCATGTGGGTGGATAAGTCCTATACTCAATTCATTGAATATCATCTCGAATTAGTCATGCTACGCATCAATATACTTTCAAGTATATTCTAACTAATACTCAGATTTGTCTTAATTCAATATCATTCCCATGTTATTGATTGACAACGGACTATTTAGAACAACTTAAGTTATTCATGGATTTAAACATGCAAATATAGGACACAATATTATAAATGAAATTAAACGTATACCGTACTTTAATTCATTATAAATAATAATTGTTTTACCTCCTTTATCCAAATACTAAATAGATCAATGCATGATAATTCTCAGTTAATGAATTTTGCCACAAGTCATGCAACTCATACTTGTTGACAAGGCATAATTTCAACTAACTTTGATCTACAAGAATTTTGAGAATACTTATTTCAAAAAATTCAATAATTGAATTTCTTGTATGTGTTAACACATATCTTGATATTGTCATATCATTCCATAAGGTGCGTGATAACCTGAACCACCTTTATATGATAATCATCTTTCAAAACTTTTAAAGTTTTAAAGTATTCTTCATTCTTTAATGTATAATGCAACTATGCTCTTAGTTGAGCATAACTAGTCAACATGGTCATCATCAAGGATACCATGACTAGAATCGAGTGTCATCTCGATTATACCAAAGATCATTGTGTACAACAATATGCTCTTTAAACACCGTAAACTTCTAAGCTTATAGTGTAATGTTGGTGCCTACCAAACTCAAGTTTGTTGGCAATGACAATTATGAAATAATTGCCATATTTCGTCCATAGAATCTAGGAGCATATCCGATCGTGGAATGAGATTCTAAATCCAAACATATTCCTTTTAAAATATTTATTACACTAACAACTTTCAATGTTGTCAAATCATCTTGTAACCAAGCATGACACAACAATCTTATACACAACATGATGTACATGATGAATCTTCAAGTTAAACTTTAAGATCTCATTCATATTATATCTTGTCAAAGATATGTATTTATCATGTTTTATTAGACTCATTTATTTTACCGCATATGTTTATAAACATATATTCCAAGGTTGTATGTCTTATTTCCAAATCTTACAAACAAAGTTTCATTCCCAATTAAAACTTAATTTAGGTGGAATGTAGTTTCCCATACAACGTATAAGATTTAAGAAAATAATACTCCCACTAGCTTTCAGGAATACTTATGAGCTATCTTATTTTAATTTATTAAATCAAACATTGATTTAATATTAAACATAATAATCATCTCATAGATGCATGCATATATCCATTCATGGATTCTTGCAGTTTGTACATATTCAAAGATTATTTGAATTCATAAAACTACTTTGTATTACTTATCGTCCTCGCAAAAGTAATTCCACAACAAAGAGTTTTGATATTCATTGTCAAAATTTCATATCAATGAAACTAAGTATGACAATTATAATCTTTATACTTTTATTTAATGTATCTAGAAAGAATATTCAATCATAGTTAATTGCTTAAATATGATTAATATTATTATCACTAGACATGCATTAAATATGTGTACAATATTGTCCATATAATTTCTACATACGATTTAAACCACTAGGGTTTCCATTCTTTGAAAAATTATCTTCATTTAGATAAACCAAGTATCTAAAATTGGACAAAGATCTCAACATTCATAGTATGATTGATTTACCACAATTCAACATTTGGTAAATTCATCATTATGATTAACAGCTTACCATGATCCCAGAACTCATAATCCTCAAAGATATTAAATATCGAGATATCCTTACGGATCTATGAATGACAATTCCATCATTTTGAGGTCTATCATTTACATGTTTAGCCTCAT
Source organism: Chrysanthemum lavandulifolium (assembly GCA_022545495.1). Classification (NCBI taxonomy): domain Eukaryota; kingdom Viridiplantae; phylum Streptophyta; class Magnoliopsida; order Asterales; family Asteraceae; genus Chrysanthemum; species Chrysanthemum lavandulifolium. The sequence goes on from CM040240.1 coordinate 119,495,808, forward strand.
CATGATATTTGCTAGTGCATTTTAGAAGATTATGTATTTTGTAATTCAATCTTTCAAGATCTAAACAAAACTCCCACTTGCCTTTAACAATTTAAAGATTACCTTTAAATAGTTTATCAAGTAGAGCAACATTCTCTTTTGGGATATTACAAAAACATTGACAGCTTCTAACATTAGTTTGCTACAACTCACTCTATAAGTAGTTTAACAAATTCAACTTCATTTATAAGACTTAATGTGATTCATCACATTCCATAAACAAATGGTGTCTTATCAATCTTCTAGGTTGAGTCTTATTGAGTATATTCAATCTATACTCAATCTTCTAACCTTGATAACATGTGGAAGAAACTATAGTTATCTTGAATCAAACATGCCAATAGATTTTGATTCTTCTAACCGAACATACCATAAAACTATGGTATTTCATTAGAATTAATATTGTAAGATAATCTAATAATATTTAAGATAACCATCTACTCTTTGGCTTACCTATTTACCAACAAAGTAAAACTTAATGGTACAATAGAATTACCAAGTCAATTGCATACATTATAACTCAAGTATTTTGACCAAATCAAAAGACATATCGCTTATAATCCCATTATACGTTATAAGTCATTGATCAACTCATTGACTTCATGCATATGTCTTAAAACATAGCAAGTTAACGCCTTACTTTATATTGTAAGTCTTGTATTAAAAGACTTCATGTTTGTGACTTTACAAAATCATAAACATTTGTAATTAAAGTAATTATGAACACCACCTCGTGTTTCAATTAATATTTCAAGTTAATATTTACTACATATATTTAAGTCATTCAACGAATACTTAAATTCAAAGTAGTATTAGATTACTTCATTTAATTATGTCATTCCATGAAAATTCAACGAAGAAACTACAAAATCATCCATGCTCGCTCACGACACGTGGATATTTTACCTTGGCTATAATCTAGTTCACGCTCACGTAATATAAATTGTAACTACAAGTGTTTCTTAAATATTGAATGACATAAATATTGAAAATAAAGTAGTCTTTGTTATCATCTTGACACATATTCTTAATAAGGCAATCATACATATTTAAATGTATAATTCCTATTGGAACGTTACTCTCTTACCTTGCGGTCAAGAGAATCATATTTATATGTGTTGTACATTGCACACAATAAAGATTTCTCCCACTTGTGCATGGAACAACATCATGTAGCAGATAAACAACACGATACACGCTCGCTTATTTGATTAATATGATTTGTGTCATAGATATAACAAGTAGATGTAGGACTATATTGATTAGTAAGGAAACGCACATGACAATCCTTGAAAACCATAAGTGCCTACAATTGGAAAGTAATTATCTTTGAAGATAATCTGGGTTACTACACAAAAATAAGGCTTGTAGCTCCCATCGAATTAGAAATCATTAAAACAACTTTATTCAAGAATGCAACACAAATGCTCCCAATCGAATTTGACAACATTGTAAGTGTTGCATAACCAAAGGAAAACAACTTGCTTGCTATTTACTTTCCTACACCTTTAAAGAACCATACGTAATCATTACTAAGGTACTAAAAGGTGTGTTCTACTCTATGAATGATGGGTTATCCATCAATGTTATTAACTCGAAAAATTGGGTATGCAATTTCTTCCTCAACAGGCCTACCATCCCATACTGGTATGTAGTACCTTTAAAGGCTAAAGCAAAACAACTAGATAAAATATGCTAGTTTGCCTTTTACCAATTTTCGCGGTAATTAGTCTAGCTTCTAATTTAGTAACTCACATACATATTTTCCAGTTAACCAACATTCATGTTGTTACAAAAGGATTCATTCACCAAATGAAGGTAATGAAATCTTTATGGAAAATAAGATGTGCAATTCATTGCTAAGAGTTACATTAGAATTTAGACAATTCAAATGTTCCTATTATACCTTTCTCATTCATGAAAAGGAATAGGATTGAGTCTCATGCTTCTCCCATGGAAAGAGACTTCGCTTTGTCTTATCAAGAATTATTCTCGATCAAACATTTGTTTGAAAGCAAAGTGGGTCAATTTACTAATCCAAGACAAACCACGTTTACGGTTAAATGATGCATTTATACATTCAAAAGAATTACAAAATTCAATTTTAGCATTTTCGATAATTAACCTTTTCAAGAAAATTAAATACCCATGGTTCATAAATATATAACCATTTAATTTTCATTGAAAACTAGGATCCAAATTGTCATAATTTCATTATGTCAGTTGATCTGCTAGTAATGAACCTTATACAAAATGGTAGAGCTTTTGCTCAATTGCCAATTTCAATTGCAATTCCTAGATTTATGGGATTTACATATAGTCAATTTCAATTGCCATGTAAACATGTTTTATCCCATCTTATGCCTTGAGTTGCCGCTCACCGCCTAACTCAATTAAGTTGTCCAACTTAAGAAACCGCAAAATCGTCCATGCCCGCTCTCACGACACGTGACATTTTACCCTTTGATTACGATCTAAGTCACGGTCTCACGCAAATAAAAAATAATCTTAGGTGTTTCCGTTTCGTTGGATGGCATATAACTTAAATTAAAGGGTAATAATTTTGATGTTAAATCAAATATGTACAAAGATGTCATGCATTCATCTTGGTAGCATAGTTTTATTAAAACATTTATATCTTGTTTTAATGTATGCTTTTCATCATCAAACTTTAATTGAGGTATTGGATTCACCAATCAAGGAATTTAGTGTTAATTATCATCCATTATACCGTACTTTTGCATAAGTGTAAACACTTAGTGTTTGGATAATTACCACCGGTGGCGCATGGAATTAAAACTAATTCGCCTTAAGATGAGCTTGCACATTTAATGGCTTACTAAGTAGCTCCATTCGAACTTACAGAGGGCGAGAGGACTGTGCACGCTAAAGCACAACCTTAGACATCCTTTCAGCGACTGCATGCACTTCTTTAAACCCTTTTATTAGTTCATTCTCATGGGTGAGCCTTTCGCACCATTTGTACCAAAGTCATCAATCAATTAAACGATTATGATTACTATTTTTAAAATACATGTTTCACCATTGTTTAGGTCGGTTTATTTTTCTTGTAAAATACCCTCATTACACATATCAAACAAGCAAGTATTTGAAAAATAAACAAATAAACAATGAATGCATAACAAAAAATAAGTCATGCAAATAGCCACATGCAAACCTTTTGATAAAACCTATTAATAACCAATTTATATCGTTAATATGCATATATTTAATTAAGACTTCCACCCGCTTTCATCTATGTACAAGGTGAACCACATGCATCGATTCATCGATTATGTAAGTCAAAACTAAATATATACCACATAGCACATAATTGATTAAATTAATAATTATTGAGGTCTTCCCAATTTTAGATCTATCATAATTTAGTGTATATCACTTAAACATGAAAGACATACAATAAAAGCATATCCATGATAAAACATGCGATAATTATCATGGACATAAAATTACACTTAACAATTAATGCAATCAAACAGAGTTACGATATACACATAAAGTTGCATGCATCTTAGGTTTCTAATCCAATTAAAACAATAGTTTACAAAACCCTAATTAGGCACCAAATAAACGCCTCAAAATTAGGGTTTTGGTTTTGCAAACCCTAGATCTACGACAAATAATAACACAATCATGTTTATTTTAATTATGTGTTTCAAGAATTAATTACTTGTTATACAAGGCTCGTGATGCCACCGTTGAGTTTATGATATATAAAATACAATAAAACATAAAACATCAAGAGTACACAATGGAAGACTAAAGATCATAACAAATAAATAATTAACTGAAAGTATGCGAACGCACCTCTTGCGAATGTCGATCTCTAGAGCAAACCAAAGAAGTGGTTTAAAGAGTTGTCCTCACCGCTTACAACTCAAACCAAATGGTGTAAGAATAGTGTCTTACAACCACGTTCTTGTACACACGAATTAACCAACGAATCAGCGATTGCTAGATCTAACACAAGTCCTCGTTATATGACAAAACAAAACCAAACTCCCTAACAAGGGGTGTTCGCCGAGTATTGCAAGAGAAAGAGAGAGAAAGAACTAGGGTTAATTCAATGCACAAAGATATGAATGAAACCCTAGAACCTAGCCTTGCTTATATAGTGAATGGAATTCTTGAAAAACAAGTTAGGGATTAGGCTTGGATCAAGCCCCTTGGCCGGCCATACAACAAGCCCAAGAGAAACCCATAACTTTTTCATTTCAAGATTTTCCATTACTAGTCCTTCCACTTTTCATTTAACGGTCGTTAGTCATTTTTCCGTTAAATACTTAACGATCGTTAAACGGACTTAATGTGCAATAATTAATCGTAAACATAAACATTAATTATTAACTTTAATTCTCATTCGCTAATGTGTGCAATCCCGTGGTCACGAGTTCGAATCCGGACATTCACATGTTTGTAAATATATACATTTCCAACACTCCCACTGGATATGTTTACAAACGTGAAATGACATTGATTAGCGCCTAGCAACACGCCAATGCCCCCAGACAACTCGTATGGTTTTCTGGAGAAAACCAAGTTTGATGATTCATCATCATATTCATCCTTTTGTTTCTAATACCATGTTAATAAGAATATGGATCTCACTCATTTCTTAATTAACTATTCATTTCTCGCTTTATGTGATTGATTAAGATTACCAATTCTTCCGAACATATTCCGAAGACCTTGGGCATGGCCATGCAAACATCTTAACAACCCTACGAGGGCCCAAAGAAGATTATACTTCAAAATAAATTTGAAAGAAACAAACCTATTTTGACTACAAGCGTGATTCATAAATTTCGCAACACTTCGAAAACAACCCTTATAACTACCATTCACGATAGCGTTAGATTGCTTCACAAAATGCACTACATCCATGACATATCTCTTGTATCTCAAGTCGAGGATAAATATTCATGATATACTTAATGACTAAGATCCATAAAGTATCATCATGTGGGTGGATAAGTCCTATACTCAATTCATTGAATATCATCTCGAAATTAGTCATGCTACGCATCAATATACTTTCAAGTATATTCTAACTAATACTCGATTTGTCTTAATTCAATATCATTCCCATGTTATTGATTGACAACGGACTATTTAGAACAACTTAAGTTATTCATGGATTTAAACATGCAAATATAGGACACAATATTATAAATGAAATTAAACGTATACCGTACTTTAATTCATTATAAATAATAATTGTTTTACCTCCTTTATCCAAATACTAAATAGATCAATGCATGATAATTCTCAGTTAATGAATTTTGCCACAAGTCATGCAACTCATACTTGTTGACAAGGCATAATTTCAACTAACTTTGATCTACAAGAATTTTGAGAATACTTATTTCAAAAAATTCAATAATTGAATTTCTAGTATGTGTTAACACATATCTTGATATTGTCATATCATTCCATAAGGTGCGTGATAACCTGAACCACCTTTATATGATAATCATCTTTCAAAACTTTTAAAGTTTTAAAGTATTCTTCATTCTTTAATGTATAATGCAACTATGCTCTTAGTTGAGCATAACTAGTCAACATGGTCATCATCAAGGATACCATGACTAGAATTGAGTGTCATCTCGATTATACCAGCATCATTGTGTACAACAATATGCTCTTTAAACACCCGTAAACTTCGAACAGTTATAGTGTAATGTTGGTGCCTACCAAACTCAAGTTTGTTGGCAATGACAATTATGAAATAATTGCCATATTTTCGTCCATAGAATCTAGGAGCATATCCAGACTGTGGAATGAGATTCTAAATCCAAACATATTCCTTTTAAAATATTTATTACACTAACAACTTTCAATGTTGTCAAATCATCTTGTAACCAAGCATGACACAACAATCTTATACACAACATGATGTACATGATGAATCTTCAAGTTAAACTTTAAGATCTCATTCATATTATATCTTGTCAAAGATATGTATTTATCATGTTTTATTAGACTCATTTATTTTACCGCATATGTTTATAAACATATATTCCAAGGTTGTATGTCTTATTTCCAAATCTTACAAACAAAGTTTCATTCCAATTAAAACTTAATTTAGGTGGAATGTAGTTTCCATACAACGATATAGATTTAAGAAAATAATACTCCCACTAGCTTTCGTGAATACTTATGAGCTATCTTATTTTAATTTATTAAATCAAACATTGATTTAATATTAAACATAATAATCATCTCATAGATGCATGCATATATCCATTCATGGATTCTTGCGGTTTGTACATATTCAAAGATTATTTGAATTCATAAAACTACTTTGTATTACTTATCGTCCTCGCAAAAGTAATTCCACAACAAAGAGTTTTGATATTCATTGTCAAAATTTCATATCAATGAAACTAAGTATGACAATTATAATCTTTATACTTTTATTTAATGTATCTAGAAAAGAATATTCAATCATAGTTAATTGCTTAAATATGATTAATATTATTATCACTAGACATGCATTAAATATGTGTACAATATTGTCCATATAATTTCTACATACAGATTTAAACCACTAGGGTTTCCATTCTTTGAAAAAATTATCTTCATTTAGATAAACCAAGTATCTAAAATTGGACAACATCTCAACATTCATAGTATGATTGATTTACCACAATTCAACATTTGGTAAATTCATCATTATGATTAACAGGCTTACCATGATCCTGTAACTCATAATCCTCAGCATATTAAATATATGAGATATCCTTACGGATCTATGAATGACAATTCCATCATTTTTGAGGTCTATCATTTACATGTTTAGCCTCATCATGATATTTGCTAGTGCATTTTAGAAGATTATGTATTTTGTAATTCAATCTTTCAAGATCTAAACAAAACTCCCACTTGCCTTTAACAATTTAAAGATTACCTTTAAATAGTTTATCAAGTAGAGCAACATTCTCTTTTGGGATATTACAAAAAACATTGACAGTTCCTAACATTAGTTTGTTACAACTCACTCTATAAGTAGTTTAACAAATTCAGAACTTCATTTATAAGACTTAATGTGATTCATCACATTCCATAAACAAATGGTGTCTTATCAATCTTCTAGGTTGGAGTCTTATTGAGTATATTCAATCTATACTCAATCTTCTAACCTTGATAACATGTGGAAGAAACTATAGTTATCTTGAATCAAACATGCCAATAGATTTTGATTCTTCTAACCGAACATACCATAAAACTATGGTATTTCATTAGAATTAATATTGTAAGATAATCTAATAATATTTAAGATAACCATCTACTCTTTGGCTTACCTATTTACCAACAAAGTAAAACTTAATGGTACAATAGAATTACCAAGTCAATTGCATACATTATAACTCAAGTATTTTGACCAAATCAAAAGACATATCGCTTATAATCCCATTATACGTTATAAGTCATTGATCAACTCATTGACTTCATGCATATGTCTTAAAACATAGCAAGTTAACGTCTTACTTTATATTGTAAGTCTTGTATTAAAAGACTTCATGTTTGTGACTTTACAAAACCATAAACATTTGTAATTAAAGTAATTATGAACACCACCTCATGTTTCAATTAATATTTCAAGTTAATATTTACTACATATATTTAAGTCATTCAACGAATACTTAAATTCAAAGTAGTATTAGATTACTTCATTTAATTATGTCATTCCATGAAAAATTCAACGTAAGAAACTGCAAAATCATCCATGCTCGTTCTCACGACACGTGGATATTTTACCTTGGGCTATAATCTAGTTCACGTTCTCACGTAACATAAATTGTAACTACAAGTGTTTCTTAAATATTGAATGACATAAATATTGAAAATAAAGTAGTCTTTGTTATCATCTTGACACATATTCTTAATAAGGCAATCATACATATTTAAATGTATAATTCCTATTGGAACGTTACTCTCTTACCTTGCGGTCAAGAGAATCATATTTATATGTGTTGTACATTGCACACAATAAAGATTTCTCCCACTTGTGCATGGAACAACATCATGTAGCAGATAAACAACACGATACACGTTCGTTTATTTGATTAATATGATTTGTGTCATAGATATAACAAGTAGATGTAGGACTATATTGATTAGTAAGGAAACGCACATGACAATCCTTGAAAACCATAAGTGCCTACAATTGGAAAGTAATTATCTTTGAAGATAATCACGGGTTACTACACAGAAATAAGGCTTGTAGCTCCCATGAATTAGAAATCATTAAAACAACTTTTATTCAAGAATGCAACACAAATGCTCCCACTGAATTTGACAACATTGTAAGTGTTGCATAACCAGTGAAAACAACTTGCTTGCTATTTACTTTCCTACACCTTTAAAGAACCATACGTAATCATTACTAAGGTACTAAAAGGTGTGTTCTACTCTATGAATGATGGGTTATCCATCAATGTTATTAACTCGAAAAATTGGGTATGCAATTTCTTCCTCAACAGGCCTACCATCCCATACTGGTATGTAGTACCTTTAAAGGCTAAAGCAAAACAACTAGATAAAATATGCTAGTTTGCCTTTTACCAATTTTCGCGTAATTAGTCTAGCTTCTAATTTAGTAACTCACATACATATTTTCCAGCTAACCAACATTCATGTTGTTACAAAAGGATTCATTCACCAAATGAAGGTAATGAAATCTTTATGGAAAATAAGATGTGCAATTCATTGCTAAGAGTTACATTAGAATTTAGACAATTCAAATGTTCCTATTATACCTTTCTCATTCATGAAAAGGAATAGGATTGAGTCTCATGCTTCTCCCATGGAAAAGAGACTTCGTTTGTCTTATCAGTAAATTATTCTCGATCAAACATTTGTTTGAAAGCAAAGTGGGTCAATTTACTAATCCAAGACAAACCACGTTTACGGTTAAATGATGCATTTATACATTCAAAAGAATTACAAAATTCAATTTTAGCATTTTCGATAATTAACCTTTTCAAGAAAATTAAATACCCATGGTTCATAAATATATAACCATTTAATTTTCATTGAAAACTAGGATCCAAATTGTCATAATTTCATTATGTCGGTTGATCTCGCTAGTAATGAACCTTATACAAAATGGTAGAGCTTTTGCTCAATTGCCAATTTCAATTGCAATTCCTAGATTTATGGGATTTACATATAGCCAATTTCAATTGCCATGTAAACATGTTTTATCCCATCTTATGCCTCGAGTTGCCGCTCACCGCTTAACTCAATTAAGTTGTCCAACTTAAGAAACGCAAAATCGTCCATGCCCGTTCTCACGACACGTGGACATTTTACCCTTTGATTACGATCTAAGTCACGGTCTCACGCAAATAAAAATAATCTTAGGTGTTTCCGTTTCGTTGGATGGCATATAACTTAAATTAAAGGGTAATAATTTTGATGTTAAATCAAATATGTACAAAGATGTCATGCATTCATCTTGGTAGCATAGTTTTTATTAAAACATTTATATCTTGTTTTAATGTATAAGCTTTTCATCATCAAACTTTAATTGAGGTATTGGATTCACCAATCAAGGAATTTAGTGTTAATTATCATCCATTATACCGTACTTTTGCATAAGTGTAAACACTTAGTGTTTCGGATAATTACCACCGAAGTGGCGCATGGAATTAAAACTAATTCGCCTTAAGATGAGCTTGCACATTTAATGGCTTACTAAGTAGCTCCATTCGAACTTACAGAGGGCGAGGACTGTGCACGCTAAAGCACAACCTTAGACATCCTTTCGGTGTGACTGCGCGCACTTCTTTAAACCCCTTTTATTAGTTCATTCTCATGGGTGAGCCTTTCGCACCATTTGTACCAAAGTCATCAATCAATTAAACGATTATGATTACTATTCTTAAAATACATGTTTCACCATTGTTTAGGTCGGTTTATTTTTCTTGTAAAATACCCACATTACACATATCAAACAAGCAAGTATTTGAAAAATAAACAAATAAACAATGAATGCATAACAAAAATAAGTCATGCAAATAGCCACATGCAAACCTTTTGATAAAACCTATTAATAACCAATTTATATCTCATCAATATGCATATATTTAATTAAGACTTCCACCCGTTTTCATCTATGTACAAGGTGAACCACATGCATCGATTCATCGATTGCGTAAGTCAAAACTAAATATATACCACATAGCACATAATTGATTAAATTAATAATTATTGAGGTCTTCCCCAATTTTAGATCTATCATAATTTAGTGTATATCACTTAAACATGAAAGACATACAATAAAAAGCATATCCATGATAAAACATGCAGATAATTATCATGGACATAAAATTACACTTAACAATTAATGCAATCAAACAGAGTTACGCATATACACATAAAGTTGCATGCATCTTAGGGTTTCTAATCCAATTAAAACAATAGTTTACAAAACCCTAATTAGGGCACCAAATAAACGCCCCAAAAATTAGGGTTTAGGTTTTGCAAACCCTAGATCTACGATACAAATAATAACACAATCATGTTTATTTTAATTATGTGTTTCAAGAATTAATTACTTGTTATACAAGGCTCGTGATGCCACCGTTGAGTTTATGATATATAAAATACAATAAAACATAAAACATCAAGAGTACACAACAAGACTAAAGATCATAACAAATAAATAATTAAGCGAAAGTATGCGTAACGCACTTCTCGCGAATGTCGATCTCTAGAGCAAACCAAAGAAGTGGTTTAAAGAGTTGTCCTTACTGCTTACAACTCAAACCAAATGGTGTAAGAATAGTGTCTTACAACCACGTTCTTGTACACACGATTAACCAACGAATCAGCGATTCTAGATCTAACACAAGTCCTCGTTATATGACAAAACAAAACCAAACTCCCTAACAAGGGGTGTTCGGCCGAGTATTGCAAGAGAAAGAGAGAGGAAAGAACTAGGGTTAATTCAACGCACAAAGATATGAATGAAACCCTGTAACCATGATTATATAGTGAATGGAATTCTTGAAAACAAGTTAGGGATTAGGCTTGGATCAAGCCCCTTGGCCGCCATACAACAAGCCCAAGAGAAACCCATAACTTTTTCATTTCAAGATTTTCCATTACTAGTCCTTCCACTTTTCATTTAACGGTCGTTAGTCATTTTTCCGTTAAATACTTAACGATCGTTAAACGGACTTAATGTGCAATAATTAATCGTAAACATAAACATTAATTATTAACTTTAATTCTCATTCGCTAATGTGTGCAATCCCGTGGTCACGAGTTCGAATCTGGACATTCACATGTTTGTAAATATATACATTTACAACAGTAACTTGAGTAAGCTAGAATAACAAGATAATACAACAAAAGAAAAACCGCATGCTTGGAAACATGAAGAGAAACGAAACCTGGTCCAGCTTCTTTTCTTTTCTTTTTGCCAAACTTGTGAATTTCACCCAAAACTAACTATTAGATTTCCGATACAAGTCCAATATCTTAACTTTTTGCCAAGATAATTTTTTTTTTTTATTTGCTTTCCTACTTTTCTAAGACATTTATTCGATTGTACAAACATGATCTTCATAAAGAGTGACGAAGCCAGAATTAGGTTAAGGGTGGGCCAAAAAGCAATTTAATGTTTAGCCTATAAATTAATATCGCTAACACGATACCTTATTCTTAAGGATGTAGCCATTTTTTTAGAACAAGTAAAAAAGAAATATTAAATTACTACTCAAAATAAACAAAAAAGCATAACTAACTAATTTTAATGGATGAACACTACATAATACAACATATTTTATGATTCTAATCTATATAACAAAACTAGATGAATTGTAATTGCACTAAACTAATTGAAAAATGCTTCAAAATACATGAAATCTTAATGTTAAGGATGGGCCAAATAAATTTAGAGGGACCAATGTAGTACAAGTCTAATGAATACATGGGCTTCTATTCAAAATTTTGGGGTTGGCCATAGCCTACCCAAGTTATAATGTAGCTCTGACACTGCTCATAAAAGAAATGAGAGCTGATTTGCACTCTTTTAATTGATTGTCACACTTTATTTTAAAGTTTCTTGACAATTATATCCTCACAGGATGAAAATGTGTAAAAATGATGTGAAGATATAAATGTCAAAATTCTTTAATTTAGAATGTACCAATTAATTTGAAAAATGTGCAAATCACTTCTCACTACTTTCTACTTGGTAATGTTCAAGTAATAAGAACAGATTGAAAAAAAATCAAATTTGACTTCTCCAAAACTTTGACGATTACTTGTTAATCTAAGCAGCAAAGATTAAGAAATCACTTGATGGTTAAGGCAAACTTTTCTTGAACAACCACTAAAATAGCATTTGGTTTATATAGAATATAGAAATGAATTTTATTGAGGATAAACATTTATAATTTTTGTAATTAACTAATTACAATCCTTCATAAAAATACACTTTCAATGAATCGGGATCCACCGAAAAGAATCCTGGACCCAAAAAGAATCGGGACCCACATTTATAAAGAAAATTGTAGAATAATTAAATACAATAAATTGTAATAATATATTCCCATTTTATTAACAATGTTATGACACGTCATGTGTGAAAAACGATCAGAAGCAAATTACAATCAAATGATTGTAAGTTCAAATTATGCTGATTGTGAGTTCAAAAATGAATTTTATCAACAAAAATGCTCAATATACGATAGATTTGTGGTATAAATATTGTTTTGTTTTTCTTTAAAAAAAAATAAATAGACACTTAAAATTGTCGTTCTAAAAAAATGAATTTTATCAACAAAAAAATGCTCAATTCATAGTTTGGTTTTAATAATGGTACGAAACATACTCTAAGGGTGTGTTTGTTTTTTCTTTAAAAAAAAAATTAAAAAAATAAATAAATAAATAAATAAATAAATTGCTAGCCTCCTTTTTCTTACCCAGTTAGCAATAAGATGTAATAAGATGTATTCAGATTCAGACTCGAAATATCTTAAACAACGCTTAAAGCCACCTAGAGAGGTTTCCAAATCTATTCACATTCCAATTCCACCTTTGAATTAAACCGATTACATTGATTCGATGGCACATGAGACGTCAAAACACAAGCTAGTATACGAGCTCGAGATACGGGTAATAAGCAAAATCACAAGAAAAATTTTACTATACCCCCAATAGTATTCTTAGATTAAAAAAATGGGTTGTAGGTTCTTCAACAAGTAAACAGCAACTAACAAATCCGGAATAAAAAGCATTGTAGAGTCTAGTAATAATTCTTTTGTATCAAACTGCGGGTTTAACATTCAAAACTTATGCAGGCGTTAACAAATAGCAAGAATAATAGCAAATCCAGTCATATCTCACACAGTTTGTACTGCTCTGTCGAAACTTTCTTCTGCAGTTGCTCCCCGTTTGATTAGCATGTGCTCTGGATGAGACAGCTTCAACTGGCTGCAAAAACAAAAATGGTTGTGTGCTAAATGTATTAAAAAATGACATTCTATGCATCAACTTAACTATACAAAAATGTTTGTTCAAAAAAAAAACTATACAAAAATGATTGTACTCTCACAAAGTTTTTGATGACTTGCTTAACCAAATTTTGGACAGAAATGATATCTTCCGATAAACTTCAATCACTTTACCTAATAACATGGTACATCTATTTATGATTGAAATAATTTCCTCTATCAGATTGTTCACCTCTCCTATTTATGGCCCAATATGATCATTCATATTGGTTTTATTCAACATAATGAGTCATGCGAAGGGGTTAAGATACGTACGACCATAAAAAGAACGAAAATACACGACAAAATCATTAAAAAGCTTTAATGTAGCCTTCTACTTATAAACTCTTCACCTATCTTAAACTAAAGTTTTTATCAGGCTATCTGCTATAACATGCTCCTTTGGGATTGATTTTTTGATTCACAGTTTTGAAAATTATTGTTACTTCCGTCATAGAAATTTGAATGACGACAATGTTTTCTTAAGCCTTTGCTTGAAACCGCAAAAGATCAAAAATACACAACAAAAGCATTAAAAAGCTTTAATGTAGCCTTCTACTTAATACACTCTTCACCTACCTTAAACTAAAGTTTTATCAGGCTATCTGCTATAAACATGCTCCTTTGGGATTTGATTTTATGATTCTCAGTTTTGAAAACTATTGTTACTTCCGTCATAAAAATATTAATGACAACCATGTTTTCTTATACCTTTGCTTGAAACTACCTTGTACATCATGTTAGAGCTTTATTTTTGTGATCACAAAATTCTTAGCATGGTAAATTCGTATAAACCAACATCGTAAGAAAGCCAAATAGTAACACAATGTGATTTTTCATAACAATTGGGTAAAAGATAGATAGTAAAGGGAGAAATTTTTTAAGTAATCGTGTTTCTACCACGCGGATAGCAAAACAATGTGATTCACGAAACAGATATGCACTTTTCTGATGCAAATTATGTATACCATACCTTAAAAATCGTGAAGAAGGTTTCCCAAGATGAAGACTGCATACTACCAGATTAGCCAGAGTCTCTGGATCCTTCGCATCCTATATAAAGGCATCAAGAAGTTATAAATAACTGTTGAAATTATGGAAGTCGACTGAATCACAATGCCATATTTGCTCATTTAAGAAATAAGCAAGTTTGAGAAAACACATGCATTTGACTGAAGAACAGACACACCAACACTTCTGTTTTTATAGATAGCAGAAAGAAAGTAACCAACTATTACTTTCAAGAAAGAGAACATTACAACTCATGTCGGTATAGAACTCCATGAGTTATATCGACTTTTAGAAGAGATTGGGTTGAGTGACTGTAACCATTAAACAAAATCAGATTTCAAAAAAACACACACTCAAGCTCGAACACCTTAGTCTAAGCTCAAACTCAAGTTTACATGTTTAATAACTCAGATCGAGAAAGATTCGAGCCAAATTTGGAAGCTCAAATAGCTCGAAACTTTTTTAATCGAGAACATGCTAAAATGAGCAAAGTTCAATTGAGATCCAACTGAAAGCATAATAACGTACAACTTGGACGAGGTAAAATAAACAGATAAAAAAGCTTGACCGTTTAGCAGCATTAATTAATTATGCATATATACCATAGTTGTCAATAGCGAATAGCGAAAAATAGCGACGAGCCACCTATATGCTACGTAGCGAATAGCGATAAATAGCGACCGCTATTTGTGTTTAGCGATAAAATAGTAGCAAAATAAAGATATGTTTTACCATTCAACACATAAACATTTGTAAACCTTCAAAACACCAAAATAGCTAAATTAGTCTATTAGTAATCATCTAAAACTTGGATTGGTCGAATTGGCGCAACTAGTCCTCGAATACTTACCAAACGCGCCCTATGTTTTGGATTTGACATTTTCGGTCCCTCCGGGTATAAAACCCCACAACACACACATAAACACACTTTTACACACATTTCTCTCTCATCTCTCTAAAATTCTGGTGACCGAAACCCGTCACCGCCAATATTCCGCCAATATTCCGCCACCACCGTCTTCTCCGCCAATATTCCGCCACCCGTCACCGGAAAATTACACCACCTATACCAAATGATAGATCGTCGAAAGGAGATCATTTTGACATAGGGCACGTGGTGAAACCCACCGACGCCCCTAGATCTACATTTTAAGTTTCGGACTTTTGGGGTTTTGTCGCTATTCTGTCGCTAAATGGTAATAGCGACACATGACCGCTTCGCTACGTAGCGCGCTATAGCGACCGCTATCGTTGCTATTGACAACTATGATATATACATATTAGCACTTTTAGTTACATGTTACATAAGACTTAAGAAACTAAAAAAAATCCGGTAAGTCCCAAAAAAACTTCAATTCGACTTGCTATATGTTTTGATCTCTTTTTTTTAACTCAATCTCGAGCGCAAATAACTTGATAAAAACTCAATTCTTCAGTCCTAATCCGGACAGACATAAAACTTCAATGACAGCAAAAACTTCAATATTTACCTTGTTAAGTGCTTCAAGTAAAAATGATTCAGCTTCATCAAAATTACCCATGTGCATGCAGCACACAGCTTTTCCATTGAGAATCAGACCAGTCATTTGGTATTTTTCTGAGAAGTCCTGGAAGATAAGATATGCTTCTTGTATCTTTGAACCACCCTGTTTCAAAAAGAAGTACCAGTAAGAACAGTCTAATTTTAGTTTAATAAAATGACAAGAAGAGATTACGCACCACAGCCAAATTTAGCCATGCAGTAGCAAGTTGAGTTAGAGTGTGATCCTCATCAATCTGTTGCATAATTCTCAGTTGTTTCTCAGCATAATCTGATCTGTGCATCTTGAGGAAGATTTGAACATTCAAGGCGTTCCTGAAAGTACAAAATGCAACAGAATTGAAGGTCTTGAAGAAATTTTTTATTGAAGTGCATTACAGCTAAAACTTATTGGAGTAACGATATATTCTCCTATTAATGTGCCTACAAAATCTTCCTAATGCCACATATCGGGATTCTATAACTGCTACCAAAGGGCGCTTCCTCCCAATATCTGGACTAGTGAAATACATGTAGTGCTAGGAATATGTTTAGGCATGAGGGGATCATGGTAACAGAAGTTATCAGTTTCACTTTGTCAGTAGTTTGAAAGATGGAAGTAATGGTCGATACAAGCATAAACATCCGTGACTAAATGGGATGAACAGACAGGAACATAAAACAAATAAGTGCTACATGAGTAGATCCGCCGCCCTACTACCACATTTCACATTTTCTCATGCACTAGTGCACTATTATTTAATCTTTTCCTGTATGTATATAGATATAGTGTGGGAAGATGTAAACAACATGACTGCGGCTCTGTGCTTTACATTAAACTCTTATATTTGAGTACATTGTAGGCTAGAGTTACTCACGAATTTTACACTATGTATGCATGCTGGGGCCAATCGTAGTTTCTTCCACATAAATCGAATAATATTTCGCAGGTAACACAGATGTAGGGTTCAGTGACTCTGATTCAAGGTATTCAGAAGTGACTAGTTAATGACATGTTTGTGTTGTAGCGTACCAGTATCTCTGTTTATGTCTAATAGATTTTAATACTAGCATTTCTCTTATCTAATTCACTCCTATGTTGTGACAGGAGTATATTTGTGAGCATTGATAAATGTGTGCAGCAACAAGCCAACAAGGTATGGAGACCAATTTAATGCAAACAACTATGTGCCTATGCACATGTGTTATAAATCATAATATCAAGTTTTAGAGAGGTGATATCTTCTACTACAGCTGATCCATCAACCAGCATCAGAATAACATTAACGAGATCATCCATTGTTTTCAAACAACTGTTAGAAACAGAAGACAGTACAGGTAGACCTCACAAGAAGCATCAACAAGCTGATAACTCATAGAAGGTGACTTAAAATTTTTGATGCAAACAATGAAGAAAATAAAAAAAGTTTGAAAACATCAAGCAGGAAAATTCTAAGCCTGGGAATGATAATGGCTCCCAAATTATACACAATTTATGCAGTTACAGTTAACGGCAGAAACATGTAATTCTCAAGAAGCAATAGCAAACATATTTAAAAGATTAGTAGTACTGTCTAGTAAGATTTTTAAGAGTCAGAGTAAGACTCACAGTTCCATTGTTCCCCCCACATTGGTGTACTTCAAAGCCTCGTTATAATCCTGTTCATGTACAAAAATGATCCCAGCAATAAGCCTGAGAATTGGGTTGTTCCCAATGGCTGCATCGCTCAACCATTCCCGTATGCTTGTAAGAACAGTTTCCTATCAAATCCACATCCATGCGTAGATAGAAATTAGACAACAACAAAAGAATACAGATACAAAAACTTCACATTATGCTATTCACTTTAATCATCTTAGTACTTGTATTGCCGAACCAATGCTTATTTTCATCAATCTCTGTGTTTTCCTCACGATAGCCTATAACTAAAGAATCTAACTCGTAGACTAAAATCTTAAACCATAATCTTCTACCTAAATCAACAAATAAACACCTCGCAGTCAAACAAAACATCAAAAAGAGTAAAGCATGTGTGCAAATCCAACTGCTAGTACCAACTGTTACCAGCAACAAAGCGAAAATTTATAAAGTTAGCCTCTCCATAAAGCATCCACTATAGGAGCTACAAAAAAGGTTGAAATATCATGAATGAAAAGGATTCTCTTATATTTCACCCATCTATTTCATATCTATGTGGCATGAAGGAGTTCAAGATCTTGAACCTCTTCATAAGTTCAAGAACTTAATGCATGTGTTACTTGGGACATCTTACAAAGTTGTGAAAGGTTTATACAAAGTTAAGATAAATTCATTTATAAAATAAAAGGGTTAATGATGTGGCATTGTGGCATGACATGGCACACTTGTTAACTTTTTAAAAATGTTTATGATAGTGGATTCTCTTACAACCGCAATTTCAAGCTTTAAAGCTTTAGACCTGATATTCAGTTACACAATCAATACAAATGCCTTAAAGGTTAGACAAATACTGTAACTGATAAACGGTCCACCAAACAAATCTCCAAAAAAATCAATGCCACTAGTCACTAGAATACATATACTTATAACAGTGTTGTAAGTAAATACTATATTGACCATGATGTATGCAAATTAACATTTCAATAGTTTGGTATGTAAGGGTTCTTAGCTAGCTAAACATAAATCATACTTACATATTCATGAATTCATTTAACTAAATGACTAATAAAATCTTCAGCTAAATCAATACCACTACGATATGATCCATTATCATTTCTATAACTTCATTTAAATCTATGTCTTATTTGAATAAACAACCAAACATACATATTCACATACACAAAACACGAACAACGACAGCAATACAACGCAACTTCACCTTATCATCAGCACTGAAGTGGTTTGTTAAACGTTGAACTACACCTAAATACTACCAAAAATTTTGAGTCCAGAAATCACAGGAGTCTCTAACAAACGATATCGATCATCTCACATATTTCTATAACGTGATCTCATACCAGGGTTTAACTAAATAAACAACTAAACATAAATTCTACACATATATCCACATACAAAAAAAAAAAAAAAAAAAAAGGTAAATAAATAAATAATAAATAAATACAAAAAAAAAAAAAAAAAATGGAACAGTGAAATCAACACAGCAAAATTTCACTTTATCAGCATTTAATCGATTAGTTAAACCTCAAGTCCAGAAAGAACATCTCTAACAAATGATATCAACAAATTTATATAATGTGATCTCAAGCTAGGGCTTATTTCGCTAAACAGCTAAACATATAGCCTACACGTATACAAAAACGCGAACAACTAGATCACTACAACGAAACATCACCTAATAATCAGCATTCAAGTAATTCATTAAACGATATCGATAGATTTATATAACGTGATTGAGAGATTATTTCACTAAACAGCTAAACGCACATTCAAAAGAACGTGAACAGCTAGATCACTAGAACGAAACTTCACCTAACATACAAGCATTAAATGATACCGATACATTTCTATAACATGATGTCAATCTACCGCTAATTGAAAAAACGAGATGGATAACGAGATGAACACAAGTCACCTTATTATCAGGAGTCAAGAGATACAAGGCAAGCAGCTTGACAGCCTGAAGAGGCGTAGCAGCAGACGAATCAACTTCATTAACCACAAGCTGTTATTCAACAACAACATAGCATCATTTTATTATAAAATTACATAACAAAGTTATAAAATTAAATAAAAAATGAGATTATACTTGATAACTGCCTTGAGCAATGTAGGATCTGTGAATGAGGCAATCGCGTTCGATTGAATCTTCTTCGGATAAGTTGTGGACGTCACCGCTGTTGATTGCGGCTTGATATGCGCCTATGTAGAAGTTGTTGCGGAGATTAAATAGTAGATCTGGTGCTCCTGATGCCATTGTCAAATTGGATCTAATTGGATCTGGAGAGAGAGAGAGACGGAAGGAGGAGAATTTGGTTTGCGAAGTGATGTGGAGTTGTCAAGGGGACTTTATGATTTCTGAATACGGGTCGAGCACACGGGTGTGATGTTCCTTGTGTCTCACCGTGCCACCTCGCACCCTGTCTCTCCATTACACTTCTTTCTCTTGTTATTAAGAGAATATAATCTTTCGTCTTTTTTTTTTTTTTTTTTTATTTTCAATAATTTATTTTTAAGTATTATAAAACAAACAACTTATTTTTTTTGTTTTACTGTCTTAATTATAGTTCTTAGTGTTTAATTATGTTTGACATACATGGAAGTGTTCATATATAGTTTTTACATGAACGTGGTCATCTTTTGTATACAAAGTTTAGCCATCGCATGTTGTGTTTGTGTATCAATAATTCAGATAAATTCATAGTTTAATCTTGGGCAAATTGCATAAAAGGGTATCGAACTTATGTTAATTTTAATTTAAGGTACTCATCTAATTTTTTCTTAATTTAAGGCATCGAACTTTATTTTTGTTGCAATGTCGGGCAATTAATAGGTTTCCAGTCACTTTAAAATGCTAGCCGGTTACCATCTTTCTTTTTCTTTTTTTCCTGTCCTTTCGACTATCTCATTTTTGGTGGCTTGTTTCCGGCTACCCTCATCTCAGATCTGATGAAAGCCACATGCTTTTCGGTGGCACCCACCTTTTCCGAGCACCCCATCCACCTTATGTGTCAATGATAATCTTCCTTCCTATCACATCCATGTCTCCATGATGACCACCGATCCACATATTTTTCAGATGGAAATGACAACATTGTGAACACGTTTGGGGACAATGGCATCGTTATTATTGCGGTACTCTCGACTATCACTTTGGTAGTTGCACCATTAGCACTAAATCTTGGTTGCAAGGACATGGGTCAAAGGAATAAGTTTGGTTATATGTGTGAAGGAGAGTAGGAGACTA
Organism: Chrysanthemum lavandulifolium; assembly: GCA_022545495.1. Lineage (NCBI taxonomy): Eukaryota > Viridiplantae > Streptophyta > Magnoliopsida > Asterales > Asteraceae > Chrysanthemum > Chrysanthemum lavandulifolium. Next base: position 119,516,813 of record CM040240.1, read on the forward strand.
AGAAATAAAAATGATATCTCTCTTTGAAGAAGATAAAGAAAACAAATGTTGTTTGACTTTTTCTTGTTAAAAATCGGGATTATATGCCACATCACCATACATATTCTTTGTTGTGGATAAATGACCGGCCACCGGATGTACAGGTAAAATCTTCCCAACATTGCAATAAAAATAAAATTTGGTACCTTAAATTGAGAAAAAAATAAGATGAGTACCTTAAATTATAATTGAACATAAGTTAGATACCTTTTTATGCGATTTGCCCTTTAATCTTATGCTGAAATATTAATGGTTGTGGACTTGTGTTATCATATCACTGTTGTAAGTTTAGCTGCTATTCATTTGGTGGAATATTTGTTGTAGATGGCGTTTCATAAAGCCGTAAACAAAATAAATGAAAACAAATCGGATTAGTTTTTGGTTTGTGGTTGGAACAATGTTTACATACATATGAAGAGGTTTGAGACTTTTGAGATTTGGAATAAAGAAAGACGATTTTCCACTTATTTTGTTAAGCAAGCTAATTTTAAGGTTTAGTCAAATACCAATCATACCCTTTAAATTTAATTTGATAATAATTATATAATTTCCAAATGACATAACTCATATGACTTTCTATTCTACCTTACTTTAAAAACTATCTCAATTGAACCTCAACTTAGATAAGTATTTAATGAGATTTATTTTAAAATATTCTTATCGACTCAAATTTTTGAATTTTTGTTGCTTGTTTGTTGCGATTGTCGCTTTTCGCATAAAGATTTTTTTTTTTGTGAGTTTTTCATGTTGTGGTAACAGGTATGACACTTTTTTTATTTGAGAGTTGCTTTTCCAAAATGTGATCAAACGTAAGATTACATCAGTAAACAAATCAACGCTTTACTTATAAGTAACTAAATTTTAGTCAAGTAAGATCACCATAGGCAAACACCAAAAAGCCAAATTTTACTTCAACAGGAATAAAACCTTTTTTGGTCATCTTCATCAATGCTATAAATCATACATATCCCTAACCGAATCTCATGCCTCACTCCAAGCCTAACTTTAAGGTTTCGACACTCAAAACCTAACCCCACCAATATTTCAACTTTCAAAATTTAAAATTTCCCCCAATACTCCCCTTATCTTTCTACACATACTAACCATATGCACCATTCATCTAACAATAAACTACGAACGATAAATCAGCATCCACTACAAAAAGTAATGACCGCGGCTTTACGCAAGTGCTATGCTATAACTCATAAGACGGGGATGGCTCGTCAAAGCTTACACCTTGATCATCTCTCGAATAAACCATCTCACCATCCAATCTAGAATCAATAACTCTAATATATATTACCCACAAAAACGCCAAAGACCTACATACTAATTAATCATAAATACTTGAGCCTAAATAAAAGTGTTAAAGCAATCATATTTAATTTGATCATAGCCGCAACGAATAGATAAAACCCATTTGGTTTGTAAACATAGCATTACTATATGAATCGTAGGCTCGTAGCAAACACACAAACCTACTTCCGTTTACTTCCATAAATCAACAATCATATATGACATTTTACATACCACTTACAAAAAAAAGTAATACTGAACTCAAAACCACCAGTTTCATACGATCAACTTTTGTGCTTACTATTTAACACTTCACGACTTCTTTCTTAAACTTGATGTTCTCATGCTGACTTTGAACACCTCACACCGTCTCACACCGTCAGAACCACCCTATTATGGTGACCCCGAGCCACTTTTATTCAATGACAAGCTCTGTTGTTTCCGCTACAAGTTAAGAAAAAATATAGCATATATGGTGGTGCATTCAATGCCTTTCAACACAATTACCCACATGAACACACCACCTCTTGGTCTAGATGACGAGCAATCCTCGCAAACAGAGAACCCATTGTTTAATGTAGACAAAACCCATTGTGAATGCGATGAGTACCGACCTTATTTGCTTTGCTCCACAAAGCCATCAACAACTACTCTTTTCTGGCGAACATAATATATATTATGAGTCGCGAATATTTCTTTAGTTATAGCAATACATTTAAGGAAAATTAGACAGCTTACGTTGGGTGCAAGAATATTGCCATTTTCAAATTTTACTACAAACTGATTAGGATGATCAATTATATCTATGGATTATTATTGAAGATGACTATATGTTATGATAGCTTAATAAACAATTATGTTGATATATGAATTGAAACTGGTAAGACTAAATGAGTAAATATATTGTATGTCCTTGAGTATTGCAACATCTGGTTAGTAACTATGTTATATCATACTTTGCAAACATGCATGGCCTTATGACGGAAAAATGTAGCAGCGAGTTTTTTCAAGATGTCTATAAGAATGTCACTCAGTACTACATGATCTATTCTTTGAAAGGTTAAAGGTTCTTTGCTTGATAGTTTACACATATATTATGAGAATCTCATAATTCATAGGTATATAATCCATAAAACTTAAATGGTTCGATCAGATTTTAAAATTTAAAGTCAAATGAAATTAGCAAACCTTAATTCAAAACAAAGCTGGAAAACAGATCATCCAAATAGGGTCTTTATTTGCAAAATACAATATATCTCATACGACTTCAGCTTTGATCATAGAAAAGGTGGCGTCAACAACATTATCTTTATACTCACAAGTCATGACACAATTAGAAGAGACATTATATGTAATCCCATGCATATAAGGTGGGACTGACACATTAATAAAAATCCTCAACTTTAATCAACATATTCACGCTTAGTAAAGCAATATATATCCAATTGTTCGTCATCTATTGAGTGACATGATTTTGGGGTTGCCTATGATTTTGAATATAAATGTTACGGTAGAGGTTAATAGATCAACATGGAATTCTTTTAATAGGAAAGATTGGTGTAATTGATTTGAGTTCATTTTAATAGCAAGATTTGAAATATTGGTGTGAGAATGGTGAGAATATTACGAGCCATTTTTCCCCACATTCCCCCTTGATTTGACATGGATTTCTTTGTTTTTTATGTGGCTTTTTTTTTCAATCGTTATACTCTCTTAAATATGTTGTAGATTTTTAAGAGTAAAAAACACCAAACAGTCTCAATTGACAGATTTGGGAGCAAAGAATAATGAGAAACAAATAACCTTAATACATACATACCTTAGAGACAGTCCTTGCAAGTAGCGGGAGATGATAAGAATCACAACCAACGCACTGATAAACATACGAAAGCTCAGTGGAGTGTTTTCATCATCTCACCTATTGGCCTGCAATCATGGCATAGTCCAACAGAATTTAACATAAATATTTTTGGAATCCAATATGTTACAGAGAAAAAAAGAATATTAAGACTCCTCCACATGAGTTGTTAGTAAACATGCAATTAAAAAAAGTAGTAAATGTCAATATAAAGCAAGTACGGCTTAAAATTGGGTATTGTATGTCATTCAAATCTTTAAAATATTTTTATGAAGCTGCAATTTTTAATCTTTCAGAGCTTTGCACATACTATAATCATCGATGTCATTCAATTTAAATTACCTCTTGAAAATCTATATAATAAATCACTATAGATCATATATGCCATCAAATGTAAAATTACCTCTATAACTAATATGGATCTTCCTCACAAAGCTTTTCTTCTTTATATGTATGAAACATATGGTTGTTCAACTTTTGAGCCTGCAACTCAACGTAAAACAAAATCGATGATAAAAAAGACCAATAATCTACTTAAGACCAACATGAAAAATGAAAACACTTATAAGGTTAGTGGTAGTTCAAGCGTTGCTTGACGTTAATATATCAAAAAACGATGATCAAAATTTGTGGCCTGTCACAAATGTGTTAGTGGTAGTTCAACCGTTGCTTGAGGTTAATGTGGTATTCAGCCACATTCCATTGTATATAAGTGTTTTCATGTGATTATATATTTTACCGGGGCAATCCCCTTTACCAAAAAAAAAAAACTTATAATGAGAACAAATTAACTTATCATTATCTTTTGACAGATCTCTTAAAACTAATCGTATATAACGATGAAACAAATGTTGCAATTTATTGGAACTGAAGTTGCTAGGTGTTATTGGATCTAAAGTTGAACGGTTACGTGAATCTATTAGACTATTAGGTGAAGTAACTGTGTTGGTTTGTGCCCAAGAATTGAGCTGGGTGAATCTGTTCAAATGTGGGACAAATGCTCCAATTTAACCAGAAAATATATTCCTTATAAACTCAGGGTCTTTTTACTATTTGGTGAATTTTAGCAGGAAGCAATTCTTAGGCAGCCTACCCATGAATTTTGGTCAGTTGTTAAAAGTCTAGATTCACACAAACCAACATTAATTCAACAAATATTAAAGTGAAAATAACTTTAGAATTAAAGGAACAATTTCTACTTGGTCTATTAAGACTAACCCGATATGCCTATCACTTTAAAATCTAATGAAATCCAAAACGGACCCAAACCGGATGCTGCACAACCTAAATCCGAATTCTTAGAAAAATTGCTACAATATTTGTTTCGTCTTCTCGACAGAAGGTCGAACCATGTGTGAGATTAGGGTTTTTTTTAAGAATAAAGGGATTCTTTAGGGTTTTAAAAATAAGGGTAAAAGATACCTTTATTAGAATCAAAATCAAGTCTTGATAATCATAGTATAAACTGATATTAGAATCGCAATCGAGATTGAAATCGTCTTCTTCATCTTGTGTTATATTTTGTTCTAATGGATTGTGGTCGTGGGGTTGTTTGTTTTGTTTTCTGTTTTTGATTTAGGTATGTTTGAAGGAATGGGAGTTAGTTTAGAGTTCCGGGTTTTCTTCTTTTATATTTTCCATTTGATCCAAAACAATGAATAAATAACTTCCAAGTACTTGTGTATTTTTTGATTTTCTATAACTATGATTGAGAAAAACGATTATTTATGAATTTGGACTAATTATGGAAATATTTAGACTCATTTTTCTCTAATTATCTTTTAAAAAAATCAAATTAAAAAAATATATTACCAAATAAAGTATGGTTTGATTTTTTTTAAATGAAAAATTCCCATTAGGGATTTTGTTTTATTATATAAAAGATTGCTCACTATTTCAATTTTCGTCGTCTGCACAGTGTGGGTAAAATTTGTACGATAAGAGAAGGTTTTTTTTTTTCTTTTTTTTTTTTTTTTTTAACACACATATTTGACACTATAAAACACGCATAACATTTAAAACACGAATTACATTAAACATTAAAGTTAAAACATGAATTACATTAAACATTAAAGTGAAAACACGAAATACATAGTTCGATTAATACAAACTGCCACGAAAGTAATGAAAATAAAACTACAAGTTAAGAAAAGGAATTATCTTAGTTATAACCTTCCTCACTCGAAGAGGACCTAAACTCGCCATCATAATATTTTGCTTCCATAATGTCAAACCAGTTCTGCCTATGATGTTGTGCATCCCTGGCTTCCTACTCCATACGATCAGCTTCCTCTCGTGCCTCGTTTTCTCGTATCTCTCTCAGTATTGCCTCATCCTGCTCAAGTTCTCGAAGATAATCCTTAGTAAAGTTAAACGGATGTTTTGGTGGTCCACCTGTTAAGTGTTAACCGGTGGAGTGTTTACCGGTTCATTTTCCGGTTGGAATACCAGAAAGATATGTTCTGGTAGAGTGTGATAAACTTCATCTTCTGGTGAAAAGATATCTTTTGGCACTTGTTGTGGACTGGGGAATTGTTGGGAGAAGTCTTTGCGAGACATTGTTGAGAATCTGTGTGTGATAACCAACTCCGGTGGAGTTGTATATATAGGCAGCTTTGAATTTGAATTTGAATAAATCCCGCTCCAATTTGAAATTAAACAATCCCGCTCATATTTGAATTTTGAATTTTAAATTGGAATTGGGTATCCCGCTCGAACTGTACCGTTTAAGAACCAAGGGGGTGTTTTGATTTTTTTTTTTGAATTCAAAAGTGTAAAACTAATACTTCATTTAAGAAAGTGCCGTATTCAAAGCGAAACAAGAAAGTGCGTATGTTTTGTTACCGTATCTTTATTTTACGTTTCGTATGTTTTTTATTGTGTTGTATTATATTTTTATTTGTAATGAAATGAATTTAGTTTATTTGGAAATTTGAATAAAAAAAATAAAGTTGTAAGTGGTGGGCCTCAAATGAGCAAGTTGAGGTTAGTTTTGAGTGAGGGGGTTAGTTGTGGAGGTTTATTAAAGTGATGTGGCACGCCATGGGCCCCGAATGAGTAACTTTGACTCTTCATCACACCTAGTGCTCTAACAACTCCCATATCACTTTTTTATTTGAGGTAATTCTTGAAATACCCCAATGGTACACATACACTCACCCCATGTGCAAAAAAAAATCCGGTTTATCTTAATACCTCATGGGCGACTACTCTAAAATGTTGATACGTGTCCCAGGGTAGGTGGAGTTTTTTATTTTTTTTATTGTAAATTACAAATATACCCTTTGATGGCAAATGTTTTTAGTCTGTTGTAGTCATTTAAGGCTTCCAAATCATTCTCCACGAACGCATCTAGTCTACCTTCTTGATAACAATTCCATAACTAGTCAGTTAAAAAGCCATGTCTTCGTTACCACTCTCAAAATGCAAACTTTTACGACACGAAATGATCTCTAGTAGCAACACACCAAAACTGTATACATCAACCTTTGCTGTGATCTGGGTGTTTCTAAACCATTCAGGAGAAACATATCCTTTATTTCCTCTTATGTCAGTACTTGTTTGACTTTGATTGATCATTAGAAGTTTCGCCAATCCAAAGTCAAAAATCTTAGCATTGTTAGGAGTCATCAAGAAGAATATTTCGAGGCTTTATGTCACAGTAGATTACTTGGGTGTTGCATTCTTCATGGAGATATAAGAGTCCCTTTGCAATGCCTAAAGTAATATTACCCTCTGTTTACAAAATGGTCTGATGTCTCCGAAGAGAAATGATGCTCTAAATACAAATATACCCTTTCATAAGCTCCAAGGGTAGGGTGTAGTGGGTGGCGGTGGCCGGATCTGTGGATCTATGATGTTTTATGTATTGTGGTGGGGGTGGTGGTTTGATGATGGATTACAGCGGGGAGTGGTGGTTTGATGATGGATTACAACGGTTGGTTGGTGGTTTGATGATTAGGAGCAGCTCTTAGTGTTGGATGGTGGCCGGAAAATGTGGTCGGAAAATGGAGGAGGAGGTGGGTGGTGGAGGAGGAGGTATGTTTGTTGTGGAAAGAGAAATATCAAAAGTCAAAGGGTATATTTGTAATTTAAAATAAAAGAAAATAAAAAACTCCACCTACCTTGGGACACGTGTCAACATTTTAGAGGAGTCGCCCAAGATTTCGGGAGACCGTCACCCATGGGGTATTTAAAGAAACTGATTTTTTGGGGGCACATGGGGTGAGTGTGTGTGTACCTTTGGGATATGTCAAGAATTGACTCTTTTTATTTCTACTACTCTATTGTTTTAGGTGCCTTTAGTTTTTGACTATGCGTTTATTTGTTTGCTACCAGAGTGTAAGGTACCCTAGGAGGGTATTTGGGTAAGCTTACATAATAAGGTTATAACTTATAAGCTAATAAGCTTATAAGTGTTTGGCTAAACGTGTATGAGTTAGTTTATAAGCTTATATAAATAAGTTTTAATAAGCCCAAACTTTATGGCTTATTTGATAAGAGGTGGGCTAATACAAAAATATTATATAAAAAAACTTATATACCCGCATTTAATAATTACATTCTTTTAATGTTCATGTACTTTTTTTGTCATTTTATCTTATTTTTATGCTAAGCTGAGTCAAACACTTAACAAAGACTTATGAGCTCATGATATATAATTCGTAAGTTGCTTATGTAATATAAGCATAAGCCAGTTGATAAGCTTAGCCAAACACCCCCCTAAGAGGTTTCAAGTCAGATTTACTTTATAACATTTTTAGTAGTGTTAATTGTTTAAAATGTATTTTATTTGACACTTTTTACAGTTGTATGTAGCGTTGTTAGAATCTGATTATTTCATGCGTATCTTTCGAATTTTGTTTATTTTGTGTAGCAATGACTTACTCACTAGGTCACTGGTTATTTTTATTTATTTTTTACTTTTTTTATTTAAAGAAAAAAATACACCTAGATGACAAGTCATATGAATCTTACACATCACCATTAATAAATATATTCCCAAACACCACATTCATCTTCATCAATTACTTCCACCACAATTCCTATGAATCAGTTACCTCCTCCACCACCATTTCTAATAACATCAACAAACAGTTCCCATTTCATTATCAAGACATAAAACACAAACTGTTTTTAAAAATAGATTGCTTAAACAAATTTACCAACAGTTCAAAGAGAAAGAAAAAAAGTTTGGGAAGTATAAACTAGTGAAATGGCAGGAACATACAAAGAGGTACCCAAAAATGGACACAAAATGAAGATAAACTCAAATGATGCCATAAGAACAACCATTGTTGACTCAAACTGCATTTCAAAACAAACAACCACACCGACCCATAACAAAAGTACCGCTGGACAGGAGAAAGAATAACTTAGACCAAGGTCGCATCCAAGAACACCCAAGATCTGAGCTCTTGTTCATTCTTTAAAGATGTACTTGTGATGTTTGCTTGTTCCACATAATCAACTATTTTTGTGATTGACAAATCCAGCATGGATGTTCATTCGGTTGGTTTGGGGTTAAATGGGCTATTCGAGTTTTTCCAACCATCAACTCAACCAACTAAACATGCGATCCAATCCATATTACATGTGTAATGGTTCGAGTCAGTTGGGTCTTCTTAGCATTTAAAGTGGTGATTATTATCGAGTCCACGAACCTTGTAATAACTGTAATAATGTTGTAATAATCTAATGCGCTTAGGTTAGAACATTATAGCATGTTTATGTAAAGTATGGACTTAGTCCATATTCGGCCCATTAAGCTCATACCATCCCTTGTAGCACCTATGTAAATGTCTCCCTCTCATGTGAGGGAGGTGGGAGTTTTCATTTTAGTTATTTTCATTTCACACATAACCTTTCTCTCTCTCTCTAACTTTCTCTCTCTACGAAACCCTTCTCATCAAGTGTGAATCTTGTGGAAAACTAGAAGGGGGGGGTTGAATAGTTTTACCGATTTTAACTTTGTTATAAAATTTACTTTATGAAAAACTTTGAATCAATTCGTTAAGAAATCATGCAAGTGCAACTTGATTTGTCTGTAAAAATGAGACAACTAAGACTACTAAATGTTAATAAAAAGTATTAGTTAAGAGATGGAAGATCAAACCCAAGACACAATGATTTATAGTGGTTCGGTAACGAAGCTCTTCTTCACCCTACTCCACTCCTCGAGCATCCAACTCGAGAGTTTCAATCACTATGTCAACAACCTCCCTTTAGGCGGGTAAAACCACACAACATCGCTTATCACAATTTCCACTAAGCTAAATGTCGATTACTAATCTAGCTAGTACCAATCTCACATGATCCACTTGATCCTCACTAATCACTCACCCAACACGATCCACACTATCTACCCTCGATCCTCTTGATCTATACACTATCAACACAAGCTACCCAAGATCTCCAATATCTCCACAAGATCACAATGATCCACACACACACAAGCTAAACAAAGATGAAAGACTTGATGTACGCCTAGATACAACAAGTACGTAACAACCATTACAAGTGCACTATACTAAACTATAACACCTTGTATCTTCTTGATACTTTGTGTTCTTCTCTTTCACAAGTAGAGGAATGAAGGTGATCACTTGGTAGGATGAGAGGATCACTCTTAAACAAAAGAAAACTATCTAAATGATCAAGGAATTGCAAATAGGTTTGTGGATTTGAAGTCAGAAAGTTATGTGTGAAAATGGATGAGAAAAATCTGTGATATGATTAGGTATTTATAGGCAAAAGAAGATTAGCTGTTATAGTACGGATGGTACCACTAAACATGGGGCGGTGCCACTAAATTTAGTGGTACCGTCGGTATTTAACGGTATCGTCGGAACCAAAACGCTCCAAATTTTGTTTGTAGTGGTGAATGTTTATTTGGGGAAGATTGGAGCTGTTTTGGAGGGAAATAGCTGTTGAATTATTCAAATGTATTTTTCCAATTAAAACATTTCTTTTCTTTTCAAAAATAATTTTTCATGTATATTTTTGAAAAAAAATGTTTGGTCACTTTTAAAATGTAAGGTTTAGAACACAAATTCAATTCTTTGATCACTTGTCAAGTTGTATGTTTTGTGAAAAACTGGGGGTTGAATAGTTTTACCGATTTAAATTTAGATTTCAAAAGTTTAGATTCAATTTTATGTGAAATCTTTGTGGATGAATAGATAACACTAAATAATAAATAAAGTAAATAAAGAACTCAAGTAAAGTAAGAGATAGAAAGTAGCGACACAAGTGATTTATAGTGGTTCGGCTACAAGGACACCTTTCTTGCCCTACTCCACTCCCCGAGTACCCCACTCGAGAGTTCAAGCACTATGTCAACAAGCTCCTTCAAATCGGCAGAGAAGCCTCACAACGTCGCTTACACTTTTTCTGATACAAAGCTAAATACCGAGTTCTTCCACGAGGTAGAACCAAACCTTTACACAACTATTACACAACAACTATGTGAAATAATAAATACAAGATAAGCTACTGAAATATTGTGAATGGACAAATCAATCAAGGACCCTTTTCTTGGATGACTTGTATAAGTATCGTGATCTCGCCTTCGTGAAGGACCTAAAAGAGAATCACAACAAAGAGAGAAGAACTACAGGAATGATCAAGTGATCTGAGGTTAGAAGAGTGAGATAATGTATGAGAGAGTTGTAAGAAGAAGGGTGAGAAACAATAGAGAAATGGCTCACTATTTATAGACATTATGCCTATAGTTCTCACGGATCCGACGGATCCCTTACCCAAGGGATCCAGCCAGTGTAATCCGAGGGATTTGGCCTCTGGGTCAGTTAAGTTCGGATTTTGGATACCAAACCGGGTTATGGGTTATGGACCATGGGTCATGGACGATCATGGATACCCAAAAGATACATTGTACCTAGTCAATGGGCCATGGGTCTTGGGTAATAGGTTATGGACTTTGGGTCATGGATCATGGATAATACCCAACATGATTTCATGCATGATGTCATGCAATGGGTCATGGGTTATGGGTCAAGCTCCATAGGTATGGGTCATTGGTTATGGTTTTTACCCAACCTATTACATGTTTTATTACAACATATATGTAAATAATCAAATTTATATATTTTGCAAAACAACATGCATTCTTAGAATTATCTTATGATAACTTTATATTTGTTATCAATGAAACTTAACGAGATCGCTAAATATAAACAAACGTTTTTACGGTTTATTTGTATTAACAATCTCCCCCTTTTTGTTGATGACAAAACATAAAGTTATAGTGACTAAAACTTAAGATTGGATGTAGGTTTGAAAATGTATGTAAGTTTTACTCTCTTCTCCCCCTTTTTGTCGAAACAAAAAGAGAGTCGAAGAAAAAATGGTGGAAAAAGTGGTAACACATAATATAACCATGTAGAAGACGATAAGAAAGAGAGGAAACCAAGGTACGTAAACAAGTCCTTGTAATAAAAACAACAACATGTAGTGGTATATATGCCCTATACAAGTGTAAAAATAAGAATAAGGGTTTGTTCTTTATAAAGACCCAAAAAGAATAATAAAATAGAAGAAAATATTATTATTGGTCCTTCTATGCTTGCATAGGGTCTAATGGTGGAAGTTTTGGTGAGCGATAATTCAATGCGATCAAGAATGTGGTTAAGAATAAATCGCATTTCGTCCCTAATTTTTAGTGCGATATCCCGAGTACATTGCCAATGTTTGCAAAAGATATGGTGAGGGAGAGGTGGTTGGATGTCATCCGTCCAAGTTTGTTTATTGGATTGCGGATTAGGTGGTCGGAATGTTGGTAAATATGGATCTATGTCCATGATTTCGGGGATTGGTGGTAGTAGAGAACCTAGGTGTTCTTGCAATGTGATGGCTGGTTGAGGTGGTAGATTTTCAAGTTCATCGAAAAGGGCATTTGGAGAGGTAGGAGGTGTGGAGAGAACTAGCTCTTTTGGGTTAACATTTGAGACTAGAGGTGGTGTTGACTTTGATGGTTGAGTTGGAGCGGGTGATGGACTAGACAAAGGTAGTGGAGTGGTTTTGGAGTCCTAAGTAGTTTCGCTAGAGTGGCTATTTGTGAGTCAATTTGAGACTCGATTGGAGAGTGTGGCGGTGAGTTTTGAGGAGATGGTGGTGGTGCTACATTGGAGTCGGTTGGTGGTGAGAGAGTAGTTGGTGATGAGTTGTTAGACAAAGGTTTCACAAAGCAACATGATCAGACACTAATCCGAGCGGTTTTTCTAGCTTTAGGTGGTGGTGATATTACGAAAGGTGGTAGGATAAAGTTGAGGATATTTTGGAGAGGGTTGTTTTCACTAGGAAGGTCATCATTGTTTTGAGATCTTTTGAAAGTCATGATGAGATGTGTTTATGAGGTTGAAGGTGATAGAGATGCAAGCATTTTGGAACCTTATTATAGAAGAAAGGATGCATTGCAATGAATGCTAAAACCACAAAATGAGCCATAATCTAATGATTATATATGAATTTAAGGCAAGTGATCATGAGAGCACAAGCATTAAAAGAGGTTTAAAAACAACCTTTTGATCACCCGGTTCCCACGGATCCATCCCAAAAGGGATCCGGCCTACGTTAATGAAGGGATCCAGGTATCTGGTGATTTTAGGCAGAAAATCATGTAGAAAACGATAGTTCCTAGTGTGTTCCTATATGAAGACCATGTGGAATTGCAGTTATCTCGACTCTTAAAAGAAAAGAGAAACATCGAAGTGAAAAATACGTATGTATATGTATACGTGAGACAACCCAAAGACTCCCTAATTCATTGTTGCTTTAGTTGAATGTACCCGAAAATACATATTGATTATGTATTCCCTTTAGCATTCAATAGACACATGAGATGCAATGAAAAAGTTTTTACTTTGTATTAACGATGAAAAGAGAAAAATGTTTGTCCTAGACGTGAGAGTTCTTTTAAGACAAAATGGCACGGGGAGAAATATTTGAAAGAAATATTTTGATGAATTTCTTGAAGAAAAATACTTTTTAGTATTATAAGAAATAAATCCCCATATTGTTTGTGACTTGTGCGAAATAGAATTCCTATACTCTGAAGAAGAAGAAAAACACAAGTTTACGTACCTTGTAGAGAATGAAAAGATTCAAGACGATTGTTCCATAAGACCAAGACCTAGACGGAGGAAGTTGAATTGCTCGCGCTTCAATGGTTTGGTGAGGATGTCGGCTATGTTGTCTTCGGATGACACGTTCTCAATAAAAATGTTCCCTTTTTGAACATTAACTCTTAAGAAATGATGACGAATCTCTATGTGTTTGGTATGAGAATGCAACACCAGATTTTTGCTAAGATCTATAGCGCCCTTGTTGTCGCAGAGAATAGCAATGTCACTGAGATGAATGTCGTAGTCAACTAACGCTTGTTTCATCCATAGTGATTGTTGGCATGCTTTGCCTGCATAGACATATTCGGCTTCGGTTGTAGAGATTGCTAACGCCGTTTGCCTCTTTGAAAACCAAGATGTTAAGCAACACCCCATAAAGGTGCAAACACCACTTATACTTTTACGATCAACGTAATCACCTGTATGGTCAGAATCTGCATATACAATAGTTTCTACCCCCATCCCTTTAGGATATCATAATCCTAATTGAGTTGTACACTTAATATATCTAAAGATTCTTTTGACGACTTCTAGGTGTGAGGTTTTAGGGTCTTCTTGGAACCTAGCACAAAGACATACTCTAATCCGGCCGACTAGCCATGCGGTAGAGAAGACTACAAATCATGCCACGATATTTGGTGTTGTCAACGGATTCACCGTCTTCATCTTTGGTGAGTTTGGTGTCGGAGGATATTGATGTTCTAATTGGTTTTGAATCTTCTAATCCGAATTTATTTAACGTTTCTTTAATGTATTTGGATTGATTGAAGAAGGTACCATCTTCTAATTGTTTGATTTGTAGACTAAGAAAGAAAGTTAATTCTCCCATCATACTTATGTCAAACTCATCATGCATGATTTTTGAGAAATCATCACACATTTCTTGACAAGTTGTAACATATTGGTTTTCATAAACACACAAACAACAATCACAAGGTTTGAATTAGAGAGAGTCTAGAGAGAGAAAGATGGAGAGAATGGGAACTTCTAGTGAGAGAAAGTGTAAGTAATATTATGAAGCTCCACCCTTTGCCTTGGTAGGCAAATGGTATTTATAGTGTCTTACAAAATACGCCACCTACGGGCTGTGGATCAGGCATACAGTGGGTAAAGACTCGTCCATCCTCCACGGTGTTACTTAACTAACTACTAACAATAACTAAATGACTACGACTACGAGCTTTCTAATGCTTATACATACTTGAGGTGACTGAGTCTTTAACTTACAAATTTTCTAAATCCTAACAATCCCCCCTTAAGGGAGGCCACCTCAATTACAAATAGATATTATATTTTGAGTTCTAGCATTCTATGACACGCTCTTTACTTTGTAGCTCGTAATCTTTGATTCTTCAAAGTCCGCATCCTTTGTACTTCAAGTGGAGGTCTTTAACTAATCCACGAGTTGGTTATTCTTTGAGCCTTCTTAGAGATCATCAGCCACCGTAAATCTCTTGACTCATCCTTTGTTTTGTTGCCTTCATGTGATGTTTGTGACTTTTGGACCGACATGCTCACAGTATTGGATCTTGACATCTTTTCATTAGAGTTGCGGAAGCTTTGTTGGATCATGATATTTGCATTAGCGTAGCGGAAGCATAGTATGATGATATCAGAGCTAAAGCAAAAGTATCATGATGATATCTGAGCAAAAGAGTGTAGATGTGCTCTTGTCATGATTTCTTTGAACTTTAGTGTGATGTGTGAGCATGTGGTTATGGATTGGCTTCTCAATTATGATCATCTATAACCGTCCGATGTTCCTGGAAACAACAGTTAGCAATAAAACACATGAAAATGTCTTTGCTCACTTTCGTTGAATATGGTTGCAAGAACCACAGTTCCCCGTTGATCAGTATAAATAATGCCTGTGATCAGGTAGAATTCCTAAGAATCTCCTTGACAGGGTTTCGCAGCTTGATCTAGCCGTTCTCAAACCAGAGCGTCCCAAAGTAGACAACACGGAGTGAGTGAACCAACGAATTGAGATTCACTGATTGATGAAAAATTGATTTGAAAAACAATCGTGTATTGCTTAAGAGAAAGAGTTTTGCAATACGACGAAGGTTTTATGAGAAAAATAAATTTTCAATCATAAATACCTTTTTATTTGAAAAATTAATACACAGTCGATGTGCTAGAGA
The DNA here is from genome assembly GCA_022545495.1 of Chrysanthemum lavandulifolium. NCBI lineage: Eukaryota > Viridiplantae > Streptophyta > Magnoliopsida > Asterales > Asteraceae > Chrysanthemum > Chrysanthemum lavandulifolium. The sequence goes on from CM040240.1 coordinate 119,532,292, forward strand.
AAATAATTGAAGTACACATCGAGAGGTTTTTCAAAAGTATTCGTCAATCCATTTCCTAGACCAAGGTTGATTAAAGAGTGAATTGCCCCATCGTTTCTATCCAGTTGTCACAAGTTTGATTCTTGAAGAATCTCACATGTCACCCACCAAGAGCTTGTTTGATGTTGGCTCTAGAAGGATTTTCATCTTCATTGTGAATATTTTACATATCACTCGGATGATAATGCATAGGACTCTCAGTATGTATATATATATATATATATATATATCTTACGTTCCACATTGTGTGAAACAGCAAGTCTTCATGTATTGTGTGTCCTAATGAGATTTATTGATGATCTCTTGGCTCTAGACTCTATAGTGCATTTTGGTTTCCTATTCTAAGAGAAAATCGATAGATTATGTAGGTTCCCGTGAGAATGAAACAAGTCCTTTAAGAGAACTTGAGTAGCTTGGGAAGTTTAGTGCGGTCGTCACCGGGTCCATGACGCCTTGTCTTCAATACCGGCGTACCTTAGTAACCACCAATAGCATATGAATTGAACCCGATTTACGCCTAAGGTTGAATTATTGGAGGGCTATTTCTTTTCACCCTTTTCACTTTTCATTTCTTTTTCATTCTTCAACCCCTTCAGTCGAGACCTCATTACTAGAACCAATTGGGTTTGTTCCAATTCTAGCTCTGTCTCAGTCGGCACTTTTCCCTTATTCTCACTTTTCTCCTTTTTTCATCATACCTAAGGACTTCTACACTAACTAGTGGATTGTCCCTGGGTAGATCCCTCCGGCTCTAGTGGGATCATGGGAATGATACCTAACCTTACTATCGTTATAACTCCAATGCATAAAGTAAAATGGTTGGTCTTTTGGTACAGTTCTTTCCGCCTTTGAAACCAAAAGAAAATCATTTTGAAAATCAATCAAGGTACTTGTGATATAATATCAAAGCATTTTGTACCTCAATTATTTTTGATTTTTCATAAATGCTCCCCCTCAACATGTGCGTTGGCTTTTGAAATTATTTGGCACATGGAGGAAGGAATGCTTGTTTGAATAAAACAATCACCCTTTTTATCAAGTTTAAAATTTAAATCACAATCTCTCCCCCAATTAAAGACTCAGTGTTTAACTCGTAGCCTTTGGAGCATAATTCCAAAACATTTGGGGAAAGATGTGGTTTTCTTTAAAGCTTTTACTGATAAGGAACATTTGGTCGCTCCCCCTCAATATGTGCATCGATATTCGAAAGAGTCTTGCACATATTAGAGAAAACCATCACTTTGAGTCAAATCTTAGAGAAATGCTCCCTTTTAACATGTGCATAAAAAAATTGAAATCATTTGGCACATGTAGGGAGGAGTGACTTTTATTACTTTTCTAAAACACTCACCAATTAATTAGTTTATTTCCGATTTAAATCACAAACTCTCCCCCGATCATTGATTTCAAACCCTTTGAGATTTGAGATCCCAATTGATTTAATTATTTAGAAAACTTTTTGAGGTCAGATGTGACTTAGTTTTAAAACACTTGACTGATAAGGATCATATTTTGGAATATTAAGATTGTTAGTTTCAGGTATCGAAAATATTTTTTGAGTCTTGAAAAATCATAACGTTTGAACAGTAACTCCGATTTAAGATTATACCTTGAAACATAACACAAAAAAAACCATTTAATCACCACTTTATGAAGTACAATTTAACATGCTCATGTACCATTTGTATGAAACAAGAATAAAGTTAACATGCTCTTGTGCCAATTGTAGACAAAATATTTTTACAAGGTAACATGCTCTTGTTCCAAATGTATAAACCATGCTCTTTTTGGTACCAATTGTTTGAAAATATCTTTTTTTTGTAATGATTGAAATCACTCTCCCCCTCAATCAATGACTATAGTTGTTGATTGAGTGACAAAGATTTTGACAAAGATTAAGTCCAATTGATTTTCAAAAATTAAGTCCGAGTTATTTTCAAACAAAGTTATTACCATTTGATGAAAAATATTTTCAGAAGAATCTTTAGAATGAAAAACATTTGTAAAGGAACATTCGTCTTTTTGTCGAAAATTTTCCTTATCAGTCTTTTGTTTTTAGGATCAGAGCTCGATATTTTGAAAAAAAAAATCGATTTTGCACAGCACTGTCCTTTCTTTAAAAGCGGGTTACAGTCTGAAATAACTGCAAGCCATCATTTTAAGCCCGAGTTACTACCTGAAATGATAGTAAGCCATCAAATGAAGCGCAGGTTACAATCTGAAGTAATTGTAAACCATTTGATTGTTTAAGGCATGTTTTGAAAAACATTTGAACTTATGTTCGAACTTCATCTAAAGTCCCGTGCCATTGTTGAGGGACATTTTTAAGACCGTAGATGTGATCGATGCCAGAAGACATGCCTTGGAAAAACTATTTTTGGAATTTTTTGATTTTTCAAATTTTTATGGGTTTTTGAAGGTTTTATAATTTTTATTTTCTTTTTGTCGGTTTTATATTTTTGTATTTTGCTTTTTGATAAAATATTTACAAAGAATAGGTGAAGAAACTCCTCCACTCCTCATCTTCCTCCTGAAGACGTTTGAGCATTTCCGGTTGTAGACTCTTCATGCCGAGTCGTTGGAGGATAAACTCAAAACGGTCTCTTGGAAGAGCTTTTGTGAAGATGTCTGCCAGCTGATACTCAGTTCTCACAAAATATAGTTCAACCACACCTTTCTCTACTTGATCCCTGATGAAATGATGTCGAATGTCAATGTGTTTTGCTCTTGAGTGTTGGACATTGTTGCAACAGAGAGTGATGGTACTTTTGTTATCACAGTACATAGGAATTTTATTGATATATACGATCACCTTGAGTCTCTTCTAATCCATGAATCCTATCCAACGAACTGAAAATTACATACCTACTATTTCCAAGAACCAACACCTCCAAAAATCTTATTGCTATATATGATCACCTTGAGTCTCTTCTAATCCATGATGATAAATTTATTCATCCCACCTAGAAACCACAAGATCTCTCTAGTTCCTTTCATTTCCTTAGGTTTGTCATAGTGTTTTATCGCCAAGCCCACCTCATGCATAATGAGGATCGAACCTCATTAGAGTAGAAAACCAACGAATCATCCTTATAGCACATTCTACCTAGTCGCTCTAGACTCTAATAGGATTTTCGTCAATTAAAACACTATTTATCTTACGATCACCTACCGACGTATAGTAATCTCACAATATCAATAGATGCTCATCCCAAAAGTTCCATCATTCATCCTAGGTATACCAATCCCCACATATGGGTTCGACATCATCAAATCTACAAAATGGAATAATCCTTATGTTCCAAATCAAGGTTCACTCACACCTCTATAACTTGTGTTATACTTATGTTCCAAATTGAGTCTCACTCATACCTTCACCACCATTTAGATGATATAATTCTCATCTTCACCATACGCTTTCCCTCCTCTAAAGCAACCACATGCCTCGTCATGTAAATATTCACAATGTTCGAGAAGAGCTACATGACTTCACGGATAAAGTTAGTTATATGCTAACCATCATCGTCATTACTAAGTTCATCGTTTCCGTCAATGTTTGTTTTCTTATTCATTTTTCATTCAACACATTATATAGAGAGGTTACTGATGTGTAACATATTGGATTTCACAAGCATACTAAACCAATGATCAAAGAGGCGTATACTATGGTTTTAGAGAGAGAAAGTTAGAGGTTGGGAACTTTAGTGAGAGAAAGAAAAATCTTATTATGAGCTCCAACTCTACCTTGGGAGGTAGAGTATTTATAGTCTTTACATAAATCGCCACCTACGGTCGTGGATCGTGCATACAGTGGGTAAAGACCGTCCGTCCTCCACGGTGTTACTTAACTAAATACTATTAAACATTAACTAATCTACGACTACAAGCTTTCTAACGATTACATATACTGAGGTGACCGACTTTTAATAACCGGATTTACTAAATCCTAACAATCTCCCTGCGGAGGTCACCTCGTAAATACATAGAATACAAACTGATATTACAATTAGATTGTTCTTGGTTTCTTGTTAATGTTCTCTGCTCTGTAGCTCGTAGTCATTGATTCTTCATTATTGCATGTTTGGATAATCAATGTGGAGGTCTTTAACTGATCCACGTGATAATGAGTTTTGAGCCAACTTTGAGATTATCAGCAAACATAAATCTCTGACCCATCCATTGTGATGTTGGTATTATGTGATGTTGTGACTTATGGATCAACATGCTCACATTATGGATCATGATATATTCTCATCAGAGTAGCGGAAGCTTTTGTTGATTCATGATATTTGCGGAGCAGTAGCGAGCATGGAGTGAAAATATCGAGTCATTGATGCACTTATCATGATTTCTTTAGAGATGAATGTGTAGTGTGAGCATGCGGCTATGGATTGACCGCTTCATTCGATCACCAAACGCGGGCGTACCCAGATACAATTAGCAATAAAGTGCACGAAAGTGTCTTTGATCACTTTCATTGAATCGAGGTACACGACCCACGGTTCCCGCTGATCGAGACAAGCACTTTTTGTGATCGGTATAATTTGAAGAATTTCCTTGACGTGGTTTCGCGGTGGTCTAGTTGTTCTCAAACCGAACGCCTCAAAGAAGACAACACGAGTGAGTGAACCAAATAATTGAGATTTCTTGATTGATGAAAAGAGATTTGATAAACAATCGTGTACTTCAATAGAAATTGTTTTTGCAATACAACGAAGGTTTTAAAGAAAATCAATTATCAATCATAAACACCTTTATTTTGAAATATTAGTACACGTCGATGTGCTAAGGAAAAGGATTTTAAAGCACAACGATCGGTTTTCAAAGGTATCCGCTAATCCATAACTCGAACCGTGATTGATTCAAAAGATTGAATCGCCCCATTGTTTCTGTTCGGTTGTCACATGGTTGATCTATTGGATAGATCTCACATGCCACCCACCGTGAGCTTGTTTGATGTTGGATCCGAAGGCTTTCCATCTTCATTGTGAATATGTTTGCATATCACTCGATGTTCTAGCAATACCACAAGGATAATGCGTAGGACTCATAAGATATAATCTCTTTCCACATTGTGTGAAACAGAGAGTCTTCATTGACAAAGTCCTAAAGAGACTTATTTGATGATCTCGTGGCTCTAGACTCAATAGTGCACATTTGGTTCCTATGTCGGAGACTAGGAGAGGTCTCCTTCCTCAATATCAACAAACTCTAAGAGAAAGTCGATAGATAATGTCTGTTCCCGTGAGAATGAAACAAGTCCTTTTAAGAGGAACTTGAGTAGCTTGGGAAGTTGTAGTGCGCAAGTCCTTTGGGTCCATGACGCCTTGTCTTCAATACCGATGTTACCTTGGTAACCACCAAGAGCATATGAATTGAACCCGGTTTACGCCTAATGTTGAATAAATGGATGGCTATTTCTTTTCACCCTTTTCACATTCAATTCTTTTTCATTCTTCAACCCCTTCAGTGCTTACCTAGACTTCATAACTAGAACCTTGTTGGGTTTATTCCAGTACTAGCTCAGTCTCAGTCCGCACTCTTCCCATGTCTCACTTTTCTCCTTTTTTTCCATCATACCTAAGGACTCTACACTATCTAGTGGATTGTCCCTGGGTAGATCCCTCCGGTTCTGGCGGATCGTGGGAACGAATACCTAACTTAACCATCCTTATATCACCATACATAAAGTAAATTTGGTCGGTCTATTTGGTATTGTTCATCTGCCATTGGAACCAATTGAAACCCATTTAAAATCAATATAGATACTTGTGATATATTATCAAAGTATTTTGTACCTGAATTGTTTTTGATATTTTTAGAAAAAGAGCTCCCCCTCAACATGTGCATCATGTATTCTAAATCGCTTTAGCACACGGAGGCAAGAGAAAGAATTAACTTCTTTGAATACCATTTTCTAAAAGATATCAACATCACTTCCCTGATTAAATCAAGTAGATAAAGCATATTGAGGAAGGATGAGGTTTTCATAAGTTTGCTCCCCCTTAATATGTGCCTCGAGGTTTGAAAGAGTTTTTCACATATTAGAAGGAACCTGCACTTAGAGACAAATCAATCACGTTTCAATTCTTTGTGGTTTTAAAAGTATGCTCCCCCTCAACATGTACAAGGAAAATTTGAAATCGTTTGGCACATGTGTGGAGGAAAGCTTGCAAAACACTTGTGAAACCATTTATCGAATCATCAGTTTAAATACAATTTAAATCACAAATTCTCCCCCGATCACAATTTTCTAATCATTTGAGATTTGTGATCTCTGTAGATTTAAATTGATTTTGAAAGCTTTTGAGGAGAATTGTAACTTGATTATGAAAACATTGTAACTGATAAGGATCGGATTATGAGACTTTAAACTCCATTTATTAAACATGCATGATTATCTTTTTGAAAACAATTGTATGATGAATAACCTTTTGATTTAATTGAAATCATTCTCCCCCTCAATCAATGACATAAGTTGTTGATTGAGAGATAGGTATTTTTGACAAACGTTAAGTCCAGATGATTTTTAAAAATAGAGTCCGAGTTATTTTTTCAAAGCAATTAGTTTTCAATAGATAGTAAGCGATTGTTTATAGAATCAGAGCATGAGTTCGAAAACAAGATAAAACATGGCTCGTTCTTTCTTTTAAAAACGGGTTATTGCCGAAATGACAATAAACCCTATATTTCACTTTCTCCTATATATATATATATATATATATATATATATATATATATATATATATATATATATATATATATATATATATATATATATATATTATTTTTTTTGGAACATTCGAACAACATCTAAAGTCCGTGTCATTCTTTGAATGACAAGACAAAGACCGTAGATATTTTCGAATCGAGAAAAACATGACAAAAAGAAAATATTTTTTGAATTTTTTCAAGATTTTTCAAATTTTTTATGGATTTTTTTTGAGAGTTTTATATTTTTCTATTTGCTTTTTGAATAAATATTTACAAGAGATGGATGAAGAAAGACCTTTACTCCTCGTTTTCCTCTTGAAGACGTTTGAGTGTTTCTGGTTGTAGACTCTTTAGACCAAGTCGTGGGAGGATAAACTCAAAACGTTCTCTAGAAAGAGCTTTGGTGAAGATGTTTGCTAATTGGTATTCAGTCCTCACAAAATAAAGTTCCACCACACCGTTTTCTACTTGCTCCCTGATGAAATGATGTCGAATGTCGATGTGCTTTGCTCTTGAGTGTTGTACGTTGTTGCATGAGAGAGCAATAGCACTTTATTATCACAATCTGAGAGGGATTTTGTTGAATTCAAAGCCATAGTCGACATTAGATCTCATCCATAGGATTTGAGCACAACAAGATGACATGGCTATGTATTCACCTCTGTAGAGGAAATAGAAGTACTCATTTGCTTCTTTGAAGACCAGCTCACAAGCTTATCACCCAAAACCGAGCACCTCCGGCGTGCTTCGACGTGTATCTTGACATCCCGCATGATCAACATCTCATGATAGGTCGTTAGTGACATACCGGTGTCCTTGGTACCAAAGTCCCATATTGATGGTTCCTTGGAGATACCGAAGACCCGCTTAACCGCTTCAAGGTGCTTTTTGGTAGGCTTATCCGATATCTAGCACACATGCAAACAATGAATGTAATGTCCGGTTCATCGGGTGTGAGGTACATCGTGATCCAATCATACTACGATATTTAGTTTGGTCTACCATGATCCCCGAGTGGTCCTCATCCGCTTTAGTACGCTCTATCATGGGAGTGTCAGCAGGTCACTAGAATCAAATCTAATTTTCTTTAAAATCTCATTTGCATATTTAGATTAATTTATAAAATGCCTCCGGGACTTTGTGAAATTTGTAATCCCAAGAAAATGACATTTGTCCCATCATTGACATTTGAAATTTAGAACCCATTTCACCACATTCATTGGGGTCGGTCGAGGCAAAATGATATCATCAACATATATTTGAACGTGAATTAAATGTTTGCACGACTTTCGGTGAACAATGTCGGATCAATGCTCCCTTTCTCAATCCAGAGATAGAAGAAACTTTGATAGCGTATCATACCATGCCCTCGAGCTTGCTTCAAACCGTAAAGAGCCTTCTTCAAACAATAGACGTGAGTAGGATGCTCGATTCAAAAGCCTTCAGTCGGCCGACGATACGACTTCTATAAGATCTCCAAGTAAGGACGCCGCCTTTACATCCATCGATAGACTACCATGTTCTTACTTGCAAGATTAGCCAAAAGATTCTCGATTGACTCGACACGAGCAACAGAGCAAATGATTCTTCAAAGTCAATACCTCCTCTTGACGGTATCCTTTTGCAACCAATCGAGCCTTGTTCTTCAACACATCAAGTTTTACTTTGAAGATCCACTTTAGAGCAATGATCATTGCACAATATGGAGCAGGTACTAATTGCCAAACATCTACTCGATCAAACTCATGAATTTCTTCTTGCATGGCATTGAACAAGCTGTCTTCATTCATGGCAGTTTTCACGTCTTTTGGTTCGATCTTAGAGAGTACGGAGTTGAAGAAGCACCATAAGGCATCGGTTGCAAGTTGTTTCCGTGTGGATACCGGACGGGAAAGGTTTCCAATGATGTTGTCCAATGGATGATCATGTGTCCATTTTATAAGGTGTTCATGTGGTTGTTGTTGAGGAACCGAAGTAGCAGAGTTGATATCTCCTCAAGAAGATGGTTCGATGATGACTCAGAGCAAATATGTTTTCAAAGGGTTCATCTTCCGGATGAGCAAAGGGTTTTCATCATCCGTAATAAAGCAAGAACATTTTCATTGTGTACACTTGATGATTGATGATTTGTTGATGAGACAGTGATCAAGAAGACACGCTTCTTGACTTCATCGACATTGAAACCAAGGGTTAACTTCATTGACAGGGATAGAGGCGACCTACATTGATGGAACCGACATATCATTAGCACTGCTCATAGTGTTCATCAAACATTAGATCAAATAATTTCTTCAAATCATCGTCGAAGGAGGTACATAAGGAGTTCTTGGTGAGGATTAGAAACAAGAGTAGAACGATAGGACTACTTGATAAAGATTGAAATACGGGTTCGAATGCAGATTGTACCGAGCTATTTGACCGGTCGACTCATCGAACGTAACGTGAAATGTTTCCATGATATTTCGGGTTCTCTTGTTGTAGATTCGGTATCCTTTTACATTTGGTGCATAACTTACAAATACTCCAATGTCCGCTTTAGCTTTTAGTTTACCTAAATCTTGACCGTCATTAGTTGGGTAACATAAAGCACCAAACACACGAAGGTAGGATAGATCGGGTTTTCGTTTATGGACAAGTTCATATGGAGTTTTTCCATGAGAGGTGTGAATAAGGGAACGATTTTGGGTGTAGCAAGCGTGGCAATGGCTTCACCCATAGAAACATTGGAACTTTTGAATAAATTAGCATTGTTCTTGCAGCTTCCACAAGAGTTTGATTTAGTCTTTCAACTACACCGCTACATTGAGGAGTTCGTGGAACACTTCTTTGATGACCGATTCCAACACTTTCATAAACTAATTAAGTCTTTGTTAACAAACTCGTGCCATTGTCTGCTCGAACAATTCTAACAATATTGTTGAGTCGAACTGAAGGCGTTTGTTAAGTTTGATGATGACATCCGAGTTTCATCCTTTGTCCTCAAAAACTTTACCCAAGTAAATCGAGAGTAGTCATCAACAACTACTAGAATGTATTTCTTCTCATTTATCATTTGGACTCTCATTGGTCCGCATGATCCATATGAAGGGTATGAAGAACTTCCATAACCGAGTTTGTGGGTTTTGGTTTGTGGGCATATTTTGTGCTTTTTCCCAATTGGCAAGTTTGAACAAAGATGATCTTTTCATACTTTAACTGGGTAATCCTCTTACTAAGTCCTTTCGGAAAGATTGTTTATGGTACCAAAGTTCAAGTGATTGAGACGACGGTGCCATAGCCATGACTTAGTTTTAGAAGCCTTTGACAAAGCGGATGGGTGAAGATTTCATCATATCTTCGATAGAGATGGTGTATAGGTTTGAACCACGAGTTCCTCGAGAAGTTCCACACCATCAAGTTCTCTAACAAAGCAAGTATGTTTTCAAGGCCACTTCTAAATCGAGTCACGTAATTGTCCGACGAAAAATATATTATGTCAAAGACCTTCAACATAATATACCATGGAAATCACACTATCTCCAACCACCTAATCTCCATAACCCATAATAGCACCAAATGATCGCTTCGAATCTCACGCTTCGATGAATTTACTCACGCAGTTCATGAGCCGTGATCGGTCTCCAATCATATGCTTGGAACAACTGAGTCCGTGTACCACGTAACGATTTGAACGATCCGCAGCTTGAACACGAACAAGAATGGATAAGCGGATAATTGGGATCCTCATGCAAGAATGGGTTCCATTTGGTTAGTAACGATGATTGGAACACCCACATCGTAAGTAGAAACAATGGACTCATTAGAAATAGATGAAGTGCTAGTGTCCATATTTGACCTATTCAAAGTATGTTCACTTCTTAAGGGAATAGTTCTACCAAGAGGCATCCATTTTCTAGTGGGCATTGACTTAGCAAATTTTGGGCAAAACTCATTAACCTTACGCCCGAGAGGTATCCATTGATAACCTATATTACTAAATTTCCTTCCGTGGGTTTCCACTGTTTTCTAACATTCTTTCGCCATTGCCTTTTAGCCTTCTTAGCTTGATTTTTAGCATTACAGCTTTAAGCGGGCATTTAACAACATTAGACAAATCATTCACACCACATTCAAGATTAGTAAATGAAACCACGCAATCATCATTACATGTTTTCCAAAGTAGTAGAATTCGTGATTAATTACGATGACGCTTAGAGCTAACACTAGAATCAACACGATTAGTCTTATTCAAATTCTCCCTAAGGTGATCTTCTACTCTTCCATGAACATTCCTAGCATGCAAGGTCCTATCATTCTTTGTGTTGCCTTGAGGCTTTGACCCGCTTGCTTTGGTGTCACTTCTTACTCTGTGAGGGAATTGGAACATTAGTTGGTTTTGCTACTTTATGCATTCTTGAACTAGAAGTGCGTGGATCTCGAACTACTTGAAGGCACATTAGTGTTCACTTTCTTAAAAATGGGCATAGAATGGTTTGTATGCTTGGCACTAGGCATAGAACAAGGCATCACGACTTTTCCTTTTGCACCTAAGGATTTAGGACATGTTGCTATTAAACATTCTAGCAGTTCTTGAGATCGTTTGGCTTGAATGCACGCAAACATAATTTCACCATCAAGAGGCTTATTTATAAAATCCTCTTCCATAATCTCACGGAGACATTCTAGATTATCCTTAAGGTGAGCACAATAGTTGTGAAACACAGTTCATTATTCCTAAGATGAGGAGGAATGTATTTACTAATCACGATATATTTGCGATCGAGGATGACTTTGATGCAACATTCTCATTAAAACAAGTGGTAGTTTCCTTTTCCGGACTCTCGATTCTCAATTTCTTTGTGTAAAGACGTTATTTTTCGTTGTTTTGTCACGAGTGACTTTCATTGAATCATATAACTCTTTAAAGTGTCGTTTAACTTTTCATTTTCTTCTAGAAAACTCTCGTTTTATTTTGTAAAGCATTAACTAAGTTTTGAAGATGAAAAGTTTGAGAATCTTGAGAATCTAAAGGAGGAGGCATTTGGGAGCCACCACATTGTTCTTTTCACCCTTTAATTGAGAGACTTGGGCTTTCAACTTTCGATCGTGTTACAATGAGCTTGAATCATTCGTCACGTTTGTTTATCCGAAAACGCATCAAACTCGGAACATCCGAGGATGTCTTGATATTTGAGGTTTTGAAATTTTCTTTAAGATGTTGATATTTTAGTTGTAAATCAAAATGTTCAACTTCTAGTTTAGAAAGATGTTTTACCAAATTATCGTGATCATCCTAATCAATTTTCTCACTTAGTTCTGAGTTTTTGTTTTCAAGCTCAATAACACGATCATGGGAAACTTTCAATGCAATAGATAATTCATGAAATCGAGAAGCAGTAATAGAGTGCTTAGTAACAATATAAAACACATCTTGAGCAACACAACTTGAAATCAAATTCTCATTTAAGATGTGCAAGTTCTTCCTTTCAACTTCATTATATTTGAGTTGCTGTTCATAATCATTGACTTCAACTATCATTGCATCAAATTCCTTTTCCATTTCTTTAATATCTGAATTAATCCCTTTTGAAGACTCTCAAATTGACCTTTAGTTGTTTGAAGAAAGGCATGACCTCGCTTAAATAACATTCTTTAGTTTGCTCAAAACCCTTTCCCCTCGCTTATCCACAGTAGGTGTGATTCTCTTCTTACATGTTTTCTCAAAATCAACAAACAAATTGATAAACAACAAACAGTGATTAAGGTCTTGCTATTAGTGGCAATAGATCTAGGAACTAGATGCATTGGTGTGTTGGAGGATACACGGAGCTACAGAATTTTCCTAAGGGGAGTGTTTGTTTCAACAAGTACATTAACTTTTAGCTTATCCATATCTTTCTTCCAAAAGATCATGCTCGGGTTGATTGAGTTTGAGGTGAAACATGTTCAAGGATATCCAATTTTCCTTAGTGTAATCATGGGGTTTGATCGTTATGTTATTATCTTTACACGCAAGATTGTTAAGCTTCTTATTCATTTTCTCCTAGATGCATCATCTAGTTTTCTATCTTCCTCGATTGCCTCAATGCAACTAGGTTTCGTCTAGGTTTAAGAATCTCATTGCCATCATAGATTACATTTTGAGCGACTTTTGCTTTCTTACCATACTCGGGGTTGGATTCCTTTATAATGGGGTACTATGCTTATCGATGAGAACTCTATGCTTAGTGATCATGTGAGCGATCAATGGTATTCCTTGTACGCATAACTTATTTTCAAGCTTGTTTTCAAGGTTTTAGATTAGAAAAATCATTCAAAAGTTTTGATTCCTTAGCGAATTCTTGCTTAAGCATTTTAACATTTTCTTGAAGTTCTTGTTTTGCTTAGCGGTTTTAGAAAGCTTTTCATGTAAGGAGTTTAACTCTTGTTTTAATACTTCTTCTCTAAAATTACTTTTTCTAATAATTGTACGCATTTGGTCATCCATTTCCTCGCTCACGGTGGTTAACTTAAACTTAGCACGTTGTTCATAAATAACAACTTGTTCTTTATAGGCATTCGATTCGTAGATAACAGAATCATCGAGGCACATGCGGTGTATTCATAAAAACATAGTCATCATTGACCGGAAGATGCATCACTGTACGATCTCACTTTCACTTTGTTTCACATATTGATCATATGGGACAACATTGATATTACCCATATTTTCAATATCGACTCAAAGTTTCATTGATTGTACTTTGTCATGAATCTTTTGCTCATCAACATCATCATATAGTTTTAATACCTCGAGATAATTGCTTCTTTGGATGGACCCGACTTTGTGTGGTGAGGGACCTTTGGAGAGACCATTGGAGAAATGCTAGCCATGAAAATTGTCATGCGCAGAGGGTTCATCATCAACGCCGAGTCGTATGCATCACGGTCGGCGACTTGAAAAGCATTCGATGATTATGACCTATCTCCGAATTGGTTGCTCATCCACATCCGCATCATATGTCTTGGCATTGCCTCGAAGAAACAACATCTCCTCTTCATCCAACATAGCTCCATTATCCCGAGCTTGCACAAGTAGCATCTTGTCTTTGAAGTACTGCATTTTGAGGCGTTTTGGAGAAGCAGTTCCTTTCTATGTGTCCATCACCACCACACTTGTAGCACTTAATTGGCTTAGCTTGACCACGATTTGGATTCCTTCCACGATTACGATTAGCCACATATCCTCTACCAACTCCACCTCTTCCCTGCTCATACCGCCTTTTCTTGAACTGGTTGCACCATAACCTTCCCATCTCGGCGATGAGCTTGATTGTGGATTGGATGTAGTTATGAGGTTATTGTTGGTGTGTGGGAGAGAGTTCATGTTTTGACTAACCATGAGAGACAAATTGATTGATGAAGTTTTCCATGAATGTGTTTGGGTCGAGGCTTATATCTTGGATCGTGGATGAGCTTGTAATTACCATTACCTATGGGTATGACTTGAGAAGCTTTGGTGGTAATTCCAACATTAGTGTAAAAGTCAGAGTCATTTGACTAACTTGTTTCTCCACGGTTGGTTTTGAACTGCTCAAGAATCCTTTTTCAAACATAGCATGTCTCTCATTTTGAAGAAGAAAGGCATCTGATTGCTCATAGTTTGTATTCTTCAATCCTTTGGTTAGCTTCACAATGTGACAAATTTGTGCCATTCGGGTTCATGTTGTTCACAAACTTTGTGTCACAATTCTCAATTCGGTCATTTCTTAAATTATATATATGCATCATATTAATTCATTCATGGCATTTCATTTCACATTTAACGCGTAATTTTTTTATTTAATAAACGTTATCGCGTGAGTTATTATTTGAATATTAAATCCATTACTTTCAAAATGATCCCGATATATTTTATACTTACAATTAGTTATAAAACTATATTTTGAGTTTTCCAGTGTTTTAAATTTATTTTGTATACAAATCGTTAAATTTATATTATTAAGACGTTTTTCTTAAAACTACTCGGTAATTATTTTATCACTTAAATTTCACAAGGAATGTATTTTTAAAATTCTTATGATATCATTATACTTCACTTTGATCACCTAAAACTTAGTTTAATTCATACTACTCAAATATCACAACTATGTACAAGTTTCTACAAATTCTACCTAACTTAACATTTACTTACATTTTTATTTACAAATATACATAAGTTAAAAAAAAAAAATATAATGAGGAAACACATCCCCCCCAAAACCGGTTCTAGGGGGGGAGTGTATGCATTAAATGTTTGGTCTCATTTTCTTGAAAGGTTAGATCTATACTCAAGCTTTAAATGTCTTCACTTTTTCATATCATTTCATTCTTCTCATTTTTTTTACAAGTTAGCAAAATATTTCCTTCTCTTTGTTCTCTCCTTAGAACCGGCCACATAGGGGTTGCACAAGGGATCATCATCAAAAAATTTTCTCAAGTGTTTTACAACCTAGTATATACTCTTTATTTGGTTTTGAAATAAAAACCAAGGGTATTTAAGTTAATCCTTGTTACTTTCACCTCATCACTATCACTTGTAAGCATGTTTTATCATTTCATGTTTCCTTGTCATTTTCATATGTTTCTTTTCATTTTGGAGCTTATATGCATGATATGTGATTTATACCATTTTTCATGATTTATTGAGTTATATATACATATTGGTCATCCTATAATTATTCCCATGGTATTCTTTGGTCTTGATGGTGATTAGGAACCCATGACACCCTAAGAAGGTGTATGGTAGGATTAGATTAGCTTTGGAGTTGATTTGAAGGGATTAGAATAGGTTTGGTCCGAGAAAAACTATTTTCGATAACTATATAAATAGGTTCTGTCCTTATTTCGAATTTCTGGAAAAACCTACTGTTGGTACGAAGTTTTGGCCTTGATATTTAGAAAATATACTTTAAAACGAATCCGTGGCCGCTTGAACGGATAAAAACGGAGTTATAACGAAGCCGTGGTGAATTTTTAAAGTTTGACGACGAAATGTTTATTTTTCTGAAAATTCAGCATGCAGTTTTTACATTGTTTGGGTCAAAACGAGCCTTAAGCTTCACAAATTATTTCGACTTATCAAAATATATTAGTTTACTTGATACGAAGCTAAGGACATATTATACGTGAAAGCGGATTTGAAACGACAAATATATGCACGCTTTTATAAACTTGCCGTAACTATTATTTTCTCAAAAACTATATTATTTTTACGATACAAGTATTTTAGTAGTCATAACGTCCATGTTTGCGGTGTTTTTAACCAAGATGTGGAACTTTTGGAACAAAATGTCTTCTAGTAAAATCAAGTTCACGGCCATATTTTTCAAAACAACAAGTCGTTTGTATAGCGGAGTTGTAATAAATTATTTACGGATGTTCAAACTTGGCCGAAACTCACTTTTTACACCACAATTAGCAAAAATCACTATCTTTAGCCCTTAATATCTTTATGATCGAGACCTTTTGGACGAAAACTCCTGAACTGAAACTTCTAGATATCGATACAAACTTTCCAAAACCGTCGAGTTCGTTCTCTAACGATCGACGTACACCATTTTACGACTAGTTTTCCAAAGCCATTTTGTTACTTTTATAAAATTTCCGACGACCTTTGCTTTTGCACGAAAAGTGATAATTTCACCATAAATCATTATAAAACTATTGTAGGATGACATTTTGACGTAAAACATGTAAAGTCATTTTGAAGGTCAAGACGCCAAAAGAATATTTTCGACGACGAGTAATATTTTCAAAACCCGTAAATGGTATAAATAACATATGGAATGCATGCATAACATTACATTGCAACTCATGACATATCATATCATTCGTAATAGGTCCCGCTAAAACATCACATTATACTTGATGTAACCACATTTGTCATCACATCTATTCACCAAGTGAGTAATCACATCCCTTTTACCGTTTTACTATATTTTTGGGCGAAATGCATGAACCATATTTGAACTAAATTGATTTTTTACTTCCATGAACTCTTTAGACTTGAACTTTTGAACTTGACTTAGAACCTTGGACTTAATTACTTAATTTATGACTTGATGGAATTTATCGAACCGTACATGTTATGACCTTGTCCCAAAGTCTCCCTGCTCGAGCATCACTATAAAGTCTCGCCTTATTGGTGGAGCGGTCTCAATAAATCTCGCCTAGGTGGTCGAGTGACAAAGGAGTCTCCCTCGTTGGAGCAAGACAAAGTCTCCCTGCTCGAGCATCACTATAAAGTCTCGCCTTATTGGTGGGCGGTCTCAATAATTCTCACCTAGGTGGTCGGTGACAAAGGAGTCTCCCTTGTTGGAGCAAAGGCAAAGTCTCCCATGATCGGAGCATCCTCGAATGATTATATACGTGGTGCAATATTGTGAACTATTATGACCATTTATACTTGACTATTAGGCATACTACTTTTGGCGTTGGGTTGTGAACACACAGTTTGCAAGTTTTGTATGGGCGGAACTTGAACCGAGTGGATTTACAATGCCTTTGCTTTGTGGACCATTTTTCGTCGAATCGAAAGCTTTGATTATTTCTTCGAGTTTTCTTATTTTTGCTAAACGTGTTTACTCACCAACTATTTTCATAGTTGACCCGTTTTTCTCTCATGCATTTCGTGTGATCGTTAGTAAGCTTTTTCTACCAAGTCTTGCATAATGAAGTTTTCACTTGTCACCACAAATCATTATGTAATAGAACTCAATATTTTGGGAATTAAACTTTGTAATATATTTGCCGATGACGGCTAAACTGGTATTGTAAGGGTGTATTCCTTATTTTAAATATTAACGTTGGTATGTTCTACTATCTTTTGCTTATGTTCCTTTCCGTTATACCTCGTGTTTCCGCCTCCGGCGAGGGTGTGACACTTTGAGTTCAGCTGAATGTTTGGCATGATCATTTTGATGTTCCTCATGTCATTCACAAGCTTATGGAATCTCACGTAGTACTCATAGACACTCTCTTCGGTTTCATCTTGCAATGCTCAAACTCATCATACTGCTTGTGATTCTCTGTCTTCCTTGGTTAATTCGAACACGAGAGAAGCATCTTGACATTATCCCAAACCGCTTTGGCTTTAGTGTTGTGATTGATAAGCTTAGATGTCTTTTGAAGACCACAGTATAATGTTAGAAGCCCCGATGTCGACATCGAATCTCTTTTCTCCTTATCATTGAGCTCATCATACGCCTTTGGTGTGTCTAATCCATAGATCATTGTTCCATCCGCAATCAGATCAATTAAGTCTCTTGTAGTCTCAATCGATAAGGTCCTTCATCAATGGATTTGAAAATGTTGACCCCATTTTCCTTTCCAAGACAAGACAACTGATTCGTTGAGCCCAAGAGTCGTAGTTAGTTCTATCAAGCATAAGTGGACGAGTATCCGAACCACCGCTTGAACATCCTCTCGCAATGGTGGAGATAATTGTAGGTACGCTGGTAGACATGTTAACAGTTACACGGATTTTATAACTCTATGATTAAACCGGAAATAGATTCTTTCACGGATTTTACTAAATCAAGAGAAAACCGTACATAAACAAAAATCAACCAAGTCGCTACGAATTCTTGAACCAAGTCCCTAATCACCAAGTCGCTAAGTAGCAACTCGCCAAGATCTCAAATTCCTGTAAACCAAGTTGCTAAGACCAAGTCGCTAAGAACCAAGTCGCTGGACACAAGTTGCTAATGCACCAAGTCGCTACACAGTCAAGTCGCTAAAGAGCAACTCGCTAAGGACCAAGTCGCTAACACCAAGTCGCTAAGCACCAAGTCGCTAGACACAGTTAAGTTGCTAAAGAACAACTCGCTAAGATCCAAGTCGCTAGTATCAAGTCGCTAACACTTTACACTACAACTCGCTAACAATTTCTGAAGCAAGTCGCTAACCTCACCAAGTCGCTAGCCGTAGTGGAGAATCCACTAACTTGTACTATTTGTCGGCTTGTCTCAATAGACAAGTCGCTAGGCTCAAGTCGCTAACAACTAACATCAGAAACGCTAACTTTTATCAAGCAAGTCACTATGATGAAAAATACTACGAGAACCAAGTCGCTAGCAAGAAAAACTTCAAAAACACACTTTTCAATCCAAAACAAGCTCAACCACAGTGATTCAAGCTTACCAAATCAAAACCCAAGCACTTGAAATGATTCTTAACACAAAAGTACACCCAAAATTCAAACTTTAACACTAGAAATGATCCAAATGATGCAAAAACCACTAAACTTTTTCAAACTCAAAAACCATCTAAAACCACTAGAAATCCAAGTATATGTAAGAGAGATGATCAAACCACATAGGAACTTCCTAGGCAGTGAACCTAATCGTTGTAGTGTAGTATTTGTTGGAATATGTATATATTTATAAAACCGTGCATGTCCGGATTCGAACTCGTGACCACGGGATTGCACACATTAGCGAATGAGAATTAAAGTTATAATTAATGTTAATGATTACGATTAATTATTAGACAAAACCCGACTAATGATGTAAGCTTTTGGATTTCATAAACACATAACATAAATCATATAAGAGGCGTATGAAAGTGTTTAGAGAGAGAAAGTTAGAGAGAGAAAGAGAAGAGAGTTGGGAACTATGTGAAACAAAGAAAAATGGTATTGAAGCTCCAACCCTCTACCTTGGGAGGTAGAGGGTATTTATAGTTTCTTACAAGATACGCCACCTACGGACTGTGGATCAGGCATACAGTGGGTAAAGACCCGTCTGTCCTCCACGGTGTTACTTAACAAACTACTTACTAATACTAAACGACAACGACTACGAGCTTTCTAACGAGTACATATACTTGAGGTGACCGACTCTTTAACTACGGGATTTTCTAAAGGGTTTAAGCTATTAAATAGCCATGTACTTTCTCCAATGTACCGATATGGTACCTGTACTTTTTTTGCAACCTGGTTAGGTAGTGTACTTTTTTTCCTGTGTCGATATGGTCACAAACGTCATACGTGGCAAGCCAAGTAAATAGATCGAAACATACGTGGAATTTTTGTTGTTTTTCTTTTTTTTAACCCTTTACACATGGTTGCCAAGTCACTTGGGTTTGTGTGACGTGGCTTGCCAAGTCAATTGGCTTGCCTACGTGGAAAAAAAAAAAAAAATTAAAATTTGAAAAAAACCTTTACGTTTTTTTTAAATCAGAAAAAAAAAACTTTACGTTTTTTCAAATAATAGTTTCGCCAGTTAGTCCCTCCGTTAATAATAGTTTTCACCCGTTTTTGTCCGTTTTTATCCGTTTTCGTTCGTTTTTTATCCGTTTCCCCCCGTTTTTTTTACGTTTTTCGTCCGTTTTCATTCGTTTTTTATAGTTTTTGTCCGTTTTTCTTACGTTTTATCCGTTTTTCTTATGTTTTGTCCGTTTTTCTTACGTTTTTATCGGTTTTCATCCGTTTTTGTCCGTTTTTCTTACATTTTTCTTAGATTTTTGTCCGTTTTTCTTACGCTTTTTGCTTTTTAAATGCGCTTTTATCGGTTTCATCCGCTTTTTCTATTTTTTAGATTTTCTTACATTTTTCTTAGATTTTTGTCCGTTATTCTTACGCTTTTGTCCGTTTTAAATGCGCTTTTATTGGTTTTCATATGTTTTTTTTTTTTTAGATTTTCTTACATTTTGTCCGTTTTCTTTCGTTTTTGTACTATTTCAACATATTGAAAATTTTTTCCAAAAGAAAAAAATAGGATTTTTTTTCATTTTCAAAATAATATTTCAAACGTAATTTTTCATTTTTATAAAAAACATAATTTTTTAAAAAAACGTAAAGTTTTTTTTTTTTTTAAAAAACGTAATTTTTTTTTAAAAATTAATTTTTTTTTCTGATTTAAATTTTTTTTTAAAACGTAAATTTTAAAAAAATTAATTTTTTTTTCCAAATTAAAATTTTATTTATTTTTTATTTTTTTCCACGTAGGCAAGCCAAGTAGGCAAGCCAATTGACTTGGCAAGCCACGTCACACAAACCCTAGTGACTGGGCAAGCCACGTAGATTGGAGAAAGTACACGTACCATATCGACACAGAAAAAAAAGTACACTACCTAACCAGGTTGCCAAAAAAGTACAGGTACCATATCGGTACATTGAAGAAAGTACGTGGCTATTTAATAGCTTAAACCCTTTTCTAAATCCTAACAATCTCCCCCTAAGGGAGGTCACCTCAAATTACATTGAATACAAACAGATATCACATTTTGATTGTTCTTGGATTCTTGATTAAGTTCTTTGCTCTGAAGCTCGTAGTCTTTGATTCTTCATGTTTTGCATGTTTGGTTAATCCAAGTGGAGGTCTTGAACTGATCCACGTGATGATGAGTTTTGAGCCAGCTTTGAGATCATTAGCAATCATAAATCTTTGACTCTTCCTTTGTAGTGTTGACATTATGTGATGTTGGGACATTGGACCGACATGCTCACATTCTGGATCATGATTTCTTCTCATCAGAGTAGCGGAAGCTTTAGTTGATTCATGATATTTGCGCAGTGAGCGAAAGCATGGAGTGAAAATATCGAGTCGTTGATGCACTTATCATGATTTCTTTAGATATGAATGAGTTGTGTGGCGTGCGGCTATGGATTGGCCTTTCAATTCGATCACCGCAAACGTTGGTGTACTGCAAACAACGCTTAGCAATCTTGCGCACGAAAGTGTCTTTGATCACTTTCGCTGAATTGAGGTACACGCCCACGGTTCCCGCTTGATCGATAAGCATCGCCTATGATCGTATAATTCCTAAGAATCTCCTTGACGGGGTTTCGCACCTCTAGTCGTTCTCAAACCGAACGTCTCAAAGAAGACAACACGGAGTGAGTGAACCAAAGAATTGGGATTTATGATTGATTAAAAAATGATTTGAGAACAATCGTGTATTGCTTATCAGAAAGAGTTTTTGCAATACAACAAAGGTTTTATATTGGAAATCAATTTTCAATCACAAACACCTTTTGATTTTGAAACCATACTACTCAGTCGTCGTGCTAAAGAAAAGAATTTTTTGTGCACATCGACTGGTTTTTCAAAGGTATCCGTCAATCCATTTCCTGGACCAAGGTTGATTCATGGTGTGAATCGCCCCATCGTTTCTGTCCAGTTGTCACATGTTTGATCTATTAGATAGATCTCACATGCCACTTACCAAGAGCTTGTTTGATGTTGGCTCTAGAAGGTTTTCCATCTTCATTGTGAATATGTGAACATATCACTCAGATGTTCTGGCAATACCACAAGGATAATGCGTAGGACTCTTCAGATATATTCTTACTTTCCACATTGTGTGAGACAACAAGTCTTCAAGAATAAAGTGTCCTAATGAGATTTATTGATGATCTCGTGGCTCTAAACTCAAAAGTGCACATTTGGTTTCCTATGCCGGAGACTAGGGAGAGGGTCTCCTTCTTTAATATCAACAATCTCTAAGAGAAAGTCGATAGATAATGTAGGTTCCCCGTGAGAATGAAACAAGTCCTTTTAAGAGGAACTTGAGTAGCTTGGGAAGTTGTAGTGCAGTGCGTCACTGGGTCCATGACGCCTTGTCTTCAATAACGTGTTACCTTAGTAACCACCAGTAGCATATGTATTGAACCCGGTTTACGCCCTAAGGTTGAATAAATGGAGGGCTATTTATTTTCACCCTTTTCTCATTTCATTTCTTTTCATTCTTCAACCCCTTCAAGCTTACCGAGACTTCATAACTAGAACTTTGTTGGGTTTATTCGAAGACTAGCTCGCACTCGATCAGACTCTTCCCATTTCTCATTTTTCTCCTTTTTCTTTCATCATACCTAAGGACTCTACACTATCTAGTGGATTGTACACAGGTAGATCCCTCCGACTCTCAAGGGATCGTGGGAACGAATACCAACCCTAACCATCCTTATATCTCCATACATTGATTCACAAGAAACCGCAAGTTTTCTCACGCAAGTCGCCACTTGTGAATGGCTAGTCAGTAAGAAACTTAAAACAGCTTCGACACAAATGCAATGAAGTCCGGAGAGTATAATGTTTCCCAGTCGTTATGTCCCAACGAGCCGTGCGAGAATAGTCAAACGTTTAGTGATCGAGAAGATTTGAATGGATACTGATTTGATTTATGATTATAACTACGTAAATAGCCAACAAATTACAACGGCTTAAATGCAAATTAAAGAAGATTACAAAGATAAAATCTATTAAATAAACGCTATCACTATTATTAAAATGATGTTTTGTTCTTTTGTTTTAATAAAACTTAATTAAAATCTACGCGACGTCAAACAAAAAAGTGAAACTTACACAATATTAACCCTAAAAATATGAAAATTATATTTTATAAACCTAATGATATAAGAAAATTTTAAGAAAAGAAAATTAATTTTACAACTAATTATCTAATTATTATTAATTTAAAACTACTTTTAACTATTTAATAATTACCTAAAATACAAGAAAATAGGAAATAAAGCTAGAAAAATAAAATTATGAAATGGAAAAGTCTAAAATATCAAACTAGAATTTTCAAAACTATTTTTGTATTTTTCGATTATTTTTCTATTTTTATGAATATTAAACTATTAAAATCTAATTAAATTACTAAAATTACCAAATAAACTATGAAAAATCTGGAAAATTACTTTTTCACTTCTTATATTTATCTAAACTTAACAAAATTGAAAATTATTTTTTGAACTTTTCTCGAATTTTTATATTAAAAGCTAATTAAAATGATTAAAACTAATTTAAATTAGGAAAAATAGTTAAACAACTTAGAAAAATCTAAAAATTTCAGGAAAAATCTAAAATGATGCTAGGAATATGAGAAAAATGGAAAAACAGGCACTTGTTTGGAGAATTATGAAACTGCTATTCAAGTGCTTATTATTAAGCACTCCCAATTAAGCCAACAGTGACACAACAAGCACCAATCTATTACAGAAGCTCAAATATGCAAAATGTACCCTAATTCAACTAAAAACAACAAGTGATAACCACTGATACAACAAACTCCACAGATTTGATGTTGTGAGCTTTTCAAGTTAAAACAGATTTGAAGGGCCAGTTTAAGCTTATGCAGAAGCTTCAAATTAAGCTCAAACAAAAAACTACCAATTGGGACTTGTAAAGGACCTGGGTGAGAGTATCTAGACCAAAAATCAGACAATGGCTAGCTCTATTGAGCCCTGTGCAAGCTGCACCAATTCTGAGTAAAACTCAGTATTCACTGATACAGTGAGCAGGGCACTTTGTGCCTAAAAGGAAAGCTTATTTGAAGCTTAAAATGACCAAATCAGTTGAAGCAAAAAGTGATTCTCAAATTTAGACCAGTTCAACTTGTAAATTCCAAAGTCTCAAACTCTAAAACTCAGTGATGAATCAATGAGATACCATCAAAGTTTTCTGAAAAACAGATTTGACAAGTTTTGACTTTTGTAAAAGTAGTTTAGCAACTTTGACTAAACTGAGATTTGATCCAATATTTTGAACTGATAATGATGAATTAACACTACTGATGATGACTAAAAGCTAGATCTATCAATTATGAACCAATGTGCAGATTATGACCAACTGATTATGACAGATTCACTTACTAGAACAGTTACAAGAGAATTTTGACTATTAAAGCAAAACTGCTGAAACTATGACCTCAAATGACTATCCAATTCTAACATAAGCAAGTATCAACTACTAACAACTGCATAACCAATCTCTAGCACAGTTATAACAGTTAATCCAAACACCCCTTATTCAACGTGTTTTGCAACTAAACAGTTTAAATCAAGATCCAACTTGTTACTATGATCAAACTAACTTATTATAACCGAATTACTACTACTTGACCATGTTTTAACAGATTAACACTTACAAATACAGATTATACAAGAAACCTTAATTTTGACTTACAAATGTCCAAGCCACAATGGCTAGCAAATTGAGAACCATGAACCACTAACCTATCAAACCAAATCCATATAGCTACTATTCACCCCATTCCATGCTCGCAACAACCCATCTCCAATTCCAACACCATTTTTACCCTTTTGACTTTAGTTGACCAAGAACTAATTGAGCCTAAAACTTGAATATAAGCTTATAGCAAGCTATTAGAGCTTGTAAAACTATTTGAACCGAGTAACAAGCTATATGAAGCTTGGGCTTGTGAAATGTAAACTTGAATTTTCAACAGAAGCACACAACCATAAACCGAATGAAACTTGGATTTAATACTTGAAACTTGATCAAACAAAATGTAGCTTGAGTTTAGTACTTGGGAACAAGATATTACAATTTTGAATTAAACTAAGACAAAGAATGATAAAATCGACATAAAAGAAATTTAAAACTAAAACTACTACTTCTTTGCTCCTTCTCTCTCTTTTATGCTCCAAAATGCTTACACGTGTCCTTATGAGCAGATCCCACCTCTCATTTTGGCCAATGAGATAGTTTAGAGTGTTTTAGCCACTTTCATACTTTTAGCGGAAACATGTTTTGACCCGTTGACCTCAAAACTAGCACTAGGGGGTGGCATTTATTGTGGAGGTAAGTTAGGTGGGTATGATGAGGAGGGTGGAAAAGGGTGAAGTGATGCCCGAGTTTGCGTAACCAAGTGGTGGGAGGATAAGAGAACAGTGGATGGTGGGAAGTCCGCTTGTTTGACTTGGGTTGACCGACCGGTCAAAATGGGAAGGGTCAATTGTTTAGGCGGGGTCAAAAGTGTTAGTGACAAGGGTTTAAAGTGCAAAGGGTTTTAATTATTAAGGACTTAACTATGTGTATTTTCGAAATTACAAGGACTAGGATCGCTAATTCATCAAACTTGTTCCAAGGGCTGAAAATGACAAGCTTCAAAAGTATAGGGACCAAAATTGCCATTTTGCAATTTTCAGGGCTAATTTTGCCAATTTTCAAACTTGGAGGACCATTTTGTAATTTTCTCAAACTTTTGATATTTTTCACCAAAGGACTAAATTTGATAACTTTTGATTTTAAAAGGACCTTTGGTGACTTTACTTTTGAAATTATGTGCTCGTGGACTGCTTTTTGACAACTTTTGAAACTTGGGGACTCAAACTGCAATTTTGCAAATTTGATATGTTTTCATCCGATTTTGATATTTTGCATTTAAAACACATAAAACAATTTTGTGATATTTTGATCATTTTGATGTGTTTCGAGTGTTTTCGATGATTTTGCGCTTATTTTGTACAAAATGATGAGTATTTACACACTCATCAATCCCCATATCGAGATATTGCTAGTCCCTAGCAATGATTTGAGAAAACATAATGGATTTTAATCTCTTTACCAAAAGCCATTACTTCGAGTAGCCAAATGTTTCAGCTTCAAGTAAGAACCATGGTACACCGATAACCATGTGATTTTGAGCAAACCACCGACTTTCAACGGATTTGATTTTGTCTTTACCGAGGCCGCACTTTCCGGACTAGCCAACTCTTAGATAAATTATCAATATTATCTTTGGTGAGTCGATTACCAATTATGGATTTTCCATCGCCTTTACCACAAGCCATAAACTTGCGGGCTAGCCAACTCTTCACTTTTTAGGATATGGTGAGTTGATACCATACAATTTTGGGCAAATTGCAAGCCATATAAACGGATTTGAGATATCTTTACCAAGAGCCGCTTGCTCTGGATTAGCCAATCCTTTTGTCTTACGTAGACAAGGCGGATCGATAACCAAATGAGAAAGTGTAAAACACTTACTCCAAAAAAATTTTGGCCAAAACGGGAATTGGTATAATTATATGATAAAATTCGTGAGAATTCCCCACACTTAGAAATGAATATTGCCCTCAATATTCAAAGTACCGCGGTTATGCCGAAACAAAGAACGTAAAGGAAATACTACGGCCATTATTTAGCAAGGATTTTTTTTTTTTTTTTTTTTTTTTTTTTTTGAAAGATCTCTATATACACAACAGGGAGACTCCCCACACTAGGGTGGTACACACGGTGAAAACCCATGTTTAGCTATGTTTTTGATTACCGAGTCGCTAGCTTGACTCGACCCGAATTCATTTGTTCTTGGGAAAGTAACGTGGAAAACCAATCTCGATCGGACTTTCGCTCACAATGTTAACAAACATATGAACATCGAAAGTTCCACACCGACGAGACACAACCGCTGTATTGTTAATAGTAAAACTATTAAGAATGATACGGGGTCAAAGATGGTGTCCTCATTCCGAAAGAGAAAAGGGAAAGAGCAACCACACCATCCGTGAAGAATGGAACAAAGATATGCATGACAATGCAAGTCCATTCCTCATCGAAAGAAGCAAATCACCATTTTGACATTTTAAGCTTAAACTTGAAGCTTATATGGTGATTGTCGATAAGATGTCCGGAGGAGGGTGGAAATGGTTCTTCAATCAACAGACTTTCCGGAAAAGGATGTCTCCTCCGGATCAAAGTAAGTGTTATCAATTCTCGTAGGAATTGACTCATCACTAAGAAATGCATCGACTTCATTCCAAAAGTTGTCATCTTCCTCATCGAGAGTGAGGAAGGGATGGAAGAGTCGGAATAAGACCGGAAGATGATGGATCATTTTGAGCAATTCATCAATGGGAAGAATGTCTCCCATTGGATCACAAACATCATCATCCAATTCGGATGAAACGAAGAGAGTTTGGTTTCATCCACGAGTTAACAAACTCGATGCGACAAACCGATTTCGGAGGTGGGACAAGTGGTGTGCTCTTAGAGCTAGCGCTTCCACCACTTCCGATGAAGTCTCCGAATCTAGATCATCATCATCATCAAGAACACTCTTGACTTCCCAGGTACATCTTTCAAACCATTTGTTTGAACCAGGGTGATTTTCAAAGCTTTGAGCTCAAGACGCTTTTGAAAACTCCTCTTAACCGTGAAATTTGAGAGTGTTGCATTGAATCTTTCGTATTTTTGATCAATTGTGGCAACACTGCTTGTCTGAGGTTTGGAGTTCGTTGATATTCAACGCGAGCTCTTCATTGTCAACCCGTATGGTCAACTCTTCAAAGAAACACATCAATCGAGCACGACTGCTCTCAAGAAAGCTCTCCCAAGATGAGGGAACTCTAGAATCGCATCAAGTCTACTACAACAAAGTCGGAGGAAAGTGAAACTTTCCCACTTTCATCACAACATCCTCGGCTATCCCAGTGGACGAGTTATGGTACGGTCCGCTAGCTCGAGTGTCATACAAGTGGATGAAAGTTTAGGAAGAGACGCTTCTTCCATACCGAGAGTGGCATGAGGTTAATGCTAGCGCCAAGATCGCCAAGGCGGAGCATTGAAACATCCCCAAGAAATCACACGGGATTAAAACCGCCGGGGTCTTCAAGCTTTTCGGAAGCTTATTAAGAATGGCCACGAGCATTGCTCATTTAGAGGGTTTTCGTCATCTCGCATAACTTATCTTTGTTGCTCAAGAAGCCTTTAAGCGTGGATGCAAATTTAGGCATTAGAACGAGAGCATCAACGAAGCTTATATCAAAGTGAAGCTCATTGAAGATTTGGAAAAATTTTCCATCCGCTCTTTGTTTTGTCTTTTGCTTCTCATCATTCATTCTTGATGGGTAAGGAAGTCGACTAGACTTTTGAGCCGGGATGGAAGTGTTTTCGCTCGAGATGTGTCTTCGAACTTGGTTCCGGACTTAAAACTTGACTACCGAAGGTTGGACGTGTCTTGGTACCGTGGGCTTGAATAATGCACCTTGTCCGTTGTCTCCTTGGTAACTTGACTCATTGCCACGGAGGAGGGGCATAGGAGTCGAAGGTCCATTGTCGCCTTACCACTACGAGTGGTGACGGCTTTCAACTCGGCATTTGGATTAGTAATTGTATTGCTTGGGAGTCCTCCGTAAGATGATGAAGCTTGGTTCGTATTCATGTTCATGAAACCGCTCATCATATTCTTCAACTCATTTGTCTGCCGAGACATTGTGGTATCAATTTCCTTCTTCACTCAACCTCATGTTATTGATCCGAGTTTGCATAGAACGATGCTTGACTCAAGAACTTTCATGAAGTCATTTGGTGGGGAGCATGAGAAGGTTGTTGATAATTATGCCGATTGGAGCTTGGTAGGGTGGGTTGTGATTATTCGGTTTTGATTGAAATTTTGTCCTTGATTCGGAACAAAGCGATTTTGATTGCCATGGTTTTGCACAGAGGAAAACCGGTGGTGTCATACCGCTAGGTGCAGTAGTGAGGATCGATGTGGTCGGTATTGATTGTGGTTTACCAAGCTACGGGAGCTTGGTAAAAGGAAGCATCGGTTGCTTGACAATCATAATACGTGTGGACCACCACAAGTTTCACACACCTTGTTTACGGCTTTGATTGGTTCTCGGTTTATGAATCTCGCTTTTGATTTCCTTAACATCCTTAATCATACAACGGATGGCATCCGTTAGAGTCGCTATCGGAGCGCCTAACTCGTAAGAGTTATTAGATGTAGAAGCGAGTGTTCGGAGTATTGACTTTG
This sequence comes from Chrysanthemum lavandulifolium, assembly GCA_022545495.1. Taxonomy (NCBI): domain Eukaryota; kingdom Viridiplantae; phylum Streptophyta; class Magnoliopsida; order Asterales; family Asteraceae; genus Chrysanthemum; species Chrysanthemum lavandulifolium. The sequence continues at coordinate 119,561,554 of CM040240.1, forward strand.
TTGCGAGAAATAGGAACTTTCGATTTTTGCTCGCAAATTTCAATCACATCTTTAGGCTTACGATTCAAGATATTGCCACCGCGGTGCATTCAAGGAATCTTGATCGCTACCATTCAACCCATTGTAAAAGATATTGATTTGTTGAAGCTCAGTGAATCCATGGTGAGGGCATTTCTGAGGAGATCTTTGAATCTCTCCCACGCCTCTCAAAGTTTTCATCGAAATTTTGACGAAATCCGAAATTTCATTTTTAGATTAGTCGCCTTTGATGGAGGAAAGAAATGATTGACAAACTTTTGAACAAGTTCCTCCCAAGTTTCGATGGATCGAGGGGTTCTTTTTCCACCAAATCGGCCGTCCCTCAGTGAGAATGGAAATAGCATCAACTTGATGACTTTCTCGTGGCACATCCTTGTAATTGATAGTTGAAGTCAACTTGTTAAACCAACGGATGTGTGCATACGGGTCTTCACGATCAAACCCATGGAATTGATTTGTAGACACAAGTGTGATCAAATGTGTCTTCAATTCAAAGTGATCGAGTTGATTATCGGTAGAATGATGGCATCTCCATAACCCTCGGTGGGTGCTCGAGCATTTCCGCCATAGTACGCTCGTCCGCCATTTTGTTTGAAATAGTGCGAATCTCGGGTTCGACTATTTGGGCAAGACGCTCACGAGAAAGTCGTCTAGGAATGTCTCGCTAGATCACGAAAAGGACTCAATGATCTAGAAGAACGAGTGCGCATGCACTAGAGTTAACTCTAAAGGATCTCGAGTTAAGGAGAGGAATTATGAAATTGGTGAAAATGGGGTAAGGAGAATCTTTTAGGTTTTCGGTTCAAACGTCGATATCACAACAAAATCAATTAACACAAGATCGAGGCAAAACAACGATGAACTTAACCAATAATCCAAGATGAATGGCTTCTTTGAAAAGGTACACCAATATCAAGGACACAAAGGCAAGTTTTAAATCTTTGGTTCGGAACTTATTATGGTCGCACCCCAGCTAGGTAGTGCACCGCCTTGGTTTATGTGGTAATCTTTTAAGTTGTTTATTATTTAAGAAAACGACGAATCTTTTGTATTTTTATATTTGATACATATATAGAAACAAAAGCAAAATATTTTTGTGTTTTATACGCTTTTAGTCAGTTTTGGGTTTTGGATTTTTATAGAAATATATATAGATATAGATAGATGGTATGAACAGAGAGTGAATATTCAAACTACTAACTGCTAGAAGTAAGACTATTAGCATCGCTCCCCGTAATGGCGCCTAAAATTTGATTCACAAGAAACCGCTCAAGTTATCTCACGCAGCAAGCCACTTGTGAATGGCTAGTCAGAAGAAACTTAAAACAGTTCGCACACAAATGCAATGAAGTCCAGAGAGTATAATGTTTCCCAGTCGTTATGTCCCAACGAGCCGTGCGAGAATAGTCGAACGCTTTAGTGATCGAGAAGATTTGAATGGATACTGAGATTTGATTTATGATTATAACTACGAAATAGCCAACAAATTACAACGGCTTAAATGCAAATTAAAGAAGATTACAAAGATAAAATCTATTAAATAAACGCTATCACTATTATTAAAATGATGTTTTTGTTCTTTTGTTTTAATAAAACTTAATTAAAAACTACGTGACGTATAAACAAAAAAGTGAAACTTACACAATATTAACCCTAAAAATATGAAAATTATATTTTATAAACCTAATGATATAAGAAAATTTTAAGAAAAGAAAATTAATTTTACAACTAATTATCTAATTATTATTAATTAAAACTATTTTTAACTATTTAATAATTACCTAAAATACAAGAAAATAGGAAATAAAGCTAGAAAAATAAAATTATGAAATGGAAAAGTCTAAAATATCAAACTAGAATTTTCAAAACTATTTTGTATTTTTCGATTATTTTCTATTTTTATGAATTTTAAACTATTAAAATCTAATTAAATTACTAAAAATTACCAAATAAACTATGAAAAATCTGGAAAATTACTTTTTTCACTTCTTATATTTATCTAAACTTAACAAAATTGAAAAATTATTTTTTTGAACTTTTTCTGAATTTTTTATATTAAAAGCTAATTAAAAATGATTAAAAACTAATTTAAATTAGGAAAAATAGTTAAACAACTTAGAAAAATCTAAAAATTTCAGGAAAAATCTAAAATGATGCTAGGAATATGAGAAAAATGGAAAAACAGGCACTTGTTTGGAGAATTATGAAACTGCTATTCAAGTGCTTATTATTAAGCACTCCCAATTAAGCCAACAAAGTGACACAACAAGCACCAATCTATTACGTAAGCTCAAATATGCAAAATGTACCCTAATTCAACTAAAACAACAAGTGATAACCACCGATACAACAAACTCCACAGATTTGATGTTGTGAGCTTTTCAAGTTAAAACAGATTGAAGGGCGGTTTAAGCTTATGCGAAGCTTCAAATTAAGCTCAAACAAAAACTACCAATTGGGACTTGTAAAGGACCCGGTGAGAGTATCTAGACCAAAATCGACAATGGCTAGCTCTATTGAGCCCCTGCAAGCCGCACCAATTCGAGTAAAACTCGGTATTCATCGACATAATGAGGTGGCACTTTGTGCCTAAAAGGAAAGCTTATTTGAAGCTTAAAATGACCAAATCGCTTGAAGCAAAAGTGATTCTCAAATTTAGACCAGTTCAACTTGTAAATTCCAAAGTCTCAAACTCTAAAACTCGTGATGAATCAATGAGATACCATCAAAGTTTTCTCGAAAATGATTTGACAAGTTTTGACTTTTGTAAAAGTAGTTTAGCAACTTTGACTAAACCGAGATTTGATCCAATATTTTGAACCGATAATGATGAATTAACACTACGATGATGACTAAAAGCTAGATCTATCAATTATGAACCAATGTGCGATTATGACCAACTGATTATGACAGATTCACTTACTAGAACATTTAAGAGAAAATTTTGACTATTAAAGCAAAACCTATAAACTATGACCTCAAATGACTATCCAATTCTAACATAAGCAAGTATCAACTACTAACAACTGCATAACCAATCTCTAGCACGCTTATAACAGTTAATCCAAACACCCTTATTCAATGTGTTTTGCAACTAAACAGTTTAAATCAAGATCCAACTTGTTACTATGATCAAACTAACTTATTATAGTCGAATTACTACTATTGACCATGTTTTAACTAGATTAACACTTACAAATACAGATTATACAAGAAACCTTAATTTTGACTTACAAATGTCCAAGCCACAATGGCTAGCAAATTGAGAACCATGAACCACTAACCTATCAAACCAAATCCATATAGCTACTATTCACCCCATTCCATGCCCGCAACAACCCATCTCCAATTCCAACACCATTTTTACCCTTGTTGACTTTAGTTGACCAAGAACTAATTGAGCCTAAACTTGAATATAAGCTTATAGCAAGCTATTAGAGCTTGTAAAACTATTTGAACCGAGTAACAAGCTATATGAAGCTTGGGCTTGTGAAATGTAAACTTGAATTTTCAACAGCTAGCACACAACCATAAAACCGAATGAAACTTGGATTTAATACTTGAAACTTGATCAAACAGAAATGTAGCTTGAGTTTAGTACTTGGGAACAAGATATTACAATTTTGAATTAAACTAAGACAAAGAATGATAAAATCGACATAAAAGAAATTTAAAACTAAAACTACTACTTCTCTTTGCTCCTTCTCTTCTCTTTTATGCTCCAAAATGCTTACACGTGTCATTAGAGCAGATCCCACCTCTCATTTTGGCCAATGAGATAGTTTAGAGTGTTTTAGCCACTTTCATACTTTGGCGGGAAACATGTTTTTGACCTGTTGACCTCAAAACTAGCACTAGGGGGGTGGCATTTATTGTGGAGGTAAGTTAGGTGGGTATGATGAGGAGGGGTGAAAAGGGTGAAGTGATGCCCGAGTTTGCGTAACCAAGTGGTGGGGAGGATAAGGAACAAGATGGTGGGAAGTCCGCTTGTTTGACTTGGGTTGACCACCAGGGTCAAAATGGGAAGGGTCAATTGTTTAGGCAGGTCAAAAGTGTTAGTGACAAGGGTTTAAAGTGCAATAAAGGTTTTTAATTATTAAGGACTTAACTTGCCATTTTTGAAATTACAAGGACTAGGACTCGCTAATTCATCAAACTTGTTCCAAGGGCTGAAATGACAAGCTTCAAAAGTATAGGGACCAAAATTGCCATTTTGCAATTTTCCAGGGCTAATTTTGCCAATTTTCAAACTTGGAGGACCATTTTGTAATTTTCTCAAACTTTTGATATTTTTCACCAAAGGACTAAATTTGATAACTTTTGATTTTAAAAGGACCTTTGGTGACTTTACTTTTGAAATTATGCGCTCAGGACCTGCTTTTGACAACTTTTGAAACTGGGGATCTAAACGCAATTTTTGCAAATTTGATATGTTTTCATCCGATTTTGATATTTTTGCATTTAAAACACATAAAACTCGATTTGTGATATTTTGATCATTTTGATGTGTTTCGAGTGTTTTCGATGATTTTGCGCTTTATTTTGACCAAAATGATGAGTATTTACACACTCATCATTTTGGCACATGGAGGAAAGAGGTAGAATTCACTTCTTTGATTAACATTTTCTAAAAATATCTACATCACCTTCCCGATCAAAGTTAGTGTTTCAAATACTGTTGAAGATATTTTTGGGAAAGGATGTGGTTTTCAAAAAGTTGCTCCCCCTCAATATGTGCATCGAGATTTGAAATTGTTTTGCACATATTAGGGAAAACCTGCACTTAGAAACAAATCAATCACGTTTCAATCCTTTTTGGTTTGATAAAGATGCTCCCCCATAACATGTGCATGGGAAATTTGAAATCGTTTGGCACATGGAGGGAGGAGAGCTTGCTAATTACTTACAAAACCGTTTATCGAGTTATCAGTTTAAATCCAATTTAAATCACAATATTCTCCCCCGATCACAATTTTCACATCCATTGAGATTTGTGATCTCTAATGATTTAAATTAATTTTGAAAACTTTGGAGGAGAATTGTGACTTGCTTTTGAAAAATGTTTTAACTGATAAGAATCAGATATTGAGACTTTTAAACTCCAATGTTCAAGCATGCTTAAGAATCTTATGAAAACATAACATTTGCCAAGGTCTGAACCAATTATATAAGACATTGCAATTGTTTGACAAATAACCTTTTTGATTTAATTGAAATCATTCTCCCCCTCAATCAATGACATATGTTGTTGATTGAGAGATAGAGATTTTGACAAATGTCAAGTCCAGATGATTTACAAAAATTGAGTCCGAGTTATTTTTCAAAGCTATTTAGTTTTCATTAGATAACAAATATTTTTCAGAAGAATTTATAGAAGGTAAAATATTTGTGAAGGAAACATTTGTCTTTTTGGTGACAAACATTTGATTTTTAGAATCAGAGCATGAGATTTTAAAAGTAAGATAAGGCATGGCTCTGTTCTTTCTTTTTAAACATAGGTTACTGTCTGAAATAACAGTAAGCCACCATTTTTCTCCATCAAAAAAAAAAAACAATTTATGTACATTCGAACTTCATCTAAAGACCCGTGTCACTCTTTGAATGACAACACAAAGACCGTAGATGAAATTGAATAAAAAGATCATGACAAAAATGACAATTATTTTTAAAATTTTTCAGATTTTTTTTTGATAAGATATGTACAAAGTACAGATAGAGACAAGCACCGTTACTCCTAGTCTTCCTCCTGAAGACGTTTGAGTGTTTCTGGTTGAAGGCTTTTCAAGCCAAGTCGTGGAAGAATAAACTCAAAATGTTCTCTAGGAAAAGCTTTGGTGAAGATGTCTCGCCAACCGATATTCGGTTCACGGTATAACTCAACCACACCTCTTTCAACTTGTTCCCTGATGAAGTGATGTCGAATGTCAATGTGCTTTGCTCTAGAGTGTTGAACATTGTTGCAGGAGAGAGCAATTGCACTTTTGTTATCACAGTACAGAGGGATTTTGTTGAATTCAAAGCCATAGTCAGATAATTGTGATCTCATCCATAAGATTTGAGCACAACATGATGACATGGCTATGTATTAAGCCTCTGTAGAGGATATTGAAATGCTCATTTGTTTCTTTGAAGACCAGCTGACAAGCTTATCACCCAAAAATTGAGCACCTCCTGATGCGCTTCGACGTGTATCTTGACACCCTGCATGGTCAGCATCTACATAGGCCGTTAGTGACATACCGGTGTCCTTTGGATACCAAAGACCCATGTTAATGGTTCCTTGAGGTACCGAAGACCCGCTTAACCGCTTCAAGGTGCTTTTGGTAGGCTTAGCTCGGTATCTAGCACACATGCATACAACGAATGAATATCGTGCCCATCGGCCGTGAGGTACATCGTGATCCAATCATACTACGATATTTCGCTTTGATCAACCATTATCCCCGAGTGGTCCTCATCCGCTTTGGTACGCCCACCATGGGAGTGTCAACAGGTCACAAGAATCAAATCCAAATTTATGTAAAATTTCATTAGCATATTTAGATTGATTGATAAAAATGCCTCCGGACTTTGTGAAATTTGTAATCCCAAGAAAATGACATTTGTCCTATCATTGACATTTGAAATTTGAGCCCATCTCCTTAGAAAAATGGTCACATTCATTGGGGTCACCGAGGCAAAATTATATCATCAACATAGATTTGAACATGAATTAAGTGTTTGCCTCGACTTTCGGTGAACAATGTCTAATCAATCGCTCCCTTGTCAATCCAAGAGATAAGAGGAACTTTAACAGAGTATCATACCACGCCTTGGAGCTTGTTTTAGACCATAGAGAGCTTCTTTAAGCGAGAGACATGAGTGGGATGCTCGATCCACAAAGCCTTCCGGGGCTAACGATACCACTTCCTTCGATTCCATTAAGAAAGGCGCCTTAACATCCATCCGATAGACCACCATATTCTTACTAGCAGCATTAGCCAGGAAGATTCTGATTGCCTCGATACGTGCAACTAGAGCAAAAGATTCTTCAAAGTCAATACCCTCCTCTTGACGGTATCATTTGGCAACTAGTCTTGCCTTGTTCTTTAGTACATCACCATGTTCGTCAAGTTTCACTTTGAAGATCCACTTGAGAGCTATAATCATATCACAGTCAGGAGCTGGTACTAATTCCATACATCTAAACGATTGAACTCATGAATTTCATCTTGCATTGCATTGAATGAGCTATCCTCAGTCATTGCTGATTTAACATCTTTTGGTTCGACCTTAGATAATACGGAGTTGAAGAAGCACCACAAGGAATCAGTTGCAAGTTGTTTACGAATGGATACTGGACGAGAAGGGTTTCCAATGATGTTGTCCAATGGATGGTCATGTGTCCATTTTCTAAGGTGTTCATGTGGTTGTTGTTGAGGAACTGAAGTAGCAGAGTTTGGATCACCTGATTAAGATGGTTCTGAAGTTGGTTCAGAGCAAATATGTTCTCAAATGGAGCATCTTCTGAGTAGCAAAGGGTTATCTCCATCATAGGTTCCGCATATTTCCATGATGTACACTTGATGATTGAGGATTTGATGATGAGGATGAGTGATCCGTAGAAGGCGCTTCTTGACTCAATAACATAGAAACCGATGGGTTATCTACGTTAACTCGGGTTAGGGACAACCTCATTGATGGATTTGATGATCATTAGCGAGAGGCTCATAGTGTTCATCAAACATTGGATCAAATAATTTCTTCAAATCATCTTCCGGAAGGGGTACATATGAAATAGTCGGTGAGGATTTTGTACAAGAGAAGAACTAATGGGGCAACTTAATGAAGGTTGTGATACGGGTCCGAACTTGATTGTCCCGGAGCCATTTGACCGGGTCACTCATCGAACGTAATGTGAATTGTTTCCATGATATTTCGGGTTCTTTTGTTGTAGATTCGGTATCCTTTTCTGTTTGGTGCATATCCTACAAACACTCAAATGTCCGCTTTAGCTTTCAGTTTACCTAAATCTTGACCCTCATTAGTTGGATAACACAAAGCACCAAACACACGAAGGAAGGATAGATCGTTTTTCGATTGTGGACAAGTTCATATGGAGTTTTTCCATGAGTTGTGTGAATTAGGGATTGATTTTGGGTATAGCATGCAGGCAATGGCTTCAACCCGCAGAAATGTTGGAACCTTTGAATAAATCAAGATTGTTCTTGCGGCTTCCACAAGAGTTCGATTGCCTTTCAACTACACCGCTCGCTGAGGAGTTCGTGGAACACTTCTTTGATGACCGATTCCAACACTTTCATAAAACTCACTAAGTTCTTTATTAACAAACTCCGTTCCATTGTCAGTTCGAATGATTCTAACAGTCTTGTTAAGTCGAACCTGCAGCTGTTTGATAAGTTTAATGATGATATCTAGAGTTTCATCCTTTGTCCTCAAGAACTTAACCTAAGTAAATTGAGAGTAGTCATCAACCACGACTAACACATATTTCTTCCCGTTAATTGTTTGCACTCTCATAGGTCCGCATAAATCCATATGAATAGTATGAAGAACTTCCATAACTGAGTTTGTGGGTTTGGGTTTGTGGGCATATTTCCTGCTTTTTCCCAATTGGCATGCTGAACAAAGATGATCCTTTTCATACTTTAATCTAGGTAAGCCTCTTACTAGGTCCTTTCTGGAAAGATCATTAATGGTGGCGAAGTTCAAGTGATTGAGACGACGATGCCATAACCATGACTTTGTTTTCGAAGCCTTTGACAACAAGAAGATTGGAGAAGACTTCAGCATATCTTCGATAAAGATGGTGTATAGGTTTGTGCCACGTGTTCCTTTTAAAAGTTCCACACCATCAAGTTCTCTAACGAAGCAAGTATGTTTTCTAAAAGCCACCTCTAGATCGAAATCACATAATTGACCAACAGAAAACAAATTATGACCAAGACCTTCAACATAGTATACCCTGAAGATCACACTACTTCCAACAACATAATCTCCATAACCCAAAATAGCACCAAAGTGATCATTTCCGAATCTAACAGTCCCGATGAATTTGCTCACGAAGTTCACGAGCCATGACCGGTCTCCAGTCATATGCTTGGAACAGCCTGAGTCCAAGTACCACAAAACGATTTGAACGACCTGCAGTTGAACACATATACGAATGGATAACTGGACAATTGGGATCCCCATGCAAGAATGGGTTCCATTTGGTTAGTAATAGTGATTGGAACACCCACATTAGAAGCAGAATCAATAGAATCATTAGTGATAGATGCAGTGCTAATGTACGCATTAGACCCATTCAAAGTATGTTCACTTCTTAAAGGAATAGTTCTACCGGTAGGCATCCATTTCCTAATGGGCATTGACTTAGATAATTTAGGCACAACTCATTAAGATTAAATTTATGCCAAGAGGGTATCCACCGATAACCTACATTACTAAATTTTCTTCCCGGGGTTTCCAATGTTTTCTAACCTTCTTCCACCATTGCTTTCTAGCCTTCTTAACATGATTGTTGGCATTAACGATTTTAACTGGTATTTAACAAGATTAATCAAATCATTCATACCACATACATGATTAGTAATGTAAACCAAGCAATCATCATTACATGCTTTGCCATAAGTAGCGTAATCAGATTAATTACAAAGATGCTTAGAGCTAACACTAGAATCAACACGATTCATTTTATTCAACATAGTTTCATTCTTCCTAAGGTGATCTTCTACTCTCTTCCACTGAACATTCCTAGCTTGCAAGGTCCTATCATTCTTTGTGTTGCCTTGAGGCTTTGACCTGCTTGCTTTGGTGTCACTTTTTACTCCTGTAGAGGGAATGTGAACATTGTTGGTTTTGCTACTTTTTGCATTTCAGTTTTAGAAGTGCTGGGATCTGACCTACTTGAAGGTACATTAAAGTTCTCTTTCTTAACACTGGGCATAGAGCAAGGCATAATAACTTTATCATTCTTACAAAAGGATCTTGGGCATGTTGCTCTTCAACATTCTAAAAGCTCCTGAAATCATTTGGCATATAAGCAAGCATAGCTAACTTCACTATCAAGTGGTTTATTTATGCTATCTTCTTCTACAATCTCACGAAGGCATTCTAGACTATCCTTAAGATGATAAAAGTAATCATGAAACACAAGTTCATTGTTTCTAAGATGAGGAGGAATGTATTTAACAATCACAATATATTTAGAATCTGCAGATGACTTTGATGCAACATTCTCATTAAAGAAAAGTGGCATTTTCCCTTTTACATGACTCTTCAGATTCTCAATTTCCTTTTGTAACAAAGTTATTTTTTCATTGTTTTGGTCACGAGTGACTTTCATTGAATCGTATAACTCTTTGAAGTGTCGTTTGACCTTTTCATTTTCTTCTAGAAAACTCTCATTTTCTTGTTGTAATACGTTAATGATGTTTTGAAGATGAAAGTTTTGAGAAAATTGAGAATCTAAAGGAGGAGGCATTTGGGAGCCAGTCACATTGTTTTTTTCACCCTTTAATTGTGAAATTTAGGTTTTCAACTTTCTGATCGTGTTACAGTGAGCTCGAATCTGTTCATCACGTTTGTTTATTTCAAAAAATGCATCAAACTCTGGAACATACGAGGATATGTTGATGTTTGAGGTTTTAATATTTTCTTTGAGATGTTGATATTTTAGTTGCAAATCAAAAGGTTCAACTTCCAACTTAGAAAAATGTTTTACCAAATTATCGTGATCATCCTGGTCAATTTTCTCATTTAGTTTTGAGTTTTTGTTTTCAAGCTCAATGACACGATCATGAGAAACTTTCAAAGCAACAAATATTTTATGAAATCGAGAAGCAGTAATAGAATACCTAGTAACAGTATAAAACACATCTTGAGCAACACAACTCGAAATCAAGTTCTCATTTAAGATATGCAGATTCTTTCTTTTAATTTCATTAAATTTAAGTTCCCGTTCATAATTATTGACCTCAACTATCATTGCATCAAATTCTTTTTCCATTTCTTTAATCTCTGTGTCTATTCCATTTTTAAGACTCTCAAATTGACTTTTTAATTGTTTAAAGAAAGGCATGACCTCAGTTAAATAGCATTCTTTAGTTTGCTCAAAACCCCTTTCCCCTTCAGTTATCCCTGTAGGTGTGATTCTCTTCTTGCAAGTCTTCTCAAAATCAACGAATAGTTGATAAACAACATACATGCTGATTAAGGTCTTGCTCTTAGTGGGAAGAGTTCTAGGAACTAAATGCATTGGTGTATTCGGAGGATACACAGTAGCTGGAAGCACTTTCCTAAGGGGAGTGTTTGTGTTGGGTATAATCCGTTACCACGGATAGTTGTGATTTACACTGCTCGGATTAACACTAGAAGTGGAAACGTATTACCACTGCTGGTACATTATTACCACTGTTATTGGAAAACGTGTTTAGATAAGTATAGAATAGATCTTTTATATATATTCTATAATGTTAGCTTTATACTTATCTTGTAAAGGACTCCTTGTTGTATAAAAGGAGGTCTTAGGTACTAGAGATTTATCTACGTATTACTCACAAAGGCTTCAAGGTGTAACCCTAGTGAAAAGCTAAGATCACTCGTATTATTCATCAATAATATTGGAGCTTAAGTTTTGTGTTTAATCTGTGTTTACTTACATAACATCATACAATCCGTCTTCTAAGTATTACTAAGTAAATTCCGCGTGCTTAATAATATTATACAAAATATCATTGACACAAGGTGTGTGTCCAGGTCCATCAAGTGGTATCAGAGCCAAGGTTCTGATATTTTGTTTTAGAAGATCCAAGGAATAAGCTTAACCTACTCACTCAATTCAATGGAGATGGAAAACAACCAGTCCAACTCTTCTACACCAAGGCTACCTAAGCTCAAACTTAATGAGTTTGAGATGTGGAGGACACCGATTGAGCAATACTTTCTCATTCGAGACTATGCTCTTTGGGAGATCATTCAAACCGGTGATTCTTTCAAGCCCGTGACTAGTATCATGAAGGTTGGTGACACGGATGTTGTGAAAGTTTCGTGCTCGAATCTAGTATTGAAAAGGCTCTTAGGAAGAATGATCTTAAGGCTAGAAGTTTGTTGTCGATGACTCTTCATAGAGATCGATCATTGCATTCAAAGAAGCACATGACCGCTAAAGAACTGCTTGAAGATATTTGCTCGGTGTTTGGTGGTAATGATGCTACAAAGAAGACACAAAAGACATTGTTGAAGCAAAGTTATGAAAACTTCTCCGCTTCAAGCAATGACTCACTGATAGCATCTTTACCAAACTTCGTAAGATTGTTACACAACCGATCGTGTTTGGCATTGAGGTAGAAAAGGAAGACCTCAATTTGAAGTTTCTAAGAAGTTTGCCTTCGAGTTTCAAACTAATGTTACCGTCTGGGAAAACAAATCGACATAGAAACAATGAAGCTCAATGACCTTTACAACAACTTCAAACTTATTGAGCAAAGGTTGAAGAAGGCGAAACTTGGTACAAGCTCTAGTAGCTTGGAATTATTGTCAACCTCTGCTGACGGTGATGATTTTGAAGATGACAATGATGATGATGTTGCCATTGTCGGTTCTAAAGTTTCCACCGGTAATGTTAATGTTACCACCGCAGTTCAAAGAAGAAGGTTGCTAGTATTGGAGATCCTACCTTTATGCTTTCATCTCTACTCAGTAGATGGCTCGCCTTAACTCATGAAGACATAGAGCAAATTGATGAAGATGACTTGGAGGAGATGGATATAAAATGACATATAGCTCTTCTTAGCATGAGGGCTAGGAAATTCTACAAGAAGGCTGACAAGCCTATTCACATCAATGGGAGTGAAACTGCAGGCTTTGATAAGAAGAAAGTGGAGTGCTTTAACTGCCACAAGTTTGGACATTTTGCTAGAGAATGTAGAAGACCAAAGACCAAGGACAACATGTCAACTTGGTACAAGCTAAAGAAGGAACCAACTGTGGAAGAACCAAAGGCAATGTTGGCTATTGATGGTGTGAGCTATGATTGGAGTTTCATGGCTGATGAACAAGAAGAACATTCAGATGCTGCTCTTGTTGCTACTGAATTTGCACTCATGGCTTTCTCTGACTCTGAGGTACAAAACTTTGAAAGTTGTTCTAAAACATGTAGGGCTGCTAAAGAAGTTGAAAGGCTTAATGATTTATATTCTAATGAAAGACAAGAGTTATATACTGCTAATTATACTGTGTCTAACCTTAGAAGAGCTATAGTTGTTCTGGAAAAACAACTAGAGCACTATCAAGAAAATGAGTCAAAATATAATGATGATATGATTCTTCTTAGAAGAGAGGTGTGAATGAAGCATACCAAAAGGAGTTTGAAAAACTTCAAAAGAAAAATGAAAATGTCAATTTAACTTTAGACACATGTTATCACCAGTCTAAGTCAATTGATAAAATTTAGAATGCTCAAATATATAGTAAAGTTAAGTCTGATATGGGTTATAACACTGTGCCTCCACCACTAAGAGGTGTTCCATCACCTCCAGGTATATATTTAGCTCATACAGGCTTTGAAGAGTTTGAGGACCTTGAACGTGAATATGGTCCTTTAAAGGACACAATGGTGAAATGTGAGGAAGAGATTAAGCAGGATAATGATGTTTTTGAGAGTGCTAGTGACTCATCTGTTGTTTATGAGAATGTTAAAAAGAATGTAGAGACTTCTATCCCAAAAGTTGTTAATACTATTACAGAGGATCATAGGAAACCAGTTAATAAACCTAGATCAATTGTAAGGTATGTTTGAGATGTATAGAACAAGCCTCTGACTCCTAGGGGTAACCGAGGAGTTGGAATCATGTTAAATCTCAACAACTAGGTAGTGATTTTGTAATGTACAATAAGGCATGCTATATCTGTGGTAGTTTTGATCATTTACATGCTTATTGTGACTATCATAATGGGAGAAGGGAAGTCCATGGGAATAAAAGGGTGAATTCTAACATGTTTCAAAATAATGTACACCCTAATTCACATTGCAAAATGGTCCCAAGAGCAGTTCAACTAAGAAGTGGCCTCAAAAGTTTTGCCACTACAAAAAACTGTTAACATTGCTCACCCTAAGTCACCTGTTAAAAGTGCAAAGTCTAAAACAACTTTTGCAAAATCAGCACAAACAGGAAAAGGAACTTTTCAGAATAATAAGGTTCATTATAACCAACAGTGGGTACCTAAAACAAACCAAGAGTTACCACCGCTCATTCAAAAGTTACCACCGCATAGGTTGTAAACAAGAAAAGGGAGGACATGGGCAATCGTCGTGAAGGCCTCAAAGACGGTGGGAATGGAAACCTAAAGGAAATACCTCTACAACCAATCCCAATGGTGTATCAATAACCTTTGATAGATTTAACTATATTGATACACGAGGCAGATCGAAGTCAATCATGGCTTGGGTCCCCAAAAGAAACTAACTCTTTACTCTTATGTGCAGGAACATCCAAGGACAAAAAGATCAGAATCAACTTTTGGACTATGGGTACAATTTCATGAATACCATCATCCATATTGACAATAGCAGTACCATTTGCATCATTAAGAACTCGCTCAACACACAAAGACTAAACATATTGAAATTAGACACCATTTCATTAGAGATTGCTATGAAAAGGACTAATTCAAGTTGTAAAAATTCATACAGATGACAACGATGCTGATTTATTAACAAAAGGACTTGATGTGGGAAGATTTCAATACTTGGTAACAAGTATTGGAATGCTAAACCCATAAACTTTTTGTCAAAATGTTCTCTGGTGTTGAGGGGAGGTTGTTGGGTACTGAAATTGTTGTATGAGTTTATATATGTTTGCTTGTATTCCTGTTTAAATTTTTATGAAGCTTTGATGGGAGTTGATTTCAAAAGGTGTATATCTGAGATACACAACAAATGGTTATTGATTCACCATGTCTAATCCACATAAGAATCAACTAGTCCAGAGCAAACAACTACTGGTAAAGACTTGTCAAATCCATTTATGGTTGATAGTTTACCAAAAACTATATGGTTATCAACTTACCATATTCTTTATGATTAAGAGTTGGCTAGTCCATTGCAAACGGCTCATGGTAAAGACATATCAAATCCGTTGATAGCTGGTAGTTTGCTAAAAACTATGATAAGAGTAGTCTAGTTTTCAAATGATTTTATTTACCAACGCTCTTTGAAATTTTTGTGAAAAATTACCACCGCTAGTTCACAGCTTCCACCGACAAGGTTATTTTCCCATCGTTGTTCTAGTCGTTACAACCGATTATGTTAGTAACTTATTTTTACTAGCCGTTGAAAGTAACCACTGATTTCCATATATATAGGGTTAAAATTTTAAGGAAATTATCTTCTTTTCATATTGTTATTTATCCTCTTAAAGATAAATACTTTCTAAAGATAATTTTTCTTGCGCAATAATCTTAAACCCTAACCCTATATATCTTTCTCTCTCAATTGGCTAGTTATTACTTCAATTCTTACTGACATAATATCATTTTTATCAAAAGTTTCTATGGCACCTTTAAATTTGCAGATGAGCACAACCTAGTGGCCTACCTACAAAATTCTAACGAGAAGAGTGGCCCTGTTTTTCATCAGATTGTGGACTTTCTCAATACCTCTCATATAAGGTATGCTTTCCTTTTAAAACCCACAATCTATATATCTCAAATTAAACAGTTTTGGACTTCTGCTAAGTCCATAACACTTGAGAATGGAGATACACATGAAAAAGTGGATGCTCTAAGAGCCACTGTGGATGGGGTAACTATTGATGTTACTAAGACATCCTTGAGGAGAGTACTCCAATTGGGTGATCTCAATGGTCTCATCACATTACCTATGCCCGAAATTCATGATACTTTATCATCCATGAGGTATGATACCACTGATAAAAAGGCTACTTTCAAAAAGAGTGGTTTTTGTCCCCAATGGAGATTTTTGATTCATACTCTTTTACATTGTTTCAGTCCAAAGAAAACATCTTATGAGCAATTTAGTTCAACCATGGCTTACCCTTTGGTTTGTCTAGTCACTGATAAGATTTTTAACTGGTCAAATTATATTTTTACAAGTATGACTAGCAATGTAAAGAGTTCAACAAAATTTTTAATGTATCCAAGGTTTATGCAAGCAGCGCTAAATGAGTTTCAACTGCAACCCCATACTAATGTTTATGAAATCAGTTGCCTAAAGCCTAAAGTTTTTCAAAACATGAATAGAGATGGCAACATGATTTTGACACCACTCTTATCTCAAATGCTTGCAAAGATTACAACTGAACAAAACACACCCATAATCTCTGTTCCAAACATTGATTATACTCCACAAGTTTCTCACACCTATGAGAGGAGGAGCAAACAACCACCTTCTTTCATGACAACACAAAGAAGTTTCGAACCTTTGGTCTAGGAACAAGCGTTGGTGGTTCTAGACTACAACCTAGTCCAACTAAGGAGAATCAAGCCAATGCCCCATGATTCACCTCTCCAACAGTAACACGGTTGGAAGTGATGAGGCGATGGGCAACAATTGAATTGATGGTTTTGTGTACAAAGTTAGCCAAGCGTGTTGAATCTCTGAAAGGACTTGGCACATGTCAAGAAGCGATGCCAAGGATGTTAAACACTTAAAAGAAGAGATTCAGACCTTGAGGAATGAGTTGCAGGGGTTGAAAAAGCACAAGAAAACTGCAAAGTTGGTAATTTCATCTTTATCCTCACCTACTGATGATGATTCAACTGGTTTTAATCATAATTTGGGAAATTCTCCCAAACAGGGGAGGACAACAGGTACAGACACTAAGAGGAGGAAAATTGATTTTGAAGATGAAGGAGATTCTAGTAAAGGAGCAAAGGAAGCTAATACTCAAGGAGAGCAACTTGATGATCAAAACATTTTCTCATCGCAACCGATTTTACCATCGATTCAATTTCCACCGCAAGTGAAGAATTTGATAAACCAAGAAAGACAAAGGTAAAGCAAGTTATGGAAAGTGTAGAGCAAACGGAAGAAAGATTTCAAAGAAACAACAAGCATGATTGCTCTTGATAGAGAAATTGCTAAGAAGATTATCAAGAACAATTTCTTTGAAAAGAAAAGCTTGAAGAAATGGAAGTTGCAAGCTTTTGGAGACTAAAAGATTGAATAGAATGGAAGATTTTATTGAAGATCCACTTTCCAATCGCTCAACCCGCAATTCTTAGAGAGAAGACTTCAGAGTTTAGTTATGTTCCTTCTGAAGAAGATATTGAATTCTTGATTGCTAATAATCAAATAATCAAGAAAAAGGCAATTGACCTTGTAGCTAATGCATCCTTAACTGAAGAACAAAGAACTGCTCAGTTGAAAGATTTCATTCAAATGAAGAACAATCAAGCACTTGAAGATGTGATTAGTACAGTCAAAAAGGGCCAAAAGAAATCAAGACAACCAACCAAAGCACAAGTTCTCTTATATATGAAGACTTATTGTTGTCATGTTGGTGGTTGGAAGAAGTATCAATTCAAAGGAATGTCTGATGATCAAGTTGAAAGAGCTTACTACATAGCAAAAAGGCAAGACAGTGATTTTGTTTCTATGAACTCTGAAGAAGAAGCAAAAAGGTTTCCTGGATTGAAGAGAAAGGCCAAAGAAAGTGATTCTAAAACTGTTAAGAAGACTAAGGTTCTTTGAAGAACAAGAAATTCCTACCGAGAAATTCATTGAAGAACAATCGATGGAATGATTGTGGTTGTAGAAGAAGATTTTATCCGTAACCACCGCAAGTAAGACATCCTATCATTGATTGGGAAGTTTACATCGCTAGCAATTTTGCTCCAACATGGAAGATCACAAGGCTAGGTGGTGAAACTTCATCATTCATTCAATTTGAAGATATTATAAAAGCTTTTGACAAAGATGACCTTGATACACTATGGAGGTTAGTTCAAGAAAGGTTTAATGCTCAAGATCTCAAAGACATGAAGGAGATGCGCTATGGGTTAATCTTAGAAGGCTCTATGAACCAAATGTTAATGATGATTTGAAATTCTCATGAACATGTCCCGGTACTAAATGGTTTACTATGATTCATGTGAAGTTCATCATGTCTCTACAAAGAAATGGAGAAGATGCATTCATGCTTGCCGAGAAAAAATATCCACTCAGAGTGGAACTCTCACGGTGATGTTATGTACTACTATAAGAGTTCATGAAGACAATGAGAAGGTCGAGCATTGTTACTCGTGCTCCAAGATCAATGTTCAAGAGTTATTCGAAGTTAAGGAAGAAGTAATGTTGTTTAGTTGAATTCCCAAATCCTTGAAGATAATGCATATTAAAGAAACGTATTGATTTGCAGAGAAATCATAAGTTTAGGGAGGATTGTTGGGAATAATCCATTACCACGGATAGTTGTGGTTTACATCGCCGGATTAACACTAGCAAGTGGAAACGATACCACCGCCGGTAAATTATTACCATTGTTATTGGAAAACGTGTTTAGATAAGTATAGAATAGATCTTGTGTATATTCTATAATGTTAGCTTTATACTTATCTTGTAAAGGACTCCTTGTTGTATAAAAGGAGGTCTTAGGTCATTGTCTTAGGTACTAGAGATTTGTCTACGTATTACTCACAAAGGCTTCAAGGTGTAACCCTAGTGATAAGCTAAGATCACTCGTATTATTCATCAATAATATTGGAGCTTAAGTTTTGTGTTTAATCTGTGTTTACTTACATAACATCATACAATCCATCTTCTAAGTATTACTAAGTAAATTCCGCGTGCTTAATAATATTATACAAAATATCATTGACACAAGGTGTGTGTCCAGGTCCATCAGTTTGTTTCAACAAGATTATCTGCTTTTTGTTTATCCATATCCTTTTTCCAGAACACTTGTTCAGGCGTTAATAGGGTTTGAGGCTTAAACTTGTTAAGGGAAATCCAATTTTCTTTAGTGTAATCATGGGGTTTGACCGTTATGTTATGCTTTTTACACTCGAGATCTTCTAGCTTCTTATTCATTTTCTCCCTAGAGGCATCTTTTAATTGAATATCTTCCACAATGCACTCAGCACAACTAGGTTTCTGTCTAGGTTTAAGAATCTCATTGCCATCATAGATTACATTTTGAGCTGCTTTTGCTTTCTTACCAATCTCAGGATTTGGTTCATCAACAAGAGGAATACTATGCTTATCGCTTAAGACTCTGTGCTTAGTGATCATGTGAGCAGTCTGAATGGTATTCCCTTGTACGTATAACTTATTTTCAAGCTTGTTTTTCAAAGTTTTTAGGTTGAAAAAATCAGTTAAAAGTTTTGATTCCTTAGCATTAAATTCCTATTTAAGCACTTTAACATTTTCTTGAAGTTCTTGCTTTTGCTTAACAGTTTTGTTTAGTTTGTCTTTCAAGGAATCTAGCTCTTGTTTTAATATTTTTTTCCCTAAAATTACTTTTTCTCATAGTTGTACGCATTTGGTCATCCATTTCCTGCTCACGGGTAGTTAGCTCAAACTTAGCACGTTGTTCATAAATGGCAACTTGTTCTTTATAGGCATTCGCCCGAGATAACGTAATCATTAGGGGCACATGCGGTGTATTCATAAAAAACATAGTCATCATTGACTGCAGAAGATGCATCACTTGGTACGATCTTACTTTCACTTTGTATCACATATTGATCATATGGGACAATATTACTATTACCCACATTATCAATATCTGATTCATTAGTTTCATGTAATTGTACTTTGTTATGCATCTCTTGCTCATCAACTTCATCGTATAGTTTTAATACCTCTTAAATGATTGAATCTTTGGATGAACCAGCCTGTTGTGGTGATGAGACCTTTGGAGAGACCATTGGTGAAATGCTAGCCATGAAGATTGTCTGGGCAGTAGGTTCATCATCGACATCGAGTCAAATGCATTACAATCAAAGAACATGAAAGGCATTTTGATGATTGTGACCTATTTCCTAATTGGTCGCTCATCCACATCAAGATCATATGTTTTAGCATTTCCTCGAGAAGAAACAACAACTCTTCTTCATTCAAACCGCTCCATTGTCCCGAGCTTGCACCAGCAAAGATCTTGTCCTTGAAATACTCGCATTTTGAGGCGTTTGGAGATGTGCGCCTCATGCGATATGTCCTTCACCACCACAGTTGTAGCACTTGATTGGCTTTCCTTGTCCTTGATTTGCATTCCTTCCACGATTCGATTAGCTACATACCCTCCACCGACTCTACCTTTTCCTTGTTCATACTGCCTTCCTTGCAATTGGTTGCACCATGATCTTACCATCTCTAACAATAGCATGGTTGTGTAGATTGGATGCGCTCGATATCATTGTTAGTGTGTGGAGTGAGGTTCGATTCTGCTTAACCATAAGAGCAAGTTGATTGATGAAATGTTCCATGATTGTGTTTGAGTCCGAGGCTTATATGCCGGATCCGGAATAAGCTTGTGGTTACCGCTTACCGTTGGTATGACTTGAGAAGCTTTGGTGGTAATTCCTACATTTGTGTAGAATGTCATTGAGTCATTTGATGAGCTTGCATCTTCATGATTAGATTTGAACTTTTCAAGAATCATTCGCTCAAACATATCATGCTTCTCATTCAAGTAGGAAGGCATACAATTGCTCATAGTTGGTGTGCCTTAATCCTTTGGTTAGCTTGACCGAGGTGACAAATTTGTGCCATTCGGGATTCATGTTGTTCACAAACTTGAATTGAGTGAATATTTGGCATGGTCATTTTGATATTCCTCATATCATTCACTAGTTTGTGGAACCTCACATAGTATTCAAGGACACTTTCTCGAGGGTTCATCTTGAAGTTCTCAAAATCATCATACAATTGAGATTCCCTGCCTTCTTTGGTCAATTCGTAACCGAGAGAAGCATCTTAACATTGTCCCACACGCCTTGGCTTCAGTGTTGTGATTGATTAACTTGTAGATGTCTTTTGGAAGACCTCAAGTATAATGTTTGAAGCCCCGATATCAAGATCATATCTCTTTTCTCCTTATCCTTGAGCTCATCATACGCCTTTGGTCCGTCAAAACCTAAGATAACCGTACCATCCGCAGCAGCTTCAAGTATGTCTCGGTAGTCTCAATCGATAAGGTCCTTCATCAATTGATTTGAGAATGTTAACCCCATTATCCTTACCCAAGCAAGACAATCGATTCGTTGAGCCCAAGAGTCATAATCGTCTGTCTAGCATGGGTGGACGAGTATCGATCCTCGCCGCTGAACGCCCTCGCCATGTAAGAGACGATAGTAGGTACGTTGTTAGACATGATTCCAGATTCTACGGGATTTTACTATTCTTTGATTAAACCGGAAAATTGATTCTTTCACGGGATTTTACAAAATCAAAAGAACAACCATTAAATGTAGCACGAAGAAGTGACAAGTCTCAATAGAAAAGTCGCACCCTAACCAACTCTCTTAGAGATCAACTCGCTTAGTGGACAACACGCTTTGAGGTCAACTCGCTTAATAGACAAGTCGCATAAAGGGACAACTCGCTTAATAGCCAAGTCGCAACCAACTCGCTTAGAGCACAACTCGCATAGAACACAAGTTGCTTAAGAGACAACTCGCTGAAACAGACAACTCGCTTTCAAAGAAGCTAGCTTAGGCGACAACTCGCTAAGTATCAACTCATGAGGACAACTCGCTCGCAACACCTCAACTCGCTTCAAAGAAACTTTATACGAGACTCAACTCGCTTAGGACAACTTTCAAAAACAACCACATTACAAGCCAAAAGCAACCCAACCACGATGATTCAAGCCTTCCAATTCAAAACCTAAGCACATGTGATGATTCTAAACACAAAAGTACAATCAAAATCCAAACTTTAATGCTAGAAATGATCCAAATGATTCAAACTCTTCTAAACACTTTTAACCCCAAAAACCTTATGAAATCCACTAAAACAAAGAGCATGAAAGATGAGTGATCAAACCATGGCTCTTGTTACTAATTGTAAGCTATTGGATTTCATAAACACATAACATAAATCATATAAGAGGCGTATGAAAGTGTTTAGAGAGAGAAAGAGAAGAGAGTTGGGAACTATGTGAAACAAAGAAAAATGGTATTGAAGCTCCAACCCTCTACCTTGGGAGGTAGAGGGTATTTATAGTTTCTTACAAGATACGCCACCTACGGGCTGTGGATCAGGCATACAGTGGGTAAAGACCCGTCCGTCCTCCACGGTGTTACTTAACAAACTACTTACTAATACTAAACGACAACGACTACAAGCTTTCTAACGAGTACATATACTTGAGGTGACCGACTCTTTAACTACGGAATTTTCTAAATCCTAACAAATGATCGTTAAGTATTTAACGGAAATGACTAACGACCGTTAAATGCAAAAAGGAGAGAATATATGGTGAATAAATTAAAAATGGGAAAGATTCGGGTTCCCTTTTTCTTCCTCTAAGGTGGCCGGCCAGATGGGGCTTCCCCAAGCCCAAACCCAAACCCTAACTTTTCTACAAGTTATTCTACCACTATATATACAAGGTATAGGTTAAAGGTTTAAGGTTAACTTTTGTACATTAAATTAACCCTAGATCTTCCTCTCTCCCTCTTTTGCTTTGTTCGGCCGAATCCCCTCACCAAGGGTGTTTTGGTTTTTTTTTCTTCATAAAACAAGGGCTTGTGTTAGATCTAGCAATCGCTTTGATTCGTGGTTAATTTGTGTGTACAAAACTGTGGTGGTAAGACATTATTCTTACACCAATTGGTTTGAGTTGTAAAACGGTAAGGGACAGCTCTTTAAACCACTTCATCTTCTTTGTTCAAGAGATCTAACCAAATTGCAAGAGGTATGTTACGCATTTATTTCAGTTAGTTAATTACTGTTATGTTCTAAGTCTTCCGCTGTGTACTCTGTGATGTCTACATGTTATTATTTGTATATATCATGTATCATAACCTCAACAGTGGCATCACGAGCCTTGTATAATAAGTAATTAATTACTGAAACACATAAAACAAATAAATGTATTGTGTTATTAATTGTATGTGTAGATCTAGGGTTTAAAAAACCTAAACCCTAATTTTGGGGAGGGGGGCGTATTTTTTGTGCCCTAATTAGGGTTTTGTAAACTTTTGTTTTTAATTGGATTAGAAAACCCTAGGTTGCATGCAATTTTATGTGTATTAAATTGCGTAACTCTTGTTTAATTACATTAATTGTTAAGTGTGATTTATATCCATGATAAATACATGCATGTTTTGTCATGGATCTGCTTTTATTGTATGTTTTACTTGCAAGAGTGATATACACTAAATTTTTGATAGATCTAAAATTGGGAAAACCCCAATCATTATTATTAAATCAATTATGTGAATGTGAATGTGCTATGTGGTATATGTTTTAATTTTGACTTATGCAAACGATGAATCGATGCATGTGGCTCACCTTGTACATTGCTAAAAACGAGTGAAAGTCTTAATTAGACATATACATGTTGACAGATCTAGAATTGATTATTAATAGGATTTATCAAAAGGTTTGCATGTGGCTATTTGATATGCATGACTAATTATTATGTTATGTATTCATTGTTTATATGTTTATTTTTTAAATACTTGCTTGTTTGTTTGTGTAACAAGGGTATTTTTATAAGAAAAATAAACTGATCTAAACAATGGTGAAACATGTATTTTTAAGAATAGTAGTCGTAAACGTTTAATTGATTGATGTTTATGCACAAAATAGTTAGAACGGCTCACCCATTAATGACAAACTGTGTGATGGGTACAAGGTTGGTACGCATTAAATTGTGACCTTAAAGATGAGGGTATGTAATATGCTTCGCGCTGACCTAATTCTCCGCTCATTTGTGCGTCTTAATGGAGCTACCAAGTATTCCTATGAATGTGCATAAAATCTTAAGGGTGAATTGACCTTAAAATCTACGCGCCACTTTTGTGGTAATTGTCCTAATAACTTGGGTCTTATGACTCATGCACCAGTAGGATATAGTGGTAATTAAAGGTAATTCTTTAATTGGTGTAACCAATACCTCGATTAAAGTTTGATGATGAAAAGCTTAAACATTAAAACAAGGATGTGACTGTTTCAATAAAACCTTATGCTACGAAGATGAATGCATGACGTCTTTGTACATATTTGATTTGACAACAAACATCAAATTTATTACCCTTAATTTAAGTTGTATGCCATCCAACGAAACGGAAACACATGAGATTACCTTTTATTTGCATGAGAACGTGATTTAGATCATAATCAAAGGGTAAAATATCCACGTGACGTGAGAACGGGCATGGATGATTTTGCAGTTTCTTAAGTTGGATAACTTAATTGAGTTTTGTAGTGAGAACTGGCAACTCAAGGCATAAGATGGGGATAAAACATGTTTACATGGTAATTGAATTGGCTAAATGTGAATCCCATAAATCTAGGAGTTGCAATTTGAAAATTGGCAATTGAGGTTCGACTCGTACCATTTTGAATAATTTCATTACTAGCAGATCAACTAATGTGATGAAAATATGTCAATTTGGATGCTAGTTTTCAGTGAAAATTAAATGGTTATATGTTTATGAACCATGGGTATTTAATTTTCTTGAAAAGGTTAATTATCGAATATACTAAAATTGAATTTTGTAATTCTTTTGAATGTATTAATGCAACATTTAACCGTAAACGTGGTTTAGTCTTTTATTAGTAAATTGTTCCATTATGCTTTCAAACAAATGTTTGATCGAGAATAATTTATCGAAAAGATAAACCAAGTCTCTTTTCCATGGGAGAAGAATGAGACTCAATCCTATTCCTTTTCATGAATGAGAAAGGTATAATAGGAACATTTGAATTGTCTAAATTCTAATGTAACTCATAGCAATGAATTGCACATCTTATTTTCCATAAGGATTTCATTACCCTCATTTGGTGAATGAATCCTTTTGTAACAAACATGAATGTTGGTTAACGGAAAACATGTATATGAGTTACTAAATTAGAAGCTAGACTAATTACCGTGAAAATTGGTAAAAGGAAAACTAGCAAAATTTATCTAGTTGTTTTTCTTTAGCCTTTAAAGGTGCTACATACCGGTATAGGGATGGTAGGCCTGTTAAGGAAGAAATTGCATACCAAAATTTTCAAGTTAATAACATTGGTGGATAACCCATCATTCATAGAGTAGAATACACCTTTTAGTACCTTAGTAATGATTACGTATGGTTCTTTAAAGGTATAGGAAAGTAAAAAGCAAGCAAGTAGTTTTCACTAGTTATGAAACACTTACAATGTTGTCAAATTCGGTGGGAGCTTTGTGTTGCATTACTGAATAAGAAGTTGTTGAAATGATTTCTAATTCAGTGGGAGCTACAAGCCTTATTTGCTGTGTAGTAATCCAAATTATCTCTTTAATATCATGTAGATAATTACTTTCCAATTGTAGGCACTAATGTTTTTAGGGATAGTCGTGTACGTTTCCTTACTAAATAATATAGTCCTACATGTACTTGTTATATCTATGACACAAATCATATTAATCAAATAAACGAACATGTATCGTGTTGTTTATCTGCTGCATGATGTTGTTCCATGCACAAGTGGGAGAAATCTTTATTGTGTGCAAGGTACAACACATATAAATATGATTTAAATGGATTATCTTGACCGTGAGGTAAGAGAGTAACATTTTAATAGGAATTATACATTTAAATGTGTATGATTGCCCTATTTAGAACATGTGTCAAGATGATAACAAAGACTACTTTAAATATTTATGTCATTCAATATTTAAGAAACACTTGTAGTTACAATTTATGTTACGTGAGAACGTGAACTAGATTGTAGCCCAAGGTAAAATATCCACGTGTCGTGAGAACGAGCATGGATGATTTTGCAGTTTCTTACATTGAACATTTCATGGAATGACATAATTAAATGAAGTAATCTAATACTACTTTGATTTTAAGTATTCGTTGAATGACTTAAATATATGTAGTAAATATTAACTTGAAATTATTAATTGAAACCCGAGGTGGTGTTCATAATTACTTTAATTATACATGTTTATGACTTCTTTGTAAAGTCGCAAACATGAAGTGTTTTAATACAAGACTTATAATATAAAGTAAGACGTTAACTTGCTATGTTTTAAGACATATGCATGAAGTCAATGAGTTGATCAATGACTTATAACGTATAGTGGGATTATAACTGTTATGTCTTTTGACTTAGTCAAAAAGTATTTGTGTTATAATACATGCAATTGGCTTGGTAATTCTATTATACCATTAAGTTTTACTTGGTTGGTAAATAGGTAAGCCAAAGAGTAGATGGTTATCTTAAATATTGTTAGATTATCTTACAATATTAATTCTAATGAAATACCATAGTTTTATGGTATGTTCAGTTAGAAGAATCAAAATCTATTGGCATTGTTTGATTCAAGATAACTATAGTTTCTTCCAAAAGTTATCAAGATAACTATTGTTTGATTTAAAATAATTCATAACAAGTAAAAGCTACGCAATAGTCATAACAAGCACATAAATTTTATACTAGCACCTCATAAGGGGTGTTTGGATTCTCTTATCTCTCGGGTTTATATGAAATATAATAAATGGAAATACAAGATAAACACTCATTACCTGGCATAGTACATAGATTACCATAGACTTGAGACTAGATCAAACCTCCACCACTTTGGCGTAAGCACCTAGGAACAACTATCTAAGAGGTCTTTTCAAGGGTTGTAACGTTTGGCTTACAGTAGGGAAACAAAGGGTTTTGTTGGATAGGCAATATTTAGTGGTGGCAAGTCAAAAATCTTATGTTACAAGCATGAAAAGCGTGGCGTTGCTAAGCCAAGACTCGACTCACTAACTCTAGATAACTTGAAACAAACAAACATAAATTCAAAGACATAAACATAAAGATAGATGTAGGATGGTAGCCCGTATGTTTTTCTTCATTTTTTTTGAATACTCTCTTTTTTCGATTTTTTTGGAAGACATTTTTACTCTACCATCCTCTACGATAACATCAAAATATAAGAGATTTATAAGAGCATCCCTACACTTGAGTTTTTATTTCTCTAACACTAATTGGCCCGATTTGAAAAGATCAAAACACTTGGAGTATTTAATTACGTAGACAAAGGGAATTTGAATTTATAGTTCTTTCCGGTTACTCCATAAAATATTACTTTTACCCATGAGTCCCAATTATCCCAAAACTGTGTATAAAAGATATGACTCGACTTAGCAACCATGCAAGTAACTAGATAATTGAACTAAGGGTTTAGTAATGATAACAATAATCCACTAAAGATGAGTGCATACAAGGTAGGCTAAGGCAATTTGGGTGTACATTTGGGGGTGGATTGTAAACAATGCTCTTCATTGATATTCGGAAAAACCAAACATCACGAGAACCGCGAAAAGGATAGGCTCTGAGGGGTTAACTAGGGGTATCGTGTACTAAAGATGAGTACATCGCAAGGGTGCGGGGGTAATTACTTAACCGATGTGGAAGAAGTAATTATAATACAGGTTTTAAACAAGGGTTATCCTAATGCCTCTTATCACTTAGTTATTCCTAACTACACAAGTGTACTCTCACTAGCGATCTCGGAATGCATCACAAAACAAGTTCTAGAATCTATTATACTACCGGTACACTCTCTAAGCATTAAAGGTGAATGCTTTTATTCCTAAATATCTAGGGGTGAACCTCACATTTTTGGGGTGAAATTTGAGTGGCAAACGGTTTTTGTGCTAGTCATATAACTTCTATCCATGAGACGCTTTATTAAGACTAAAGTTTTAGCTCGTACATGTCGTAAAAATTTTAAATTTGGTGCTAAAATTGCCCTAACAAATATTTCTCATAGTTTATTACACAATTGACCAAGGACAAGACAAATAATCAAGGATAAGAATAGTTTCTAAGTTCCCGTTTTATTCTCCCTCCCTACACTTAAACTGAACATTGTCCCCAATGTTCCCCGAAAGTATCAAAATTATGATATAGAAAGGTAAGTAAAAGAGAAAGAAACTAGTACTCCTCTGATTAGCTCGGTAGGATCCGTGTGATGTTGCGGTTAAATTCTTTCCCAAGAAGAATGCATACGTGATAAGCTCCATCCAATGTTGTGTTTTCTTCTTCTTGCCAAATATAACTTGCACACTTAAGAAAACAAACGAAACCTTCGCGTAAAATCGGCGGTAAAACTATATATGACACAACTACACTAAGATATAATGCTTGTGGAATGGATGTTTGCGCTTTTTACGGAAAAATAAGACCTCGTGATTTCTAAAATTTATAAGTAGCACGAAAACGAAAAATTGTATAAGTTGTTTATGCTTGACCGACGTCGTCGAGCTTTAATCCGACGCCGTCAGTTGTCATGACAAAAGCCGGTCTGCTGCGTTTCCGGAAAATTACATCTTTAAAACGTGGAAAAATGCCTGCAAAACCTCCATTATGACTCGATACAAGCATTTGACTCTAACAAACACACATATATATCAATTTCACTAATTGTAATTCTCATGTTCACGTTCTTCAAAAACGTATGTAATCTTCCCTACACTTATCTTTTTGTAAAATACCTTTATATGCAATTAAGACGAAGTTAAAAACAAAATAAAGTATTTTCACAAAGTCTATCATGAGAATAAACAATAATGAAAAAGATATATAAACACACAAACAAATAAACATGGGTTGCCTCCCAAGAAGCGCTTGTTTTTGTTCGAGTCACGAGCTTGATTCTACCCTTATTTAACAGATAAAGGGGAAGTTTTCCCTATGCCTAAGCTTAAGTGCGGGTGATAGTAGCGATACACACCCTTAGGGTGGAAATTTGCTACGTGAGGAGAGGGTGATGGGTGATTTATATGCTCAAAGGAGTGTGCTCCATTCATTATAACCTTACCTAATTCTATTGGTCTAACGGGGGAATCAAGTCTTTCTCCTAGAAATGGATCATTTTCTATCAACTTCAAGAGATTCATAGTTAAGGATCCATCATGACCTAATAAACCCGGTTTAAACCCATAATGTTTCTTGTTATCAACCATGAATGGGTGATGTAAGTGTGTAAGGTCATAGGTTAGTCCTATATTAGCTTCCACTCTACATGGCTTAGAGTCTACTACCTTTATCACGCAACTACCCGGACTATTTGTTTTGATGGGTGGATTGGGGCCTAATTCAATTCCTAAATTCACATCTAAAGACGAAAAATTGGGTAAGGGTTTTGGTTGAGGCTCTAGTTCAACAAAACTAGGAACTTCCTTAGAACTAAGATAAGGGTCATGACAACAAGCATCTAAACCTACATTTTCTAGTGGTGTTTGGTCCAAAGGTTCTATATTGATTGGGGTTCCTATAGTCTCTTCTACTTCTTCCGGGTAAGTGATCTGCGCAGAACCGTCAAGTCTAATCACAAACTGGTCACTTGTGAATGACCACCGTAATGCACTTAAAACAGTTCGTACACAAATGCAATGAAGATCTGGGAGTATAGTGTTTCCCGGTCGTTATGTCCCAATGAAATGTGTAATGGATTATCAAACGTATAGTGATCGCGAGATTTGAATGGGAAAAGGATATTGTGAATTATTATAACTACAGAAAAAGCCAACAAATTAAAACGGCTTAAATGAAAATTAAAGGAAATTAAAAAGAAAAAATCTATTAAATAAACGCTATCACTATTTTTACAATGATGTTTGTTTAATACTTAAAACTAAAAACTTACGTTTAAATTAAAATTACGTAAACGTACAAATAAAAATGTGAAATTTACACAATATAAATCCTAAAAATATGAAAATACATTTTACAATCCTAATGATAAAAGAAAATTTTAAGAAAAAGAAAATTATTTTTATAACTATTTAATTAATTATTATTAATTAAAACTATTTTAACTATTAAATAATTACCTAAAATACAAGAAAATAGTAAATAAAGCTAGAAAAATAAAATTAAGACTTAGAAAAGTCTAAAATATCAAAATAGACTTTTCAAAACTATTTTGTAATTTTATGATTATTTTTCTATTTTCTATGAATTTTAAACTATTTAAAACTAATTAAATTATTTAAAAATACAAATTTAACTAAGAAAAATCTAGAAAAATACTTTTTCTCTTTTATATTTATCTTAACTTAAGAAAATGAAAATTATTTTTGAAGCTTTTCTTAATTATTTGTATTAAACACTATTTAAAATGCTTAAAAACTATTTAAAATCAAGAAAATAGCTAAACATCTTAGAAAATCTGAAAACTTCAGGGAAACTCTAAAACATATTTAGGAAGCTAGGAAAATTGGAAAAACAAGTGCTTGTTTGGAAGAATATGCAACTGATGTGGAAATGCTTATTGAAATAAGCACTAAATAAGCTAAAAGCTCACCAAAAGGAACCAACTGATAACAGGAGCTAAAATATCCTATTACTACTCTAAAGCAACTTATTAAAACTACTCCTAACCTCTAATCATCAGTTTACCAATGATTTAGCTAAACTGCTACATAAGCCAAAACAGATTTATGCCTACTTTAAGCTATCGCAAGCGCTTATTCAATAAGCTAAAGAGCAAACCAAAGGTGGATATCTCAAGACCACCAACCATAGATCATTTATCCAAAATTACAGCTAATATGGACTATAGATGAAGAAGTTATTGATCAAAACAAAATGGCATAAAGGACTGTTGGCTGCTGAATGTGCAGAACAGATATGACAGTGAAGGGCTTATTTGCAGGCCTGAATAAGCTATTCTAAAGACTGATTTGGATCTAAGATAAGCTATGAGGACTAAAGCTGGGTAACTCAAGATGAAGGAGATCTCAAATACTCTTACTAAACCTATTTAGGAACTATCTATAGTAGACAATCTCAACTGATAAAGCACCTAATAAAACTGTAATGCAACAAAACAGTGAAAAGTACTACTAGCAGTCCTACATTTAGGCAAGCAAAAGGCAACTAAAAGGCAAATAAGCTAATGACATATAAACTAAGATACTAAAACTATAAGATACATAAGATTATCCAAACTATAGAATTGAATTAGAACTTACAAAACAAAGGACAAATTTCTTGCATTGGGGATGAAATGGATCGAAACAAATTTTGGTTTTGACCTCAAAACTCAATTTAGGACTACAAATCCTTGAGACCTTGACTGAAAATGATTTAACATGAGAACCAAAGCTTGCTACAACAAATTTAACTTGAGCATTCAACTCTAACTTCAAATGACTACAAAATCCAAACACTCCTTAATGTTGCCAATTTGCAAGTGAACTTTAAAAACTTGATGAAATGTAACTGAGACAGAATTGAAATGCACAAAATAACACTAAAATTAACTTTTCAACACCTTGAAATCAGAATTTATCCAAAACTGAGTTGACTATGAACTTTGACTTATTTTGACTTTTTTCACAAATCCTGAAATTAAAGCAAACTTAAACCATTATTAACCCACAAAAGCTTATTAAAGCTTATTTAAACTAAACTAAGAACAAATGAGCTTAACAACCAAAGGATTAAAGTATTTGAGACAAAACCTTAATTTGCATTAAATCAAAAGTGACTTAAACCTTGAATGCAAACTTATACAAGGCTATCATGAGCTTATACAAGTTTATTTGAGATGAAATACAAGCTCTGAAAGCTTAACCATAAAAATTGAGAATGAAATTTGCAACAAGAGCTTAAACATGGAATTTATCTAAAACTTGGATTGAAAACTCAAAAGCTTAATATAATGACTTGTTAACTTGAAAGTGATACATGGAAACTGAATTTACACCATTTTCATTTTAACTAAGACAGTAATCTAAAAAACGACATAAGTAAAATTTTATAAAAACTAACTACTCCTACTCTTGCTTCATCCTTCCTCTTTTATAGCTCAAATGATTCTCTCTCATCTTCTGAGTGGATCCCACCTTGTTCCAGGGCCAGTGGGTGACTTTTGAGAGTTTTGGCCACTTTGTCAATTTTGGCGGGAAATGTGGATTAAGCAGTTTAGGTTGAGTGTGAAGAGGGGGGGGGGTGCATTAAATGCACTTTGGATTGTGGTGGAGGAGGGGAGACAGGTTTGTGATAAGGTGATGGGGGTTGTGTAGCAGGGGAGTTGCAGGGTGTCAAGTGGAAGAGAAGGTGAGTTGGCGCCAAGGGTGTATTTTGACCACAGGTTTGACCAGATATGTATTAATAATCAAGGGGTCAAAATGGTTAGATGACAGGGGGATCACAAAGGTTGTGGCAGGGGTCTAATTGAGTAGTGACAAGTCCAAAGGGTTTTAAAAGGTTAATAACATAGAGACCTAAAGTGTAATTTCTGAATTTCAAGGGACTAATCCTGCCAATTAAGCAAAGTTTCTCCAAGGGTTGAAATTGACAAGCTTCAAAAGTATAAGGACCAATTTTGCCATTTTCCAATTTTTCGGGGCCAATTTTGCCATTTTCAAACTTGAGGACCATTTTGTAATTTTCTCAAACTTTTGATATTTTTCACCAAAGGACTAAATTTGACAAGTTATGATTTAAAAGGACCTTTGGTGATTTTACTTTTGAAATTATGTGCTCGGGACTGCTTTTTGACAACTTTTGAAACTCGGGGACTAAACCGCAATTTTGCAAATTTGATACGTTTTTCATCCGATTTTGATATTTTGCATTTAAAACACATAAAACACCGATTTGTGATATTTTGATCATTTTGATGTGTTTTCGAGTGTTTTCGATGATTTTGCGCTTTATTTTGCACAAAATGATGAGTATTTAGACACTCATCAATCCCCACACTAAGATATTGCTAGTCCCTAGCAATGATTTGAGAAAACATAATGGATTTTAATCTCTTTACCAAAAGCCATTACTCGGAGTAGCCAAATGTTTCAGCTCAAGTAAGAACCATGGTACATCGATAACCATGTGATTTTGAGCAAACCACCGCCTTTCAACGGATTTGATTTTGTCTTTACCGAAGCCGCACCCTTCTCGGACTAGCCAACTCTTAGATAAATTATCAATATTATCTTTGGTGAGTGATTACCAATTATGGTTTTTCCATGCCTTTACCACAAGCCATAACCTTGCGGGCTAGCCAACTCTTCACTTTTTAGGATATGGTGAGTTGAGTACCATACAATTTTGGGCAAATTGCAAGCCATATAAACGGATTTGATAAATCTTTACCAAGAGCCGCTTGCTCTGGATTAGCTAATCCTTTTGTCTTACGTACATGGCGGATCGATAACCGATGAGAAAGTGTAGAACACTTACTCCAAAAAAATTTTGGCCAAAACGGGAATTGGGTAGATAATACATGACAAAATTCGAGAATTCCCCACTTAGAAATGAATATTGCCCTCAATATTCAAAGTACCATGGATATGCCGAAACAAAGAACGTGAAAGGAAATACTACGGCCATTATTTTAAAAGATTTTTTTTTTTTTTTTTTTTTTTTTTTTTTTTAGATAATATATATATATATAACATGGGGTAACTCCCACACTTAGGTGGTACACGGGTGAAAACCCATGTTCACCATCGTTTTTGATTACCGAGTCGCTAGCTTGACTCGACCCAATTCATTTGTTCATGGGAAGCAAGTGGAAGAGACAATCTCCATCGGACTTTCATTCAAGATGTTTGACGAACATTGAAGTACGTGAAAGTTCCACACCGATGAGATATACATAGAACCGCTCAAGATAATGGTACATGAAAATGCCGGGATCAAAGATAATGTCTTCATTCCCGAAGGAGTGAAGATGAAGAGAAATCACAAGATATTTGAGGAAAGGAAGAAAGATTTTGATAACAATCAAGATCCATTCTTCATCCTCAAATGCAGACATATCGGGAGGAAGGTTGAAGGTAGTATCATTAATAAGCAAACTCATATGATAGAGTACACCTTCCTCCGAGCTAATATCATCCTCAAGATCAAAATAGAAATGATCATGTTCGGAGAGATATGTCATGAGCGAGTTCACCGGAGAACTCTTCATGAAGAGAATCATTCACATGAAGTGAAGTTGCGAACTCTTGTTCCATTGTGGGCTCATCACTATCCTCAATCGAGTATCAAAGAGTGGATTCTTAGAAATTAAAGTGAATTCGAGTCGAATTCAAATAGAGGATTGGTGAAAGTAGCTTTGAATGTTTCGGAACAAAGTGATCAACATTCTCTATTGGACCGTTAGGATAAGAAGTGAGTGAACGATCATTATTACGAGACTTTCGCCTCTTCCGGATCGGCTTCAAATCAAAGAGTGGATTGATGTGAGTGAGTTCACCGGAGAACTCCTCAAGAAGGGATCGACATCGATGTGGAAGTGATGCCTCAACGTACTCGATGTCTCCATAGGAAGCACAATCGTCACTAAGATCGAGAAAGTTTCAAAATGATCTTGAGAACACTCAAGAGGAAAGGAATATCACACGGATGCTCGAAGTTCCTGTGACTCTCTCGGGATTGGGACAAGGTTCTCAACACTAGACTTTATGAATTCGTCCGATTCCTTTTCGTGAACAGTGTCAAGATGCTCATCCCCATGTTCGTAGAGAGTGGGAGCTTGGTGTGATAACAATAGACCGAGGGAGTTTAGAAGGACTAGCATACATATGTTTTATACTTAACATTTGTTCTTCCGCTAGTAATTCCATCATAGTCTTTTCTCCCCGACTTTTCATGGAAGAAATTTCAACCGATGAACTTGATGAACCGTTATAAAATTGTAGGATATCAAGGATATCTTCATCATCATCGCCATCGTGAATGAAACGGAATCGAGAGCTAGATTTGGCCGCTTTTTCTTTTGTAATTGATTCCCTAATAGATTGTTCAAAGGCGATTTGGGAATATAATTTAGCGACCCGCTTTCGCTAACAAAACTTCCATTGATTTCTAATTTGGATTATCTTGGGAGGACATAGCCGACTCCTCCTAAGTTCTTTAATAACTCCGAGTCTTCAATAGAAGATCCGTCGTAGTTTCATGAGGAGTCGCTTGAATCATTTGGTATTGTGGAGGTTGGTCTTGATACGAAGAGTCGAATCGTAACAAGGAAATGGATTCCTTGTTTGACAATCCGAGCTAGAGTGAGAACCTCCACAATACTCACAACAAGAAACCGATGTGGTTGTGAGTGGTATGTGTTGTAGTCATAATTGGTATCGTGAACCCGCTCATAGACAAGCGTGTTTCCCGATTGACAATCGAATCGGAGTGTGAACCACCACAAGACTACAACAAGAAACTACTTGAGTCTCGCGATGTGGTAGCCGATGGAATAAATCGGTTGTGTTATGGTAGGAATAGGGATCATGGTTATAGATGCACCCGCTTCCCGACTCCACCATGCTACAACCGGGGCAATTGCCACCATTATAAGGACCACCACACCATTGACAACCAAGAGGGTGAGGATAAGACATAGAAAGAATCAAAGGTTTTTAGAGGGTAAGAAATGAAGAATCAAATATGTGAGAGGGTAAAGATGGGTATTTTTGGATTTTTGGATAAACATGATGCAAAAACAAGGACTGAAAATCTTTTTGGATTTTTGATTTTATAAGAAAATACAAACATATACAGATGGATGGTATGGACAAAGAGTGAATACCCAAATCACTAATCTGCTAGACGGAAGATAAGCCGCGACTCCCGCAATGGCGCCTAAAATTTGATCGCCAAGAAACCGTCAAGTTTTCTCACGCAAGCAAGAAACTTAAAACAACTTAAGCACGATGCAATGAAGATCCGGGGAGTATAGTGTTTCCCGTCGTTATGTCCCAAATGAAATGCAATGGATTATCAAACGATATAGTGATCGCGAGATTTGAATGGGAAAAGGATATTGTGAATTATTATAACTACGAAAAAGCCAACAAATTAAAACGGCTTAAATGCAAATTAAAGGAAATTAAAAGGAAAAAATCTATTAAATAAACGCTATCACTATTTTTACAAGGATGTTTGTTTAATACTTAAAACTAAAAACTTACGTTTAAATTAAAATTACGTAAACGTACAAATAAAAATGTGAAATTTACACAATATAAATCCTAAAAATATGAAAAATACATTTTTACAATCCTAATGATAAAATAAAATTTTAAGAAAAAGAAAATTATTTTTATAACTATTTAATTAATTATTATTAATTAAAAACTATTTTTAACTATTAAATAATTACCTAAAATACAAGAAAATAGTAACTAAAGCTAGAAAAATAAAATTAAGACTTAGAAAAGTCTAAAATATCAAAATAGACTTTTCAAAACTATTTTTGTAATTT
Organism: Chrysanthemum lavandulifolium; assembly: GCA_022545495.1. Taxonomy (NCBI): domain Eukaryota; kingdom Viridiplantae; phylum Streptophyta; class Magnoliopsida; order Asterales; family Asteraceae; genus Chrysanthemum; species Chrysanthemum lavandulifolium. The sequence goes on from CM040240.1 coordinate 119,597,985, forward strand.
TATGATTATTTTTCTATTTTCTATGAATTTTAAACTATTTAAAACTAATTAAATTATTTAAAAATACAAATTTAACTAAGAAAAATCTAGAAAAATACTTTTTTCTCTTTTTATATTTATCTTAACTTAAGAAAAATGAAAAATTATTTTTTTGAAGCTTTTCTTAATTATTTGTATTAAACACTATTTAAAAATGCTTAAAAACTATTTAAAATCAAGAAAAATAGCTAAACATCTTAGAAAAATCTGAAAATTTCCGGGAAACTCTAAAACATATTTAGGAAGCTAGGAAAATTGGAAAAACAAGTGCTTGTTTGGAAGAATATGCAACTGATGTGGAAATGCTTATTGAAATAAGCACTAAATAAGCTAAAAGCTCACCAAAAGGAACCAACTGATAACAGGAGCTAAAATATCCTATTACTACTCTAAAGCAACTTATTAAAACTACTCCTAACCTCTAATCATCAGTTTACCAATGATTTAGCTAAACTGCTACATAAGCCAAAACAGATTTATGCCCTACTTTAAGCTACTGCAAACTGCTTATTCAATAAGCTAAAGAGCAAACCAAAGGTGGATATCTCAAGACCACCAACCATAGATCATTTATCCAAAATTACAGCTAATATGGACTATAGATGAAGAAGTTATTGATCAAAACAAAATGGCATAAAGGATCATGGTCGAATGCGCAGAATGAGATATGATGATGAAGGGCTTATTTGCAGCTCGAATAAGCTATTCTAAAGACGATTTGGATCTAAGATAAGCTATGAGGACTAAAGTGGGTAACTCAAGATGAAGGAGATCTCAAATACTCTTACTAAACCTATTTAGGAACTATCTATAGTGAGACAATCTCAACTGATAAAGCACCTAATAAAACTGTAATGCAACAAAACAGTGAAAAGTACTACTAGCAGTCCTACATTTAGGCAAGCAAAAGGCAACTAAAAGGCAAATAAGCTAATGACATATAAACTAAGATACTAAAACTATAAGATACATAAGATTATCCAAACTATAGAATTGAATTAGAACTTACAAAACAGTGACAAATTTGCTGCATTGGGGACAGAAATGGACTGAAACAAATTTTGGTTTTGACCTCAAAACTCAATTTAGGACTACAAATCCTTGAGACCTTGACTGAAAATGATTTAACATGAGAACCAAAGCTTGCTACAACAAATTTAACTTGAGCATTCAACTCTAACTTCAAATGACTACAAAATCCAAACACTCCTTAATGTTGCCAATTTGCAAGTGAACTTTAAAACTTGATGAAATGTAACCGAGATGAATTGAAATGCACAAAATAACACTAAAATTAACTTTTCAACACCTTGAAATCGAATTTATCCAAAAGCGAGTTGACTATGAACTTTGACTTATTTTGACTTTTTTCACAAATCCTGAAATTAAAGCAAACTTAAACCATTATTAACCCACAAAAGCTTATTAAAGCTTATTTAAACTAAACTAAGAACACATGAGCTTAACAACCAGTGATTAAAGTATTTGAGACAAAAACCTTAATTTGCATTAAATCAAAAAGTGACTTAAACCTTGAATGCAAACTTATACAAGGCTATCATGAGCTTATACAAGTTTATTTGAGATGAAATACAAGCTACTGAAAGCTTAACCATAAAAAATTGAGAATGAAATTTGCAACAGTAGCCAGAAACATGGAATTTATCTAAAACTTGGATTGAAAACTCAAAAGCTTAATATAATGACTTGTTAACTTGAAAGTGATACATGGAAACTGAATTTACACCATTTTCATTTTAACTAAGACAGTAATCTAAAAAACGACATAAGTAAAATTTTATAAAACTAACTACTCCTACTCTTGCTTCATCCTTCCTCTTTATAGCTCAAATGATTCTCTCTCATCTTCTCGAGTGGATCCCACCTTGTTCCGGGCAGGTGGGTGACTTTTGAGAGTTTTGGCCACTTTGTCAATTTTGGCGGGAAATGTGGATTAAGCAGTTTAGGTTGAGTGTGAAGAGGGGGGGTGCATTAAATGCACTTTGGATTGTGGTGGAGGAGGGGGGAGACAGGTTTGTGATAAGGTGATGGGGGGTTGTGTGTAGCAGGGGAGTTGCAGGGTGTCAAGTGGAAGAGAAGGTGAGTTGGCGCCAAGGGTGTATTTTGACCACAGGTTTGACCAGATATGTATTAATAATCAAGGGGTCAAAATGGTTAGATGACAGGGGGGTCACAAAGGTTGTGGCAGGGGTCTAATTGAGTAGTGACAAGTCCAAAGGGTTTTAAAAGGTTAATAACATAGGGACCTAAAGTGTAATTTCTGAATTTCAAGGGACTAATCCTGCCAATTAAGCAAAGTTTCTCCAAGGGTTGAAATTGACAAGCTTCAAAAGTATAAGGACCAATTTTGCCATTTTCCAATTTTCCGGGGGCCAATTTTGCCATTTTTCAAACTTGGAGGACCATTTTTGTAATTTTCTCAAACTTTTGATATTTTTCACCAAAGGACTAAATTTGACAAGTTATGATTTAAAAAGGACCTTTGGTGATTTTACTTTGAAATTATGTGCTCGTGGACCTGCTTTTGACAACTTTTGAAACTCGGGGACTAAAACCGCAATTTTGCAAATTTGATACGTTTTTCATCCGATTTTGATATTTTGCATTTAAAACACATAAACCACTGATTTGTGATATTTTGATCATTTTGATGTGTTTCGAGTGTTTTCGATGATTTTGCGCTTTATTTTGCACAAAATGATGAGTATTTAGACACTCATCAAGAAGTTATAGGCGGTGTGTGTTCCTCAAGTGATGGTAGGGCTTGTGGCCTAGGAGTTTCCACCTCATTCTCCATTATATCTAGATCCCCTATATGTTCATCATGTGTTTTAGCATGATCTAACCCAAATACACTCCTAAGCATCTCAAATCCTTCTTTAGCCATTTCAAATTCTTGGTCCGATTCATACGAATCATTCTCAAAAACTTGATTACTATGTTCTATTTTCCTAAAGGAGTCCTCCTTATCTGTTCCCTCAAGTTGTGATGTAGACAAGCCTATGATTTCAATCAAACTATGGGTTACGCTTAGGAAGCTTTTCTCAAAATTTTTCCAAATGGTCTCACTAAAAGGAGTTGATCCTAACCATGATTGTTGAATAGAAGCCACACATGCACAAAATTCATCAAAGCCATTTAACTTTGCCCCATCTCCTCTTGGATATCTCTAAGATAACTTACAAATTCATTAGAATAATAAGAAGCAATTCTATCTATGAAATACATTTGTTCCTCATTTGTTAGTGATTCAAATGCAACTTCACTTGCCATAACGACACATGAAAAGGGTTTTACGAACACAAACATAAAGAAGGGGGATAGACTACAAGGAAGCTAATGAAAAAGAGAAAAAAAATGCTCACTTGATAGGAATCAAGCTAGTGAACCTAAACGAGATAAAGATCTAACTAGCTATTCTATTCCCCGACAGCGGCGCCAAAAACTTGATGCGCTTACGAAGCGCGTTCGGGGTCAAAGGAACTTCCTTTTCTTTGAGAAAGTTTTTCAATCACCTCGGCAGTGAACCTAATCGTTGTAGTGTAGTACTGGGTAAGCCTCGGGGATTGATATCGTTCTCTAAAGGAATAGGAATGCTAGCAAGAAATGTATGACGAAAAGGTGAGGGTTGAGGATGATTCTTTTTTATCTTTTTATAGGGTTTCTATAAAGCTAAAGTAAAATCTCGGGGCAATTGGTTTGGGGGTGGTACTTCTACCGATTACTTCTACTATCTAATTATCTAATACTACCGGTAGCTATGTCTATTTGATGTGTGCTCGTATGGTGATTAAAAATGTGTTTACCTAGATACTATTACTCCCTAGTTATCTTTTATTGGTCGGTTGAATTGTCACACCTTATCTTAACGCGTTGTATTCCCAAGGTCGTAGGGAATGCGTATGCCCTAAATATTTGAGGTTACCTTTGTGTTTAGCCTACGAAATCCGCAAGTCCTTAAACTATTTCATTCATAAGCCTCACTTTCACAAAGAATATTCAAGCATTAAACACAACGATAGCCTAGTTGCACTCCTAAGCCAAAATCAATTAAGATAAGAAATAACCTAACAATAATTAATAACTAGGTTTAATAGATCTAAGCAAACACACAATAAATTTAGCTAGACATGGTAAACAAGCAAGCATACACACAATCAATTGAATACATAATGATACTTTGGATTAAAACACTTATCTTGATGTGTAAAATAGGGTTTGGGACCCTAAGATACTGTCCAAGTCAGGTGATCGATGGTGAACCGTCAAGTTTTATCACACAAGCTGACCACTTGTGAATGGTCAACCGTAATAAACTTCAAACAGTTCAGACACCAATGCAATGAAGATCGGAGAGTATAATGTTTCCCAGTGTCGTTATGTCCCAATGAATGCTCGATGAATAATCAAACGAATAGTGATCGAGAGAATTTGAACGGAAAAGGGTTGATTGATTATACCTAAAGAAAAAGTTTATAAATTACAGGGCTTAAATGCAAATTAAAGAAAATTAAAAGATAAATTATATTAAATAAATGCTATCACTATTTTTAAAATTATGTTTTGATTTTCTTTTATAAAATTTAAATTAAAAACTATGTAACGTACAAAAGAAAATGTGAAACTGAAACAATATTAATCCTAAAAATACAAAATGATATTTTACAAACCTAATGATAAGAGAAAATTTTGAGAAAAAGAAAATTATTTTTATGACTATTTATTTAATTATTATTAATTAAAAACTATTTTTACTTATTTAATAATATCCTAAAATACAAGAAAATATTAAATAAAGCTAGAAAAATGAAATTATGACTTAGAAAAATCTAAAATAACTAAAGAGAATTTTCAAAACTAATTTTGTATTTTTCTGATTATTTTTCTATTTTCTATGAATTAAAAACTATTTAAAACTAATTAAATGGCTAAAAATTACAAATTTAACTAAGAAAAATCTGAAAATATTTTTTGACTTTTATATTTATCTTAACCTAGGAAAATTGAAAACTTATTTTTTGAAACCTTTACGAATTATTTGTATTAAAAGCTAATTAAAAGTACTAAAACCGATTTAAATGAGGAAAAATAGCAAACAAAGGCTAGAAAAATATGAAAAATTAAGAAAAGTCTAAAATAATATTCTAAGTCTATGAAAAATATAAAAACAGTGGCTTATGTGAGAGAATATGAAGCTGCAGTGAAACTGCTTAAGTAATAAGCACTCAAAATAAGCTAAAGGTACCAACAGAGAACCAAATGATCACAGAAGCTATAATATGCTAAAAATACTCAAAAGCCACTAATTACCACTATACTAAACCTCTAAAATGCAAGCTACACAGATTTGATGGTTTCAACTTAAGTGCTAAAAATAGTTTTGGGGTGCTACTTTGTAGCTTGAAAATAAGCTACTCAATAAGATGAAACTCAAAACCAGATGTTGGGACCTAAAGTAGACTTGGCTAGCTACTTATAAACCAAAGATGAGCCTGAGAGAAGCTCAAATGAGCTTTTGACAAGCTCAGAAGAAACTGTGCACACTCAAGATATAATCGAGTGTGTGCATGAGGACTTATGACCAAGTTGACAAGCTGTTTTGGAGCTTGTACAAAATTACTAAAATTCAACTAAAATCATTTTTCAAATCTTGACCAGTTGAAGTTTCTAAACCCAAAGTTTTACTTAAATTGATCCAAGAATGAAGCTATGAAAAATCACCCAAGGTGGGTACAAACTAAGATTTTCAACTTTTTTGACTTTTGAAAGTTTTGCAAAGTTTGACTTAATTGAGTTTTGATTCAATTTATTGAACTGAATATGATGTTTTATGGTGAAATGAAACTAATGCAAGCCATCTCTATGATATCTAAACACAAAACAAGCTTTTGATCTATGAAAATTCCAACAGTGATGAAAATGAAAACAGATATGAAAGGATTTTGACTTTCACAAGTCTAAGGAGCAAATGAATGACAAATTTAACTCTAGATACCTTACTTGAGACTGAATATGCAGATGATAAGTACAAACCAAGGCTCAAGCTCAAACAAGTTACTGATCCAAACACACTTTTAGACACTGATTTGCAAATTACTCTACTTAATCCTTTTCTTCTAACATTAAATCCTAATCAGTGATTCAACTAACACCTGAATTATGCTATTTAACCAACTAACACAATCAAATGAACAATAGGCTTGAAAATAAGATTATGACAGATATAGATTTTGTGAAAACTCACTTGTGTCCACAGCCACTATGGCTTGCCAAGAATCAAAGAACCACTGACCTATTCTAAACCATACCCTAACTCAAATTCAACCCATATCCAATTCTGCATCAACCCATGTCCACTTCATTGCCTGCTTAACCAAAATCTCTTCTCAGTTTGACTTTTATTGACCAAGTGCTAAATGTGTTTGAACTTGAGTCATAAGCTTACCAAAAGCTATAAATAGCTCAACTAAGCTTATTTGAGTTTAAAAATAAACCACTAGAAGCTTGCATATAAGAACATGAAATTGAATTTTTCAATAGTAAACACAAAAACATGAAACTTAGTTAAACTCTGAAATTGATGCTTAAAAGTAGATTACAATGATAAAATAACTTGAGTTTAGAACATAGAAACAAAAGATTACAGTTTTAAACTTAAACTAAAACATTTATACTAAAACGACATAGATGAAAATTTAAAACTAAGTACTACTACTCTATCTCTCCTTCTCTTGCTTCTTTTATACACCAAAATGCTCCCACGTGTCCTCTGAGTAAATCCCACCACTCTTTTTAGCCATTGGATGAGTTGAGTTGATATTGGCCATTGATTCGATTTTGGCGCCAAAATGGATTTAACAACTTTGGGGGGTTTGAGTGTTAGGTTGAAGAAGCAATAAATGCATCTTGGCTTGTTGGGTGAGGTGGAAGGATAAGGGTGTAGGAGATGAGCTGGGGGTGAGGTATGTTGAGTGTTTGCAGGTGAGCAGGTGGGAAGGAGGAAAAAGGGAGGGAAAGGGGTGTTTGGGTTGACTTGTTTGACCGGTGGGTAATAATAGTGGATGGGGGTCAAAGGTCCAAAGGGTTCAAGTGGTAGGGGTCCAAAGGGTTCAAAGGTCCAAGGGTATTTGGTTTGTTAATACAAGGACCAAAGCGCCATTCTTGATATTTGAGGACCAATTCGCCACTTTATCAAAGTTGTTTCAACGGACCAAAATGACAAGCTTCAATAGTACAAGGACCAAAATAGACATTTTCAAACTTCCAAGGACTATATTTGCCAATTTTGAAACTTAAAGGACCAAACTTGTAATTTCTCAAAACTTTTGACATTTTCACCAAAGGACTAATTTTGACAACTTATGATTTAAAAGGACCTTTGGTGAATTTTCTTTGAAATAAGTGCTCAGGACTATTTCGACAATTTTTGAAACTTGGGGGCTGAAACGACCAATTATGCAAACTTAGCTCATTTTCATCGATTTTAAACATTTTGCATCCGAAACATATAAAATGCAATTTTGAGATATTTTTAGTATTTTGATGCATTTGAGCATTTTAAATGTTTTGATTCAGATTGACTAAAATGATGAGTATTTACACACTCATCAATCCCCACACTAAACTATTGCTAGTCCCTAGCAATCTTTTGAGAAAACTTAATGGATTTGAATCTCTTTACCAAAAGCCATTACTTGGAGTAGCCAAATGTTTCGGTTCAAGTAAGAACCTTGGTACATCGATAACCAAATGATTTTGAGCAAACCACCGACTTCAACGGTTTTGATTTGTCTTTACCGAAGCCGTTTGCTACGGACTAGCCAACTCTTAGATAATATATACTATCTTTGGTGAGTGATTACCAATTATGGTTTTCCACGCCTTTACCACAAGCCATAAACTTGCGGGCTAGCCAACTCTTCACTTTTAAGGATATGGTGAAATGAATACCATACAATTTAGGGCAAATTGCAAGCCGTTAACGGATTTGAGATATCTTTACCAAGAGCCATTTGCTCTGGATTAGCCAATCCTTTTGTTTATTAGACATGGCGGATGATAACCATAAAATTTGAGTAAGTGCAAAACACTTACTCCAAAAAAATTTTGGCCAAAATGGGGAATTAGGCGGTATAATTACATGATAAAATTCGTGAGAATTCCCCACACTAGAAATGAATATTGCCCTCAATATTCAAAGTACCGCGGTTATGCGAAACAAAGAACGTAAAAGGGAAATACTACGGCCATTATTTTGAAAGATTTTTTTGATGAAACTTTATATACAACAATGGGAAACTCCCCACACTAGGGTGGTAGAAAATAGAAAGAAGTCGAAATATTGGTGAAAACCCATATGGCATGCTCTTGTTTTTGATTCCCGAGTCGCTAGCTTGACTCGACCCAAATTAATTTGTTCATGGGAAGCAACGTGGAAAACCAATCTCGATCGGACTTTCGTTCACAATGTTAATAAACATATGAACATCGAAAGTTCCACACCGACGAGATACAACCGCTGTATTGTTAATAGTAGAAACTATAAAGGATGATACCGGGGTCAAAGATGGTGTCCTCATTCCCGAAAGAGAAAGGGAAAGAGCAACCACACCATCTGTGAAGAATGGAGTAAAATGTGCATAAGAATGCATGTCCATTCCTCATCGAAAAAGCGAATCACCATTTTGACATTTTAAGCTTAAACTTGAAGCTTATATGGTGATTGTCAATAAGATGTCCGGGAGGAGGGTAGGAAACGGTTCTTCAATCAATGATTTTCCGGAAAAAGGATGTCCCCTCGAATCGAGTAAGTATTATCAATTCCTATTGGAATTGACTCATCACTAAGAAAGGCATCGACTTCATTCCAAAGTTGTCATCTTCCTCATCGGGGTGAGAGAAGGGATGGAAGAGTCGGGAATAATAAGACTAGGAGATGATGGATCATTTTGAGCAATTCTTCAATGGGAAGAATGTCTCCATTGGATCACAAAATCATCATCCAATTCGGATGAAACGAAGAGTTTGGTTTCATCCACGAGTTAACAAACTCGATACGATAAAGCGATTCGGAGGTGGGACAAGTGGTGTGCTCTTAGAGTTAGCAATTTCCACCACTTCCGATAAAGTCTCGATTCTAGATCATCATCATCAAGAACACTCTTGACTTCCACGGTACAACTTTCAAACCATTTGTTTGAACCGGGTTGATTTTCAAAGCTTTTAGCTCGGCACATTTTTGGTGACTCCTCTTAACCGTGAAATTTGAGAGTGTTGCATTGATTCTTTCGATTTTTGATCAATTGTGGCAACACTGTTTGGATAGAGGTTTGGAGTTTTGGTTGATATTCAACGTGAGTTCTTCGTTGTCAACCCGTATGGTCAACTCTTGACAAATACATCAATTAGAGCACGACTGCTCAAGAAAGCTCTCCCAAGATGAGGGAACTCTAGGATCTCGCATCAAAGTCTACTACAACAAAGTCGGTGGGAAAGTGAAACTTTCCCACTTTCATCACGACATCCTCGGCTATCCCAGTGGACGAGTTATGGTACGGTCCGCTAGCTCGAGTGTCATACAAGTGGATGTAAGTTTAGGAAGAGACAATTTCTTCCATCTTGAGAGTGGCATGAGGTTAATGCTAGCGCCAAGATCGGCCAGGCGGACATTGAACCATCCCAATCATCACACGGATTAAAAATCTGCGGGGTCTTCAAGCTTTTGGGAAGCTTCTTGAGAAGGACCATTGAGCATTGCTCATTTAGAGGGTTTTAGCCATCTCGGATAACTTATATTTGTTGCTCGATGAAGCCTTTAAGCGTGGATGCAAATTTGGGCATTAGAACGAGAGCATCAACGAAGCTTATATCAAAGTGTAGTTCATTGAAGATTTGGAAAAATTTTTCCATTTGCTCCTTGTTTTTGTCTTTGAGCTTCTCATCATTCATTCTTGATGGGTAAGGAAGTGACTAGACTTTTGAGCCGGGATGGAAGTGTTTTCGGCTCGAATTTGTCTTGAACTTTGGGTTCGGACTTAAAGCTTGGACTACCGAAGGTGGGACGTGTCTTGATACCGTGGGCTTGAGAAATGCACCTTGTCCGTTGTATCCTTGGTAACTTGACTCATTGCTCACGGTGGAGGAGGCATTGGAGTCGAAGGTCCATGTCGTCTTACCACTACAAGTGGTGACGGCTTTCAACTCGGCATTGGGATTAGGAATTGTATTGCTTGGGAGTCCTCCGGAAGATGATGAAGCTTTGTTCATATTCATGTTCATGAAGCCGCTCATCATATTCTTTAACTCATTTGTCTGCCGAGACATTGTGGTATCAATTTCCTTTTTAGCTCAACTCTCATGTTATTGATCCGAGTTTGCATTGAGCGTATGCTTGACTCGGTAATTTTCATGAAGTCATTTGGTAGGGAGCTTGAGAAGGTTGTTGATAACTTTGTTGGTTTGGAGCTTGATATGGTCGGTTGAAATTGTTCGGTTTTGATTGAAATTTTGAGAGTTATTGAAGTTTTGTCCTTGATTCGAACAAAGCGATTTTGATTGCCATGGTTTTGCAGGAGGAAAGCCGGTGGTGTCATACCGCTAGGTGCAGTAGTGAGGATCGACTTGTGGTCGGTATTGATTGTGGTTTCTGAAGCTACGGGAGCTTGGTAAAAGAAGCATCGGTTGCTTGACAATCATAATCAGCGTGTGGACCACTACAAGTTTCACACACCTTGTTTACGGCTTTGATTGGTTCCGCTTATGAATTTCGCTTTTGATTTCCTTTACCTCTTTCATCATACAACGGATGACGTCCGTTAGAGCTGCTATCGGAGTGCTAACTTTCGGAAGAGTTCTTGGATGAAGAAGCGAGTGTTCGAATATTGACTTTGTTGCGAGAAATAGGAACTTTTGATTTTTGCTCGCAAATCTCAATCACATCTTTAGGTTTATGATTCAAGATATTGCTGCTGCGAGCTGCGTTCAAAGAATCTTGATCGTTACCGTTCAACCCATTATAAAAGATATTAACTTGTTGAAGCTCCGTGAATTCATGATGGGGCATTTCACGAGGAGATCTTTGAATCTCTCCATGCCTCTCCAAAGTTTTCATCGAAATTTTGACGAAATCCGAAATTTCATTTTTAAGATTAGTCGTCTTTGATGGAGGAAAGAAATAATTGACAAACTTTTGAACAAGATCCTCCCAGTTTCGATGGATCGGGGGTTCTTTTTCCACCAAATCCGGGTTGTCCCTCAAGTGAGAATGGAAATAGCATCAACTTGATTACTTTTGTGGCACATCCTTGAAATTGATAGTTGAAGTCAACTTGTTAAACCAACGGATGTGTGCATACTGGTCTTCTCGATCAAACCCATGGAATTGATTCGTGACACAAGTTGGATCAAATGTGTCTTCAATTCAAAGTGATCGAATTGATTCTTGGTAAAATGATGGCATCTCCATAACCCTCGGTGGGTGCACGGAGCATTTCCGCCAAAGTTCGTTAAATGCGCCATATTGTTGCTTGGAATAGTACGAATCTCGGGTTCGACTATTTGGGCGATGCGTCTCACGAGAACGTCTTCTAGGAATTTCGCTAGATCACGCAAAGGACTCAATGATCTAGAAGAGCAGTGCGCATGCACTAGAGTTAACTCTAAGGAATCTCGAGAGTTAAGGAAGGAATTATGAAAATGGGGAAAGAAGATTCTTTTGAGTTTTATGGTTATACATATATATAGAAACAAAAGAAAAATACTTTTGTGTTTTATATGTTTTGAGATGTTTTGGGTTTTGATTTTTATAAGAAAATATATATAGATATAGATAGATGGTATGAACAAGGCGTGAATATTCAAATCACTAATACGCTAGCGTAAGATAATTAGCACTGACTCCCGTGGCGTAAAAATTTGATCGATGGTGAACCGTCAAGTTTTATCACACAAGTGACCACTTGTGAATGGTCAACCGTAATAAACTTCAAACAGTTCGAGACACCAATGCAATGAAGATCGGAGAGTATAGTGTTTCCCAGTCGTTATGTCCCAACGAGTGTGCGATGAATAATCAAGCGAATAGTGATCGAGAGAATTTGAGCGGGAAAAGGGTTGATTGATTATACCTAAAGAAAAAGTTTATAAATTACAGGGGCTTAAATGCAAATTAAAGAAAATTAAAAAGATAAATTATATTAAATAAACGCTATCACTATTTTTAATGTTAGGAATTAGAAATTCCGGTATTAAAGAGTCGGTCACCTCAAGTATATGTAATCGTTAAAAGCTCGTAGTCGTAGTTCTTTTAAGTTAAGTAGTAATTTAGTTAAGTAACACCGTGGAGGACAGACGGGTCTTTACCCAAGTTGTATGCACGATCCACGACCCAAAGTGTGGCGAGTTATGTAAGACTATAAATACTCTCTACCTTCCAAGGTAGAGTTGGAACTCATAATAATATCTTTCACTTTCTCTCACTAAGTTCCTAAACCTCTAACTTTCTCTCTAGAATTCCATCTTATCGCCACCTTGTGTTATGGTTTGATGTGTATGTGAAAAGTTATATCTTACAATTGGTATCAAGAGCCATGGTTAGATCATATCTTGCACATCTTTGGATTTATAGTGGTTTTAGGTGGTTTTGAGTTTGAAAAAGTTTAGTGGTTTTGCATCATTTGGTTGATCTCTAGTGTTAAAGTTTGAATTTTGTTGGTACTTTTGTGTTTAGAATCATCATAAGTGTTTAGGTTTTCATTTGGTAAGCTTGAATCATCTTGGTTGGGTTGTTTTGGATTGAAAAGTGATGTTTATATGGTTTTCATGGTAGCGAGTTAGTTCACGGATAACCTTTCTTCATAGCGACTTGCTTCATTATTTTGTAGCGACTTACGGTGTTAAAAGCTAGCGAGTTAGAGCTAGCGAGTTAAAGGACAAGTAGTGGACTCTCCACTACGGGTAGCGACTTGTGGTAGCGACTTGGTCGATGTGAGTTGCTCTTTAGCGACTTGTGTCTCTAGCGACTTGTGTGGCAATTCTTTGCCAAAATTTGGTTAGCGACTTGGTCGTGTGCGAGTTACTACTTAGCGACTTGTTTTTCTGTTAGCGACTTGGGATTCTAGCGACTTGGGTGTCTAGCGAATTAATTGGTAGCGACTTAGTGGATTTGTTTCTAGCGACTTAGAGCTTTATCATCTAGCGACTTGAGTGATTGTTTACGGTTTTCTCTTGATTTAGTAAAATCCGTGAAAGAATCTATTTCCGGTTTAATCATTGAGTTATAAAATCCGTATAATCGATAACATGTCCACCAACGTCCCTCTTGTCATCTCCATTGTTGCGAGGATGTACAAGCGGTGGATCGAGATACTAAATCCACCCATGCTTGCCAGGCGACTACGATTCTTGGGCTCAGCGAATCAGTTGTATTGCCTTGGAAAGGAAAATGGTGTCAATATTCTCAAATCCATTGATGAAGGACCATATCGAGTTGAAGCGACTAGAGACATACTTGATACTAATGAAGATGGTACTCTATTTACGGTATGGACGGACCTAAGATGTATGATGAGCTTGATGATAAGGAGAAAAGAGATTTGATCACGAGATATCGGGGCTTCAAACATTGTTCTACAAGGTCTTCCTAAAGATATCTACAAGGCGATCAATCATAACAACTGAAGCAAAGCGGTTTGGGATAATGTCAAGATGCTTCTCTCGGGTTGAAACTAACTATGGAAGGCAGAGAATCCCAACTCTATGGCCAATTTGAGCACTTCAAAATGAAACCGGATGAGTGTCTATGAGTACTATGTGAGATTTCATAAGTTAGTGAATGACATGAGGAACATCGAATGACTATGCCTAACATTCACTTCAACTCAAAGTTTGTGAACAACATGAATCCCGAATGGCACAAGTTTGTCACATTTGTGAAGCTCACTAAAGGATGAAGAATACAAACTATGAGCAACTCTATGCCTTCCTCCTTGAGAATGAGAGACATGCTATGTTTGAAAAATTGATTCTCAATCGGTTCAAAACCAACCGAGGAGAGACAAGTTAGTCTAATGACTCAACGACTTTCTACTCAAACATTGGAATCACAACAAAGCATCACAAGTCATACCCTTGGGTAATGGTAATCACAAACTCATTCACGATCCTATGTTCAAACAAGGCGATCTTGATGCAGCGTGGGTAACATCATTGATCAACTAGCTCTACTCATTAGTCAAAACATGAATTCTCTCCCACAAACCAACAACAACCTCGAGCGCATCTAACCCATATAATCAAGCCCTTTGTTAAAGATGGAAGGATTGTGGTGCAACCGATTCGGGAAAGGCGGTATGATCGGGGAAGGGGTGGTCTTTGGTAGAGGATATGTGGGCAATCGAGAATCGAGGAAGGAATGGTAACCAAGGTCAAGCTAAGCCGATCAAATGCTATAAGCGTGGTGGTGAGGACACATTGCAAGGCGCACATCTCAAAGCGTCCACGAGAATCTTGATTACTTGAGAGATAAGATGTTCTTGGCACAAGCTCGGGACAATGGTGCTGCGTTGGATGAAGAGGAATTCTTTGTTTCTTCTTGAGGGTAATGCCAAGACCTATGATGCGAGATGTGGATGAGCGACCTATTCGGAGATAGGTCATAATCATCGAATGCCTTTCAAGTTCTTGTTGTGATGCATACGACTACGATGTAGATGATGGACCTCTGCACACACAATCTTTATGGCTAGCATCTCTCCAATGGTTTCTCCCAAGATCTCTTCTTCACCACTAGTGGCCCATCCAAGGACAAACTCATCTACGAGGTATTAAAGCTATCGATGATCTTGATGTGCAGCGGATGCATGACAAAGTACAACCAAGCTGAAACTATTGAATCAAATGTTGAAAATATGGGTAATATCAATATTGTCCCATACGATCAATCGTGAAACAAAGTGAAAGTGAAGTTGTACCAAGTGATGCATCTTCTGCGATCAACAATGACTATGTCTTTGATGAATACCTTGCATGTGCTCTAATGATTCCATAATTTACGAACTAAATGCCTATAAGGGCGTGTTGCTATTTATGAACAACGGGCAAAATTTGAGTTGACCACTCGTGAGCGGGAAATGGATGTCCAAGTGAGTACAATTATTAGAAAAAGTAAGTTTAGAGAAGAAGTATTGAAACAAAATTAAATTCCACAAGAAAAATTTTCTAAAACATTAAGCAAAACAAGAACTTCAAGAAAATGTGAAAATGCTTAAGCAAGAATTTAATGCAAAGGAATCAAAACTCTTGAGAGATTTTCTAATCGAAAACTTTGAAAAACAAACTTGAAAACAAGTTGTATTTACAAGGAAACACCATTGATTGCTCACATGATCACTAAGCATAGAGTTCTAGCGATAAGCATAGCGTTCCCCTTGTAGAGGAACCAAATCGAGGTAATTAAAAGGCTAGAAATGCTCATAAGGTAATTTATGATGGTAATGAAGTCCTTAAGCCTGGCGAAAACCTAGTTGCGTTGAGTGCCTTGAGGAAGATAAGATTTTAAATGAAATCACTAGGGAAAAGATGAATAAGAAGCAAGATGATCCCAAATGCAAAGAAAAAACATAATCTTCTCTCCTCATGATTACAAGAAGGAAAAGCTGGATTGCCTTGAACAAGTTTAAGCCTCGAGACTTTGTTGACTCCGAACAAGTCTTACGGAAAATGGATTTAGATAAGCGAAAATGAAAATATTGTAGAAACAAACCCTCCCTTGGAAAATGCCTGAAACAGCTGTGTATCCTCTAATACACCTATGCATCTTGTACCTAGAACAATTGCCACTAAAAGCAAGACATTAATTAGCCAATCGTTATATTCCAACTATTTGTTGATTTTGAGAAAACTTGCAAGAAAAGGATCACTCCCATTGGTATAGCGAAGGTGAAAGAGGTTTTGAACAAATGAAAGAATGTTATTTAGCGAGGTCATGCCCTTCTTTAAACTTCTAAAGATCACTTTGAGAGTCTTAAAAAGGGTAGAAGGCGATATTAAAGGTATGGAAAAGGAATTTGATGCAATGGTTCTTTGAAGTTAGTGATTATGGCGTGCACTAAAATATAATGAGATTGAGAGAAAGAACTTGCATACATTAAATGAGAATCTTATTCTTGAATGTGTTGCTCAAGATGTGTTTTCAACGCTTCAAATTGCTCTATTAATGCTTCCAAATTTCATGAATTATCTGTGTACTGAAAGTCTCCATGATCGTGTCATTGAGCTTGAAAAACTAATTCTAAACTAAATGAGAAAATTGAGCTGGATGATCATGACAATTTGGTTAAACATTTTTCTAAACTAGAAGTTGAGTATTTTAATCTACAACTAAAATATCAACATCTCAAAGAAAATGTCAAAACTTCAAATATCAAGACATCTTGGATGCTCGAGTTTGATCGAGTTTTCAAATTAACAAGCGAGATGAGCAGATTCAAGCTCGGTGTAACACGATCGAGAAAGTTGAAAGCCCAAATCTCTCAATTAAAGGGTCAAGCGAACAATATGACGGGCTCCCAAATGCCTCCTTCTTTAGATTCTCGAAATTCTCAAGCGTTTCATCTTCAAAACCTAGTAAATGCTTTACAAAAGGAAAGCGAAAGTTTTCTAGAAGAGAATGAAAAGGTTAAGCGTCATTTCAATGAGTTGTTTGAATCAATTAAAGTCACTCGTAACAAAACAACGAACAAATAACTTCATTGCAAAAGGAAATTGAGAATCGAAGAGTCGGGTAAAGGAAAATGCCAATGATCAATGAGGAGAATGTTGTATCTAAGGTTCACTCGGCAATAAATCGCTTTATCGTGACATATGTCCCCCTCACCTAAGGAACAACAAACTTGCCATTCAAACATATTTCTCATCCCTTAAGGATTGCTTAGAATGCTGCGTGAGATTGTTGAAGAGGATAAGCTAGAGAAACCTCATGATAATGCAATTGGACATGCATGCTCATATGCCAAACGATCTCAAGAAATCTTAGAATGCTTGATCACCATATGCCCAAAGACATTAGGTGAGAGAGTTAACCCTTTGATTCCATGCTCAATGCCTAAGGCCAAATATGAGATGCACTCGATTCCCAATGTTTTGAATGAGAGTCGTAGTGTACCCTTGAGTAGTTGATTCTAGATCATCAATGCTAGGAAAGTGAACTCTAATGTGCCTTCTAGGAGTACCAATCTCGGTACATCTAGCTTTATGAAAGTGAACCGTAGTGCACTGCATGTAGTTCGGATCGGCACATCTAAGCGGTGGTGCAAAGAGTAGTAAAACAAACTAATGTTCCCATTCCTCTCTGAGAGTGTCGGTGACATTAAAGGGAGCGGTCAAAGTCTCAAGACAATACAAGGAATGATAGGACCTCTCAAGCTAAGAATGTGCCTTTGGAAGAAAGTAGAAGAACAATCTAGGAACCTTAAGTTTGAATCGAATAAAGCGAATCGTGTTGATTCTAGTATTAGCCATAAGCGTCTTGTAATTAATTGAATTACGATACTATTTGCAAACCTTGTGCGATGATTGCTTGAATTACATTTCTAATCATGGATGTGATGTCAATGCTTTGCCTAATGATGTTAATTGTCCGATTAATATTGTTAATGCTAAAATTCATGCTAAAAAGGCTAAAAGGCAAAAGCGAAAGAAAGTTAGAAAACAATGAAACCCACAGGAAGAACATTCGTGAGAATAGGTTCTTATTGGATACACATTGGTCATAAGACCAATCGAGATAATGCCCACTAGAAAATGGATGCCTCTTGGTAGAACTATTCCCTTAAGAAGTGGTCACCTTGTAAGCAGGACTATCTGAGACACTAGTATTGCATCTACTCATAATGATTCCATTACCTCATTATACGATATGAATGCTTCTATTTACGATGTGGGTGTTCCAAGCTGTTGCTACTAACCAAATGGAACCCATTCTTGCATGGGGATCCCAATTATCGATTATCCATTCTTATGCATGTTCAGCTGCGGATCGTTCAAATCGTTACGTGGTACACGGACTCATTTGTTCCAACATATATTTGGAGACGGTCACGGCTCATGAACCGTGAGCAAATTCATCGGGGCTGTTAGATTTGGTAATGATCATTTCGGTGCTATTATGGGTTATGGAGATTATGTTGTTGGTGATAGTGTCATCTCGAGTGTATTATGTGGAAGGTTTAGGTCATAATCATTCTCTGTTGGTCAATTACGTGATTACGATCTAAGTAGCCTTGAAAAACATACACCTTTGTTAGAGATCTTAATGGTAAGGAGCTGTTGAAAGGAACTCGTGGCTCAAACCTTTACACTATCTCTATCGATGACATGATGAGAGCTTCACCAATCGCTTGTTATCAAAGGCTTCAAAGACAAAGTCATGGTTATGGCATCGTCGTCTCAATCACTTGAACTTGGCACCATCAACGATCTTTCGAGAAAGGACTTAGTTGTAGGTTTACCTAGACTAAAGTATGAAAAGGATCATCTTTGTTCGACATGTCAATTGGGAAAAAGCAAGAAGTATGCCCATAAACCCAAACCTACTAACTCATCACGAAGTTCTTCATATGATTCATATGGATTTATGTGGACCAATGAGGTGCGAGAATATCTTTGGGAAGAAATATGTGTTAGTTGTGGTTGATGATTATTCTAGATTCACAGGTCAAGTTCTTAAGGACAAAGGATGAAACTCGATATCATCATCAAACTCATCAAACAATTGCGAGTTAGACTAAACAAAGCGTCGAATTATCGAGCAGACAATGGGCGGGTTTGTCAACAAACAACTTAGTGAATTCTATGAAAGCGTTGGAATCGACCATCAAAGAAGTGTTCCACGAACCCCTCAGCGAGCGGTGTAGTTGAAAGGCGAAATCGTACTCTTGTTGAAATTGCTAGAACAATCTTGATCTACTCAAAGGTTCCAATGTTTCTGACGGGTGAAGCAATTGCCCTTGCATGCTACACACAAAATCGTTCACGATTCACACCATTCATGGAAAAACTCCATATGAACTTGTCCACAACGAAAACCTAATCTATCTTTCCTTCGTGTGTTTGGTGCCTTGTGCTATCCAACTAATGAGGTCAAGACTTGGGCAAACTTAGAGCTAAAGGCGACATTGGAGTATTTGTAGGATATGCACCAAACAAAAGGGATACGAATCTACAACAAAAGAACCCGAAATATCATGGAAACAATTCACGTTCGTTTGATGGTGACCGGTCAAATGGCTCTGGACACTCCACTCGGGACCCGCACTTCAAAAGCAGTCCTATTGGTTCATCCCTTGTTCCAAACTCCTCTCAAGAAACGCCATATGTACCTCCATCGAAGATGATGTAAAGAAATTGTTTGATCCAATGTTTGATGAGCTGTATGAGTCTACTACTAATGAGGTCTTGATCCACAACGAGAGGATGCTCATATTCCGATGAATGAAGTCAATCCTTGGTCTCAATATCTTTAAGCCAAGAAGCACTGCTGCTGATCCTTGATCTCATCAACAAATCATCATTCTTCAAATGTACATCATGGAAATGTTTACGACATCAATAATGAAGTTAATCCCTTTGCTACTCTGAAGATGCTCCATTTGAAAACATATTTGCTACTCACGAATCATCATCGAACCATCTTCTTGAGGAGACATCGACTCGACTACCTCGGTTCCTCAACAAATGCCACATGAACACCTCGGAAAATGGACTCACGATCATCCATTAGACAACATAATTGGAAATCCCTCTCGTCTGTATCAACCGGAAGCAACTTCATGACCGATGCCTTATGGTGCTTCTTGACTCCGTACTATCTAAGATCGAACCAAAAGATGTTAAAGCGCTATGAATGAAGATAGGCGGTTCAATGCTATGCAAGATGAAATTCATGAGTTTGATCGTCTTGATGTATGGGAGTTAGTACACTGCTCGGCGTGCTATGATTATAGCTCTAAAATGGATCTTCAAAGTAAAACTTGATGAGCATGGTGATGTGTTGAAGAACAAGGCTCGATTAGTTGCTAAAGGATATCGTCAAGAGGAGGTATAGACTTTGAAGAATCTTTTGCTCGGTTGCTCGAATCGAGGCAATCGAATCTTTACGGCTAATCTTGCTAGTAAGAACATGGTAGTTTATCGGATGGATGTAAAGGCGGCATTTCTAAGCGGAGATCTTAAAGAAGTCGTCTCGTCGACCAACTGAAGGATTTGTGAATCAAGAGCTTCCTACTCACGTTTATCGTTTGAAGAAAGCTCTTTACGGTTTAAAGCAAGCTCGAGGGCATGGTATGATACACTATCAAAGTTTCTTCTATCAACGGATTCATCAAAGGCGATTGATCCTACATTGTTCACCGGAAGTCGAGCAAACATTTGATTCATGTTCAAATTTATGTTGATGATATTATTTTTGCCTCGTGACCCAATGGAATGTGATCGTTTTCAAATGAAATGAGTTCAAAGTTTCAAATGTCAATGATGGGACAAATGTCATTTTCTTGGGATTACAAATTTCTCAAAGTCCGGAGGCATTTTCATAAATCAATCTAAATATACAGAGATTTTAAAGAAATTTGGATTTGATTCAAGTGACCTGTTGACACCCCATGATTGACCGAACCAAACTAGATGAGGACCTCTCGGGGATCATGATTGACCAAGCGAAATATAGGAGTATGATTGGATCACGATGTATCTCACTTGCTAGTAGACCGGACATTTTGTTCTCTGTGTGCATGTGTGCTAGATACCGAGCTAAGCCTACTAAAAAGCACCTTGAAGCGATTAAGCGGGTCTTCGGTATCTCAAGGAACCATCAATATGGGACTATGGTACCGAAGGACACGGTATGTCACTAACGGCCTATCACGAGATCTTGATCATGCGAGTTGTCAAGATACTGCGTCGAAATCGTCGGGAGGTGCTCGATTTTGGGTGATAAGCTTGTGGTGGTCTTCAAAAAGCAAATGAGTACTTCTATTTCCTCTCTGAGGTGAATACATAGCCATGTCATCTTGTTGTGCTCAAATCTTATGGATGAGATCACAATTATCGACTATGGCTTTGAATTCAACAAAATCCCTCATCTTGTGATAATAAAAGTGCTATTGCTCTCTCATGCAACAATGTTCAACACTCAAGAGCAAAGCATATCGACATTCGACATCATTTCATCGAGGAACAAGTGGAAAAAGGTGTGGTGGAACTATATTTTGTGAGTGCGAATATCGGTTAGCGGACATCTTCACCAAAGCTCTTCGAAGAGAGCGTTTTGAGTTTATTCTTCCACGACTTGGTTTGAAAAGCCTTCAACGAAACTCTCAAGCGTCTTGAGGAGGAAGGCGAGGAGTAAAGGTCTTTCTTCATCTATCTCTTGTAAATATTTATTTGAAAAACAAAATACAAAATTATAAAACCTTCAAAATCCATAAAAATACGAAAAAGTCGAAAAATCTTCAAAAATATTGTCATTTTGTCATGTTTCTTTCGGTTCGATTATATCTACGGTCTTTGTCTTTGTCATTCAAAGAATGACACGGGATTTTAGATGTTGTTGAATTTAAAAAAAAAAAAAAAAAAAAAAAAAAAAAAAAATATTTTTGGAGAAAAAGAAATGGTTTATTGTCATTTTGAGGCAATAACCGGTTTTAAAAGAAAAACGAGCCATGTTTTACCATGTTTTCAAATTCTATGCTCGATTCTATAAACTCTTATCTGCTTGAAAACCAAATGCTTTGAAAAATAACTCGATCTCTATTTTTGATAATCATCGGGACTTATTTGTCAAAATCTCTATCTCTCGATCAACAACCTCGTCATTGATTGAGGGAGAATGATTTCAATTAAATTAAAAAGTTATTTGGCATTAAATTGTTTTCAAAAGATATACATGCATGTTTATAAATGGAGTTTAAAGTCTTAAAATCGATCCATATCGGTTAAAACACTTTCACAATCAAGTCACAATTCTCCTTAAAGCTTTCAAAATCAATTTAAATCTATACGAGATCACAAATCTCAAATGATTTGATAATTGTGATCGGGGAGAATGTGTGATTTAAATTGGATTTAAGCGATAATCGGGTAAATGGTTATAAAAGAATGTACATCTTGTCCTTCTCACATGTGACAAACGATTTCAATTTTTCAATGCACATGTTGAGGGGAGCATCTATCTTAAACCTTTGATTTGAAGCGTGATCATTCATCCTAATGTGCGGGTTCCTCTAGTATGTGCAAAACTCTTTTCAAACCTCGAGGCACATATTGAGGGGAGCAAATTTCATGGAAACCTCATCCTTCCGGAAATGCTATACCCACTTGATCATTGAGGAAGTGATGTTGATATCTTTAGAAAATGGTAATCAAAGAAGTTAATTCTTTCTCTTGCCTCCGTGTGCAAAACATTTTCAAATACTTGATGCACATGTTGAGGGAGTTCTCGTTCTAAAATATCAAAAACAATTCGGTACAAAATGCTTTGATAATATATCACAAGTATCGAATTGATTTTCAAATGGTTTTCAATTGGATCCAATGGCGGATGAACAATACCAAATTGACCGACCAACTTTACTTTATATGCGGTGATATAAGGATGATAAGGTTAGGTATTGGTTCCCATGATCCGCGAGCAGGAGGGATCTACCGAGGACAATCCACTAGTTAGTGTAGAAGTCCTTAGGTATGATGATAAAAGGAGAAAAATGAGATATGGGAAGAGTGCGGACTAAGGCGAGCTAGTCTTGGAATAAACCCAACAAGGTTCTAGCTATGAAGTCTCGGTAAGCTTGAAGGGTTGAAGAATTAAAAAGAATTGAATGAGAAAGGGTGAAAACAAATAGCCCTCCATTTATTCAACCTTAGAGGCGAAACCGGGTTCAATTCATATACTCTTGATGGTAACATCGGTATTGAAGACAAGGCGTCATGGACCCGGTGGCCTTTGCACTTCAACTTTCAAACCACTCAAGTTCCTCTTAAAGGACTTGTTTCATTCTCACGGGAACCGACATTATCTATCGACTTTCTCTTAGAGATGGTTGATATTGAAGAAGGAGACCCTCTCCTAGTCTCCGTTATAGGATCCAAATATGCACAAATTGAGTCTAGAGCCACGAGATCATCAATAAATCTCATTAGGACACTTTCAATGAAGACTCTCTTTTCACACAATGTGGAAGAGATTATATCTTGAGTCCTCGCATTATCCTTGTGGTATTGCGGAACATCCGAGTGATGTGTTTACATATTCACAATGAAGATGGAAAGCCTTACGGAGCCAACATCAAACAAGCTCTGGTAGGTGGCATGTGAGATCTATTTTATAGATCAACCATGTGACAATGAGCGAGAAACAATGGGCGATTCAATCTCTTGAATCAATCACAGTTCGAGTTAGGGATTGACGGATACCTTTGAAAAACCGGTCTTTGTGCTTAAAAACTCTTTTCTTTAGCACATCGACCGTGTACTCATTTTCAAACCAAAAGGTATTTTATGATTGATAATTGATTTTCAATAAAACCTTCGTTGTATTGCAAAAACAATTTCTATTGAGCAATACATTTGTTTTCAAATCTCTTTTCATCAATCGGTGGACTTAAAATTATTTGGTTCACTCACTCCGTGTTGTCTTCTTTGAGGCGTTCGGTTTGAGAACGACTAGAAACATTGCGAAACCACATCAAGGAGATTCTTAGGAATCCTACGATCACGAGCGGTATTTGTCTTGATCAGCGAGGCAAGTGGGCGTGTACCTCAATTCATCGAAAGTGATCAAAGACACTTTCGTGCGATTTGTTGCTAGCTGTTGTATGCGAGTGCGCCCGGCGTTTGCGGTGATCGAATGAAGCGGTCAATCCATAGCCGCATGCTCACTTAACACATTCATCTCAAAAGAAATCATGATTAGTGCATCAATGACTCGATATTTTCACACCAAGCTTACGCTTTCTGCTGCTTTGCCAATATCATGATTCAACAAATGCTTCCGCTACTCGATGAGAAGATATCATGATCCGAATGTGAGCATGTCGGTCCCAAAGTCACAACACCACAATGGATGTCTCGAGAGATTTTTGATGGTGATGATCTCCAAAGATGGCTCAAACTTATCATCACGTGGATCGGTAAAGACCTCCACTTGGAATAACCAAACATGCATTGTGAAGAATCAATGACTACGAGCTTAGGAGCAAGGACTACATCAAGAATGCAAGATCAATTGTTAAATGTCATATCTATTTGTATTCAATGTAATTTTGGTACATTATTGAGGTGACCTCCTTAGGGAGATTGTTAGGAATTAGAAATTCCGGTATTAAAGTCGGTCACCTCAGTATATGTAATCGTTAAGCTCGTAGTCGTAGTTCTTTTAAGTTAAGTAGTAATTTAGTTAAGTAACACCGTGGAGGACAGACGGGTCTTTACCAGCTGTATGCACGATCCACGACCCAAAGTGTGGCGAGTTATGTAAGACTATAAATACTCTCTACCTTCCAAGGTAGAGTTGGAACTCATAATAATATCTTTCACTTTCTCTCACTAAGTTCCCTAAACCTCTAACTTTCTCTCTAGAATTCCATCTTATCGCCACCTTGTGTTATGGTTTGATGTGTATGTGAAAAGTTATATCTTACAATGTTTTATGGTGAAATGAAACTAATGCAAGCCATCTCTATGATATCTAAACACAAAACAAGCTTTTGATCTATGAAAATTCCAACAGTGATGAAAATGAAAACAGATATGAAAGGATTTTGACTTTCACAAGTCTAAGGAGCAAATGAATGACAAATTTAACTCTAGATACCTTACTTGAGACTGAATATGAAGATGATAAGTACAAACCAAGGCTCAAGCTCAAACAAGTTTCCAAACACACTTTTAGACACTGATTTGCAAATTACTCTACTTAATCCTTTTCTTCTAACATTAAATCCTAATCGGTGATTCAACTAACACCGAATTATGCTATTTAACCAACTAACACAATCAAATGAACAATAGGCTTGAAAATAAGATTATGATGATATAGATTTTGTGAAAACTCACTTGTGTCCACAGCCACTATGACTTGCCAAGAATCAAAGAACCACTGACCTATTCTAAACCATACCCTAACTCAAATTCAACCCATATCCAATTCTGCATCAACCCATGTCCACTTCATTGCCTGCTTAACCAAAATCTCTTCTCAGTTTGACTTTTATTGACCAAGTGCTAAATGTGTTTGAACTTGAGTCATAAGCTTACCAAAAGCTATAAATAGCTCAACTAAGCTTATTTGAGTTTAAAAATAAACCACTAGAAGCTTGCATATAAGAACATGAAATTG
Organism: Chrysanthemum lavandulifolium; assembly: GCA_022545495.1. Lineage (NCBI taxonomy): Eukaryota > Viridiplantae > Streptophyta > Magnoliopsida > Asterales > Asteraceae > Chrysanthemum > Chrysanthemum lavandulifolium. The sequence continues at coordinate 119,623,435 of CM040240.1, forward strand.
AATTTTTCAACAGTAAACACAAAAACATGAAACTTAGTTAAACTTTGAAATTGATGCTTAAAAGTAGATTACAATGATAAAATAACTTGAGTTTAGAACATAGAAACAAAAGATTACAATTTTAAACTTAAACTAAAACATTTATACTAAAAACGACATAGATGAAATTTTAAAACTAAGTACTACTACTCTATCTCTCCTTCTCTTGCTTCTTTTATACACCAAAATGCTCCCACGTGTCCTCTGAGTAAATCCCACCACTCTTTTTAGCCATTGGATGAGTTGAGTTGATATTGGCCATTGATTCAATTTTGGCGCCAAAATGGATTTAACAACTGTGGGGGGTTTGAGTGTTAGGTTGAAGAAGCAATAAATGCATCTTGGCTTGTTGGGTGAGGTGGAAGGATAAGGGTGTGGGAGATGAGCTGGGGGTGAGGTATGTTGAGTGTTTGCAGGTGAGCAGGTGGGAAGGAGGAAAAAGGGAGGGAAAGGGGTGTTTGGGTTGACTTGTTTGACCGGTGGGTAATAATAGTGGATGGGGGGTCAAAGGTCCAAAGGGTTCAAGTGGCAGGGGGTCCAAAGGGGTTCAAAGGTCCAAGGGGTATTTGGTTTGTTAATACAAGGACCAAAACTGCCATTCTTGATATTTGAGGGACCAATTCTGCCACTTTATCAAAGTTGTTTCAAGGGACCAAAAATGACAAGCTTCAATAGTACAAGGACCAAAATAGACATTTTCAAACTTCCACGGACTATATTTGCCAATTTTGAAACTTAAAGGACCAAACTTGTAATTTCTCAAAACTTTTGACATTTTTCACCAAAGGACTAATTTTGACAACTTATGATTTAAAAGGACCTTTGGTGATTTTTCTTTTGAAATAAGTGCTCAGGGACTATTTCGACAATTTTGAAACTTGGGGACTGAAGCGCCAATTATGCAAACTTAGCTCATTTTTCATCTGATTTTAAACATTTTGCATCTGAAACATATAAAATGCAATTTTGAGATATTTTCAGTATTTTGATGCATTTCTGAGCATTTTTAAATGTTTTGCAGTTCAGATTTGACTAAAAATGATGAGTATTTACACACTTATCATCAGGCTACAACGTTTAGGGTTTTTACTCTACCTCCTTAAATGCAAAAAAATCGAATTCTATATATAGATTTACACTTGCAACGACGTCACCTTATAGATGGGACGTGATGCGCGGGTAAAAGGAACTTCCTTTTCGTCGAGCAAGTTTTTCAATACCCTAGGCAGTGAACCTAATCATTGTCGTGTAGTATTGGGTAAGCCTCGGGGATTGATATCGTTATCTAGGGGAATAAGAATGCTAGCAAGAAATGTATTATGCTAAGGTGGGGGTTGATGATGATTCTTTTTTTTTTAATCTTTTATAGGTTTTTTAGAAAGCTAAGGGTAAAATCTCGGGGCAATTATTTTGGAGGTGTTACTTCTATTGATTACTTATACTATTCTAATTATCTAATTCTACGGGTAGTCTTATGTCTATTTGATGTGTGCTCGTATGATGATTAAAAATGTGTTTACCTAGATAATATTACTCCCTAGTTATCTTTTATTGATGGTTGAATTGTCACGTCCTTATTCTTAACGCGTTGTGCTTCCTAAAGTCGTAGGGTGTGCATATGCCCTAACTCTTTGAGGTTACCTTTGGGTTTAGCCTACGAAATCCGCTAGATTATTCATAAACTAACTTTCGCATAGATTATTCAAGCATTAAACACAACGATAGCCTAGTTGCACTCCTAAGCCAATTACAATTAAGATAAGAGACAACCTAACAATAATTAATGACTAGGTTTCATAGATCTAAACAAACACACAAAAAATTTAGCTAGACATGTTAAACAAGCAAGCATACACACAATCAATGGAAGATATAATGATACTATTGGATTAAAACACTTATCTTGATGTGTAAAATAGGGTTTGGGACCCTAAGATAATGTCCAATTCGGACTACAAATGTTTAGGGTTTTTACTCCAAAAGTCTACCTTTTTAAATGCAGAAAAATCAAATTCTATATATAGATTTACACTTGCGATGGCGTCGCCTTATAGATGGGACGCCGTCAGATCGCCATCATTAGGGTTTTCGTCTTGGCCAAGTTATCGATGGGACGACATCACCTTAGAGTTGTGATGCCATCAGTCTTCATATGGGACGTCGTCTTGGTTACGGATCCGGGCGCGTGCGAGATGAAAAGTCCGAGTGGCGCCTTCTTCTTCAAAGCTGGCCGTCCAGTTGTATGAAACAAAAATTCTCTTGAGCCGTCGGTGCATGTTTTTATCAAATCAGTATAGAGGACGGCGTCGCCTATGATTGGGACGCCGTCAGTTCGGTTTAGCGACTTGAGTGGCTTTGATTTTGACTTTGCCATTTTCTTCATGTTTTCACTTCTTTTCGTCCAAATGTGCATCATTCCGACATTTTGCTTCAAGAGACCTAAAAGTGAAAAGGAAAGAAATTAGCGATATGAATATAAAAGTGGTCGATTAAGGGTTTAAATGACCCCTAAAAGTGTACGTTTTAAATCCTTATCAAATATCCCTACACTTGGTATTTGCTTGTCCTCAAGCAAATGTGCTTTCGGCTAATCAATTTAGAAGTTAGGGGGCATGAAGCATAGGTTTACAATAATTCACAACAAGTAAAAGCACCGCAATAGTCGAAACAAGCATGGAAATTATATACTAGCACCTCACAAGGGGTGTTTAGATTCTCTCATCTCTCGGATTTATATGAAATATAGTAAACGGAAATGGAAGATAAACACTCATTACCTGGCATAGTACATAGATTACCATAGGCTTGAGACTAGATGAAACCTCCACCGCTTTGGCGTAAGCACCTAGGAACAACTATCTAAAAGGTCTTTTCAAGGGTACTAACGTTAGGCTTACGGTAGGGAAACAAAGGGTTTTGTTGGATAGGCGATTTAGTGGTGGCAAGTCAAAAATCTTATGTTACAAGCATGAAAAGCATGGCGTTGCTAAGCCAAGACTTGACTCACTAAACTATAGATGACTTGAAACAAACATACATAAATTTAAAAACATAAACATAAAAATAGATGTAGGATGGTAGCCCGTATGTTTTTCTTCATTTTTTTTCTTTTCTTTTTTTTTCGATTTTTTTTGTGCATAAATTTTTACTCTACCATCCTCTACGATAACATCAAAATATAAGGGATTTATTGGAGCATCCCTACACTTGAGTTTTTATTTCTCTAACAATAATTGACCTGATTTGAAAAGATCAAAACACTTGAAGTATTTAAATACGTAGACAAAGGGAATTTGAATTTAACGTTCCTTCCCGTTACTCCATAAAAATATTACTTTTACCCATGAGTCCCAATTATCCCAAAACTGTAAACAAAAGATATGACTCGACTTAGCAACCATGCAAGTAACTAGATAATTGAACTAAGGGTTTAGTAATGATAACAATAATGCACTAAAGGTGAGTGCATACAAGGTAGGCTAAGGAGATTTGGGTGTACATTTGGGGGTGGATTGTAAACAATGCTTTTCATTGATATTCCGGAAAATCGAAACATCACGAGAACCTCAAAAAGGATAGGCTCTGAGGGGTTAACTATTGGTATCGTGTACTAAATATGAGTACATCACAAGGGTGTGGGGTAATTACTCAACCGATGTGGAAAAAGTAATTATAATACAGGTTTCAAACAAGGGTTATCCTAATGCCTTTTATCATTTAGTTATTCCTAACTACACAAGTGTAGTCTCTCTAGCGATCTCGGAATGCATCACAAAACAAGTTCTAGAATCTATTATACTACCGGTACACTCTCTAAGCATTAAAGGTGAATGCTTTTATTCCTAAAGATCTAGGGGCGAACCTCACATTTTTGGGGTGGAATTTGAGTGGTAAACGGTTTTTTGTGCTAGTCATATAACTCCTATCCATGAGACGCTTTATTAAAAATAAAGTTTTAGCTCGTACATGTCATAAAAAATTTTAAATTTGGTGCTTAAATTACCCTAACAAATATTTCTCATAGTTTATTACACAAATAACCAAGGACAAGACAAATAATCAAGGATAAGAATAGTTTCTAAGTTCCCGTTTTATTCTCCCTCCCTACACTTAAACTGAACATTGTCCCCAATGTTCCCCGATAGTATCAAGTTATGATAAAGGAAGGTAAGTGAAAGAGAAAGAAACTAGTACTCCCCTGATTAGCTTGGTAGGATATGTATGAAGTTGCGATTAAATCCTCTTCCAAGAAGAACGCATAAGTAATAAGCTTCATCCAATGTGTTTCTTCTTCTTGTTCAAAATAACCTTACACTCATAAGAAAATGACAACCCAAAGCATCAAACTGAACATAGAAAAATCATAACAAGATGTAATTCCAGACTTAAATAAGATATAATGCTTGTGGAATGGATGTTTGCAGTTTTTTTCTAGAAAATTAAGACCTGAGAATTTCCTAATTTTTTTAAGTAGCATAGAAAACAAAGAATGATAAACTGTTTACAGATAGCTTCGATGACGTCGGGCTTTAATCTGACGCCGTCGGTTGTCTGACAGAAGTGGTGCTCACTACGTTTTTCGAAAAATTCTAGAAAAATTACATCATAAAAACCTGGAAAAATTCCTGCAAAACATCTATTATGACTCGTTACAAGCATTTGACTCTAACAATCACACAAATATATCAATTTCAATTATCGTTAATCTCATGTTCGTGTTCTTAAAAACCTATTTGATCTTCCCTACACTTATCTTTTTGTAAAATACCATATGTAATTAAGACAAGGTTAAAAATAAAATAAAGCATTTTCACAAAGTTTAACATGAGAATAAACAATAATGAAAAAGATATATAAACACACAAATAAAGATGAAAAACAAATACACATGGGTTGCCACACAAGAAGCGCTTGTTTTTGTTCGAGTCACTAGCTTGACTCTACCATTATTTAACACATAAAGGGGAAGTTTTTCCTACACTTAAGCTTAAGTGCGGGTGATAGTAGCGATACACACCCTTAGGGTGAAAATTTACTACGTGAGGAGATGGTGTTGGGTGATACTTATGCTCAAAGGGGTGTGCTCCTATCATACCAGCCTTACCTAATTCAATTGGTGTAGCGGGTGAATCAAATCTTTCTCCTAGAAATGGATCATCTTCTATCAACTTCATAAGATTCTTAGTTAAGGATCCATCTTGACCTAATAAACTAATGCGCGTACAACGCGTTCGGGGTCAAAGGAACTTCCTTTTTGTCGAGCAAGTTTTTCAACACCCTAGGCAGTGAACCTAATCGTTGTAGTGTAGTATTAGGTAAGCCTCGGGTAATGATATCGTTGTCTAGGGGAATAGGAATGCTAGTGAGAAGTGTACTATGCTAAGTTTGAGGTTGAGGAAGATGATTTTTTTTATCTTTTTTATATATTTTTTAGAAAGCTAAGGATAAAATCTCGGGGTTTTGATTGGGGTTTGGTACTTCTACCGATTGCTTATACTATCTAATTATCTAAACTATGGGTAGTCTTATGACTATTGATGTGTGCTCGTATGATGATTAAAAATGTGTCTACCTAGATACTATTACTCCCTAGTTATCTTTTATTGGTGGTTGAATTGTCACGTCCTTATTCTTAACGCGTTGTGTTTTCTAAGGTCGTAGGGTATGCTTTTCTCCCTAAATCTTTGAGACTACCTTAAGGTTATTGCCTACGAAATCTCTAGGTCAATCAAAAACTAAATCTAAGGTTATCTTTGGATGTTTAGCCTACAAATTCGCTAAGTGACTCATAAACTAAGGTTCACAAAGATTACTCAAGCATTTAAACACAACGATGGTCTTATTGCACTCCTAAGCCAATTACAATTAAGAAAAGAGTCAACCAATCAATAATTAATAACTAGGTTTCATAGATCTAAGCAAACACACAAGAAATTTAGCCGGGCATGTTAAACACGCAAGCATACACACATACAATCGAAGACATAATGAAATCAATAAAGTAAAAAACTTATCTTGATGTAAAATAGGGTATGAGAACCCTAAGATACTGTCCAAACTGGAGTACAATTGTTTTAGGTTTTTACTCCACAAGTCTACCTCCTAAAATTCTGAAAATTTGATTTATATATATAGTTTTACATTCGCGACGGCGTCGCCTTATAGGTGGGACGCCTTCAGATCTCCGTCATTAGGGTTTTGTCTTAGCCAAGTAATAGTTGGGACGGTGTCACGTTGTAGTTGTGGCCGTCGAACTTCGATAGTGGCGTCGTGCGATTACGTATCTAGGCCGTCAGGATGAAAAGTCTTCGTGGCGCCTTCCTCTTCAAAGCTGGCGCGTCGGTGTATTTTAACAAAAAGTCTATTGAGCCGTCACAAATTTAATTACGTATAGAGGATGGCGTCACCTTTGATTGGGACGCCGTCGACTTCAAATTCAACGACTTGAGTGTCTTGATCTTGACTTAGCCATTTTCTTCATATATTCACTCCTTTTCGTCCAAATGTGCATCATTCCAAGATTTTGCTTCCAAGAGACCTAAAAGTAAAAGGAACGAAATTAAGCAGTGACGGATATAAAAGTGGGCGATTAAGTGCTTAAAATGACCCCTTAAAAGTGTACGTTTTAAATCCTTATCAAATATCCCTACACATTGTATTTGCTTTTCCTCAAGCAAATGTGTTTTTGGCCAATCAATTTATAAGTTAGGGGGCATGAAGCATTGGTTTAACATAATTCACAACAAGTAAAAGCAACGCAATTTTCATAACAAGCACGAAAATTATATACTAGCACCTCACAAGGGGTGTTTGGATTCTCTCATCTCTCGGGTGTATATGAAATATAGTAAATGAAAATGAAAGATAAACACTCATTAACCGGTCATAGTACATAGATTACCATAGGCTTGAGACTAGATCAAACCTCTACCGCTTTGGAGTAAGCACCTAGGAACAACTATCAAAGAGGTCTTTTAAAGGGTTGTAACGTTAGGCTTACGGTAGGGAAACAAAGGATTTGGTCGGATAGGCGATTTAGTGGTGGCAAGTCAAAAATCTTATGTTACAAGCATGAAAAGAATGGCGTTGCTAAGCCAGGACTCGACTCACTAAACTCTAGATAACTTTAAACAAACAAACATAAATATAAAGATAGATGTAGGATGGTAGCCCGTATGTATTTTTTTTTTATTTTTAAATCAATCTATCGATTTTTATTTTATTTTATTTTATTATTATTATTTTTTTTGCATACACTTTTACTCAACCATCCTCTACGATAACATCAAAATATAAGGAATTTATAGGAGTATCCCTACACTTGAGTTTTTATTACTCTATCACTAATTTGACCCGAATTGAAAAGATCAAAACACTTGGAGTACTTTATTACGTAAATAAAGGGAATTTGAATTTAACGTTCTTTCCCGGCACTCCAAAAATTTTACTTTACCCATGAGTCCCAATCATCCCAAAACTGTGTACAAAAGATATGACTCGACTTAGCAACCATGCAAGTAACTAGATAAATGAACTAAGGGTTTAGTATGATAACAATAATGCACTAAAGGTGAGTGTATACAAGGTAGGCTAAGGCGATTTAGGTGTACATTTGGGGTGTATTGTAAACAATGCTCTTCATTGATATTCTGGAAAACCGAAACATCATGAGAACCGCGAAAATGATAGGCTCTAAGGGGTTAACTAGGGGTATCGTGTACTAAAGATGAGTACATCGCAAGGGTGTGAGGTAATTACTCAACCGATGTGGAAGAAGTAATTATAATACGGGTATCAAACAAGGGTTATCCTAATGCCTCTTATCATTTAGTTATTCCTAACTACACAAGTGTAGTCTCACTAGCGATCTCGGAATGCATCACAAAACAAGTTCTAGAATCTATTATACTATCAGTACACTCTCAAAGCATTAAAGGTGAATGCTTTAATTCCTATAGATCTAGGGGCAAACCTCACATTTTTGGGGTGGAATTTGAGTGGTAAACGGTTTTTTGTGCTAGTCATATAACTCCTATTCATGAGACGCTTTATTAAGACTAAAGTTCCACCCATACATGTCATGAAAAATTTTAAATTTGGTGCTAAAATTGCCCTAACAAATATTTCTCATAGCTTATTACACAAATGAAATAGGACAAGACAAATATTCAAGGATAAACATAGTTTCAAAGTTCCCGTTTTATTTTCCCTCCCTACACTTAAACTAAACATTGTCCCCAATGTTCCCCGAAAGTATCAAAGTTATGATAACGGAAGGTAATTAAAAGAGAAAGAAACTAGTACTCCCCTGATTAGCTCGGTAGGATCCGTGTGAAGTTTCGGTTAAGTTCTTTCCCAATAAGAATGCATACGTGATAAGCTCCATCCAATGTTGTGTTTTCTTCTTCTTTCCAAATATAACCTGCACACTTTAAGAAAATAGATGAAACATTCGCGTAAAATCGGTGGTAAAATTATATATGACTCAACTACACTAGGATATAATGCTTGTGGAATGGATGTTTGCAGATGTTCTGGAAAATTAAGACCTGAGAATTTCCAAAAATTTATAATTAGCACAGAAAACAAGAAGAATTTTATAAGTCATTTACGCTCCTCCTTACGTCGTCGGGTTCTAATCTCGACGCCGTCAGTTATCCCGACGAAACCGGTGCTTGCATTTTCGGAAAAATTCTAGAAATATTACACCTTTAAAATCTGGAAACATTCACGTAAAACATCCATTATGACTCGATACAAGCATTTGACTCTAACAAACACACATATATATCAATTTCAATAATCGTAGTTCTCATGTTCATGTTCTTTTGAAAACGTATGTAATCCTCCCTACACTTATCCTTTTTGTAAAATACCTCTATATGTAATTAAGACGAGGTTAAAGACAAAATAAAGCATTTTCACAAATTCAAACATGAGAACAAACAACAATGAAAAGATATATGACACACAAACAAGCAAACAATTAAGCATGGGTTGCCTCCCACAAAGCGCTTTTCTTTATTTATGAGTCTTGTAGCTAGACTCGAAGTCGTGCTCCTACTTTCCTCTTATCTTAGATGCCCATTCGATTTCCTTAACTCTTCTTTCATCAAGAATATATTTAGGGCCTAACTCTAGACAAGCGGTGTAGTAAACCTTGATCTCCCAATCTATTTCAAAAGCCGGAATATTGTCTACATCTAAATCATCAATACCCTCAAACTTCTTATTTTTGTAGGGCATTATATATTTAACACATTCGGTCCCATTTGAGAACTTGGCTATTCCTTCCTCTTGATCATAAACCATCATAGATTCCTCAATAAATGGTCTCCCAATTATCACATCTCCTAAAAATCCATCAATGATGCCCTTAACATTTTCCAAGATCATGAAATCACACCTATATGTGAAATTACCTACGAAGACATGCAATCCTCTAACCCTCCCAACATAGTTACTTACTTTCCTAGGGTAAAAGGGGTCCCTCATAGGTCCTAACTTTTCGCTCATGATCCAATTGTAATAGAGCCTAGACATTATGTTCATGGGTGCCTTATAGTCTATGTAAGTGTGATCCCTATATGAGTACCCAATCATGCACGGTATCTTAATGTTTTTAGGGTCACCTCTTTTTATGCATGGCTCGAAAGGTGGTCGCGGGAAGTTGATTATGTTATAGTGATAGGCGGTTTCCTTCCCGTTAGGGTATGAATCGAAATACTCCTAAGTTCCTCCTCCTCCTTACTACCCTCCATAATTTCCAATACCTTATAATCTCCTTCTTCTATTTCATCCTCCGAATCATCGCTTGTGGTTGAATCACTATCTAAAGTACTAGTGGATTCCTCAAGGGCTTTTTCAAGTGCACTTTCAATTATCCTATTCAATTTCTTAAGTTCTCCAATATCACTAACAATACGAGCTCGAAGTTGGTTGGCAAAAGTTGGATCGAGTGGTGGGTATTTGTTTGATGGTAGGTTGTTGTTTGGTGGGTTATCACCTTCCATGATGAAAAGTGATGGGGTTACTAACAAAGTCACGAAGAAGGGGTATAGACTACGAGGAAGCTAAAAATGAGAAAAATGCTTACTTGATAGGAATCAAGCAAGGGAACCTAAACGAGATAAAAATCTAACTAGCTATTCTATTCCCCGGCAGCGGCGCCAAAAACTTGATGCGTGTACAACACGTTCGGGGGTCAAAGGAACGTCCTTTTCGTCGAGCAAGTTTTTCAACACCCTAGGCAGTGAACCTAATCGTTATAGTGTAGTACTTGGTAAGCCTCGGGTATTGATATCGTTCTCTAGGGGAATAAGAATGCTAGTGAGAAGTGTACTACGCTAAGGTTGAGGTTGAGGAAGATTATTTTTATCTTTTTTATATTTTTTTAGAAAGCTGAGGATAAAATCTCGGGGTTTTGATTTGGGGGTTTGGTACTTCTACCGATTGCTTCTACTATCTAATTATCTAAAATATGGGTAGTCTCATGTCTATTGATGTGTGCTCATTTGATGATTAAAAATGTGTCTACCTAGATACTATTACTCCCTAGTTATCTTTTATTGGTGGTTGAATTGTCACGTCCTTATTCTTAACGCGTTGTGTTTTCTAAGGTCGTAGGGTATGCTTTTCTCCCTAACTCTTTGAGACTACCTTATGGTTATTGCCTACGAAATATCTATGTCAATCATAAACTAACTCTAAGGTTATCTTTGGATGTTTAGCCTACAAATCCGCTAAGTGACTCATAAACTAAGGTTCACAAAGATTACTCAAGCATTTAAACACAACGATGGTCTTATTGCACTCCTAAGCCAATTACAATTAAGATAAGAGACAACCAATCAATAATTAATAACTAGGTTTCATAGATCTAAGCAAACACACAAGAAATTTAGCCGGACATGTTAAACACGCAAGCATACACACATACAATCGAAGACATAATGAAATCAATGAAGTAAAACACTTATCTTGATGTAAAATAGGGTATGAGAACCCTAAGATACTGTCCAAACCGGACTACAATCATTTTAGGTTTTTACTCCATAAGTCTACCTCATAAAATTCTGAAAATTCGATTTCTATATATAATTTTACATTCGCGACAACGTCGCCTTATAGGTGGGACGCCGTCAGATCGCCGTCACTAGGGGTTCGTCTTGGCTAAGTAATAGTTGGGACGGCGTCACATTGTAGTTGTGACACTGTCGGGCTTCAGTAGTGACGTCGTCTGATTCTAGATCTAGGCCGTCTGGGATGAAAAGTCTTCGTGACACCCTTCCTCTTCAAAGCCTGACGCCGTCAGGTGTATTTTAGCAAAAAATCTACTGAGCCGTCACAACTTTAATTACGTATAGAGGGACGGCGTCACCCTTTGATTGGGACGCCGTCAGCTTCAAATTCAGCAGCTTAAGTGTCTTCGATTTTGATTTAGCCATTTTCTTCATATATTCACTCCTTTTCATCCAAATATGCCTCATTCAAGCATTTTGCTTCCAAGAGACCTAAAAAGTGAAAAGGAACGAAATTAAGCATTAACGGATATAAAAGTGGGCGATTTAGGGCTTAAATGACCCCTTAAAAGTGTACGTTTTAAATCCTTATAAAAGCCCGTTTAAACCCATAATGTTTCTTGTTATCAACCATGAATGGGTGATGTAAGTGTGTAAGGTCATGGGTTACTCTTATATTAGCTTCCCCTCTACATGGATTAGAGTCTACTGCCTTTATCACGCAACTACCCGAAATATTTATTTTGATGGGTGGATTAGGGCCTAATTCAATTCCTAGATTCACATCTAAAGACGGAAAATTGGGTAAGGGTTTCGGTTGAGGCTCCGGTTCATCAAAACTAGGAACTTCCTTAGAACTAAGAGAGAGGTCATGACAACAAGCATATAAACCTACATTCTCTATTGGTGTTTGGTCCAAAGGTTCTATATCAATCGGGGTTCCTATAGTCTCTTCTACTTCTTCCGAGTAAGTTATAGACGGTGTCTGTTCCTCAAGTGATGGTAAGGATTGTGAGCTTAGAGTTTCCACCTTATTTTCTATTATATCTAGATCTCCTATATGTTCGTCACGTGTTTTAGTATGATCTAACCCAAATACACTCCTAAGCATCTCAAATCATTCTTTAGCCATTTCAAATTCTTGGTCCGATTCATAAGAGTCGTTCTCAAAAACTTGATTACTATGTTCTATTTGCCTAACGGATTCTTCATGCGTGTCATATGTTTTTTTTGAAATCTATCCCATGCATGCAACTTAGTATATCAACTCTAACCATCTCACAATCTTGTTCGGATTTTGGTCATTGTTCTTAAAATCTAGGTATTTTGGTTCATGGTGCCTAAGGTTGGATAAATCCTCCTTATCTATTTCCTCAAGTTGCAATGTAGACAAGCCTATGATTTCATTCAACTAATGGTTTATACTTAGGAAGCTTTTCTCAAAAAATTTCCAGAGGGTCTCACTAAAAGGAGTTGACACTAACAATGATTGTTGAATAGAAGCCACACAAGCACAAAATTTATCAAATCCATCTAACCTTACACCCGTCTCCTTTTGGATATCTCTAAGATCACTCACAAATTCATTAGAACAATAAAAAGCAATCCTATCTGTGAAATTCAATTGTTCCTCACTTGTTAATAATTCAAATGCAACTTCACTTGCCATAGCGACAAATGAAAAGGGTTTTATGAACACAAACACAAAGAAGGGGGATAGACTACAAAGAAGCTAATGAAAAGAGAAAAAAGCTCACTTGATAGGAATCAAGCGAGTGGACCTAAACGAGATAGAAATCAAACTAGCTATTCTATTCCCCGGCAATGGCGCCAAATATTTGATGCGCTTACGAAGCGCGTTCGGGGTCAAAGGAACTTCCTTTTCGTCGAGCAAGTTTTTCAACACCCTAGGCAGTGAACCTAATCGTTGTAGTGTAGTATTGGGCAAGCCTCGGGGATTGATATCGTTCTATAGGGGAATAGGAATGCTAGCAAGAAATGTCTATTTTAATTATCTATAGGGCAATTTGTTTGGGGGTGGTACTTCTACCGATTACTTCTACTATTGTAATTATCTAATTCTACGGGTAGTCTTATGTCTATTTGATGTGTGCTCGTATGATGATTAAAAATGTGTTTACCTAGATACTATTACTTCCTAGTTATCTTTTATTGATGGTTGAATTGTCAGGTCCTTATTCTTAACGCGTTGTGCTTCCTAAAGTCGTAGGGTGTGCATATGCCCTAACTCTTTGAGGTTACTTTTGGGTTTAGCCTACAAAATCCGCTAGATTATTCATAAACTAACTTTCACAAAGATTATTCAAGCATTAAACACAACGATAGCCTAGTTGCACTCCTAAGCCAATTACAGTTAAGATAAGAGACAACATAACAATAATTAATGACTAGGTTTCATAGATCTAAGCAAACACACAAGAAATTTAGCTAGAAATGTTAAACAAGCAAGCATACACACAATAAATGGAAGACATAATGATACTATTGGATTAAAACACTTATCTTGATGTGTAAAATAGGGTTTGGGACCTTAAGATACTGTCCAAGTCGGACTACAAACATTTAGGGTTTTTATTCCAAAAGTGTACCTTTTTAAATGCACAAAAATCGAATTCTATATATAGATTTACACTTGCGACGAAGTCGCCTTATAGGTGGGACGCCGTTAGATCGCCGTCATTAGGGTTTTCTTCTTGGCCAAGTTATCGATCTGACGGCGTCACCTTAGAGTTGTGACGCCGTCAGTCTTCATATGGGACATCGTCTTGGTTCTGGATCTGGGCCATCTGAGATGAAAAGTCTGAGTGACGCCCTTCTTCTTCAAAGCCTGACGCCGTCAGGTTGTATGAGCAAAAATCCAACTTAGCCGTCTGGTGCATGTTTTTATCAAATCTGTATATAGGGACGGCGTCACCCTATGATTGGGACGCCGTCAGGTCTAGTTTTAGCAGCTTGAGTGGCTTCGATCTTGACTTTGCCATTTTCTTCATGTTTTCACTCCTTTTCATCCAAATGTGCATCATTCTAGCATTTTGCTTCCAAGAGACCTAAAAACTGAAAAGGAACGTGTAAAACCCATATTTTTGAACATGTTAAAATACCCAAAATACCCTTTAATCTCGAACCTATAAAAGACCTTTAATTATTAAAATATTGCAATACGATTATAACCTAAGTATTTAAATCGTTAACATTTGAACAAATAAAAGTAATACGAATATAAAACTTACACTAGAATAAATTCTACACACTTATTTTGTCACACGTTTTTCCCCTTTATCCCTAGCTGAAAATTTTAGAGGTGCACAATGTATCGAATTGTGATTCATGTCTAGGTTCGTGATTGGCCTTAAAAATTGCAAGTCTTTCCATCTATTCCCATAATTTTTGGTGTTTCCATTTTGATACCCCTCCCCACTATAATGGCTCTTAAAATATGAACCCTTGGTGTTTCCACTTTGTTATTTGAACCTTAGATTTGAACCTATGAACCCTTGGTGTAACTATAATGGCTCTTATTATGTATTTCATATTTGTATCACTAGTCATGGGGGTTCCATGTCCGTATCATTGATGCACCAATGGTATGATTCCAGGGTGGTCAAGTGATGTTCCATCCCGTCCCTTTTTATTATATATATTATGGCCACTATGATTATGATTTGTTTGCAGGGGCGTATAGATGCATCCTAGATTTGATTTGTATATGTATCTGTATCTGATACGTTTGGTGACTGGTGCTGTGTGCAATACACGCCTTTCACATACTTGGGAGCTGATCACTCCACTGGTTATAAAAATTAATGATGATATTATGATATGAGCCAAGTTTATTTTGATTCTGTTTATGCAGACGACTGTATAGATTCATGTTACTTAGCCTACACACATGTTCCACTTACTACAAATTTATGCCTAAATATGCTTTCCTATTATTTCTCCAAATGTTGTTAGGAATTAGAAATTCCGGTATTAAAGTAGTCGGTCACCTCAGTATATGTAATCGTTAAGCTCGTAGTCGTAGTTATTTTAAGTTAAGTAGTATTTAGTTAAGTAACACCGTGGAGGACGGACGGGTCTTTACCCGTGGAGCTGTATGCGATCCACGACCCGTTGTGTGGCGTTTTATGTAAGACTATAAATACTCTCTACCTTCCAAGGTAGAGTTGGAGCTCATAATAAAATTTTCTTTCTCTCACTAAAGTTCCCTAAACCTCTAACTTTCTCTCTAGAATTCCACTTATCGCCACCTTGTTGTTATGGTTTGATGTGTATGTGAAAACTAATATCCTACAATTGGTATCAAGAGCCATGGTTAGATCATATCTTGCACATCTTTGGATTTCTAGTGGTTTTAGGTGGTTTTGAGTTTGAAAAAGTTTAGTGGTTTGTGCATCATTTGGTTGATTTCTTGTGTTAAAGCTTGGATTTTGTTAGTACTTTTATGTTTAGAATCATCACAAGTGTTTAGGTTTTCATTTGGTAGCTTGAATCATCTTGGTTGGGTTGTTTTGGATTGAAAAGTGATGTTTATGTTGTTTTCATGCTAGCGACTTGACCTACGGAGTTGTTTCTTAGTAGCGACTTGCTTTGCAATTTTGTAGCGAGTTCTGGTTTTGGAGCTAGCGACTTAGGCCTAGCGACTAACGATACAAGTAGTGGACTCTCCACTACGGGTGGCGACAGTGTTAGCGACTTGGTGCATGGCGAGTTGCTCTTTAGCGACTTGAATCTTTAGCGACTTGTCTAGCAATTCTTGCCAAAATTTTGCTAGCGACTTGAGGCTTAGCGAGTTACTACTTAGCGACTTGCATTTGTTTAGCGACTTGGGACTTTAGCGACTTGGTGGTATAGCGAATTAGGTGTTAGCGACTTGGTGCATTATCTTCTAGCGACTTGGGTGATTTTTACGGTTTCTCTTGATTTAGTAAAATCCGTGAAAGAATCTATTTCGGTTTAATCATAGAGTTATAAAATCCGTATAATCTGTTAACATGTCTACCAACGTTCCTACTATCATATCCACTTTGTTGCGAGGATGTTCAAGCGGTGGTTCGGATACTCGTCCACCCATGCTTGCGAGCCGACTATGATTCTTGGGCTCAGCGAATCAGTTGTCTTGTCTTGGAAAGGATAATGGTGTCAACATTCTCAAATCCATTGATGAAGGACCGTATCGAGTTGAGGCGACTAGAGATGTACTTGATCTGCTGAAGATGGAACTACGATTTACGGAATGGACGGACCAAAGATGTATGATGAGCTTGATGATAAGGAGAAAAGAGATTCGATCTTGATATCGGGGCTTCTAACATTGTTCTTCAAGGTCTTCCTAAAGACATCTACAAGGCGATCAATCACAACACCGATGCAAAGCGTTATGGGATAATGTCAAGATGCTTCTCTCGGGTTACGAATTAACTATGGAAGGCAGAGAATCACAACTCTATGACCAATTTGAACACTTCAAGATGAAACCGGATGAGAGTGTCTATGAGTACTATGTGAGATTTCATAAGTTGGTGAATGATATGAGGAACATCGAATGACTATGCCTAACATTCATTTGAACTCAAAATTTGTGAACAACATGAATCCCGAATGGCACAAGTTTGTTACTCATGAAGCTCACTAAAGGATTGAAGAATACAAATTATGAGCAACTCTATGCCTTCCTTCTTGAGAATGAGAGACATGCCATGTTTGAAAAGATGATTCTTAATCGGTTCAAAACCAACCGAGGAGAGACTAGCTCATCTAATGACTCAACGCCTTCTACTCAAACATCGGAATCACAACCAAAGCCTCACAAGTCATACCCATGGGTAATGGTAATCACAAACTCATTCACGATCCTATGTTCAAACAAGGCGATCTTTGATGCACACGTGGGTAACATCATTAATCAACTAGCTCTTACGATTAGTCAAAACATGAATTCTCTCCACAAACCAACAACAACCTCGAGCGACATCTAACCCACACAATCAAGCTCTTGTTAAAGATGGGAGGATCGTGGTGCAACCGATTCGGAAAGGCAGTATGAGCAGGGAAGAGGTGGGTGGTAGAGGTTATGTTGGTGTCGAATCGAGGAAGGAATGGTAATCAAGGTCAAACTAAGCCGATCAAATGCTACAAGCGTGGTGGTGAGGACACATTGCAAGGCGCACATCTCCAAAACGTCCACGAGAATCTTGATTATTTCGAGATAAGATCTTTGCTTGTACAAGCTCGGGATAATGGTCTTGCTTTGGATGAAGAGGAGTTGTTGTTTCTTCTTGAGGGCAATGCCAAGACCTATGATCTTGATGTGGATGAGCGACCTATTCGGAAATAGGTCACAATCATCGAATGCCTTTCAAGTCGGCGATTGTGATGCATACGACTACGATGTGGATGATGGACCTCTGCACACACAATTTTTATGGCTAGCATTTCTCCAATGGTTTCTCCCAAGGTCTCATCTTCACCACAAGTGGCCCATCCAAAGACAAACTCATCTCGGAGGTATTAAAACTATCGATGATCTTGATGTGCAAAGATGCATGACAAAGTACAATTAAGCGAAACTATTGAATCAAATATTGAAAATATGGATAATATCAATGTTGTCCCATATGATCAATATGTGAAACAAAGTGAAAGTGAAGTTGTACCAAGTGATGCATCTTCTGCGATCAACAATAACTATGTTTTGATGAATACACTGCATGTGCCCACGATGATTACGTAATTTACGAACTAAATGCCTATAAAGAGCGTGTTGCTATCTATGAACAACGTGCAAAATTTGAGTTGACCTCTCGTGAGCGGGAAATGGATGACCAAGTGCGTACAATCATTAGAAAAAGTAATTTTCGAGAAGAAGTATTAAAACAAGAGTTAAATTCCTTGCAAGAAAAGCTTTCTAAAGCGCTAAGCAAAAACAAGAACTTCAAGAAAATGTGAAAATGCTTAAGCAAGAATTTAATGCAAAGGAATCAAAACTCTTGAAAGATTTTCTAATCGAAAACTTTGAAAAACAAACTTGAAAACAAGTTGTACATACAAGGAACACCATTGATTTGCTCACATGATCACTAAGCATAGAGTCTTAGCGATAAGCATAGCATTCCCTTATTGAGGAACCAAATCCGAGAGGTTATTAAAAGGCTAGAAATGCTCATAAGGTTCTTTATGATGGCAATGAAATCCTTAAACCTAGGCAGAAACCTAGTTGCGTTGAGTGCACTTTGAGGAAGATAAGAAATCGGATGAAGTCACTAGGGAAAGATGAACAAGAAATTAGATGATCCTAAATGTAAAGAGAAGAAAATAAAGATCACACCCATGATTACAAGAAGGAAAAGCTGGATTTCCTTGAACAAGTTTAAGCCTCGGACATTGTTGACTCCAGAACAAGTTTTTGGAAAATAGATCTAGATAAGCGAGAAAAAAAATATTGTTGAAACAAACCCTCCCTTTGGAAAATGCCTAGAAGCATTGTGTATCCTCCTAATACACCAATGCATCTTGTTCCTAGAACAATTGCCACTAAAAGCAAGACCTTAATTAGCCAATATGTTATATTTCAACTATTTGTTGATTTTGAGAAAACTTGCAAGAAAAGGATCACACCCAGCTGGTATAAGCGAAGGAGAAAGGGTTTTGAGCAAATGAAAGAATGTTATTTAAGCGAGGTCATGCCTTTCTTTAAACTTCTAAAAGATCACTTTGAGAGTCTTAAAAGGGATAGAAAGCGATATTAAGGGAATGGAAAAGGAATTTGATGCAATGATAGTTGAAGTTAGTGACTATGAGCGAGCACTAAAATATAATGAGATTGAGAGGAAGAACTTGCATACACTAAATGAGAACTGATTTACGAATGTATTGCTCAAGATGTGTTTTCAACGCTACAAATTGTTCCATTAATGCTTCCAAATTTCATGAATTATCGGTTGCCACGAAAGTCTCCCATGATCGTGTCATTGAGCTTGAAAAACTAATTACGAACTAAGCGAGAAAATTGAGCTGGATGATCACGACAATTTGGTTAAACATTTTCTAAACTAGAAGTTGAGCATTTTAATTTACAACTAAAATATCAACATCTTAAAGAAAATGTCAAAACTTCAAATATCAAGACATCCTCGGATGCTCGAGTTTGATGCGGTTTTCAAATTAACAAGCGTGATGAGCAGATTCAAGCTCATTGCAACACGATCGAGAAAGTTGAAAGCCCAAATCTCTCAATTAAAGGGTCAAGCGAACAATATGACGGGCTCCCAAATACCTCCTCCTTTAGATTCTCGAAATTCTCAAGCGTTTCATCTTCAAAACCTAGTAAATGCATTACAAAGGAAAGCGAAAGTTTTCTAGAAGAAAATGAAAAGGTTAAACGTCATTTCAATGAGTTATTTGAATCAATAAAGGTCACTCGTAACAAAATAACGAACAAATAGCTTCATTGCAAAGGAAATTGAGAATCGAAGAGTCGGGTAAAGGGAAAATGCCAATGACCAATGGGAGAATGGTGTATCAAAGGTTCACTCTTGTAATAAATATGCTTTATGCATGAAATATGTCCTCCTCATCTCGGGAACAACAAACTTCTTTGTTCAAACATACTTCTCATCCCTTAAGGATTGCCTAGAATGTCTGCGTGAGATTGTTGAAGAGGATAAGTTAGAGAAACCTCATGATAATGCAATTGGACATGCATGCTTATATGCCAAACGATCTCAAGAAATCCTAGAATGCTTGATCACAATATGCCCAAAGTCCTTAGGTGAGAGAGTTAATCCTTTGATTCCATGTTCGATGCCTAATGCCAAGTATGATATTCATTCGATGCCCAATGTCTTGAATGTGAACCTTAGTGTGCCTTTAAGTAGTTGATTCGGATCATCAATGCTATGAAAGAGAACTCAAGTGTGCCTTCTAGGAGTACAAATCCCAGCACTTCTAGTTTTAAGAAAGTGAACCTTAGTGTGCTGCATGTAGTTCGGATCGGCACATCTAAGCGGTGATGCAAAGAATAGTAAAACCAACTAATGTTCCCATTCCTCTACGGAGTAATCGGTGACATTAAAGGGAGCGGTCAAAGTCTCAAGACAATACAAGGAATGATAGGACCTCATGAGCTAAGAATGTGCCTTTGGAAAAGAGTAGAAGAACAATCTAGGAACTTTAAGCTTGAATCGAATAAAGCGAATCGTGTTGATTCTAGTATTAGCCATAGGCGTCTTGTAATTAATTGATTTCGATACTATTTGCAAACCTTGTATTGATGTCTGCTTGAATTACATTTCTAATCATGAATGTGGTGTTAATGTTTTGCCTAATGATGTTAATTGTCCGATTAATATGGTTAATGCTAAAATTCATGCTAAAAAGGCAAAAAGGCAAAAGCGAAAGAAAGTTAGAAAACGGTGGAAACCCAGGGAAGAACATTTAGTAAGATAGGCTATTATTGGATACACATTGGTCATAAGAATAATCGAGACAATGCCCACTAGAAAATGGATGCCTCTTGGTAGAACTATTCCCTTAAGAAGTGAGCACCTTGTGAGCAGGGGCTATCTGAGACACTAATCTTGCATCTATTCACAATGATTCCAGTGCCTTAATTTACGATATGAATGCTTCTTTTTACGATGTGGGTGTTCCAACCATTGTTACTAACCAAATGGAACCCATTCTTGCATGGGGATCCCAATTATCGATTATCCATTCTTATGCGTGTTCAGCTGCGGATCGTTCAAATCGTTACGTGGTACACGGACTCAGTTGTTCCAAGCATATATTTGGCGACGGTCGCGGCTCATGAACCGTGAGCAAATTCATCGGGACGATTAGATTCGGAATGATCATTTCGGTGCTATTATGGGTTATGGAGACTATGTTGTTGGCAAAGTGTTATCTCGGGGGTTTACTATGTAGAAGGTCTTGGTCACAACTTGTTCTCTGTTGGTCATTCTGCGATTACGATCTAAGTAGCCTTGAGAAAACATACACCTTCGTTAGAGAACTTGATGGTAAGGAACTTTTAAGAGGTTCACGTGGTTCAAATCTATACACCATCTCTATCGAAGATATGATGAAGTCTTCTCAATTTGCTTCTTGTCAAAGGCCTCTAAAACAAAGTCATGGTTATGGCATCGTCGTCTCAATCACTTGAACTTGGTACCATCAATGATCTCTCGAAAAGGACTTAGTTGTAGGTTTACCTAGACTCAAGTATGAAAAGGATCATCTTTGTTCGACATGTCAATTGGGAAAAAGCAAAAGTATGCCCATAAACCCAAACCTACTAACTCATCACGAAGTTCTTCATATGATTCATATGGATTTATGTGGACCAATGAGGTGCGAGAATATATTTGGGAAGAAATATGTGTTAGTTGTGGTTGATGATTACTCTAGATTCACAGGTCAAGTTCTTAAGGACAAAGGATGAAACTCGATATCATCATCAAACTCATCAAGCAGTGCGAGTTCGACTTAACAAAACCGTCGAATAATCGAGCAGACAATGGGCGGGTTTGTCAACAAACAACTCGGTGAATTTTATGAAAGCGTTGGAATCGACCATCAAAGAAGTGTTCCACGAACTCCTCAGCGAGCGGTGTAGTTGAAAGGAAATCGAACTCTTGTAGAAGCCGCTAGAACAATCTTGATTTACTCAAAGGTTCCAATGTTTCTCTGGTTGAAGCTATTGCCCTTGCATGCTACACACAAAATCGTTCCACGATTCACCTTGTTCATGGAAAAACTCCATATGAACTTGTCCACAACAGAAAACCTAATCTCTCTTTCCTTCGTGTGTTTGGTGCATTATGTTATCCAACTAATGAGGTCAAGACTTAGGCAAACTTAGAGCTAAAGCGAGACATTGGAGTATTTGTAGGATATGCACCAAACAAAAGGGATACGAATCTACAACAAAAGAACCCGAAATATCATGGAAACAATTCACGTTACGTTTGATGGTGACCGGTCAAATGGCTCTGGACAATCGATTCGGGACCCGCACTTCAAAAGCAGTCCCATTGGTTCATCTCTTGTTCCAAACTCCTCTCAAAAACTCCATATGTACCTCCATCGAAGATGATTTAAAGAAATTGTTTGATCCTATGTTTGATGAACTTTATGATCCAAGTACTAATGAGGTATCGATCCACAACATAGGCTGCTCATATTCACGTGAATGAAGTAAATCCTCGGTCTCAATATCTTTAAGTCAAGAAGCGCCTCTGCGATCCTTGATCTCATCAACAAATCATCATTCTTCAAATGTACATCATGGAACTGTTTACGGCATCAATGATGAAGTTAATCCCTTTGGTACTCTGAAGATGCTCCATTTGAAAACATATTTGCTCTGAATCATCATCGAACCATCTTCTTGAGGAGACATCGACTCTGCTACTTCGATCCCTCAACAAGCGCCACATGAACACCTTAGAAAATGGACTCACGATCATCCACTAGACAACATCATTGGAAATCCCTCTCGTCTGTATCAACACGGAAACAACTTGCAACCGATGCCTTATGGTGCTTCTTCAACTCCGTACTATCTAAGATCGAACCAAAAGATGTTAAAACCGCCATGAATGAAGATAGGCGGTTCAATGCCATGCAAGATGAAATTCATGAGTTTGATCGACTTGATGTATGGGAGTTAGTACACTCAGGCGTGCTATGATTATTGCTCTTAAATGGATCTTCAAAGTGAAACTTGATGAGCATGGTGATGTGTTGAAGAACAAGGCTCGATTAGTTGCTAAAGGATACCGTCAAGAGGAGGGTATTGACTTTGAAGAATCTTTTGCTCCGTTGCTCGAATCGAGGCAATCGAATCTTTTGGCTAATCTTGCTAGTAAGAACATGGTAGTCTATCGGATGGATGTAAAGGCGGCATTTACGAGCGGAGACCTTAAAGAAGTCGTCTCGTCGACCAACTGAAGGATTTGTAAATCAAGAGCATCCTACTCACGTTTATCGTTTGAAGAAGGCCCTTTACGGTTTAAAGCAAGCTCCAAGGGCATGGTATGATACATCATCAAAGTTTCTTCTATCAACGGATTTAGCAAAGGCGCGATTGATCCAACATTGTTCACCGGAAGTCGGCAAACATTTAATTCATGTTCAAATTTATGTTGATGATATTATTTTGCCTCGGCCGACCCAATGGAATGTGATCGTTTTCAAATGAAATGAGTTCAAAATTTCAAATGTCAATGATGGGACAAATGTCATTTTCTTGGGATTACAAATTTCATAAAGTCCGGAGGCATTTTCATAAATCAATCTAAATATGCAACGAGATCTTAAAGAAATTTGGATTTGATTCAAGTGACCACATTGACACTCCATGATTGATCGAACCAAACTAGATGAGGACCACTCGGGGATCATGATTGACCAAACAAAATATCGTAGTATGATTGGATCACGATGTACCTCACGACTAGTAGACCGGACATCTTGTTCATTTGTTTGCATGTGTGCTAGATACCGAGCTAAGCCTACTAAAAAGCACCTTGAAGCGATTAAGCGGGTCTTCGGTATCTCAAGGAACCATCAATATGGGTCTTTGGTACCGAAGGACACCGGCATGTCACTAACGACCTATCACGAATCTTGATCATGCGGTGTCAAGATACTCGTCAAGTACATCCGGAGGTGCTCGGTTTTGGGTGATAAACTTGTGGTGGTCTTCAAAGAAGCAAATGAGTACTTCTATTTCCTCTGGAGGCTGAATACATAGCCATGTCATCTTGTTGTGCTCAAATCTTATGGATGAGATCTCAATTATCGACTATGGCTTTGAATTCAACAAAATCCCTCTGTCTTGTGATAATAAAAGTGCTATTGCTCTCTCATGCAACAACGTTCAACACTCAAGAGCAAAGCATATCGACATTCGACATCATTTCATCGAGGAACAAGTGGAAAAAGGTGTGGTGGAACTCTATTTTGTGAGGTGCGAATATCGGTTAGCGACATCTTCACCAAAGCTCTTCCAAGAGAGCGTTTTGAGTTTATTCTTCCACGTCTTGGCTTGAAAAGCCTTCAACGAAACACTCAAACGTCTTGAGGAGGAAGGCGAGGAGTAAAGGTCTATCTTCATCTATCTCTTGTAAATATCTATTCGAAAAACAAAATACAAAATTATAAAACCTTCAAAAATCAAATAGAAAAATATAAAACTTTCAAAATCCATACAAATTTGAAAAAAAAAATTCGAAAAATCTTCAAAAAATATTGTCATTTTTGTCATGTTTCTCTCGATTCGATAATATCTACGGTCTTGATGTTGTCATTCAAAGAATGACACGGGACTTTAGATGTTGTTCGAATTTAAAAAAAATTCAAAAAAAAAATTGGGAGAAAGAGAAAAAAATGGTTTATTGTCATTTCGAGCGATAACCGCTTTTCAAAGAAAAACGAGCCATGCTTTACCATGTTTTCAAATTCCATGCTCGATTCTATAAACATTTATCTGCTTGAAAACTAAGCGCTTTGAAAAATAACTCGGTCTCTATTTTGATAATCATCGGGACTTATTTGTCAAAATCTCTATCTCTCAATCAACAACCTATGTCATTGATTGAGGGAGAATGATTTCAATTAAATTAAAAGTTATTTGGCATTAAATTGTTTTCAAAAGATGTACATGCATGTTTTATCAATGGAGTTTAAAGTCTTATAATCCGATCCTTATCGAGTTAAAGCGCTTTCATAATCAAGTCACAATTCTCCTTAAAATCTTTCAAAATCAATTTAAATCTATAAGAGATCACAAATCTCAAATGATTTGATAATTGTGATCGGGGAGAATGTGTGATTTAAATTGGATTTAAAGCGATAATTCGGTAAATGGTTTTATAAGGATGTACATGCTATCCTTCCCGCATGTGACAAACGATTTCAAATTTTCCATGCACATGTTGAGGGGAGCATCTATCTTAAACCTATGATTTGAAGCGTGATCATTTATCTCAATGTGCGGGTTCCTCTAGTATGTGCAAAACTCTTTTCAAACCTAGAAGCACATATTGAGGGGAGCAAAATCATGAAAACCTCATCCTTCCCAAAATGCTTTATCTACTTGATTCGATTAAGGAAGTGATGTTGATATCTTTTAGAAAATGGTAATCAAAGTTAATTCTTCCTCTTGCCTCCGTGTGCAAAACGATTTCAAACATTTGATGCACATGTTGAGGGGAGCACTTATTCTAAAAATATCAAAAACAATTCGGTACAAAATGTTTTGATAATATATCACAAGTATCTGGATTGATTTTCAAATGGTTTTCAATTGGTTCCAATGGCGGATGAACAATACCAAATAGACCGACCAACTTTACTTTATATGCGGTGATATAAGGATGATAAGGTTAGGTATGTGTTCCCATGATCCGCCGAGCCGGAGGGATCTACCGAGGACTATCCACTAGTTAGTGTAGAGTTCTTAGGTATGATGATAAAAGGAGAAAAGTGAGATATGGGAAGAGTGCGGATGAGGCGAGCTAGTCTTGGAACAAACCCAACAAGGTTCTAGCTATGAAGTCTCGGTAAGCTTGAAGGGTTGAAGAATTAAAAAGAATTGAATGAGAAAGGGTGAAAACAAATAGCCCTCCATATATTCAACCTTAGGGCGAAACCGGGTTCAATTCATATGCTCTTGATGGTAACATCGGTATTGAAGACAAGGCGTCATGGACCCGGTGGCCTTGCACTTCAACTTTCCAAACCACTCAAGTTCCTCTTAAAAGGACTTGTTTCATTCTCACGGGAACCGACATTATCTATCGACTTTCTCTTAGAGATTGTTGATATTGAAGAAGGAGACCCTCTCCTAGTCTCCGACACGGGATCCAAATATGCACAAATTGAGTCTAGAGCCACGAGATCATCAATAAATCTCATTAGGACACTTTCAATGAAGACTCTGTTTCACACAATGTGAAAAGAGATTATATCTTGAGTCCTCGCATTATCCTTGTGGTATTGCGGAACATCGAGTGATGTGTAAACATATTCACAATGAAGATGGAAAACCTTACGGAGCCAACATCAAACAAGCTCTGGTAGGTGGCATGTGAGATCTATTATATAGATCAACCATGTGACAAGCGAACAGAAACAATGGGGCGATTCAATCTCTTGAATCAATCACAGTTCGAGTTATGGATTGACGGATACCTTTGAAAAACCGGTCTTTGTGCTTAAAACTCTTTTCTTTAGCACATCGACCGTGTACTAATTTTCAAATCAAAGGTGTTTTATGATTGATAATTGATTTTCAATAAAACCTTCGTTGTATTGCAAAAACAATTTCTATTGAGCAATACGATTGTTTTCAAATCTCTTTTCATCAATCGGTGGACTTAAATTATTTGGTTCACTCACTCCGTGTTGTCTTCTTTGAGATGCTCGGTTTGAGAACGACTAGGCATTGCGAAACCTGTCAAGGAAATTCTTGAATTATACGATCACGAGCGATACTTGTCTTGATCAGCGAGGAACCGTGGGCGTGTACCTCGATTCAACGAAAGTGATCAAAGACACTTTAAATGCGATTTATTACTAAGCTGTTGTATGCGGTACACCGGCGTTTGCGGTGATCGAATGAAGCGGTCAATCCATAGCCGCATGCTCACTTAACACATTCATCTCAAAAGAAATCATGATTAGTGCATCAATGACTCGATATTTTCACTCCATGCTTACGCTTTCTGCTGCTGCCAATATCATGAATCAGCGAAAGCTTCCGCTACTCGATGAGAAGATATCATGATCCGAATGTGAGCATGTCGGTCCGAAAGTCACAACATCACATAATACCAACACCACAATGGATGTCTCGAGAGATTTTTGTTGGTGATGGTCTCAAAAGGCGGCTCAAAATTATTATCACGTGGATCGGTAAAGACCTCCACTTGGATTAACCAAACATGCAATGAGAAGAATCAATGACTACGAGCTTGAAGCAAAGTACTACATCAAGAATGCAAGAACAATTGTTAATGTAATATCTTTTTGTATTCAATGTAATTTTAGTACATGATTGAGGTGACCTCCTTAGGGAGATTGTTAGGAATTAGAAATTCCGGTATTAAAGAGTCGGTCACCTCAAGTATATGTAATCGTTAAAAGCTCGTAGTCGTAGTTATTTTAAGTTAAGTAGTATTTAGTTAAGTAACACCGTGGAGGACAGACGGGTCTTTACCAGCTGTATGCACGATCCACGACCCGTTGTGTGGCGTTTTATTGTAAGACTATAAATACTCTCTACCTTCCAAGGTAGAGTTGGAACTCATAATAAAATTTTCTTTCTCTCACTAAAGTTCCCTAAACCTCTAACTTTCTCTCTAGAATTCCACTTATCGCCACCTTGTTGTTATAGTTATGTGTTTGATGTCATCGTATTGTGTTGGGACGTCGTCTTGGTTCCGGATCCGGGCCGTTTGACTATGACTATACTTCACTCTTGATAGTGATGATTAGTTTTTTAACATTCAATCCTTATATCAACCATCCTCAAACTTCACAAGTTACACCTCAACCATTACATTCATACCTTCAACAATACTTCACTCTTGGAAGTGATAGTTAGTTTGAGAACCTTCGATCATCATACTCAAAGTATATAAGTACACAATCACCCAAAGTCCTTCACATACCGAAATTATCTCTAACACATAACTAGAAATATAAAGTTTGTCATCCATTCACAATTGGAATAATGCAACTTGCGACATTATCAACAATTATGAGACACAACTTGATTTTATTATTTATAGGATAATGTAATCCCTTACATTTTCGCACTTTGTGGATTTTAGGAACTAATGGAGTCTAGGATAATCCAACTAACACCACATAACTCCATTGTCTCAAGTTTGTTAGAAAAATTCTCTCACAATAGGATCACATGTGCATCTTCGTCACGTTTGAAACACACTTTTCATATCATTTTCAGTGTAAACGATATTTTAATCAAAATCATCGTTGCCAACAATAGCTCAAAACACCTCTGTCAATCCTTTACTTACCCATAATATGTAATCCTTTTCACTCACATCTAGGTACATATTCTTTTCATGTTTATTCTTTTCGAGTCTATATTTTGACATGACTTGTAAAGATAATGACATATATCTACCTTATCTAGAGTATGTCTTTTCAACAAATTATCCTTAACGTCAACATTTACCTCACCAAGTTCAACCTAAAGTCTTACGACGATATTTTTCCTATAACACCCCAAACAAGAAAAGCACACATAGTGCTTAATAAATAAATATTGAGTATTTAGGAATCTCTTAATGTAGTCATTGACAAAATTTTATCCAAATCCAAATCATCATCTTTGGTAGATGATAATGCCATTCAATGTTTGAACTCCCTTTCCCGATGACAACTTGGAAGAAGTCATTCCCATAATTGTGTGTGTCAACAAATGAACAAATTTCATTCTTGTTTATTATTGTTAGTGTGATTGGTTTTACATTTATACCAAGGATATCGGTCGTGTTGTGGCCATTAACCATTTTTGAGTAACAACAACTCTTTTTTGTCATTCAACTCATCTCGTTATTTTTCTTTCATTATTTTCGTTGCGCGTTTAAAACAACGATTACATTAGGATTGTTTTTAACATATCTCTAAATGCTTACACTTCATTCCATTCACTCGTTATAAGAGTCTATATTTGCTTGTGATTATAGAGTCTCTCCAACATACGCTTATAAATCTCCTTGTCACTCATGCTCCTAAGAATCATAGATTGGCTTAGATTATTCCTCGATAGTGTCTTGCTATTTGTATCTTCATCATATATTGTAGCTCTCATCATCTCCTATGCATCTTATAGCTC
Source organism: Chrysanthemum lavandulifolium (assembly GCA_022545495.1). Classification (NCBI taxonomy): domain Eukaryota; kingdom Viridiplantae; phylum Streptophyta; class Magnoliopsida; order Asterales; family Asteraceae; genus Chrysanthemum; species Chrysanthemum lavandulifolium. The sequence goes on from CM040240.1 coordinate 119,652,391, forward strand.
ATATTTGCTATATGCCTTTACTCCATATAATATTGCTCTTATTACTATATATTATGTTGCACGAACTAACCTTTGATGTAGGAAAAGCCTTAGTAAGTAATTTGATCCATGAATTCGCTAGCAACGAGGGTCAATAAATAAGGGGATGCAATTATCATAGGGAAGCAATGAGCTAGGAGGAGCTAGAAGGATAAAGATATAACTTCTGAGGGATGATGCAAGCTCGCCTTTTTTAGGAGAAAAGAGATAAAACACGCATTGTAGTGGAGACATCAGAACACCCACCTTTTTTTGTCACAATTCTCAATTTCAGGTCATTTTACAAACTTTGAAATTTTTACTATTCATCTCGGGAATTTACTATTCATTGGTTACTATTCATCATTTTACTATTCATCATTTTTGAGGTCGATTTAATATTTTGAGAGGTTATTTCAAAACTTTACTATTTACAAAACACTATTCATTCCCGGAGAAAAAAATATATTCATGATTTTTATTCATCATTTTTCGTAAACTAGATTTATGAGTATCTAATTCGCGTAACCGTGAGGGTTAGGCTGCATATTTATGGAACATCATTGAGATCACTTCATATAGACTAGAGTTAGTCTACATATCATCCGTAATATCATTTTCATATTAGTTCATGCATGGGTTTGCATATTTCGATGTGTATATTTATTTATTAAATAAGCGCTATCGCACGATCACCGATTTTGAATAATTGATCCGACACTTTCGACAATTGTCGGATATATTTTTATACTCATTTTAAGACTATAAAAATTATATTATGTTTACCGATGTTTTGAATTTATTTTAGTATATAAATTGTTATATATATATATATATATATATATATATATATATATATATATATATATATATATATATATATATATATATATATATATATATATATATATATATATATATATATATATATATATATATATATATATATATATATATATATATATATATATATATATATATATATATATATATATATATATATATATATATATATATATATATATATATATATATATATATATATATATATATATATATATATAGGGTTAAAATGAAAGTTTCTTATAATGAAAAGAATGAGAAGGCATGTGGAGGTGACATGTGTCATCTTTGCCACATCACCATGCAATGTCATGTGACATGTGTCACCACCCACCCCCCCCACCCACCCAAATTTTTTTCCGCCAAAAATTTTTTTGGGCAAAAAAAATTCATAAAATTTATTCTCGCATCACAAGTTATAAAATCGCATCACAATTATAATTGTGATGCGATGATTTATATCCTTAATGCACTAAAATCATGATTATGATGCGATAAATTTATAACCGTGATGCAAGAAACTTATAACCTTAATGCACTAATAAGTTTTGGTGCATCTTTATTATAAGTTAATAGTTGATGCATCAACTATGATGCACTAAAATCAATGTTATAACATTAAATGCACTAAAATCATGATTGTGATGCAATAACTTTATAACTATGATGCGATAATTTATAACCTTAATGCACAAAATCATAATTGTGACGTGATAACTTATAACCTTAATGCACTAATAAGTCTTGGTGCATCTTTATTATAAGTTCTTGCATCATAGTTAATAGTTAAGTGCATCAACTATGATGCACTAAAATCAATGTTATAACATTAATGCACTAAAATCATGATTGTGATGCGATAACTTTATAAGCGTGATGCGATAATTTATAACATTAATGCACTAAAATTATGATTTGTGATGCGATAACTTTATAAGCGTGATGCGATAAAAATTTGGCGGAAATTTTTTTTTTTCCTCAAAAAAATTTTTTTTGGGAAAAATTTTTTCGGGGGGTGGGGTGGGGTATGGTGATGTGTAATGATGATGTGGCAAATGTGACACATGTCACCTCCACATGTCTTCTTCATTCTTTTCATTCTAAGAAACTTTTCATAATAACCCATAACCTATATATATATATATATATATATATATATATATATATATATATATATATATATATATATATATATATATATATATATATATATATATATATAATAATATATTTACTGACGGTTTTAGTAAATTCAATTCGATAGTTATTTATTCACTCAATTCTTGCGAGAAATGCATTTTTATAATTTTTATGACTTCAATATATTTTATATTGTTCCGTTAAAATCGATTTCTAGTTAACGCTACACTAAATACCTAATTATATGTACAAAATATATATTACACTTAAACTTATATACATTTAATCATCAAAACTACACAAAGTCTTTCTTCTTATCCCCATTGCCGACTTCCCCCCCCTATTCATCCCTTTGATATTTTCTTTTGACCAAAATAATACACATGTACACAATTGACTAGATATTTGTATATTATACAAGTGATTTATTAAAATGAAACATATACAAACACATATTTTAAGGTGTAAAAAGCAAGAAGTCTCTCCCCATCATCCATGTGGTTCGGCCTAATTAAGAAGAAGAAGAAGAAATCATCAAATTTTCAAGATCAAGTGATTCACTAAACCTATTAGTGCTCCTAGTTAAGGTTTTGAAATAAAAACCTAGAAGTAATTAGATACCTTGTTACCAAAACCTCTTCAAACTACAAGTAAGTGTTTTTAATAATTTTCCTAATCTAACATACTCCTACTTGATCTATTTTTATGTTCTTAAAACAAAGCATGCAAGTATACTATGATCCATACCACTTTTACTTGTTTTATTACTTATAATGAATATTATCTATCCTATAATTATTCCCATGAAACATTTCCTTTTTGATGATGTTTAGGAACCCATGACACCCTAAGAAGGTGTATGGTAGGTTTATATAGATTTGGTGTTGATTTGAAATGGTTGGAACAAGTATTACACTAGAAAAATCATTTTCGACAACTTATAATTAAGGGCTGTTCATTCTTGTAAAATCTGGAAATTTCGACAGGTCATGGATTATTTTGGGCTAGATATTCAGAAAATAGACTTTAAAACGAAACCGTGGTCGCTTGAACGGGTTAAAACGGATTTATAACGAAGAAGTTACGCTATTTTCAAGTTTAACGACGGAAACTATTTTTCTGAAAATGCACAAGCTGTCAAGGGTTTTTCATGGGACAAAAACGAGTTTTAAACATAATCTAAATGAGTCGACTTATCAAAAATATATTAGTACGTACTAACACGAATCCGAGGATATATAGAACGTAGAAAACGGAGTTATAACGACTAAGTTACACGCGTTTTAATTATGGCTATCGTAACTATTTTCACAAGTATTAACTCATATATTTTCTATTAGACCAAAATGGTTATCGCAGTGACCATGTTGAACCGTTTTCCTATCGATAAAGTACTTTTGAGAAAATAATGTCTTTAAGTAAAAGTGAGTTCACCTAGCCTATTTTCCAAAATGTTCAACCGTTCGTCAAACGAAGTTATAACGAATAATTTACGATCACTCAAACTTTTTCAAAAATCACTCATAAACTTTATTTTCAAATGCACAAGTGGTATGGATATCATATGAGTTTGCATGCATGACATTGTTTCGTGGCTTACATTAGAACATATCATTCATATTAGGTTGCAGATAGAGATCGCACCTCATTTCAGTGTATCTACTTTTGTCATCATAAGCATTGCATCAGGTGAGTTTGTAGCCCCACTTTTACTCGTTTAATTCTTTTATAAGCTCTTCGGGGGAGATACATGCTCAACTAGTTGCTTTTACTTTACACTTATATGAACTTAAATAACTCTTGTTTCACTACTTATGCTAGTAAGTAGATTATGCCCAAACTAAATTGATCACTATGTTATGAACACTATTATTTGAACCTTTCGACATATATATTTGAACTCTTCTAAATTGATTTGAACCTTTTGACATATAGTTGAACTCTTTTAACTTGTACAAGGACTCTTTTGATATATTTTGAACTTGTTTGACGTGATTTTGAACACTTTGACTGTTTTGAACTTTTGAACTCGACATAAACACTTGAACTTAATTACGAACTTTTGAATGGAACACTTGAACTTAATTACGAACTTATGACTTGTCTAAACTTATTGAACCATATGTGCTATGACCTAAAAGTATCCCTATGTGAACGGAGCAATACCAATTCTCGCCTTATTGGTGGAGTATGCAAAGTCTCCCTATGTGAACGGAGCAATACCAAGTCTCCCTATGTGAACGGAGCAACACCAAGTCTCGCCTTATTGGTGGAGCGTACGATTCTCCCATGTTCGGAGTGTTCTTAATTGTATATAATAGTTGTATGATGTACCGCTCGTACATTCGCATTGTTAGTCTCCTATTAGTAGGTAGTATGGATAGCGCTATTAGAGGTCGGCCAACCTCTCGTTCACTATGTTACGGACGCATATTATTTATTCTAGGGCTTTGCACGCATACATTATTATATACATGGTGCTGTACTGTGAACTATTATGAGAACGTATACTTGACTACTAGACATACTACTTTTGGCAGTGGGTTGTGAACACACATGTTGCAAGTTTTGTATGGGCGGAACTTGGAACTGAGTGGATTTACAATGCCTTTGCTTTGTGGACTATTCTCAATGACCAAAAACTTTGCCTTTGCTGCATGAACGTTCTTTAAAAGCTTTACATGTTAAACAAACTCTGTGAACTCACTCAACCATTGTGTTGACACTTTTAGCATGTTTTATCTCAGGTATCTAAGGCATTCACTTCATGGCATGCATGTGGACTTATCATAGAATCGCGGTGTCGACACGTCTCACATATATTTTATGCACTTAACTATCGTTTGATTGTAACAAACTCATTTTGGTACATTGGAAATCTTTGGGAAATAGGTTTTGTAAACTCTGATTATTTTACTTAATCAAACGATATTTTCAAAACGATACTTTAGGTCGTTCGATATAACTGTAACTTTGATGCTATGACGGTCATCCCCGGTATTCCATTCATGACAAAATGGGTAATTTGGGGTGTGACAGATTGGTATCAGAGCAACGGTTATAGAGAACTAGGTTGCATCATTGACCCTAGACTATAACTACATCATCATAGCATCTCATCATATCATTATAAGTGCATACTCATTATACATGCGGTTTTATACGCACATTATGTGGATTATTTGTTTTTATTTCACATCGATTGTCACATAGATGTCTTTAGATACCCATTCCATTATCCTTTCTTCATACCCCAATGTGGAGAATGCCCTGACATCCCTTATCACAATTTTAACATCAGGTTACTCAACACCAAACATGATATGAGTCGATTAGTCCAAGCATTGCATAGTTACTCCTAAATTATACATAGCCTGATCACCTATGTCAAATTCAGGAAGAATCATGCAATGAAGGGAGTAGTAGTCTCATATGTAAGCAATTCCGTGTCGAGCCAAATTTTCAAAAGATTTTCTTCAAACCACTTGTTTCCGGTTTGATCGAGTGACGTTCTTGTTTGATGAGTTGCAAAGATCAAGCTAGAATCAAGTTGTTACTCAAACCGATTTAGCCTAATCTCATGACAGTTCTTGTTTGATGAGTTGTGAGATTAAGTAAAAATCGGTTACCTAAAAGTCTTTTGAGAGTTTTGCTCGAGAATGGGAAAGCTTGTCTCAACAAACCTAACCATAAGAGAGCATGTCTTTAGAATGAGAAATGGTCACGATGGCACAAGAACGTATCTAGTTGGACCCATATACATGAGCATTGACATCATCACTTAGACTATTCACGCGAGCATAAACTTTTATAACCCTTGTCGAGGTTCGGACTATAGTTATCAATAAGCGAATCACGAGGACGTGATTCCTCTAACATGGGAAGAATGTCACAATTTTCAATTTCAGGTCATTTTACAAACTTTAAAATTTTTACTATTCATCTCAGGAATTTACTATTCATCGGTTACTATTCATCATTTTACTATTCATCATTTTTAGGTCGATTTAATATTTTGAGAGGTTATTTCAAAACTTTACTATTCACAAAACACTATTCATTCCCGGAGAAAAATTTATATCCATGATTTGTATTCATCATTTTTCGAAAACTAGTTTTACGAGTATCTAATTCGCGTAACCGTGAGGGTTAAGCTGCATATTCATGGAAATCATTGAGATCACTTCATATAGACTAGAGTTAGTCTACATATCATCCGTAATATCATTTTCATATTAGTTCATGCATGGGTTTGCATATTTCAGTAACATGTATTTATTTATTAAATAAACGCTATCGCACGATCAATGATTTTGAATAATTGATCCGACACTTTCGACAATTGTCCAGATATATTTTTATACTCATTTTAAGACTATAAAAATTATATTATTAGTTTACCCGATGTTTTGAATTTATTTTAGTATATAAATTGTTATATATATATATATATTTACGACGGTTTTCGTAAATTCAATTCGATAATTATTTATTCACTCAATTCTTGCGAGAAATGCATTTTTATAATTTTTATGACTTAGATATATTTTATATTGTTCCGTTAAAATCGATTTCTAGTTAACGCTACACTAAATACCTAATTATATGTACAAAATATACTTTACACTTAAACTTATATACATTTAATTATCAAAACTACACAAAGTCTTTCTTCTTATCCCCATTGCCAACTTTTTCCCCCTAGTTATCCCTTTGATATTTTCTTTTGACCAAAATAATACACATGTACACAATTGACTAGATATTTGTATATTATACAAGTGATTTATTAAAATGAAACACATACAAACACATATTTTAAGGTATAAAAAGCAAGAAGTCTCTCCCCATCATCCATGTGGTTCGGCCTAATTAAGAAGAAGAAGAAGAAATCATCAAATTTTCAAGATCAAGTGATTTACTAAACCTATTAGTGCTTCTAGTTAAGGTTTTGAAATAAAAAACTAGAAGTCATTGGATACCTTGTTACCAAAACCTCTTCATACTACAAGTAAGTGTTTTAAATAATTTTCCTAATCTTACATACTCCTACTTGATCTATTTTTATGTTCTTAAAACAAAACATGCAAGTATACTATGATCCATACCACTTTTACTTGTTTTTATTACTTATAATGAATATTATCTATCCTATAATTATTCCCACGAAATATATCATTGTTGATGATGTTTAGGAACCCATGACACCCTAAGAAGGTGTATGGTAGGTTTAGATTAGATTTGGTGTTGATTTGAAATGGTTGGAACAAGTATTACACTAGAAAAATCATTTTCGACAACTTATAATTAAGGGCTGTTCATTCTTGTAAAATCTGGAAATTTCGACAGGTCATGGATTATTTTGGGCTAGATATTCAGAAAATAGACTTTAAAACGAAACCGTGGTCGCTTGAACGGGTTAAAACGGATTTATAACGAAGAAGTTACGCTATATTCAAGTTTAACGACGAAAACTATTTTTCTGAAAATGCACAAGCTGTCAAGGGTTTTTCATGGGACAAAACGAGTTTTAAACATAATCTAAATGAGTCGACTTATCAAAAATATATTAGTACGTACTAACACGAATCCGAGGATATATAGAACGTAGAAAACGGAGTTATAACGACTAAGTTACACGCGTTTTAATTATGGCTATCGTAACTATTTTCACAAGTATTAACTCATATATTTTCTATTAGACCAAAATGGTTATCGCAAGTGACCATGTTCGGAGCCGTTTTTCCTATCGATAAAGTACTTTTGAGAAAATAATGTCTTTAAGTAAAAGTGAGTTCACCTAGCCTATTTTCCAAAATGTTCAACAGTTCGTCAAACGAAGTTATAACGAATAATATACGATCACTCAAACTTTTCTGAAAATCACTCATAAACTTTATTTTCAAATGCACAAGTGGTATGGATATCATATGAGTTTGCATGCACGATATTGTTTCATGGCTTACATTAGAACATATCATTCATATTAGGTTGCAGATAGAGATTGCACCTCATTTCAGTTAATCTACTTTTATCATCATAAGTATTGCATCAGGTGAGTTCGTAGCCTCACTTTTACTCGTTTAATTGTTTTATAAACTCTTCGGGGGAGATACATGCTGAACTACTTGCTTTTACTTTACACTTATATGAACTTAAATAACTGTTGTTTCACTACTTATGCTTGTAAGTAGATTATGCCCGAACTAAATTGATCACTATGTTATGAACACTGTTATTTGAACCTTTCGACATATATATTTGAACTCTTCTAAATTGATTTGAACCTTTTGACATATATTTGAACTCTTTTAACTTGTACAAGGACTCTTTTGATATATTTTGAACTTGTTTGACGTGATTTTGAACACTTTGACTGTTTTGAACTTTTGAACTCGACATAAACACTTGAACTTAATTACGAACTTTTGAATGGAACACTTGAACTTAATTACGAGCTTATGACTTGTCTGAACTTATTGAACCATATGTGCTATAACCTAAAAGTCTCCCTATGTGAACGGAGCAATACCAATTTTCGCCTTATTGGTGGAGTGTGCAAAGTCTCCCTATGTGAACGGAGCAATACCAAGTCTCCCTATGTGAACGGAGCAACACCAAGTCTCACCTTACTGGTGGAGCGTGCGATTCTCCCATGTTCGGAGTGTTCTTAATTGTATATAATAGTTGTATGATGTACCGTTCGTACATTCACATTGTTAGTCTCCTATTACGGGACGCATCTTATTTATTCTAGGGGCTTTGCCTGGCATACATTATTATACACGTGGTGCTGTACTGTGAACTATTATGCCAACGTATACTTGACTACTAGACATACTACTTTTGGCAGTGGGTTGTGAACACGCATGTTGCAAGTTTTGTATGGGCGGAACTTGGAACTGAGTGGATTTACAATGCCTTTGCTTTGTGGACTATTCTCAATGACCAAAAACTTTGCCTTTGCTGCATGAACGTTCTTTAAAAGCTTTACATGTTAAACAAACTCTATGAACTCACTCAACCATTGTGTTGACACTTTTAGCATGTTTTATCTCAGGTATCTAAGGCATTCACTTCATGGCATGCATGTGGACTTATCATAGAGTCGCGGTGTCGACGCGTCTCACATATATTTTATGCACTTAACTATTGTTTGATTGTAACAAACTTATTTTGGTACATTGGAAATCTTTGGGACCTAGGTTTTGTAAACTCTGATTATTTTACTTAATCAAACGATATTTTTAAAACAACACTTTAGGTCGTTCGATATAACTGTAACTTTGATGCTATGACAGTCATCTCCCAGGTATTCCATTTCGCTGCAAAACCGGTAATTTGGGGGTGTGACATTTTTGCTTCGACAAAAGGGGGATATGGAAGTGTAAACAAGTAGCTTTACATTTTACAATGTGTTACGGTTTACATAATTTGTTATCATCAAAAAGGGGAAGATTGTTAGTACAAATTTTATGATATTTAATCTAAACGGTATCTTATGTTTTAATGATGACAAACATGTAACATGTAATACATAACGTAAAATGTGCAAGTTACTCGTTTACACAAATTATCAATGCATAAATTCACCAACACTTAAGAGTATTTTATGACATTTTGTGGATCCATATTTGTTGGGATCGCTCCTAACACGTAAATGGAATGGCATTTACGGGATTACATTATCTATCTTGTTTAGCCAAAACACATGGACTAGTTAGGTAATATTGTAATAATTGTAATATGCTAGGCTATAAACACCCCTTCATACTTCCATGGAGGGGTGAGACTCTTTATTTAATTTACCTTTAATTATTAATAAACACCTAGTTTCTCCCTTCTCTCTTTACTTTCTATCTCTGACAATGAAGATGGTGTTCTTCCATCTTCCCCGACCTCCCGAATCACTATTTCAACCGTTATAACGATCTTACAAGTGGCATCAGAGCCAAGGTTTTTTTAATATTGGTTTATTTTTATGGTGTTTTCTTGTCAAAATCGTGACTTGTAAATCTGTTTTACCAAGTCTTAACCTTTCACATATTTCTTTGGGTTTAACAGTTTTTTACAAGTTATTTGTATCCAAATTGTCATAAAAGTCCAAAACTTTCATATTCAGTTTACCAGTCATGTAACTATTTTTGATATCTTATCTTTGTGACTTGTTATGTACTAATAGCCTGTGCAAATTTTGTGGTCAAATGGTATTCATATCTGGTCAAAAGGGTATATTGCAAGAGTTTTATGTATGAATATATGGTCAAACGAGTCTTTTCTATGAAGCTTTTTTTGCATTTTCTAGGTTTGTAAAGTCCTAGTTTTACGAGTAACTCTTCATCTTTGTTTACGAATTACTTGGAAGTAATTCGTAAGGTTTTTACGAATAAGGTTACTCTTAATCTTTATGAGTAAGCCTTACGCGTAAGGTTACTGTGCTTACGAACAAGGGTTCCGTACGAGCAAGACTGGCTTTACGCATAAGGTTTACGCACAAGGAGGGCTTTACGAATAAGGTTTAGACCAAGAACCTTACGACTAACATAATGAAGAAGACAGGAGACCAGATTCATTGACACAAAACCAAATACCAATCTCGTATTGTAACCTCAGTGTTATCATCCCATCATCAGTCACAAGCAAGATACGTTATAAATGATACAAGACCAGACTTCAGTTTTTTATGTTCATCATAAGTCTAAACTAAACCGTTATACCAAACTGTAAACAGTACTACTACGACATCAAATCCAAACCATCAAATCCCAAAAACTATCCTAACCATTCTTCTCTTTTAAACAACATCAGAATCTAACCTCAATCAAAACCATGACTCGAAACAAATGAATTAATCTCAGTTTCGTTTCGTTCGTGAGCTACAAAAGCCAATAGATCTCAATGATCATTCATACGAAAACGTAATCATCACTGATCCATGTCTTGTGATATTATCCGAATTTAAATAAATGAATATAACAATTATGTTACTTCATTTATTTGATTCGTTTAAATGTACAACAAATCATAATCACAACTTAATATCAACCCTACCTGAGACCCCAATGGACCTTGAAGAAGTCATTTCTTGAAGACAATGGTGCAGCTAAATGGTTCGTGTTGATAATAAGTTTTTTTTTTTTTTTTTTTTTTTTTTTTTTTGTTTTTTGATTGATTAGAAAGAGAATGGATTTGGTGATGATAACTGGATTTGCAGATTAGGGTTGCTAAAGGTGTTTAGAAGATAGGCGGATGGTGGAGTAATTTAGGGTTTGTGTGTGACTAATATGAGATGGGGGCGTTTATGATTAACATTAGGGTTAGGAGTGGTGTGATTACTTGGTCTTATATACGAGATTGATTAGGGTTACATTTGGATTGGGTTTAGATATGGGCCCGTGTATTATCTCAATTGGATCGGACCTAATATTGTGACTGGGCTGGATACTCATACTAGTATTGAGCCGAACAGATATGGCATTGGGTGTGATGGGCTGAATTTGTCTCAATACTTGGAATGAGCTTATATTTTTTTTATCCGAATTTTAACACATGGATCTAAAATTTACTTACTCAAATGTATTTAAAAAAATAAAAAGTGTTAATTTTTTGGACAATTTTTAAGAAGAGTAATATTTTGGTTATGATAAATTTTCACGGGAATACATTTTTGACGAGATCGGGAAAACCATTATCATAGTTCACTTTAACCAATTAACGAAGGCTAGATTTGTGAATGTAACCGCAAGATGTGACTACAGCGTTAACTCTTTATTATTTATTTGAGGTTGAAGTTGTATATCACGGGTGTGTGTACTTAGTATCTTGAAGATATCGGGGTTGGTTGGATGCATGATTCTTCGAGATCCTTGTTCGAGCTTTTAACTGTTCCGAATGACAAAGACTTTAGTTGTCTAGTTATACCTAATGTAAGGAGTTACGTTGTTGTGCTCACAGCGTATAACTATCACTTTAAAGGAGTTACCTTGTTGTGCTCAAGTGTCACAAAAAGCTGTGGATAATTCGAGAAACTTTAGTTTACCCCTTTTCGATCCGGTTTATCAACCCGGTAAGAAAAAGGGTTCTTTGTCTGACAATAGTGCAAGTTTAAGTCACAAGTTCGGGTTATTTTACTTCAGTCTCAAGTTTGTCATATTGGGTTTTCTCCATCAGTAGTCACTACAAAAAGCCGTCAGAATGATAATGGGGTCGGTAATGAGTTAGCTGAGAGGAGTATTAACGAGTAGAGAAGTTTTATCAGCACTTGATTCTCACGAGATATTTATGGTACTTCACACTTGTTCGATTAATTGGACATACAAGGTTGCGCTATCTCCAATTTCGTCATTAACATACGTGGTGTATGATTCCGATTCATTGAAAATATCAGGGGGAAGATAGTGTAGGTAGTCTCTGTTTCTTTGATTTTTTTCGAAAACCCTTTCCCTGCATGAATTTCTTCAATCAGATGGAAGAAATGAGACGATATGTGGTTCAAACGTCTTACTTCGGTGTTATCGTCTCAACTTTCACGGGTTATCTTGTGTGAAGTTACCTAAATATGATGTTATGATGCCTCACACGCGGTCACTTTATCGAGTAATTGCATATTCACAAGTGATTATTATTCCGATAGACCGCAACAATAAGGGGGAAGTTGTTTCATTTCGTCTTTCTTGGTTTGTTTGATGTAAAGCATCTACATTCGTGAGAAGATCTTATTGATTCTTTCATGTTACTCCCGAATGGATTTTCCGCATTGTGTACAATTGTGATTACGTAACAAGACAGATTTACCTGGTGTGGTTTACTGCTCATCTACAAATTCTGCTGCGTACTAAAAACTTCAAAAGTTAGAAGAAATGTATACTACATCAAAGTTTCGAATCTGCTGAAGACGGTTGTCAGTTTGGGGGGGGGAGCTGATTTAGATACTTCGCCAAAAAGAAGTGTACGGAGAAGCTGCTAAAGACATGCAACATGAATTGGGGGGACGTTAATCCAATTCATGCATATTACATCATTTGCCTATCAGTGAAGAAATAGTTCTCAAGTCGAGGTACAAGATAAAGACAAAAAGCGTCAACTGTCGTCATCCTCAGCATTCGAAGATCTTATGAAGACCTTTCTTTACTTGTTTTTGTACTTGTAGGAAATGTTGTAAGTAATCCCTTATATCGTCCCATTGGGGGAAGATTGTTGGGATCGCTCCTAACACGTAAATGGAACGACATTTACGGGATCACGTTATCTATCTTGTTTAGCTAAAACACATGGACTAGTTAGGTAATATTGTAATAGTTGTAATGTGCTAGGCTATAAATACCCCTCCATACTTCCATGGAGGGGTGAGACTCTTTCGTGTAATTTACCTTTCATTATTAATAAACACCTAATTTCTCCTTTCTCTCTTTACTTTCTCCGTCTAACCATGAAGATGGTGTTCTTCCATCTTCCCCGACCTCTCGAATCACTATTTCAACCATTATAACGACCCTACAATATTTTATACGGGCGGATCTAAAATTACGAATTCGAGGATCCCCCTGACAACCTATTTTGGACGTAATAGTTGTCATATTACACAACACTTGATGAGAAAGAAAAGGAGACTTCCTATTACACAACACTTGATAATCAAGCAAGGGGAACCTCCTATTACACAACACTTGGTGAGAAAGCAAATGAAACCTCCTATTAAACAACACTTGGTGAGCAAGCTACCCTTTCTCTCCAAGTAATCCTTGCCTTTACATAGCAAGTTACTTCCACCATCCTCTTGTGATGAAAAACTGACACCACACACACTCTTCCAAAGACTATGTGTGTTCTTTGATTCTCCACTTGATCATTCATCCAAGTAAGATAGAGATCTTTTCATCCTTCTCCACCACAAGCACATACATATGAAGATCTATCACAACAAGATTGAAGCACTTGTGATCTTCATTCTCTGAACGCTTCTTATAATGAGAAGTTCATTTAGATTAGACATTTACATCCACTACACACTCATGTCTTGGATCATCATCATACACCACCTTGTATCACTATTATGATAAAAACTAGAGGTTAGATGGTTTATGTGTTTGGGCCTTAAAATATAAGGGTATTTGGTTTAGTGTGTTTAGGCCTTGAAACACACGGGTAAAAGGTTTGTTATGTTGGGCCATAAACATAACAGATTTGGTTTTACCCGAAGAAGAACTCGATACCTAGCTTAGTATCAATAAACATTGTAAACGACGTTTGTAAGGTTTTCTCTGCCGAGAAGGGAGCTTGTTGATCTAGTGAAGTAACTCTCGAGTTGGGTACTCGGGAGTGGAGTAGGGTGAACAGGAGCTTCATGACCGAACCACTATAAATCATCGTGTTCGGTTTTCATTTCCTTTTACTTCCATTCACATTTATATTTGCATTTATTGCTTTATACTTGCATAACGTTAATGTTTATGTCGTGGCTTGTTGTTTGTGTTGTGCTTATGATTGTGTTGTGATGACATGCCTTAGTTTATAATCTCTACTCTCTCTAGTATTGTAGAACAATAATTGCCACTTTTCATATTACGTTATACTTGATCGATTATTTGATACAAAAGATTTAAAATTTTAAACGAAAAAATATTCACCTCCTCTACGTTTTCCACAATCTCAATATACAAATTCTTATATTTATTTCTTTGTGTATCTCATATTTAATCGGCTATAAAAATTTTACATTAAATTTTTTGTTTTGAGATTAAAAGAAATGGTGCATCTATTGGAGTTTTTATCGAAATAAATAATAATCAATTCCTTTCCATAGAAAACATATTAATTTTCATAAACAAAAATTTATTTACTCTTCTATGAAATATTTGATACATATAAAAATTAGAATTTGCATATATGATCACTTTCAAAATTTAATTAAGTTTGTAACTAAATTTTTTATTTATAACACATTAATAATTAAGTTTTGTTAATTAATAACAATAATAAAAGTCTTAAATTAAAAAGTGTGCAAAATTTTTGAAAAGTTCTCAAATGTATTCATCCTCCATTACTCTGTTTCATCAACACAAAATGATATTTTTACATCATATAAGTGAAAATATCTATTTAACTACAATTAAAGAAGAAATATTTATACCCAAAAGTTTGAAAAGATCTACCTATTATATAAACAAGAGCCCTTAAGATAATGTTTACCTCTCAAAAAATGCCACATCAGGCTGCATAGCCTTCCCAAAAAATGCCAAATCAGCCTGTATAGCCCTCCCAAAAGATGTCACATCAGCCTAAATAGTTGGCAAATGTTTTTCTTTTTAATATATCATCTCCTTTTACTCAATCAAACCATAATTTCATTCTTCTCTCTCTCTCTCTAACTTGCTACCAAACGGAAGGCGCACCTATGCACGACAATAATTTTGTCTCCGACATCTTAGTCTTGGCTCTTACCTCTTACATAAAGTGAAAGTGTACTCTGAAGGCTTTCACTTTTTTTCCAGCAAGGTCTCACGAAATCATGTAAGTTAGAGTTAGTTCTTGGGGTTGTTTTTATTTTGAGACTTTTTTGGCGTATGATTTTTTTTCTTCCTTTTCTGCAAACTCTTTATTTTTGTTTGATCAATTTGATTGAAATGTGACCACTATAGTCATATGCAGCTAGGGGTGTCAATCGGGTCAACCCGACCCGATAAGCCTCTATCGGGTCGGGTTGAATCGGGTTTTGACCTTTAGAAATATAACCATAACCCGACCCGATAAGAAATCGGGTTATCGGGTTCGGGTCTAATCGGTCGGGTTATATCGAATCGGGTTATCGGGTTATTCGGGTTGCCTTGAAGCATCGTATGTGTACTTTTTTGTAAAGTCTCGATGTTTTTATTAGTGTGCTAAATGTTGTTTATTGACATCTCATATTAACATATACAATATGTCTTTACATCTATTGCTATGTTTCGTTTGTACAAAAATCGTATTAACTTTTTAGCATTTAGAGAAATGCTTTAATTTTGTGTTAAAAGCTTTTATTATCTTTCACTCGTAACTTAATATTTATTCTTCCAAAGATGACCAATTAAGCATATTATGTTTCATATAAACACTACATGATCTTTCAATTAAATTTAACCAACTAAAACACATCTTTCTTTTTTTTTCTCGTACTACACTATATAGTAGCTTTTAATATTTCATGTTCTTGTAAAAACAAAAATAACTTGAGAAACCAAAACACTAACACTAAATAATAAAGTAAAACAATATATGTTTACTTATGGGCTATCTATTAACATAAATACATAAAATATCACTAAACATGAAATTTATTTAAGAAGAAAACCAACAAAACATTTCTATTTCCTAAAGCCTTAATATATAACAAATAATCGAGCATTTCAAAATATATTAAGTAGTCATTTTGGGTCGATAGTCATGTCGTTATTTTCCATCTTGTAGCACCAACTTATAAAAAATAGAAAGCAACTAAGCTCTTGATGCAAACTAGAACTAAGGTTAAAGAACCAATTTATGAATTTGTTCAAGAATCGTAACTAATGGACTATAATAAGCGGCATTCGTTCAAAATTATACATTTGTTAATGGGACATTATAGCTTATCGGGTTTATCGGGTCAACCCGATAACCCGATAACGAACCAAGTTAAACCCTAACCCGACCTATAAGGCTATCGGGTTTATCGGGTTGACGATAAACCGATAAGCTAAGTTGGACCGAATCAACCCGACCCTATAAGACCTTATCGGGTTGGGTCGGGTTGAGTCGGTCGGGTCGACCCATTTGACACCCCTATATGCAGCTGATACAATTAGAATATGCAAGATGACATAGCAAAGGTAATATTTCTCTTTTTCACCCTTTCTAATCATAAAATAATATATAAATATTTTTGTTTTAGTTATTGTCAAGTGTGGAGATGTTGAGGAGTGGGAAAGAAGTAGATATTCCAAAATATGACTTCAGAAGATATAAGAACATCATCTCGATCTAAGGGCAAGTCCTTATAATATGGCTTTGAAAGGTCTCAAAGTAAAAAAGCTAATCCGTGTGTATTGAAATTTTTTTTCTTATGTTTTCCTTGCTTTATTTAAGTTAGGTTTTTATTTAGATTTGATAATTAGCGTTGCTGCTTGAGTATTTTTAGGTAAGGTGTTGCACTAAAAGAACTAGAAAAGGTAATTAGTTTATAACTCTCTTCTTTTTAAAAGGTATGTTCTTTTAAAATATTCTCAAACAATGAAGTATGGATTATTGTTTTGTAGTTATTTATCAATGTATTTTTTTTAATTTATATGATATTCTCGTTCATTCAACAACACAAACAATATATATTTTATTATTTTGTTATTGAAATTTAGCTATACATGGATTATGTTTTTACAGGGTATATAGATGCTTTAAATACTTACAGAGGTGGAGCAATTGCAGACGATTACGGTGGCAAAACTTAGTAGAAAATATTATTGTGTGAAAAGTGGGTCAACAAAGTATGGTTGTCACGTGAAATGCAAAAGCAAGTGAAATAGTAATGGGGTAGTTGCTATTCATGAACTACAAGTGAGTGGTTATATATGTATATATATAGTGCATTTTTATCTTTGTAAATGGTTAAGAAAAGTATGCATGAAAATTTATAATGATTTGTAATTTTTGTTTATACTTTGAACTACAATTGAACTAATTTGTTCTCCATGATAATTGTCAAACTTTCATTATAGTAACTTGATCAGTAATTTCATACTTACCACTATGGCATTGCGTAACATATATTATATTACCAGAAAATGTTTTTGCTTGTGTGTTTATTGATTATGATATTAATAAGAGTGTTGATATATGGACTTAATTAAATGGACTTAAAAGTTGACCTACCGCATAAATGATTTGTACAGTTATGCAACTGTACAAATCATTTATGCGGTAGGTCAACTTTTAGGTCTATTTAATTAGACCATTTATCATTTTCCTATTAATAAATATATAATTATAAATATACACATAGTGTGTTGAGAGGGGTGAGATGGGAATCACATAACATATCCCATGTTGAAATTAGAAAAATCTTTATTGTTGCTATTTATGATATGACAAGATACTGTGTATTGTGTGTTTTCTAAAAGATATGAGAAGCTTTCATAATGATAGTTGGTAAGAACAGAGATGTAGAGTACAATGGGTTGCAATTTGCAGTATACTTATTGACTTGTCCAATAATACCATCAATTATTTAAAGGAGATAATTGACACATATTTGGATTTGATTTGCACATTCTAATGTACAATTACTTAAAGCAGAATTTATAAATAGTACAACTGTTTAATGCACAATTTAGAGTGTGTCAATCAAAAAATGGAGTGTGCAAATTATTTCCCATTATTTAAGGGAGTTATTTGTACACTTCAAAATATTATTGGGACACTCATATGTACAAACAGTTGAAACACAGTTGTTAATACAAATAAGCCGTAAAAACGTTTATTTATATTTTACGATCTTCTAATGTTTTGTCGATAACAAACGTAAAATCATTTTAACGAAACAAATAAAGTACGTAAATAGTTTGAGTTAATAGTTTCCTAACACACTTACGTTTTCACATAAAACACTAAAACAAGTATAAGTGATTTTATGATTTAGATATATATGTACAACAACTAATGTTTACATATTGGGTTAACACATACTTAAACTAAGTATACTAAAATGGGTAAAAACTAGCAAATGGTAATGACACATAACCCATGGTTTTATATATACCACTTAACCAAGTTCATTGTATCCTTAAGATACATTGTATCTAGAAAAAAACCATGGATCAACCCATAACCCATGACCCATGACCCATAAACCAAAAATACCCATGGGCAAGAGGAGCGTTCCACGGATCCACGGCTTTGTGCTAGCCGGATCCCAGTGGAAGGATCCGTGGGATCCGGGAACGATGAAATTTTCTCTATAAATAGTGACCCATTTCTTTCCTTGTAGCTCACCACTTCACATATACTCTCTCAAATTTTATATCTCTCAACCTCGGATCCAAGAGATCTATGTAGTTTGTCTTTTGTTTTGTGTGATCTTCTAGGTTCCTCTTAAAGGCAAGATCACCACTTCTTGAAGTCAAGCAAGCTCAAGTCCATGAGTTGCCATGCCCGTCATCATCAAGATAATCAAGTTCTCTTGTTGATAGCTCTTACTTTCTCCATAGATGTTGAAGGCATTAGTAAAGGATGCCGAAAGTGTCAAGACGAAAGCATTAGTGAAAGGTGCTTATCGTTCGTGTCAAGAGCATTAGTGAAGAATGCTATAGGTGTCAAGACGAAGGCATTAGTGAAGGATGCCAAAAAAATCAAATCAAGTAGCATTTGGGAAGAATGCCTAGGTCGTATAATCGATGAGGTGCATCGTTATACAAATAAGTATTTGTTTATTTCCAAGGATGGTGATATCCTTGAAGGTGTTGTAACAAGGAGTAGATCTTCTTGATATTAGGTGTTGTGTTGTGAAGGGTAGTAGTTCCTCCATAGTAATGGAACTAGGTGCTTAGCCTAGTACCTAATAAAGGGTAGGCGACGTAGTGATAGGATTAGTTCTCCTTGGTGTGAAAGAACTCGGTGGTTAGCCTAGCACCGTATAAAGGGTAGGCGACGTTGTGTTAGGTGTGGTTCGCCTTGGTGTGAAAGAACTCGGTATTTAGCTTTGTACTAGAAAAAGGTTAAGCGACGTTGTGAAGGCTTCTCCGCCATAAGGAGATTGGTGTAGTGCTTACGAACTCTCGAGTAGGTGACTCGGGGAGTGGATTAGGGCAAGGAAGGTGTCCTTGTAGCCGAACCACTATAAATAACTTGTGTCGTGGTGATGTGTTTCTTACTCTTTATCTTTCATTACACGTTTATATATCTATCTATCAACGTCGAACATAAACAATCAAATAGATTGACATAAGTCGATCTAAATATTTAAAAGGAAGTTTTAAATTGGTAAAACTATTCAACCCCCCCCCTTCTAGTTTTCCACAATTGGCATCAGAGCTTCGTTACCAAGTTTCTTAGAGTATGTTGTACTTTAAAAACTTGATACGATCCATGTATGTTTGAAAACTACAAAGAAGGATTATTTTTGTCATATTTAAAAAAAAATAGTATATTGTTTATTGTTGGACAATGATAGAATGCTCTAATATTTTTTTCTCTCTTAAAGCATTATCCATAATTGGATTTGGAGTTACCAAGAAAATCATAAAGAATTTATCTAAATATTTCTTTTCACAAAAAGAATGTTTAAGTATTCTTACAACATAAATCTGGAGATTCCAAGAAGATCACAAAACATCTAAATACTTCTTTTCTTTAAAAGAGTATTTGGCAAAGGTATGATCTTTAATTACATACCTTATTATTAATATTAAAATCTTAGTTACATGATTTATTAGTAATTGTTCTAGTAGTTATTCATATTATAGTCATCATCAAATTAGTTTTCTCCGACTTATTTGTATAGACTTCATTATCAACTTGTAATAATGATATCTTGGTTATTCGATAACCTCAATCATTATTCATCACAAAAGATTTATTGACACTTCATCTATGTCAATAAATATCCATGTGAAACTTCTTATATTATGATAAAATGGGATTTGATTATAATGTTTGAAAAGCTTCCCAAGAATTATGACTAATTCTTAAAAAGGGAACCTCGTCTAATAGGAATAATACTAAATCGTCAAAACCTCAAACCACAAGTTTTAGAACCTTAACACCAAAACACTAGGCATTTTAGAACTCCCAAACCAAAGTTATCAAGGAATTTTTTAGCTGATTTTTGCTGTCATGCCGGATCCCTAAGTTTATACTAGCCGGATCCCATATGAGAGGGATCCGCGGGATCCGTGCAACAGAAGAAAGTATAAGCTAAAAAATGATCACTGTGGATGTTCCACAATCATACTCACTTCAAAGACTCAAGAACAAAAACTCAGGTACTGTTCATAGGAGCAAATTGATCATTCTTCTCAAGCTTAACAATCACTTGTGTAAGTATAATCTTCACTACATTGTTAATTTAATTCCTTGATTCTTAGAATTACAATTCCTTCATCTTTAAGAGTTGGGTTCAAATGGGTTTATCATAATTTATCACCACATTGTTTTCTAAGATAATCTAAATCAAAGAATTAACATTGTTAATACAAATTAAACACATTTCTTGAACTCAACAAAGATGATGAGAGCAAAATTGTGATCAAACCCTCTAGGTTACTATTTACCATTAACACCACATTGTGGTTGTGTTTTTTAGGAACATCATGCCAAGCAACAAGATTACCAAGACACCACTCACTACATTCCCATGTACCATAGGAAAAATGGATTAAGTCCGAACGATAGGAAAGCCTTTAAGTTGCTTGAAAGGAGACTCTTTCATGAAGGTAGAGTTGTTGATCCATCATTCCTTGCAAATACCAACATGAGGGAAGTATTTGGAACTATTGGGTTTGATTGTTTATTGGATATAAACGAGCAAATTTGCCCGGTCTTTGTGCTTGAGTTCTACAAGACTATGGGTATAATTAGAAATGATGATGGGTCCATTTCAATTGAATTCACTATAAATGGACACGAGTTCACCCTTTCACTTGAGGAGTTTGGAAGAATAATAGGGGTGCCACATGATGGTTTTTGCATGTACTCTAATGAGTGGTCGTTGGAGGAATTACACTCTATGGTTGATCATCACGACATTTATCACACAATAATCCGGAAGCAACCACGGTAGGGACACCGTGTTTATGCCAAGAGCATCCCCATCAAGGGTGACTAGAAAGTCGAAAGTGATCTATAGGGATCCTTTTCAAATGGAGCTTTCGGAGATGTATGCATTATATAGAAAATGGGAAGTTGTGATAAGGAAGAATGTGGTATGTCTAGTAGGAAACAAGGATCACCCCAACGCATGTCTAAGCTTCATGATCTATTGTCTTGTGACCGAGACCCGCTTCAACATTGCCTACTACATGATCAAGAGAATGGCAAGTGTGAGAAGCATGGACAAAATGATGCTTCCATATGCAATGCTTCTAACCCGGCTTGCCAAATTCATCTTTGCATTAGACCCTTCTCCACAATCCTTGGATCATAGCTTTTGCAATAAGGTTATGGTACCATTAACCGAGGGTAGAACAACAAGGTTTATGGTGGAAGGCAAGAGGCCACACCCACCTACCTGGATTCCTCGGACGAGAGGAAAGGCAAGGAGAAGGTGAAGGTGAAGGGAGTAGTAGCAACCCACTTGAAAATATCGATCTTGACCCCTTGGACTACATTAACCAATTGCCAAACATCCCTAATGAATCACTCGAATGGCTACAAACCAAGGGAATCTTCAAATGCTTCGCCAATTTCTTGAGGAAGAAGAAGTGAAGATAGTTTGATAAAAAGTGGAGGACAGGTGAAGAAGTGAAGGAAAAGAAGAAAGGTAAGGTCTTAGGACTCTAATGTACGATGAACAATTTCAAACATTGGTTTGTAAACACTTTAAACTATGCTCGTAGCATGTAGGTATTGCCATATCTTGGCACTAAAACAATCCTAACTTAGGTGTTTGGATAATGAGATTTTACGACCCCTTGAGTGGTCGTCGTTACTCTTTCTAGGAATTTTAGCTCTTCCTACTTTGATATACATTATATTAGTTGTATTATTGCATTTAGTCCCCATAGAAACAACTAGGAAAAGCATTTACTATAAAGTGCGAAGTTGCACATTTCCTGAAAGCTCTCTGATCTGCAGTTAGCGGATCCCAGATTTTGAACTAGCCGGATCCCTCCCATAAGGGAACCGCGGGATCCGTGGTATCTGATATGCAATACAAATTTAGGTACATCAAAATAGTCTACTAGATCACCTCAAACATGTTAAACATAAGATACTAGAGCCAACTAAGTCTTTCTCAAATAATTGAAAACCTCACCCTCATTCATGGCTTATCTAGGATATATTTTTGAAATGTTTTTGATTTATCAACTAGTCAAAACTCACCATAATTCCGCTTCAACACTCACACATTATCTATCACGTTTGATAGCACTTAGTTAGGTATATCTTTTAATTTTAGCAAATTGATCTCAATCATCTTTGACTCAAAATTAGGCTCAAATATTAGTTTTTCATTTCTCTTTGTTTTTAAAGATTTTTGTAAATTCCTCTTAGGACATCATCTGACTTCTAGGACTTGTTATCACCATTTCTCCACATCAAATTAAATGGAATCCTTGTCAAACATATAGTTAGACTACCCAAGGTCAATTTTCTTGGCCAAAACCATCATTAAGCACCATTACTTGTTATGGTTGAGGATTTGAGATATCCAACTGCCAAAGAATTCAAAATTAAGTCAAAACCTCGAAATACATTGATAATAAACCTTACAAAAGCATAATCATTTCACCTAAAACACATCGATAGCGGATCCTGGTCTTTAACCAGGCGAATCCTCTTGAGAGGATCCATGGGATCCGTGGCTGCAGAGCCTCAATCGACTTCCATATTGATTCAAGTCACCTTTTGGTTCTCTAACCACTTTTAGCATTCATTTATTATCCTCCTAGAGCTGATCAAAACCTTAAGAGCATGCCTAGTCTTCTAAGTGGCCAAGAATTTAATTTCCTAATTCAAATTATTCTTTATAAACCAAACAATCTTAGGATTAAGTCACCACTCTCACTCACATCTCAAAAATCAGCAACTAAGAAGTTCTTGCAAGCATTATCATCACTATGACTAAGGCTCTTAGCAACAACTCTTCAACCATAGGATCATCCAAAAGAAAAGGTCAAATGATCCATGAAATCTCATCCACCGAAACATCTCCCATTAGAGATAATGATGCTAGAATTTCACCTCATCCAACTCATCCAAAAGCTAAGAGAACCGGAAGGATTAGCATCAAACCTTTAGGACTAGAAAAAGGATCATCTAGTTCAAAACCAAACATGGCTAGTTCTAGCAAGACATCAAAACCATCATTCATTGAGCATGGTCCACATTCCTCGAATGAGCCTCTCCCTCACCCAAACATCTATTCATTATTTTACTCACCACAAAGAAACTCACATTCACCAACCTTTTCGTTAAATAGGGAACCACCTGCAACACCAACTAGCCCATCATGGGAGACAAGGAACAACCTTGATCATATGGAAGAAGTTCCATTACCACCCTCATTTTTAGAACCACTTTCTACCTCTCAAAATGAAGACCCGCAAACACACATTGAGCCTCCTCAAAATATCCATTTCCTCGGGCTCAAACCAAGACAATAATTGTCCAAATTGTCTAAACACTCAAGGACTTGTTCAAGAAGTGCGAAATGAGATACATTTCATGGTTAATCATCTTCTTGCAAAGTTGGATCAAATCAACAAGTCCACTCATCCCTAGACTCATGCACAGTTTAGCATTTTAAGTCTAGTAACTAGTTAGTATTTAGTGGTACTTGTATGTCCTAGTTCATTCTCTTAGTTTTAGAGATTTGTTTGGTTATCTCTTGTTTTATTGAATGAACATTTATATGCTTTGCTTATTTTGTGCGTTGTGCTCTTTATTGCACATATATTGTCTCCACACTAGCATTGTTTGACACATCTTCACTGCTGAAGAAAATGTCACCAGATAGCCGGATCCCTCCAAAATGCCTAGACGGATCCCTCCAATAAGGGAACCGTGGGATCCGTGGGACAGAAGTACAATTTACTACTAACATGAGTCTTATTTGCAGGAAATTATGTACTATACTCTTGTTTTCTAACCTTTGTTTTGTAGTTATTCAAAATACACATGAAGATGTTGACACCATAAAGCTAGGGGGAGCTTTGTGTCAAACGACATTGCAAAATCATTTGCAACTTAATCCAATTTTCGGTTACACTTCATGACACCCGATTGCAACTTTGCAATATTCAAGGGGGAGTACATTTTTTGTCACTTAGATGAACCATTTGCAAACATACATGCAAACACAATTAGTTTATTTTTACGTCATGTCCTTGACGCCCTTTCAAAGGGATGGACTCGTCAAGGGGGAGTTAAGACGAGTACCATTCCCGTCACTTGCTCTCTTTACATTTTTACATACCTTTTCTTATAAAAATTGTGTTAGTCTCTTTTAACACTTTTTGTTTCGACAAAAACGGGGAGAAGAAAGTAAAAACTACAAATTCAAATTTTACGAATTTTAGATTTTCCTTAAAATAATTTTATGTTTTGTCATCAATAAAAAGGGGGAGATTGTTAATACAAATAAGCCGTAAAAACGTTTATTTATATTTTACGATCTTCTAATGTTTTGTCGATAACAAACATAAAATCATTTTAACGAAACAAATAAAGTACGTAAATAGTTTGAGTTAATAGTTTCCTAACACACATACGTTTTCACATAAAACACTAAAACAAGTATAAGTGATTTTATGATTTAGATATATATGTACAACAACTAATGTTTGCATATTGGGTTAACACATACTTAAACTAAGTATACTAAAATGGGTAAAAACTAGCAAATGGTATTGACCCATAACCCATGGTTTTATATATACCACTTAACCAAGTTCATTGTATCCTTAAGATACATTGTATCTAGAAAGAAAACCATGGATCAACCCATAACCCATGACCCATAAACCAAAAATACCCATGGGCAAAGAGGAGCGTTCCATGGATCCCTGGCTTTGTGCTAGCCGGATCCCAAGTGGAAGGGATCCGTGGGATCCGGGGAACAGTAGAGAATTTTCTCTATAAATAGTGACCCATTTCTTTCCTTTTAGCTCACCACTTCACATATACTCTCTCCAAGTTTTATATCTCTCTAACCTCAGATCCAAGAGATCTATGTAGTTTGTCTTTTGTTTTTGTGTGATCTTCTAGGTTCCTCTTAAAGGCAAGATCACCACTTCTTAAAGTCAAGCAAGCTCAAGTCCATGAGTTGCCATGCTTCGTCATCATCAAGATAACTGAAGTTCTCTTGTTGATAGCTCTTACTTTCTCCATAGATGTTGAAGGCATTAGTGAAGGATGCCGAAAGTGTCAAGACGAAAGCACTAGTGAAAGGTGCTTATTGTTCGTGTCAAGAGCATTAGTGAAGAATGATATAGGTGTGAAGACGAAGGCATTAGTGAAGGATGCCAAGTGTTGTGTCAAAGGCATTAGTGAAGTATGCCGAAGAATCAAATCAAGTAGCATTTGGGAAGAATGCCTAGGTCGTATAATCGATGAGGTGCATCGTTATACAAATAAGTATTTGTTTATTTCCAAGGATGGTGATATCCTTGAAGGTGTTGTAACAAGGAGTAGATCTTCTTGATATTAGGTGTTTTGTTGTGAAGGGTAGTAGTTCCTCCATAGTAATGGAACTAGGTGCTTAGCCTAGTACCTAATAAAGGGTAGGCAACGTAGTGATAGGATTAGTTATCCTTGGGGTGAAAGAACTCGGTGGTTAGCCTAGCACCGTATAAAGGGTATGCGACGTTGTGTTAGGTGTGGTTCGCCTTGGTGTGAAAGAACTCGGTATTTAGCTTTGTACCGGAAAAAGGTTAAGCGACGTTGTGAAGGCTTCTCCGCCATAAGGAGATTGGTGTAGTGCTTACGAACTCTCGAGTAGGTGACTCGGGGAGTGGAGTAGGGCAAGGAAGGTGTCCTTGTAGCCGAACCACTATAAATAACTTGTGTCGTGGTGATGTGTTTCTTACTCTTTATCTTTCATTACACGTTTATATATCTATCTATCAACGTCCAACATAAACAATCAAATAGATTGACATAAGTCGATCTAAATATTTAAAAGGAAGTTTTAAATTGGTAAAACTATTCAACCCCCCATCTAGTTTTCCACAACAGTATTAGTATTATAAAATTATTTAATGCACAAATAGAGTGTCTCAATCATTTTTAAAGTGTAAAAATCAATTCTCATTACTTAACTTAAGAAAACGCCTGTTATTATATAATCGTACATAAATTTGTAATATATGATATTAATAAGAAACGTACATTTAATTTATTAAAACATTTATACTAGGGAACTTTATATATTCTTGATATTATCTTTATATATCATGGCACGATGGCCCGGGTTCCAAAGATGTATAAACAAATATTTTCTCGGGTACTAGCCAGGTGTAAAATAATGTTTTCTTTTTCGGTTTAGTAAAATAACCTTTAGATAAGTATGCATAACACCGCCTCTCTCTTTGTCTTTCTCTTCATTCACAAAACCACCGCCTCTCTCTCTCTCTCTCTCTCTCTCTCTCTCTCATTCACTCTCACTTTCTTTCCTCTCTTTTACCAACGCTCTGTGATGGATGGTATGTGGGTATTTGGCGCTGCTTAAGAGTGACGGGTATGTAATGGATGGTGGATCAGTCGAAACCCTAAGATGGAGATTCACACACACGCCGAAAACATAGCTTCTTCCAGCAAGCTTTCATATTAACGAATATATGCAAGTCACGGTCTTTTGATTAGGTTTAATTTTGATTTAATTGAGAATTGTAGGATCATACTTTTATGTTTTTTGATGATTCGGGTGGCCTAGGATGGTGATAAATCAAGTATGCCATGTTTAGAGAGATAAAGAGTAGAGAGGGTGTTCTTGAGAGAGAAAGTAAAATCAAAAATGAAAGGTTAGATTAAGAATCACCACCTCTTCCAAAGATGGAAGAGGTATTTATAGTTACAACTAAACGTCATCCTGTCGGACTATGGATTAGGCATACAGTGGGTAAAGACCCGTCCTTCCTCCACGGTGTTACTCTAAACTAATAACTAAGCTAATAAACAAGTAAATAATGATATATCTACGACGTAACATATGCTAGAAAATAGTTGGGGTGACCGACATTTCACTATGGATTTTCTAAATCCTAACAATCTCCCCCTAAGGGAGGTCACCCCATGATTTACATTTTGAATCCTAGCATTCTATTTTATCTTCAGTCTTGAGCTCGTAGACTTTAATTCTTCAACTTTCGCATCTTTTTGCTTTAGCAGTGACTCTTCATAGTCCGATTATTTTGTACTTTCAGTGGAGGTCTTTGAACTGATCCACATCTTGATGATCTTTGAGCTTTCCTTGAGATCATCAACCACAGTAAATTTCTGGATCACCCTTTATTGTATTGCCTTCATGTGATGTTGTGACTTTTGGACCAACATGCTCACACTTTCTGGATCATGACATGTTTTCATTAGAGTAGCGGAAGCATTGTTGTATGTCTTTGATGATCATGATTTTCTTCAATTAAGTGTGTGTGCTGTGAGCATGCGGTTGTGAATTGACTTCTCAATATCGATCAGCCGCAACCATCAACAGTTCCCGCAAACAACAGTTAGTAATAAAACACACGAAAGTATCTTTGTTCACTTTCGTTGAATACAGTTGCAAGAACCACGGTTCTCCGTTGATCAGTATAAATACTGCCTGTGATCAGGTAGAATTCCTAAGAATCTCCTTGACAGGGTTTCACAGCTTGATCTAGCCGTTCTCAAACCGGAGGGTCCCAAAGTAGACAACACGGAGTGAGTGAACCAATAATTGAGATTCATCGATTGATGAAAAATTGATTTGAAAACAATCGCGTATTGCTTAGAAGAAAGAGTTTTGCAATACGACGAAGGTTTTATGAGAAAGATCAATTTTCAATCAAAAATAATTATTGTATTTGAAAATGAATACACATTCGATGTGCTAGAAAAAAGAAGAGATTTGCACATCGAACGGTTTTTCCAAAAGTATTCGTCAATTCATTTCCTGGACTAAGGTTGATTCAAGATTGAATCACCCCATTGTTTCTATCTAGTTGTCACAAGCTTGATCTTTTGAAAAGATCTCACATGTCACCCACCAAGAGCTTGTTTGATGTTGGCTCTAGAAGGATTTCCATCTTCATCGTGAATACTTTACATATCGCTCGGATGTTCTGGAAAATATCACAAGGATAATGCGTAGGACTCTTATTATATATATATATACTTACTTTAAACATTGTGTGAAACAACAAGTCTTCATTAATTTTGTGTCCTAATGAGATTAATTGTGGATGATCTCTTGGCTCTAGACTCAATAGTGCACTTTGGTTTCCTATTCGGAGACTAGGGAGAGGGTCTCCTTCTTCAATATCAACAATCTCTAAGAGAAAGTCGATAGATAATGTAGGTTCCCTGTGAGAATGAAACAAGTCCTTTTTAAGAGAACTTGAGTGGCTTGGGAAGTTTAGTGCAATGCGTCATTGGGTCCATGACGTCTTGTCTTCAATACCAGTGTTACCTTAGTAACCAGCAGCAGCATATGTATTGAACCCGGTTTCTGCCCTAAGGTTGAATTATTGGAAGGTTATTTCTTTTCACCCTTTTCATATTCAATTCTTTTCATTCTTCAACCCTTCGATTACTTACGAGACTTCATTACTAGAACCTTGTTGGGTTTATTCCGCCTAGCTCTATCTCAGTCGACACTCTTCCCATATTCTCACTTTTCTTCTTTTTTCATCATACCTAAGGACTTCTACACTATCTAGTGGATTGTCCCTGGGTAGATCCCTCCGGTTCTGGCGGGATCGTGGGAACGAATACCTAACCTAACCATCCTTATAACACCATGCATAAAGTAAATTGGTCGGTATTTTGGTATTGTTCTTTTCTTCTTGAAACCAATTGAAAAATCATTTGAAAAATCAATCAAGGTACTTGTGATATAAAATCAAAGCATTTTGTACCTTAATTGTTTTTTATCATTTAGAAATGCTCCCCCTCAACATGTGCTCTATGATTTTGAAATTGTTTAGCACATGGAGGCAAGAGTTCCCTGAAATTTTTCTTTGATCACAATTTCATTAGAAAAAGCCTTTTGATTTTCTTGGTAAATTCTCCCCCTCAAAACGTGCGTTGGTTATTTAAAAATAATTTTGCACATAGAGGAAAGAGGTTTTTGAAGTACTTCCACGATTGCCAATAGTAACCATTCGCTCCCCCTCAATATGTGCATTGATATACAAAAGATTTTAGCACATATTAGAGAGAGCCTGCACTTTGAATCAAAACGATCATCTTTTATCAGATTATTTCATATTAAATCACAAATTCTCCCCCGATCAAAAATATCAAACCCTTTGAGATTTTGGATCCCAAGTGATTTAATTAGGTTTAGAAAACATGGGAGAAAATGTGACCAGGTTTAAATTCTCATATTGTTTTTGGATAAATGCTCCTCCTCAATCATGTGCATCATGTGCATCATATATTGTTTTTGGATAAATGCTCCTCCCCAATTCCATTTAAACAGATTTGAGATTTAAATCACGATCTCTCCCTCGATCAAAAATTTCAAACCTTTTGAGATTTGTGATCCCAATTGATTTAAATCATTTAGAAAATTTTGGGGAAAGACGTGGCTTGATTTAATTTTTGAAATAACTGATAAGGATCAAGTTTAGACAATAAAGATTGTTAGTGTCAGGTATGATAATTTTAAGAGATCTTTAGGTAAAAGAAAAAATTTCACAATCAAACAAGAACATAAAATTTTTCATTTTGAAAGATCTTTGAGTTTTAAAGAAAATCATACCCAGACATAACATTAAATCTTTAGATCACCACTTATTTTGTACAAACAGACTTTTTGATGAAATATCGTTTGAAAATATTTAAGATTGAAATCATCTCCCCCTCAATCGATGGCCGTAGTCGTTGATTGAGTGACTTATATTTTAACAAAATGAAGTCCGGTTGATTTTCAAAAATTAAGTCCTATTTATTTTCAAAACAATATTTTTACCATTTTTGAAAAATTCAACTATGGTATCATCCACTATTTGTCCTGCACAAAGATACGTTAGGTGGAGAAAAACACAAGCTGCTTCAGTTGTTGCTGTTGAGCTGGAAGAAAACCTTCTGCTGATGCAGCGAGACCTCTGAATTAGTCTATCATGCAAAGAGATCTGATTAAGTTTCGTTTCTTCATTTGTCGACCCAATAAATAGTTCCCTTTCCTATCGGCATCCAATCATCTTCTTTTGTGGGATCCAGATCGGGAACATTCTTATATACCATGTTATCTGCATACTTTAGTGGACATACATACAAATATATATGGTCGAAAACACCCAAACATCAATCGACTAATAAAAGTCAATCCAACATATCAATCTGATCATACAAAGGCATGAGGATTATGTGTTCATCAAACTCTAATCATCTAATCCTAATAATCATATCCTAGACTCCTAGTCCTTTTACATAGGCAAGCATCTTTTTCTGTTAAGTATATAGGATGATTAAATAAGCTCGTTTAGATGATATAAATTTGAAAACATTCTCCCCCTCAATCAATGACTCATTTTTATGAAAAGTTTAAAAACGATGAAGTCATTGATTGAGTTTGCAAATTTTTGAAAACTCCAAGTCTGATTGATTTTCAAACAACTCATTTTCCACCATTTTGAACAAACAAATATTTTCTGAAGAATTTTAGAAAGAAAAACATTTGTGTAGGAACAACAGTCCTTTAGGCGACATTCTTTCCTCATTTTGTTTTTGGATAAGTGCACGAAATTTATGAAAATCATTTAAGCGTAGCACTTTCCCTTTCTTTAAGAGCGGGTTGTTGTCTGGAATAATAGCAAACCTTAGTTTAAGCACGGGTTACAGTCTAAAGTAATTGCAAGCCATGGTTTGAGACATGTTTTGAAAAGAATATTTACACCTTCTGCTCGAACTTCATCTATGGTCCCGTGCCATTTTTGAATGACATTTCTAAGATCATAGATGTTATCGATACCAGAATACATGTCTTGAGAAAACAATATTTTTGGTATTTTTCAAATTTTTTGATTTTTATGGATTTTTGTTGGTTTTATATTTTTGTATTTTGGTTTTTGATAAATATTTACACAGATAGAGCAGATGATATAGTTTAAGAGGATGATGATACGAGTACCGAGATAAGGATGTCGAACATCCTTGTAGTAGAGATAGAACTCATCATCTCTTAGACTTTCACCACCAAAGCTTCCGAGGCTCCAGAATAGACGACAGAACATGAACCTTCAAAAGTGAGACTTTGGCAGCTTCCCCCCAAACCGAAAATCCTTTTGTTGAGCAGATTCAAAGCTTTCTTTCTAGCTTACCTTAGCCAGGTGCACAAAGAAGCACACCATATCATCGATCTTGCTGCTCCTCTTAAGAATTATCATCGTGAATCTCCGTTCAGGGTTATATCATCAAGATAGAACAGCAACATATCATCTCACACTTGAATGAATCTTCTCGTATTTCTTTTCCACTAAAGTCTAAGCGATGCATCCCCAAAAGGTGTCAAGTGACCACTTCCCCCGAGTAGTTGAAGTGATGTAGTCAGTCTCATAGAATAAAGCTCGTGAACCCGAATACACATTCAAAGAATAACTGATAACACCACCAATGTACACATTTATCTTTCCTGATGATTGTGTATGAAGCTCAAGAACCCAAAGTACCCAAATGCCCCCACACTTGTGTACCTCTTTTATCTCCAGAAACTGTCTCTTGCATCTCTTCCCCCACATAGTTGGAATAAGAGCACTAAACGCCATGAGTCAAACCTTGATTTTCTCTGCGGTCATGACATTTGTCTTCCCGAGATTTCTTCAATCACTTAGAAGTATTAAGTTCATCAATTTTACTCGCGTTTAGATGCTTGTCTCCTTCCCCCTTGCTGGTTTTGATACTTCGGAATCAGCAAAACATTATATGCCCATATACTAGAAATCTTCTGAGAAGAACATCATTAGCTCAGATGAATCTTTGAGAATCAACTTGCTGAAGAATTATGTGAGCAAATCCAGTTGGGGATTAAATCTGACGTTTCACTCTCCCCCAGTTAATGCTCTCCCCTAAACTGACAATTTTTATGATGAATGCCCGGATTAAGTAGAAGTCTTTTGATAGTTAAATGCAACTCGTCTTTAGTCTTCTAACATGCAGCAAAAAATGTAGAACAGACATAGACTCGACCTTCTTCAAGATTGTCCGTTTGGGGAATAAAAAGTTAACATTTTCTTCTCACCACATGCATTCCCGTTAACTTATATATAACAAATCCCCTTAATTCAAATCCCTCCCAATCAAACAAGAACAGAAAGATATTCATCAAGGAAATTAGCCCTGCAACTAGAAGCACTTTGTCATTAATCAGATCAGCCCGTGAGAAGATGTCAACCAACGACTCTTAGTAGAAAACTCCAAGTGAATATTACCCGATAAGAAGAATCTCGGTTCTTACATGAGTTTGGAGCCATATGACCATTTATCCTTAGATGTTAATCAACATGCAGTAAGTTCACACTTCTTCTCCCCTCAAGAATTGCATACGGAGTTGCCATTCTTGATTAAACAAGTGAATATCTTCAAATGTATTCTATTCACACTTCTCCCCCGCAAAATCTGCATATGATGTTGCCATCGCCATTATAATTAAGCAAGTGGAATAAGAGTACTAGCAACGGTAGTTCGGTTCACTTGATAACTGATCGCGCATGGAAAAAGCATGAAGCATGTTGATGAGAATGGTCATAATTGAGAAGATTTCTCTTCTTCCGAAGATAAAGCGCACTGAAGCGTACACTTTTCTTTTCTTTAGGGAATGAGGTTTGAACTGTTGTATTCAAACGTCATAAGAAGATTTCTCTTCTTTCGAAGATAAAGCGCACTAAAACGTACACTTTTCTTTTCTTTAGAGAACGAGGCTTGAACTGTTGTGTTCAAACGTCATAATCTCTCTGTTTACTACATCTCTTGGCTAACTTGTTATCAACCCCATTATCATTCAGTAGGCTCTTTGTCGTGACAGCTGATGGAGAAAACCCAATATGATGAATTTGACCCTGAAGTAAAATAACCCGAACTCGTGACTTAAACTTGAACATATGTAACAAAGAGCGGTGCCGAGATTTCATGCCTCTTTGAATCCCTAAGTACTCTATACTCTTTATCCAACCAACCATCAAGTATAAGACGTACATCACCTCTTGAAAATCCACAATTCAATGTGACACTGAGCACTACAATGTAACTCCTTAAATTGATAGTTATTTTGTGGTGGTAAAAAGAAAAAGAAAAATCACCCAAACATAACTAGATTTCCAAGTCTTCGTCTTTGAAAATGTTAAAGATCCAACAAGGATCTTGAAGAATCTTCATCCAAGCTTTGTCATTAGGGAAATCTCTTTCTACCGGGAATTCAAAAAGTTTTTGTGTACGACAAACAAATAAGTCCTAAAATATTGGAATAATTTGGAATGGATTTGACTAAAAAATTGAATCAAGAATTAATATCTCGAATTTGTTAATTTAATATTAAAGTTAATATAAAATTAACAATTGGCGCTCCTATTCTAATCAATATGAAATAGACTCTTAATCTTATAAAAGAAGAAGTATTCTTCTTTCTAAATTCTAAAAATCAAATATATAAGATTTTTATTTGATTTTTAGTATATTTTCATTCAGATTTTGGTGGTGGGGAGTCTTCTTTTCCCCATCGACCTTTAACCATCCCTGATACCTTCAGATACTAAGTACACTCGCCCGTTAAATTTCACTTCAACCTCAAATAGATAATAATGAATTAACGTCGTTGTCACATTTTGTGGTTTAAAAGCCCAGATCTAGCCTCCTTTGACGTTTTAAGTGAACTATGATAATAGTTTCATCCCGACCATGGTTAAAGCACATAACCCCGTAAAACCTTGTAATAACCAAACTGCCATGAAGAATATCCAAACACACATCCAATTCATGAAGTACACCCTTTATCCCTTCTTCAAAGAAGAAACCATAGCACCAGCATCAGATGAAATCCAGAATTACACTTTCCATTTCTCCAGGATGCTTTTAACATTTCGGGATTTTACAATTCTATGATTTAAATCGAGAAATAGTTTCTTTCGCGGGATTTTATAAAACCAAGAATAAACCGAGAGATAGCTCCGGAAATGCACATTACTTTTACCGGGATGTTTTCATTGTCACGGGAATTTACAAGTCTATGATTTAAACCGAGAAATAGATTCTTTCGCAAGATTTTACAAAATCAAGACTAAACCGTAAAAATTCAGTTTGAATGTGTTATGACAACTTTGGTTTCAGTGAATATTTGTTTTAGGGGAACGTGCAACGGTTCATTAACGGTTCATTTCGATCATCAACAACTCTTCTCCCATATGTAGAATACTACACAAACAATACTAAGTAGAGTAGTATACACTACTTTCTCCTGAAAGTTGACCGTAAAACATCAAAGTATACGTTTCTCCCCCATGATGGTTTCGAAGTTTCGGAAGCATCATAACGTGTACGACCATTTGCACGAGAAGTTAAGCAAACATCTTGAAAAGTCATGAATGACGTTGAAGATTCTTGAAACATTTTGCTTAGACTGTGAAGTATCATTGACATTCTGTAACGTCGAATATCCTATGAGAATTGCAGATCACATCCCAACCTTTGAACTCTTTGGTAGACACACCATCCACGTATTCTGTCGGCTATTGCTGTGACCACTTGGTGAAGTAAACCCGATATAACAAACTTGAGCATGAAGTAGAATTCTCCAGATTTGTTACTCAAGCTTGTACTAATCCTTGTGAAAAAGAAACGGTGTACCTAATGTACAAAACCTCTTGACATATCCTCAACTGCGTGAGACATCGAAGTGATAGCTACGTTGTGGGTTAAGCGAGAAAAAATCACAAGAGTAACTAAATAGCCAAGTCTTTATCACGCTCTATAAATGCTCAAACAAGTCATCTTCGCGGAAGGGTAGAAAGAAAGAAGACGAAATAAGTAAACGCGCCCGGAAAACCTCACTGCAAATCCAAATAAGAAATACCGTACAAACACCCCGTAGTCAACCAAGTTCCAATAATAATTCAAGCCGTGACATAATATCTTCCGTGAAAATGTATAACCCAAAGTATCAATCTGCATAACACAACAACTCTCATCAACAAATCTCCTCTCACAACAAGTCTTATCAGCAAATCTCGTAATCATAACTCTCATCGTCAAACCTCTTCACTAAATCTCATATTATCCAAATCTCATAGACCTCATATCATCAAATCTCGAGAAGCCCAACCGTAAATTTGAATCCGACCAATTCATGGTTTTAGAAGGCCAATGTCCAATTATGCTCATATTTAGGTCCAATGATTAGCTCAAGCCAAAATAATTTAACACATCCCAAATTCTCATATCGAAACAACACAAAATCCGTCAAGTCCATGAAAACTCATAGAATATTCTCTCAAACCAATACAAATCTGTAACAATTCGCATTTTCAGGATTTCTATCCATTCTCAAATTTTTACTTTTTATTTTCGAGAATTTACTATTCACTTTTACTATTCACTTTCACTATTCATCCCATAAAATTTTTATTTCGCATTCTCGTAAGATAAATTATTTTAGTAATATCTTGAGAGTTTGACAATCGTTAGATCATATTCGCAAAAGTTATTAAGAAAACATCGCTTTAAAGTTTCGCTTTGGTCGAACACCATTTAAACATCCCGCGATAACTAAAATCAACTCGACAATTTTCCCACATCGAATAATTTTAGATCACTCATAATTAATTTGAGAATTTTAAGATTTCTTTTAAATGTTACCAAATAAACCATGAGTCAGACGAGACTAAACTTACGCTTTAAACAAATCTCGAGACCCGCACTTAACCATTCCCGCGGTATTTTCTAAGACGTTTAGAAACTTTTACAATTTTGGAAAAGTCAAACATATTTCCATCCTTTGACCATAAAGAAATTAAGCTTACATTTTGCTTAAATCACAGAACTTTTAAACTTCACGTATAATCATAAGTTATCCCACGATAATCTAAAAGCACATTTTGACATCTCATATCACTTATAGACTAATTTTAGTCTACTTTAAATAAATTCACGGTCATTTCCTTGAAATCTCGTTCTTTTCTGATAAACTGCGAATTACGCGTTTTTTACCCGTGTTTCCAGCTTTAGGCAGCGTTTTTGCACCCAATAATACTTATCACTCATTTTATATTTTTAGATGGAGTATAATGATGAGTTTAATCATTCCTATAAGTTTCATATTTTTACAATACCCGGTTTTACGTTTTATGGCTTAACGGCTTACAGTTAGCGATTAACGGAACCAAAACTCACTCCGTAACCAAGATAATACCAAAACTATCCACCTAAGTCATCTTATCTTCATTTGGCCGACCTAAGGGGGGGGGGAGTCATCATTTTGGTGGCATCATCCTAACCATGCTTCATTTAGATCATTACATGTGTCCTAACTTAACCATGGTTAACATTTAACCCAATATATGGTTAACCAAACTTACCCTCCTATAAATAGCAAGTGAAATACATCCTAAAAACCCTCATTCACTGATTTGGGTCGTTCATATCACAAAATATTCATATCTTCCATAATTTGTTCTATAAACTCCAAGTTTATGCAAAGAAGTTTCAAGTAGTAAGTTACTACATCAAATCTCTAGCAAGTTTAAGTGATCTTCTTGAGTTTAGATCCACTCAAGTCACTTAGTACTTCATCACCAACTCTTCAAGATCACAAGGGTGCCAAGGTGTATAAAGCTAGCTCAATTCAAGGTCCTAAGTGTTCAATCAAAGTCCGATCCTTACTAGTTACTCATTTCTTAATTGAAAGCCAAAAGTTGTAAGCAACTAATCACCACCATCATCTCATCTCTATTATTCATAATATTAACAATTTCATGCTATATATATAGTTACTATGCTGATTCATGATGTACATATACTCAATCACATGTTTTAATTCACATATTGTCGTAAAAGTAACAAACTAGTAAACTAGTCATATTCTACATGTTTGAAACCATTAAAACCAGTCACGTATGGACTTTCTAACTTAAATACTATGGTAGACAAGATAAAAAGGTAAACATAGTAATTTGAATCACCCGAAACGGACAAACGAGTCAAAAGTTATGGCCAAAAGAAGTTAGCGAAACCAAAATGCCGAAACTGCCTAACACAAGTCGTTAGCGGTGCTTCGCTTTAAAAGTGGTACTTCGCTCGAAACATCAAAAAGTTAAAACACGAAAGTTGTCCGGAACGACGTTTTCCTTCAAAATACAAAAGCTCGGACCTTGAAAACGCTTAAATAGGCCATTATCTTTCAAAAACTGAAACTGCCCTATATATATAGTTCACGACTATACTTTTGTCACAACTAAAAGCAAAACCAAGTTATTTTCATAGCTAGTTACATATTAACTTAACAAAACTTCATTTAATCTTTAAAATAGTGTTTTCACAAGTAACGGAAAAATGACCATTTTACCATTTTCCGACGATTTTTACCAAAACTTTATTCTTGAACATGTTAATAAGTTGTAACCACTTGTAGGCAATGAGAACTTGTAAAAACTAGATATTTACTAAAAACATGATAAACTTTATGATATAACAATCTTCACTCAAAACATATGTTGTATCTACTAAGTGCTACAATAGTAGGGAGCTTCATGTGAGGGGTTTCATTTGAGTAAAAGTATCGACGAGTTCTTTGGATTTACGATTTAAGGTGTCCTAGCTCCTAACGCCATCTTGCATGACCTCGAATTATGATGATCCGAACAATAGTACGATATCTATAAACTAAATACGTTTTCACAACTAGACCATTTCTATAAACGACATACACAAATACCATGTACTACATCATGATCAACATAGAGACGTATATAGGTTTGTTATTTCTTTAGCATCATTATTTCAAACCTAAGTCGGAACATCCTATTCTAGGTTGCTCGTAGAAGTTATCACGGCATATCCATCATTCTCATTATACATTTGATATCATTTACTCTGAGGTGAGTTCATAGCCCCACTTTTATTACTTAATTGTTTTACAAACCCTTGGGGGAGATACATGCTTTATTTTAAATCGAACACATTGCTTTCAAATTATACTTGAATATATTAGTTGCACTAAGTACACTATTGCCAAAGTCCCTATTATCATGAACCATTAATCACTTGTGAGTGAACGCGAATAATGTGTATAGATCTATCGGGAATGACAAATCCCGTTTATGTTGACCGGGTAGGCAAACAAACGCACTCTATTTGAAGATCCATAGGTTTAATGGCAAATTACCTATTAGCGCATCGGTTACTATTATATGACAGCTGTTAACGTTTCGGTATCATGAGCTTAGTGCAATAATATCTGTTTTGTTTTCAAAACCTTGGTGTGAGTCTATAGCTCACACTACAAACATAATGTTTTCAACCATCAAACAAACTCTATGAATTTCACTCAACCTTTGTGTTGACAGTTTTAAGCATGTGTTTCGGGTCCATATTGTACGAGGCTGGCACGGAGGAGCACGAATACTCAAGAAGGCTATAAATTTTATTATCATTCGAAAACCAATTTAATGTATTTTTTTTAACTTGGAACCATTTGGGACCTCATTTTGTAAACTCTGATATTTATATAAATCGAATGATAAATCTTTTAAAACGACTACATTAGAGTTCGTTTTCTATTGTTATGACTGTTGTGCCATGAAGTAACACCCAGTTTGAATTCCACTGCGTATCACGAAATTGGGGGTGTTACAAAATCTCATAAAAAACCGCAACATCTAAATTCAAGTTACAATTCATGGCCCCACTCACAGTTATACATATATTAGAAGGAAGCCCAAATAATCTCATGTATAAACGAAATACACAAAATAAACAAAATAGTCCCAATAAATCCCATGTTATCAAATCACGCTCAGCCCATGTATAAACAAATAAGACGAATCGGTCAGCCCATTATCCATTCTTAAGCCCAAATACATGTCAAGCCCATTTATCCTTGAAAGCACATATGGCCCATGTATACCCATTCCATATACTAACTCACACATACCCTAATCTTTCGGGATTATAAAAGCGTACTTATCTCACACATCAGTCTTTCACAAACCCTAAAATCCGTCCATAATATCACGCTCCACCTAATCTCTCTCCCCTCACAAAGATCACAAACCCTAAACATCATATGTTTTGTCTGCCCCATTCTATCCTTTCAACTAAACACGCCAAAATCATAGCAAGGACTTTAGATCAAAGCCTTCCTCATCTCAAATCCTTGAACATGACAAAGCACGATACATACACCTACTTGCTCGCCACATGGATGGCTAGAGTGATTTATTTCAAAGTCTCGATAGGTATTTTCCTGGATGATTTAATTTTCCTGTTTAGTTAATCTTTAAGATTGTTTTCCTTTTGAGAATAAACGAACCAAGGGAAAGAATATAACAAAGATTTTATAATTCTTTGACCTTTAATGTTTCGGGTATAATGAGGACCTAGTCTTCTTAATCAGAGATCGATGAGGAAGATTTTTTGCTTTCGATTGCAAGACCTTTGAGGGGGCTTGCTTGTTATCATGATAACACGAAAAGAGAAGTTATGAGATAAAAAATAATTAATTTTCGTTTTTGTTTTAGTAAGTATTGTATCGATTTACCATTTAAACGAAACCAAGAAAAAGAAGATAACATGGTTGTTATATTTCTATTTCTTTTGACTATTCGGATATGTATTGAAGTAGAGACTTCAAACACGGATCTGTGATGGATTTCATTAGTGTGAACAGCCTTTTGTGGTTGAATATTCATTGAGAATGACATGAGAAAACTGAGATCTATTACTTTTTCTTTATGAATGAGACTTGATAGGTCTTGTGATGAAATTGATAATTTCCTTTTGAGTCCAAGTCTACTGAGATCTTGATTATTTAACTTTTATCTGTTTCGTTACTTGTTGTAGATATAGATGTAGATGATTGTAGATAAGAAGTTATTGGTTGTGATTAGGTATAGGATTTGGTTGATAATGAATCGTTAGGGTTGTAATTTGTGGCATCCGGATAAATGTGGCCTGGTTTGATGTTTGATGTTTATGTTTGATATTGTATGAATGTTTGAATCTGTTTTAGAATGTGTTTGAAACCAATCGATTGTGACTTGTTTATGTAACAGCCCATAAACCGCTTAAGATCTTCTCATATCAATCCTTAAGTCTTGGTCAAAACTGTTTTATCAAACCACATGAGACTTTTAACAAATCGCAGTCATCTTATTCTCTGGTCAAACAGCATAGTATCATAAGGACAAAACGCATCTTCTCATTCAACAAACCGCACCTATTTTGTATCAAACCGCACCTTAGTTTTGAGTCAAACCGCTTCCCTTAAAAGCACAGACCACATCTTTCATTTGCGTCAAACCGCTTTTAACACCCAAACCGCATAGTTCAGTCTTCAAAACGCATCTTAAACAAACCGCATCTTAGATACGTCGAATCTGGACATTGACCCATCAAACCGCATCGAACACCAGCGTCAAAACGCTTTGGTGACAAACCGCACTTGAGACACGGACAAATAGTTTAGCAAACCGCATTGAAGAATGTCCTCAAACCGCTTTGATGAATATTTCACTTTTAGCACAAATGCTAAACAACAAGTCTAAAAGACTAAAACCGCTCAAACACTAATGCAATTAAGATCGAGGAGTATAGAGTCTCCCGGTCGTTATGTCCCAAATGAGCTATGCAATGGATCAATCAACGCCTAGTGATCGAGAAATTTGAACGATAAAGGAATTTGTGATTATTATAACTAAGGAAAAGCCAACAAATTAAAAACGCCTTAAATGCAAATTAAAGAAAATTAAAAGATAAAACCTATTAAATAAACGCTATCACTATATTTAAAGTGATGAACGTTTAAAACCTAAAACGACGCTTAAATTAAAAATCTACGCGACGCACAAAATAAAAAGTGAAACTAAATCAATATTAACCCTAAAAATATGAAAATGATGTTTTACAAACCTAATGATATAAGAAAATATTTAGAAAAAGAAAATTATTTTTAAAACTAATTATCTAATTAAAACTATTTTTAACTATTAATTAATTACCTAAAATACAAGAAAATAGGAAATTAAGCTAGAAAAATAAAATTAAGACTTGAAAAGTCTAAAATATCAAAATAGACTTTTCAAAACTATTTTTGTATTTTTGTGACTATTTTTCTATTTTCTATGAATTTTAAACTATTAAAACTAATTAAATCACTAAAATTACCAAATGAACTATGAAAATATGGAAAATTACTTTTTCACTTTTTATATTTATCTAAGCCTAAGAAAATTGAAAACTTATTTTTTGAACCTTTTCTAATTTTTGTATTAAATGCTATTTAAAAGTGCTAAAACTAATTAAAATCAAGAAAATAGCAAAACAACTTAGAAAAATCTGAAAATTTCAGGAAAACTCTAAAATAATATTAAGAAGCTATGAAAATTGGAAAACAGGCACTTGTTTGCAAGAAAATGAATCGATGATTCAAGTGCTTATTGAAATAAGCACTTGATAAGCAAATGAGCAAAACAAGCTACCCAACGATCACGTAGCACTAATATACTAAATTAACTAGATTGCAACTAAAAACAATAAGCTATAACCACTGAATAGCAAATTAACACGATTTTGATGTTTGTGATATTAAGCTAAAATGTAGATTTTGGTATCAACTTTAAGCACAAAAATAAGCAACCAAATAAGCTACAAAACTAAAATCCAATTATTGATATCTAAACTAGACCTAAGTGACTATCTATGACCAAAAGACCAGCCCTTGAAAAGCTTTTATAAGCTCTGCAAGCTTGCACAAAAATCGAGAAAATACTCAAGATATAATCGAGTTGGCGCAGGCACCTAGGCTTGTTTTGAGCTTATACCCAAGCTTATCCAAAAGCTTAAAGCAAAAATGATATTAGGTCTTAAAGACAACCAAGAGAACTACTTATAAACCAAAATCAAACCTTGAAAAGCTTTAATGAAACCCTGCAAATCACCGCACTTTCTCGACAAAACCAACTTTTTGACATTTTGACTTTTGAAACAATGTAAAACTTTGACTTTTTGAACTTTGGATCCAATTTTAAGGACTGATATAGAAGTTAAATGATGTTATGAAGCTAATGCAACCTTTGTTATGACTTCTAAACACAAAATGAATGATTTGCTTTTTAAAATCCACAACAAAGAAACTGTTGAGATGGATTTAAGAAAATTTTGACTTTTATGGTGTTGCAGCACAAATACTAAGACTCAAATGAGTTCAAATATGACTAAACAAACATGAACCAACAAAAGTTTGACCAATGAACAAGGCCTAAAAGATAGATTAATCTACAAATCAAACACCCTTAAACCACTGATTTGAAAATCAAAATTGATTCAAACAATGAACCAACTTGTAATTAATGATCAAACTAACTTAATATAACCTAAATACAACTATTAGAACAGATTTAACCAGATTTATAACTACAAATGCAGATTATGCAAAGAAACTTGAAAAATCACTTACAAAAGTCCAAACCACAATGGTTAGCCATACAACAAACAATGGACCACTAACCTATCCAAACCCCTAACCTAGCTTAATATCAACCCACATCCATAGTCGCTTCACCCATTGACCATTTCCATTGCCATTTTGACCCTGTTTGACTTTCTTTGACCAAAGTCCAAATATGCTTAAAACTTGAATTTAAGCTTGTAAAAGCTATTATAAACTTATATAAGCTTATTAGAACCGAGAAATGAGCTTTTGAAGCTTGTAAACAAGATTTAGACTTGGAAATTTTCAACAAAGGACATAAATGAAGATTATAACATTAAACCGAAATTAGTACTTGAATCGTTTCAATACATTCAAATACTTAAAATTAATACACTTTAGCAAAACATTACAAGTTTTACACTAAATTGAAAGATTTAACATAAAACGACATAAGTGAAAAATAAAAACTAGTAGACTCTCTTTCTTGCTTCCAAATGCTTCTTTTTATAATCCAATCTCTTTCTCTCTCTCCGAATCTTTCCCATCAATCTCTAGCCATTGGATGGCTTGAAATGATCTCAACCATTCAAATGGTTTTGGCGCCAAATTTCTTGTCCGCCAATTG
This sequence comes from Chrysanthemum lavandulifolium, assembly GCA_022545495.1. Lineage (NCBI taxonomy): Eukaryota > Viridiplantae > Streptophyta > Magnoliopsida > Asterales > Asteraceae > Chrysanthemum > Chrysanthemum lavandulifolium. Next base: position 119,696,511 of record CM040240.1, read on the forward strand.
GGGTTGAGTGAGGGGGGGAAGGTTCATTTAATGCTTTTGGATGTTAGTTGAGGAGGGGGACATGGTTTGTGAGAAATGGAGGGGGGATGGGAGTGGATGGTCAAGGCAGCAAGCGCATGAGGAGGACTTTTTGGGGTGGGTTTTGTTTGACCAAGTTTGACCACAAGTGGTATTAATAATAGGGGGTTCACAATTGTATTATGACAGGGGTCCAAAATGAGGAAGGGTCCAAAATGGGTTTAAAGGGTTTAAAACTATAAGGACTAAAGTTGTAAATTCAAAATGTAGGGACCTAAGTCGCCAATTCTCAAAAGTTGTTTCAAGGGACCAAAAGTGACAATCTCAAAAGTATAAGGACCAATGTTGCCATTTTGCAATTTTCCAGGGCCATTTCGCCAATTTTGAAACTCAAGGACTAAACTTGTAATTTCTCAAACTTTTGATATTTTTCACCAAAGGACTAAATTTGACAACTTTTGATTTTAAAAGGACCTTTGGTGACTTTTGCTTTTGAAATTATGGCTCGTGGACTATTTTTGACAATTTATGAAACTGGGGACTAAAACCGCAATTTTGCAAATTTGATATGTTTTTCATCCGATTTTGATATTTTTGAATTTAAAACACATAAAACACCGATTTGTGATATTTTGATCATTTTGATGTGTTTCGAGTGTTTTCGATGAATTTGCGCTTATTTTGTATAAAATGATGAGTATTTACACACTCATCAATCCCCACATCGAGATATTGCTAGTCCCTAGCAATGATTTGAGAAAACATAATGGATTTTAAACTCTTTACCAAAAGCCATTACTCGAGTAGCCAAATGTTTCAGCTCAAGTAAGAACCATGGTACACCGATAACCATGTGATTTTGAGCAAACCACCGCCTTTCAACGGATTTGATTTTGTCTTTACCGTGCCGCACTTTCCGGACTAGCCAACTCTTAGATAAATTATCAATATTATCTTTGGTGAGTCGATTACCAATTATGGTTTTTCCATCGCCTTTACCACAAGCCATAATCTTGGGCTAGCCAACTCTTCACTTTTTAGGATATGGTGAGTTGAGAACCATACAATTTTGGGCAAATTGCAAGCCATATAAACGGATTTGAGAAATCTTTACCAAGAGCCGCTTGCTCTCGGATTAGCTAATCCTTTTGTCTTACGTATATGGCGGATCGATAACTGATGAGAAAGTGTAGAACACTTACTCCAAAAAAAAAAAAATTTGGCCAAAACGGGATTAAAGGTATAATTACATGATAAAATTCGTGAGAATCCCCCACACTTAGAAATGAATATTGCCCTCAATATTCAAAGTACCGCGGTTATGCCGAAACAAAGAACGTGAAAGGGAAATACTACGCCATTATTTAGAAAGAAGATTTTTTTTTTTTTTTTTTTTTTTTTTTTTTTTGAACATGTGGCAACCCCCACACTAGGGTGGTAGAAAGAGGTGAGAAGATGTAAATATGGGTGAAAACCCATATGGCATGCTATCGTTTTTGATTACCGAGTCGCTAGCTTGACTCGATCCCCGCATTCATTGGTTCATGGGGAAAGTTTGAAGATCCGGACAACCATGGATGGAATGTCCTCTCCAAAATAATGCTTCACCGATGACCATTCACTTTGAAATTAGGACCATCGGGTTGAGATAACTCAATGGTACCATAAGGATAAACCTTAGCGATAGTAAATGGACCGCACTAACGGACTTGAGCTTTCCCGAGAAAATCTTCAATCTTGAATTGAAAAGAAGGACTCGATCACCAACGTTGAAAACGCGGTTCTTGATTTTGAGTCATGAATCTTCTTTGTCTTTTGTTTATAGATCAAAGAGTTCTCGTAAGCTTGATCACGGAGTTCATTTAATTCATTCATTTGAACTTTCCGATGATCACCCGCCGTCTCGAATGTCAAAGTTAGCATGCTTCAAGGCCCAAGATGCCTTGTGCTCGAGCTCAACCGGAAGATGACACGCCTTCCGCACACCACCAGATGGAGTGCACCGATGGGTGTTTTGTAAGTCGCACGGAAGGCCCAGAGTGCGCCATCTAACTTATCCGACCAAGAGGCACGGTTTTCACCAACCGCCCTCTCCAAGATTCTTTATCCCTCGGTTAGAAACTTCCACTTGCCCACTTGTTCGGGGGTGGTACGCAGAGAGGTACGGTGAGTTACACCATACTTTTGCATGACTCTTGCAAATTGGTCATTGCAGAAATGCGCACTACGATCACCGATGATGGCTCGTGGAGTTCCAAACCTAGCAAATAGAGATTTCAAGAATTTCACCACAACTCGGCATCGCTTGGTGGGTAAAGCTTTAGCTTCAACCCATTTTGACAAGTAGTCAACGCCACGAGTATGTACTTATTTCCGTGAGAAGAAGGAAATGGCCCCATAAAGTCAATGCCCCGATGTCAAAAATCTCACACACTTGAATGGCGCTTATGCATTTCATTCCTTTGTGAGATATTCCCGTGACGCTGACAAGCGCCACAGTGTTTTGACGAATTCATGGGCATCCTTATAGATCGCGGGCCAATAGAATCCCGAATCAAACACCTTCTTGGCGGTGTAGTTGGGGCTATGATGTCCCCAAGAGGTCCGTAATGGCAAGCCTTGAGAATGTCAACGGCTTCCCGACCATACACACATCGCCGGATGACTTGATCCGCACAAATTTTAAACAAGTAGGGTCGTCCCGTAAATAATGTTTCACATCTTTAAAGAATTTATTTTTCCGCTGGGACGACATCCCTTTCACAAAAGTTACCCGCATGGTAATTTGCAAAGTCAAGAAACCATGGGGTAGAAGAATCTCCACGAAAAGAAACCATATTGAGTGTTTCGAGAGGAAATGTTTCATTGATTTCCTTTTCTCGAACACATTTTGGTGAGGGTTCTCTAATCGGAGAGATGATCGCACCCTGTGTTCTCGCCTCCTTTTTATCACGAATGATGATATCAAATTCTTGTAGGAGGAGAACCCAACGGAGCAATCTCGCTTTGCATCTTGTTTTGCAAAGAGATATTTGAGTGCCGAGTGATCCGTATACACCACGATTTGGTCAAGATAAGATATGGTCGAAACTTCTCAAACGCATACACCACCGCTAATAATTCTTTTTCCGTAGTGGTGTAATGGGTCCGAGCTTCACCATAGTTTTGCTCGCGTAGTGGATTGGCCGGAAATGTTTGGTTTTATGCTGCCCCAAGACCGCACCGATTGCAAAATCACTTGCATCGCACATGAGCTCAAGGGTAAATCCCAATGGGGCAACTAGAATGGGTGCCCGTAGCTTTTTCTTAAGTGTTTCAAAAGCTTCGATGCACTCAGAGAGAAGATGAAAGGAGCATCTTTTCGAGAAGATGGGTCATAGGTCGAGCGATTTTAGAGAAATCTTGAATAAATCTACGATAAAACCCGGCATGACCTAGAAAACTCCTAACACCTTTGACAAGAGTAGGATGAGGTAGTTTAGCAATGACATCAACTTTGCTCTATCAACCTCAATCCCATTCTTAGAAATCTTATGGCCGAGGACTATGCCCTCTTTGACCATAAAGTGGCTCTTCTCCCGCTTAGACATAGATTGGTGTCTTCACACCTTTAAGCATTTTGTCTAAGTGGGAGAGACAAGTCCGAAATGAGTCCCCAATGACCGAGAAGTCATCCATAAACACCTCCATAGTTTCCGATCATGTCGTGGAAAATGGCCATCATACAACGTTGGAACGTGCCAGAGCATTGCATAAGCCAAAAGGCATACGCCTATAGGCAAACGTCCCGTATGGGCGGTGAATGTGGTTTTCTTGATCCAATGGGATCAATGGGGATCTCAAGTAACCCGAGAAACCATCAAGGAAACAATAGTACTGCCCTCGCTAATCTCTCAAGCATCCGTCCATGAAGGGTAGAGGAAAATGGTCTTTACGGTGGCTTCGCTTAACTTTCGATAGTCAATACACACACGCCATCCCGTAACCAATCGAGTTGGAATCAACTCGCTTTCTTCATTCGTGACAACAAGAATGCCACCCTTTTTGGAACGCAATGAATTGGGCTAACCCAAGGACTATCGAGATCGGGTAAATCAAACCGCATCAAGAAGTTTGAGAACCTCTTGTTTGATAACCTCGTGAATCTTAGGATTCACCCTTCTCTCGACTTTGATCGCCGGCTTGAAGTCATCCTCCATTAAGATTTTGTGAGTACAAAACTCGTGGTTGATACCCTTAATATCGGAGAGTTTCCAAGCAATTGCTTGCTTGTGTGACTTCAAGACCTTTATGAGAGCGCTTTCTCCTCCTCGCCAAGTCTTTAGCAATTATGACGGTAATTTATCATCACCTCCAAGAATGCATACTCAAGATGAGGAGGTAGGTCCTTAAGTTCAACCTCGGAAATTCTTCAAGAGATGATTGCACCGATTTGATTTCCTCAATTGTGATTTCTTTCGAGGAGTGAAGGTAATGGATCTTCATTAAGCAATTGCTCAAGATAGAGAATATCCTCCGAATCATACACACCATCAATTCCAGCGGAATTGATTCATCAAGAGCCGAAAATTCATCGATCTCTTCCGTAGGAAGTCACCTCCTCAAACGGAGTGAGAGAGGGGAAGAGTCGGCAATGATAGGTTGAGAAGATGTGGTGGAATTGGAATTCCCACCACGTAATTATGAAGATAACCAAGAAACTCTTGAGAGTACTCCTCAAGCAATGTCAATTAAATCGACTCGATTAATTGATTCAAGATCATACTTTGAGGAGTACCTCAAGTTTGATCGAGGTTAAAGGTAACAGCCTTCATTACCCACACGAGAGTGATCTCTTGCTCAAATACATCGATAAGAGCACGGCCCGTCCTCGTGAATCCCCGCCCAACAATGAGGGGAACTCGAGGATCAAGATCGAAATCAACGACCACAAAGTCACCGAAATGGAACTTTCCTACTTTCACGAATACATCCTCGGCAATGCCAAGAGGACGCGAGATAGAACGATCCGCAAGCTCAAGAGTCATGCGGTAGGAATAAGTTCCTAAGAGACAGCTTGTTTCCATATCGAATACGGCATCGATTGATGCTTGCACCAAGATCGGCAAGGGCAAAGCATTCAATCATCCCGTGAAAACACAAGGAAGAAGAAATTTTCCGGATCTCCTAGCTTCTGAAGCTTTTTAACAAGACCACCGAGCAATTCTCATTCAAAGGAGTCTTAGCCATTTCAAATAGCTTTTCTTTGTTGCTCAAAGATATGTTTCGTAGTAGATGCAAACTTGGGCATTAACATGATGGCATCCGCGGCTTATGTCAAAGTGAAGTTCTTGGAAAATCAAAAGAATTTTTCCATCCGATGACTAGCTTTCTCATGAGCTTTTGCTCATGTAACCGTGAGGGATAAGGAATAGAAGTTTTGGATTGATTCTCAACAGAGCTACAGGAGGTTCAAAACAACTCCTTGATTCGACTTGGGTTTCTCGGACCACTGAGGTTGGACTACCGGGTGGGACGTGCGGTACCGTGGGCTTGAATAATGCACCTTGTCCGTTGTTTCCTTGGTAACTTGACTAAATGCCACAGGAGGAGGAGGCATTGGAGTCGAGGTCCATTGTGTTTTGGAGGTTCACTTTCCACTACCTTCGGATAGAAGAAGAAGAAGAGGTAGTAGGAACAAGCAGTCCAAAGATATGAAGCACCACTGGTTGTGATCGCTTTGCATCGCCTCTGATTAGCGATCGTGTTGCTAGGTAGAGTACCGAGCCCGAGGGTCGATCATTTAAAGACTTCTTGATGTCGAAATTTGGCCGACCAACAACCGATTCATTTCTTCTCGATTTCATGAATTGTTTCAACAACTCATCGATGATGGTCCAGGAGGAACAATGAGCTTGAGTTTGCACAGGAAATTCGCCTCTATTGTTAGGATTAGGCCTTGATTCGAAAATTCCTTGATTATTTCCATGAAAATACCCATTGAAATTTCCCGACTGGTTTCTATTGTAATTTCCTTGATGTTGGAAATTTTGATTCGATTTTGAAAACCGTTGTTTTGATTGAAATGACCTTGGTTTTGAAAACCTTGGTTTGGTCTGCTCGATTCGATTACGGTTTTGGTTTTGATTGAAACCGGAGGTCCAGAGTAGTGGTTAGGACGGTGGTTCGGGTCTCACAGGAGCACGATATTGATTGCCTCCTTGATTAGACATCCCGCCCACAAAGATTGGCTTCAAAGGGGTTACCATCGGTGGCCATACAGCTATAGTAAGCATGGGGCCACCACAGTAACACAGACTTCCACTTTCTTAACTTCAGCAGAGGTGAAGTTTGTGAAAAGAGACTTTCTTCCGATTGGAGAGAACCAAAGCTTGATAGCTTCCGTGAGTTTATCAATCTTAGCATCGGTGCTAGACCGACTCACGGGCGATGAAGAAGAAGAAGGACCAACACCGACTTGGGAAACAACCGCTTGCTTCGCAGCAAGGCGGACTTTAGACTTGTTTTCGATTATCGCCAAAGCTTCTTTGACAGCTTTGCTTAGGAAATTTCCTCCGCGAGGAATTGAGAGAATCTTGATCGATTGACTCACCCATTGTAGAAAGTGTCGAGTTGCATCAACTCGAGAAACCGTGGTGAGGACATTTGCAAGCAATTCCTTGAAACGATCCCACGATTCATCAAGGATTCATCAAACTTCGAGTGAACTTGATGATTTCATTTTAAGACTCGTGGTCTTGGAAGGTGGATAGAATTCATTCACAAATTTCTTCACCGATCTTCCCATGTCTCTATAGATTTAGGGGTTGTTTTTCAAGCCAACCGGCTTGCCCTCAAGAGAAAACGGAATGTAAGAAGCTTAACAAAGATCGGGGGACATTCTTATACTTGATGGTAGATGCAATCTTGTTAAACCATCTTATATGAGCATGAGGATCATCCCGCCAAAACCGTAGAACTGATTTGAAGTTACAAGATTCAAGAACCCGGTCTTGAGTTCAAAATTTTCACCACGATGGTCGGTATAACGATAGCATCTCCATACCCGCCGATGGGTGCCCGGAGAAGCTCACACATAGGAATTTCATCCGCCATGATAACGGAAGTAGTGTGAATAGTCCGGATCTCGATCCGATCGATGGAGCAGAAAGTCACGAACACGCCTTCTTGGAATCTTGACAAGCTCACGAAATGGGCTCACAGATCTAGAAGAGCGAAAAGATACACTAGAGTTAACTCTAAGGAAACTCGAGTTAAGGAGAGAAATGGAATTATGAAAATCTTTCGATGAGAATGAGAATTATGAAGACGCTTTGTAAAAATCGTGGTGAGAAGAATCTTTATGGGTTTTCCGGTTCAAACGTCGATATCACAACAAAATCAATTAACACAAAATCGAGGCAAAACAACAAAGTGAACTTAACCAATAATCCAAGATGAATGGCTTTTTGAAAAAGGTACACCAATCACAATGGACACAAAGGCAAGTTTTATATCTTTAGTTCGAACTTATTATGGTCGCACCCCGCTAGGTAGTGCACCGCCTTGGTTTTCGTGGTAATCTTTTAAGTTGTTAATTATTAGAGAAAACGACGATTCTTTTGTATTTTTATTTTTGATACATATATAGAAACAAAAGAGAAATATTTTTGTGTTTTATACGCTTTTGGATGTTTTTGGGTTTTGGATTTTTAGAAGAAAATATGGATATATATATATATAGAGATGGATGATATAAACAAAGAGTGAGGATTCAAACAACTAATGCTAAAACGGAGATAAATCAAGACACTCCAAGAATGCGCCAAAATTTGATCGGTGCTAAACAACAAGTCTAAAAGACTAAAACCGCTCAAACACTAATGCAATTAAGATCGAGGAGTATAGAGTCTCCCGGTCGTTATGTCCCAAATGAGCTATGCAATGGATCAATCAACGCTAGTGATCGAGAAATTTGAACGATAAAGGAATTGTGATTATTATAACTAAGGAAAAGCCAACAAATTAAAAACGCCTTAAATGCAAATTAAAGAAAATTAAAAGATAAAACCTATTAAATAAACGCTATCACTATATTTAAAGTGATGAACGTTTAAAACCTAAAACGACGCTTAAATTAAAAACTACGCGACGCATAAAATAAAAAGTGAAACTAAATCAATATTAACCCTAAAAATATGAAAATGATGTTTTACAAACCTAATGATATAAGAAAATATTTAGAAAAAGAAAATTATTTTTAAAACTAATTATCTAATTAAAACTATTTTTAACTATTAATTAATTACCTAAAATACAAGAAAATAGGAAATTAAGCTAGAAAAATAAAATTAAGACTTGAAAAGTCTAAAATATCAAAATAGACTTTTCAAAACTATTTTTGTATTTTTGTGACTATTTTTCTATTTTCTATGAATTTTAAACTATTAAAACTAATTAAATCACTAAAATTACCAAATGAACTATGAAAATATGGAAAATTACTTTTTTACTTTTTATATTTATCTAAGCCTAAGAAAATTGAAAACTTATTTTTTGAACCTTTTCTAATTTTTGTATTAAATGCTATTTAAAAAGTGCTAAAACTAATTAAAATCAAGAAAAATAGCAAAACAACTTAGAAAAATCTGAAAATTTCAGGAAAACTCTAAAATAATATTAAGAAGCTATGAAAATTGGAAAACAGGCACTTGTTTGCAAGAAAATGAATCGATGATTCAAGTGCTTATTGAAATAAGCACTTGATAAGCAAATGAGCAAAACAGCTACCCAACCGATCACGTAAGCTATAATATACTAAATTAACTAGATTGCAACTAAAATCAACAAGCTATAACCACTGAATAGCAAATTAACACAGATTTGATGTTATGATATTTAAGCTAAAAATGATTTTGGTATCAACTTGCAGCACAAAAATAAGCAACCAAATAAGCTACAAACTAAAATCCAATTATTGATATCTAAACTAGACCTAAGTGACTATCTATGACCAAAAGACCAGACCTTGAAAAGCTTTTATAAGCTCGTGCAAGCTTGCACAAAACCGAGAAAATCACTCAAGATATAATCGAGTTGGCGCAGGCACCTGGGCTTGTTTTGAGCTTATACCCAAGCTTATCCAAAAGCTTAAAGCAAAAACAGATATTAGGTCTTAAAGACAACCAAGAGGACTACTTATAAACCAAAAATCAAACCTTGAAAAGCTTTAATGAAACCTATCTGCAAATCGCCGCACTATCTGCATAAAAACCAACTTTTCACACATTTTTGACTTTTGAAAACAAAAACAAACTTTGACTTTTGAACTTTGATCCAATTTGATGATTGATAATGAAGTTAAATGATGTAATGAAGCTAATGCAACCTTTGTTTGATGACTTCTAAACACAAAATGATGATTTGCTTTTAAAAATCCAACAAAGGAACTGTTGATTCAATTTAAATGAAATTTTGACTTTTATGGTGTTGCAGACACAAACTAAGACTCAATTGAGTTCAATATGATCTTAACAAACATGAACCAACAAAAGGTTAACCACCGAACAAACCTCTAAGACAGTTTTAATGATAAATCCAAACACCCTTTATAACTGATTTGAAATTAAAACTATCCAAACAATGAACCAACTTGTAATAATGATCAAACTAACTTAATATAACCTAAATACTACTATTAGAACAGATTTTAACAGATTTAAACTACAAATCAAGATTATGCAAAGAAACTTGAAAAATCACTTACAAAAGTCCAAACCACAATGGTTAGCCATAATCAAACAACCAAGAACCACTAACCTATCCAAACCCCTAACCTAGCTTAATATCAACCCACATCCATAGTCGCTTCACCCATTGACCATTTCCATTGCCATATTGACCTGTTTGACTTTCTTTGACCAAAGTCCAAATATGCTTAAAACTTGAATTTAAGCTTGTAAAAGCTATTATAAGCTTGTATAAGCTTATTAGAACCGAGAAATGAGCTTTTGAAGCTTGTAAACAAGATTTAGACTTGGAAAATTTCAACAAGGGACATAAATGATGAAATATAACATTAAACCGAAATTAGTACTTGAAATCGTTTCAATACACTCAAACACTTAAAGTTAATACACTTTAACAAAACATTACAAGTTTTACACTAATTTGAAAGATTTTACATAAAAACGACATAAGTGAAAAATAAAAACTAGTAGACTCTCTTTCTTGCTTCCAAATGCTTCTTTTTATAATCCAATCTCTTTTCTCTCTCTCCGATTCTTTCCCAACAATCTCTAGCCATTGGATGGCCTTGAAATGATCTCAACCATTCAAATGGTTTTGGCGCCAAATTGGTGTCTAACCAATTGGGGTTGAGTGAGGGGGGAAAGGTTCATTAAATGCTTCTTGGATGTTAGTTGTGGAGTGGGAACATGGTTGAGAAGAAATCGAGGAGGGGATGGGAGGAGATGCAGGTAGCAGCAAGCAATGAGAGGAAAACTTTGGCGGGTGTTTGTTTGACCAAGTTTGACCACAAGTGCAAGTTAATAAAGGGGGTTCACAATTGTTTTGACAGGGGTCCAAATGGATGAAAGGGTCCAAAATGGGTTAAAGGGTTTAAAACTATAGGACTAAAGGTGTAAATCAAAATGAGGGACCTAAGTCGCCAATTCTCAAACTTGTTTCAAGGGACCAAAAGTGACAATCTCAAAAAGTATAAGGACCAATGTTGCCATTTTGCAATTTTCCAGGGCCATTTCGCCAATTTTGAAACTCAAGGGACCAAACTTGTAATTTTCTCAAACTTTTGATATTTTTCACCAAAGGACTAAATTTGACAACTTTTGATTTTAAAAGGACCTTTGGTGACTTTACTTTTGAAATTATGGCTCGTGGACTATTTTTGACAATTTATGAAACTTGGGGACTAAAACCGCAATTTTGCAAATTTGATATGTTTTTCATCCGATTTTGATATTTTTGAATTTAAAACACATAAAACACCGATTTGTGATATTTTGATCATTTTGATGTGTTTCGAGTGTTTTCGATGAATTTGCGCTTATTTTTAGTAAAAATGATGAGTATTTACACACTCATCATACGATAATCTAATGTTGTCTATTAAGGTTATATTGAAACAACAATACTGCTACCGTTGTAGGTTACTCGGACTTGATAAATGAGGTCTTTGCAACATTTTGCACAATCGTCAGTAAATAGCTAGAGGTACCCAAAAGGGTGAGCAACACACACTTATTAAACCCTATATGCAGGTTACTTCAATCACTACTTTCTACTGCAAAAAAGTTCTGCTTTTGTCTAGGTTTCGTATATGTTATTTTCATAGTCATTCTTTGATGGCCATGTGTCTCGGTTGATGTTCGTAATTTACCTATGATGTTATTGTTGTCACTGATGTGTCTCATCCTCGGGGAAACCAGTTGGCGGCAACCAGCCAACACGATGAAGGGGGCATCATCAGAGGTTGCAAAGGCTACATGTATGCCTGCTCATAGGCCAACATTAGTGCGTGCAGGTCATATCTAAAATATGGCATCAGTTAATGGTAATTCAAATTCCATGTATCTCCCATCGTTAAACTAATTAGGATTTTAACAAATTTCTTTCATCCATAAAATGTGTTGTGCATATTCTTATTGATAACCACTGTAGCTGCAATATAATTCTAAGCATAAAGGGTTACAATCTAAATAAACTTTGTCCTACTCTTACCAACAGGAGCTCTGTGATTCATTGATACCAAAACGCAAAAGAGGAGCAACAACTGAAAAGCTCAATTTATGAGGAAATCAGTTTAGTGGAACAAGCAAAACAATGACAGGTAAAGCCATTTCTAGAGAAGCTAAAGAAGCATTTTCTATGTATCTGTGAATTCACTCACCACAAAATGGGTATGTATTAAGCCTTTGTCTATTTGTACATTCACTTTATAGAAAGCAAGTATGTTATCAGTATGGTGATTGCAGTATGTAGGCAATGGTTTGGCTTAACTAACTTATACTAATTCTCAATAGTTTGTTGTTGTAATAGGTTTTAGAGATGTCTTACAAAATAGTTGTACTGGATTGCATGAGCAGAGTATACGATCAGGTTCTATCGGTCAAGGTAACTTAGAATGCTATTACATTTATCTTTTGGTGTTTATCACGATCATGTGTTTTGGTCTTCTCATTTGTTACATAAAAATTAAAATAAATAAATAAAAAAATAAAAATCTTGCTTTGAGGGTCCTTTCAATTAATGTTTCACCATTCGGTTCTCGAAGTATTGCAAATGGCTGCTGATAAGTACCACCAGATTCTAGAACTATCTACACATGAAAACTGAAGTGTTGGGGTTTGATTATTAGTGGTTTGTTTGTGCTTTGAGATTAAGCAGAAACTTATCAAAGATCTGAACGAAAGCTTGAAACAGATCCATAGATGAAGGTGGTGAAGAAGAATCATGGAAATCAGTTTCAATGTGGTACCAGATATTTTTTTTAATCTATTAATTTGCAACACCATATCCTCAAATTAATATAGTTGCTTATTTTTTTTAAATTTGGAATATTGAATTGGGTTTTTTGTGTTTTTGGGAATTTGGTTAAATCCGGAATTGGGTATTGAAATTGAGGTGTGGTAAATTGTTGGTTATAATTTTGTGTAGTTAAAGGGTTTTTGTGGGACAAAGCATGAGGTGTAGGTTATTATTTGGTTAGATTTTGTTGGTTATAATGAGGTATCAATTGTTGTTTATAACGAGATATCAATTGAACTAAGTTGTTGGGATAGGGCAATCCTTCCCAAGTAATGCATAAGCAAGATCAGGACTAGAGGGGTGTGAAGAGTAGGGGGATCTCTTGTGCTTATGTTTTCTAATATTTAGGTAGGGTTTGGACGGAACAGGCCACTGCCTTTGAAGAGAAAAGAAGATGTTAATAAAGCTCAACAAAGGTATTTTCCTTTCTAAATTTTGAACATATGTCATTACTAAGGTTAAAGTTATTAGAAAAGTTGCTAATATATTTTTTTGTTTCTGCAGAGTATTCTCCTGAACCTGTGTCACCCAGGTTCAGGAATATTGTCAGAAGAAATTATCACCCAGGGTTCAGGAAAGGTGTCGGTCAATGCTCAAGCTTCGTCGACGGCTATTTAGTGGCAAAGGAGACGCGACATAGGCCAAGTCTATCTATGCATAGGAATGATGGGTAGGTGCGTGTCTCCTAACATACTTGTGGAAAACTAGAAGGGGGGGGGTTGAATAGTTTTGCCGATTTTAAGTTAGTTTCAAAAACTTTAGATTTAATGTTATGTGAAATCGTATGGATGAAGAGAAAGTATAGATCTAAGAGTAATGCAATTAAAGAAAGCAAGTAAACTAAATGATAGAAATGACACAACCGATTTATAGTGGTTCGGCTACAAGGACACATTCCTTGCCCTACTCCACTCCCCGAGTCACCTACTCGAGAGTTCAAGCACTATGTCAACAAACTCCTTCAACTCGGTGGAGAAGCCTTCACAACGCCACTTACACTTTTTCCGTACAAAGCTAAATACCGAGTCCGTAACACGGAGGACTAAAACAACACTACTATAACACAACAAATATGTGAAATATGAAATACAAGATCTTTGCTACGTAAATCTTGTGGAGGAACAAATCAATCAAGGACCCTTGCTTGGATGACTTGTAGAATGCTCGTGATCTCGCCTTAGAGAAGGACCTATATGAGAATCACAATAAAACAAAGAACAACTACTCTCTAGATCAAGTGATCTTAGGTTAGAAGAATGTAAGAATATATGAGAGAGTTTGTAAGAAGAGGGGTAACTTAAAATAAAGAAATGGCTCTCTATTTATAGGCAAATTCTTGCCATCATTGCACGGATCCCACGGATCCCTTGCTTGAGGATACGTCTAGTGTAACTTGAGGGATCTGTGAGACACTCTTGTTTGCCCATGGGTTTTTGGATTATGGTTCATGGGTCATGGGTCATGGGTCCTAGACTTTGGACCAAGGGTATCTAAGTAGATACAATGTATCTAATAGATGAAATGCATCTAGACAATGGGTATGGGTTAACTCCATGGGTTATGGATATGCCCATAAGTATGGGTCATGGGTTGTGGTTTTTGCCCATCCTAATAAACTATTACAACAAATGAATTATTACAACACTTTGTATTAAATGACTATATATGTAGATGCTTTACAAAAATAAAATGTATCCTTATAATTTTATTTATGATAACATTATATTTGTTATCAACAAAACACAAAGAGATCACTAAATATTAATAAACGTTTTTACGGTATATTTGTTATAACAATCTCCCTTTTGTTGATGACAAAACATAATGTTAAGATGAGTAAAACTTAAGATTAGATGTTTGTTTTAAAAGCATAAGTTTTACTTCTTCTCTCTTTTTGTCGAAACAAAATTGACCCTAATGAAGAAATAAAGTGTGGAAAAATAGTCCATATCTCTAACTCCCCTCGACGGTAGCTCCCCTAGAATGGGGCCAAGTGAGAAAATATAAAAACCTACAAAGAAAAGGTTAGTAGTAACATGCATAAATGATCGAGAAGCAAGATTGGGATCCAAGGTATGTAAACAAAGCCTTGTAATAGAATAACAAAATTGTCACACCCCCAGGAATTCCATTCCGCTGCAAAACAGGTAATTTGCATGAGCACTGACATCAAGTAACTTTGGTATCAGAGCATCGGTTATAGAGAACTAGGTTGCATCATTGACCCTAGACTATAACTACATCATCATAGCATCTCATCATATCATTATAAGTGCATACTCATTATACATGCGGATTCATGACTTAACACCAAACATCATATTAGTTGACTAGTCCAAGCATTGCATAGTTACTCCTAAATTATACATAACTGATCACCTATGTCTAATTCGGGAAGAATCATGCAATGAAGGGAGTAGTAGTCTCATATGTGTAAGCAATTCCGTGTCGAGCCAAATTTTCAAAAGATTTTCTTCAAACCACTTGTTTCCGCTTGATCCGAGTGAGCTCTTGTTTGATGAGTTGCAAAGATCGAGCTAGAAACAAGTTGTTACCTAAACCGATTTAGCCTAATCGTATGACAGCTCTTGTTTGATGAGTTGTGGGATTAAGTAAAAATCGGTTACCTAAAAGTCTTTTGAAAATTTTGCTCGAGAATGGGAAAGCTTGCCTCACCAAACCTAAACCATAATAGAGCATGTTTTTAGGATGGAACATGGTCACATTAGCACGAGAACGTACCTAGTTGGACGAGGAACTCATATGCATGAGCACTGACATGATCATTTAGACTATTCGTACGAGCATGAACTTTTAGAACCCTTGTCGAGGTTCGGACTATAGTTATCATTAATTGAATCACGAGGACGTGATTCCTCTGACATGGGAAGAATGTCACAATTCTCAATTTTCGGTCATTTTTCAAATTTTACTATTCATTCCGGATAAAATTTATATTTCATTAACGTATATTTTCTTATTAAATAAACGCTATCGCATTTATCATTATTTTGAACATTTGATCCGACACTTCCAAAAATTATCCCGACATATTTTATACTCATATTAAGATTATAAAAATAATATTATGAGTTTACCAGTGTTTTAAATTTATTTTTATATAAATTGTTATATTTATATAATTACTGACGGTTCTCGTAAATACTACACGATAGTTATTATTTCACTCAAATTTTGCAAGAAATGTATTTTTATAATCTTTATGACTTCAATATATTTTATTTTGATCCATTAAAATTTATTGTTAGCTAACGCTACCCTAAATGCTTAAATAAATACGCAAGTTATTAATTATCCTTACTTAATTACACATTTACTCTACATTAATATATTTAATTACCACTAAATGCAACTAGTTCATTTTCTTTTTATGCATGTCGACACAAGGGATGAGTCACTTAAAACTTCACTAAATATCTTATACATTAAATCATATTATACTACATATCAAACACATACAACACAATATTACTAAGTGTAAAAGATCATTTATCCTCTCTTCCTCTCTTCTCTACAAACCGCCACCCTTGAGGACAAGAAGGAGATCACAAATTTTTCAAGACAAGTTAATTATACAATCTAGACACACTCTTAGTTTAGGTTTTGCAATAAAAACCTAGGGTGTTAGGATTAACCTTTGTTCACTTCACCTCATCAAGTAACTTGTAAGCATCACATATTCATTTTTATCTTTCATACTCATTTTATGTTCATATTATCATGTTTGGGTAAAACATACAAGTTATATGATGTCTATACCACTTAAATTGTTTATAAGTCAGTATAAATTCATATATGTTATCCTATAATTACTCCTTGATATATATCACTTTTGGTGATGCCTAGGAACCAATGACACCCTAAGAAGGTGTATGGTAGGATTAGAATAGCTTCGGAGTTGGTTTGAATTGGTTAGAGTAAGTTTTAAGCGAGAAAATCCATTTCGACAACTATATATTAAGGTCCGATCATTTCGTGAAATATGGAATTTCCGACAGTTGGTAAAAATTTTTGGGCTAGATATTTGGAAAATACACTTTAAAACGCAACGTGGCGCTTGAACGGATTAAAACGGAGTTATAACGAAGAAGTTATGCTATTTTCAAATTTGACGTCGAAAACTATAAATCCGAAATTTCAGCATGTTATTTTAACTTGTTACGGGTTAAAAATGAGGCTTAAGCGTTATAAATTGTGTCGACTTATCAAAAATATATTAGTATACTTTGATACGAAGCTAAGGACATATAAAACTTAGATAACGGACTTGTAACGATTAAATTACACGTGATTTAACAAAGTTGCCGTAACTTTATTATATAAGAAAAACTAATATATTTCTATTAGACAAATATTACGCCACGAAGGACCATGTTGAGGGTCGTTTTTAACAAGGATGTAATACTTTTTATAACATGATGTCTTCTAGTAAAAGTAAGTTCGCCTAGCATATTTTTCAAAATGTCCAACCGTTCGTCGAGCGGAGTTGTAATGAATAAATTACGGTTACTTAAACTTTGCGAAAACCACCTAAACAATATTTTGGATACAAGTACCATACTTTACCTATATTTTCTCCGTGATCGAGACCTCTATGATGAAAACTTAAAAGCTAAAACTTTGAGATAATGATGCAAGCTTCCCAAAACCGTTGAGTTCGCTTTCCTAACACTCGACGTGCACCATTTTACGACTAGCTTTTGAGGCCATTTTAGTCACTTTCATGAAATTTTCAACGACATTATTTTACTGACGAAAAGTTACAATTTCATAATAAATCACTAAATGATTATCGAGGATATCATTTCGACGTAAGTACTTGTAAAGTATTTGGTAACTTGACAATATGTCATAAACATATATTTCGACGATAAACTTTATTTTCAAAAGTGTACAAGTGGTATGGATATCATATGAGTTTGCATGTACGGCATTGTTTCATGACTTATATTAGAGCACATCATTCATATTAGGTTGCGGATAGAGATCGCACCTCATTTCAATGTATCTACTTTTGTCATCATAAACATTGCATCGTGAGTTTTCATAGCCCCTACTTTTATATCTTTTGAATTACTTTTGGGGAGATACATGCTCAACTATTTTCCTTTACTTTCACAAGTACTTTAAACTTTTAAGGATTACCGTGAGTTCATACCCCGCTTTTACTCGTTTAAATTCTTATAAACTATTTGGGGCGAGATACATGCTTATTTATCAAAACATTTAAACTCTTTTGCCAAACAACATTACTTATACTTTAGACTTGGTGCGTGAAGTGACAAGACTTAAACAAACATCCCAATATTTATATGTTGGAAGGCCATTTATTTGGATACAGCCCAACGTGAGTCGTTGGAGGAACATCCCAATATTTATATGTTGGAAGGCCATTTATATGGATACATTAACGTGAGTCGTTGAGGAACATCCCAACACGAGTTGTTGGAAGACCCTTGTGGTGACATTTATACTTATAACTACCTTAATGTGCATATTCATGATTGTCATTCTATTTTAGGCAATGGGTTGTGAACACACAAGGTTGCAAGTTTTGTATGGGCGGAACTTGGGCCGAGTGGATTTACAATGCCTTTGTTGCATGAACATTCTTTAAAGGCTTTACATTTCAAAACAAACTCTATGAACTCACTCAACCATTGTGTTGACACTTTTAGCATGTTTTATCTCGGTATCTAAGGCATTCACTTCATGGCATGCATTTGGACATATCATAGAGTCGTGGTGACGACGCGTCACAGATGGGATTTATGCATTTTAAATCATCGTTTGGCTTGTAACAAACTTATTTCCGAACAAATTGATTTTCATTTGGGACCTATACTTTGTAAACTTTGATTGTTTTAATAAATCAAAAGATGTGTTTTTCAAACGACACTTTAGGTCGTTCAATATAACTATAACTTTAATGCTATGACAGTCATCCCCCAGGAATTCCATTCCGCTGCAAAACAGGTAATTTGGGGGTGTGACAAAAATATAGTGGTATTTATGGCACATACAAACATGTAAAACTAAGAACAAGACTTGTTCTAATGAAAATGACTCCAAAAAAATACTAGAGAAAATAGTAAAATGATTCCTTCCATGCTTGCAAAGGGTTATGGATGGAAGTTTTGGTGGGTGATGATGTTGATGCGATCAAGGATGAGGTTAAGTATGAGTCGCATCTCTTCCCTAATTTCTATTGCAAGATCCCTAGTGGATTGGCAATGTTCACAATGTAAATGATGTGGGTAATG
This sequence comes from Chrysanthemum lavandulifolium, assembly GCA_022545495.1. Lineage (NCBI taxonomy): Eukaryota > Viridiplantae > Streptophyta > Magnoliopsida > Asterales > Asteraceae > Chrysanthemum > Chrysanthemum lavandulifolium. The sequence goes on from CM040240.1 coordinate 119,715,338, forward strand.
TGTGCGGAAGTTTTACGGGTTAGTTTGATTTGTGAGATGCGGAAGTTGTGGTGGAAAAGTTGGAAAATATGGATCAAAGTCCGGAATGTTTGGAAGTGGTGGTGGAAAAGAACCTAGATGTTCTTGTAAGAGAATGGGAGCTAAAGGTGGTGAAGTTAAAAGGACTAGTTCTTTTGGGTTGGTTTGTTGGGATCTTGTTGGAGTCTTAAAGAGTTCCAAAAGAGTGACTTTAGGTGGAGACTTGATAGGTGATGATGGTGGTGTGCTTGTTGGAGATGAGGGAGGTGCTACTATGGAACCATTTGGTGGTGAAGGAGTAGTTGGTGATGAATTATTTGACAATGGTTTGGCTAAACAACAAGGTCGGATGCTAATCCGTGCGGTTTTTCTAGATTTGGATGGTGGTACTGCGAAAGGTGGTAGGACAAAGATTTGGATTTCTTGAAAAGATTGTTTGCACTAGGTGATTTATCTATGTTGGAAGATCTTTTGGATGACATGATGATGATTGTTTGTCGGGTTGAGAGTGATGAAGATGCAAACATTTTGGGAACCCTATTTATAAAAAATATTGCATTGTAATGAATGTTGACCCAAAATGTGGACTAAAATCTAATGATTAGATATGAATTTAAGGCATGTGATCATGAGAACACAAGCATTAAGTTACATACTCATTAGTAAATATGGTAAAATGATGAAAATATAGAGGTTTTTAGCCAAAGTGAGAAAAATAGAAGAGAATTTTAGCTTCTGTCTAACGGATCCCACGGATCCTTCACTTGAGGGAACCATCCAGCGTAAATGCTGGGATCCATGGTACTGGTGACTCAAGCAGCTTAAAATTTTCCTTTTGAAAACATTTGTGCCTAGTGTGTGCCTATATGCAAACCATTTGGAGTTGCAGTTATCTCGACTCCTAAAAAGAAAAGAAAAATAGACTAGAAGTGAAAAAACATACTATTATGTGAGATAACTCGAGTGCTCCTAGTTCATTATTGCTTAAATGAATGTACCCGAAAACACATATTAGTTATGTGGTCTCTTTAGCATTCAAAAGACATGAGATGCAATGAAAATGGGTTTTTACTTTGTATAAATAATGAAAAGGAGGTTTGTCCTAGACGTGAGAAATAGCTTTTTGAACGTGGTGCGGAAGAAGTATCCTTTTAGAAACAAATTTGAAAAAGTTTCTTTGTTTAAAGAAAATGTTTATCCTTGAAAAAAATATTGGTATGAGATTACGTGTTGTAAAAGAGACTTTCCTTGAAAAGTAAAAGAAAATTATGAAAGTACGAGTTGTAAATAAACCTATCTTGGGTTTTGAAAATTCCCGTATTGTTTGTGAGTTGTGTGTGAAATAGAGATCTTAGACTCAGAAAAGAAGAAGGCTAGTGTTTACATACCTTGTAGAGTTTAAAAACTAAATACGACGATTGTTCCATGAGACCAAGACCAAGACGAAGCAGGTTGAATTGTTCCCGCTTCAACGGTTTGGTGAGGACGTCGGCTATGTTGTCTTCGGATGCTAACTTCTCAATAGAGATGTTCTCCTTTGAACATTGTCTCTTATGAAGTGATGACGAATCTCTATATGCTTGGTGCGAGAGTGCAATACCGGATTCTTGCTTAAGTCGATGGCACCTTTGTTGTCACATAGAATGGCTATGTCACTTAGATGAATGTCGTAGTCAACTAACGCTTGTTTCATCCATAGTGCTTGTTGGCATGCTTTGCGGCGGAGACATATTTGGCTTGTTCTTGATATGGCCAATGTCGTTTTCTTCTTTGAAAACCAAGATGTTAAACAACATCCCATAAAAGTACATACCCACTTGTACTTTTTCGGTCAATATAATCACCTGCATGGTCAGAATCTGCATATACAATATTTTCTACTCCCGTACCCTTAGGATACCACAATCCTAATTGAGTCGTACCCTTAATGTATCTAAATATTCTTTTGACCGTTTCCAGATGTGATGTTTTAGGATCTTCTTGAAACCTAGCACATAGACAAACACTAAACATGATATCCGGCCGACTAGCCATAAGGTAGAGAAGACTACCAATCATGCTACGGTATTTTGTGTTATCAACGGATTCACCGTCTTCATCTTTTTTAAGTTTAGTGTCGGATGACATTGGTGTTCTTAAGGGTTTTGACTCTTCTAAACCAAATTTCTTTAACATCTCCTTTATGTATTTAGATTTATTAAAGAAGATACCATCTTCTACTTGTTTGATTTGTAGGCCAAGAAAGAAACTTAGTTCTCCCATCATACTCATCTCAAACTCGTCATGCATGATTTTAGAGAAATCATCACACATGTCTTGACAAGTAGATCTGAATATAATATCATCCACGTATATTTGAACAATAATTATATGTGATTCCTTTTTCTTAGTAAAAGGTGTATTATCAACTAACCCCATAGTGTAGTTGTTTTTGATTAAAAATGACTTGAGTCTATCATACCAAGATTTAGGGGCTTGTTTAAGACCGTAAAGAGCTTTCTTTAACTTATACACATGTTTAGGTTTTTGAAATCGATAAAGCCCGGAGGATGAGCTACATATACTTCTTCATTAACAAAACCATTTAGAAAAGAACTTTTGACATCCATTTGATAAAGCTTAAGATCATTAGCACAAGCATAAGCAAGAAGTATTCTTATAGACTCTAATCTAGCCACGGGGGCATAGGTCTCATCAAAGTCTATTCCTTCTTGTTGATTATACCCTTGGGCAACGAGTCTAGCTTTGTTTCTAGACACTACACCATTTGCATCTAACTTGTTTTTATATACCCATTTGGTTCATATTATGGTTTGATTACTAGGTGGAGGGACGAGTGTCCAAACATCATTATAAACAAATTGATTTAACTCTTCTTGCATAGCCATTATCCAACTTTCATCTTTTATGGCTTCTTGTGTATTCTTAGGTTCTATGGTTGAGACAAAACAAAATAAGCTACTTTGATTTTGGACTTGAGACCTTAAGGTTCTTTCGTTTAATTTTCCTATGACCGTATCTACGGGGTGATCTTTAGACTCTTTAATATTGATGATTTCATTATTTAAAGGTTCATCTTCTTTGTTTTTATTTTTCTTTATTTTTATAGCTTCACTCTCGACTATCTCGTCATCGACAAGAGGTAGAGTAGGTTTGGGTGAACTCTCATCAAATTTTACGTTTAATGACTCTTCAACCTTCATTGTTTCTTTATTTAATATGACATAAGCTTTGCTATTAGGAGAGTAACCTAAAAAGATACCTTCGGTTGATTTAGGATCAAATTTTGTAAGGTAATCATTAGTGTTAAGTAGAAAACATTTGCTACCAAAGACTCTAAAGTATTCTAACGTAGGGTTTTTGCTTCGAAGTAACTCGTATGGAGTTTTACCTAAAAATGGTCTAATTAAGACTCGGTTAAGTATGTACGTTGATATATCAACGGCATTGCACCAGAACTTTGAGGTATGGATTGCTCATTCAACATGGTGTGACTCATTTCTTGTAGGGTTCTATTCTTTCTTTCAACTACCCCATTCGATTGTGGAGTGCGATGAGCCGAGAAGTTGTGAGTAATACCATTAGCATCACAAAGGCTCCAAATTGCACTTCATTATTGAATTCCCTACCATGATCCGTTCTAATAGACACTCTAGGACTTCCTAGTTGTCTTTGGATTTTCTTACTTAATATTTCAAAGTAATCGAATGTTTCAGTTTTATTCTTTAAAAATTTAGTCCATGTGTACCTAGAGTAATCATCCACTATAACCAAAGTGTAGTAGTTGCGTCCATAACTTTGGATAGCGGGTGGACCAAATAAATCCATGTGTAGTAATTCTAGACACTTAGTTGTAGAGACCATGTTTTTAGCTTTGTGACTAGCATGGACTTGTTTTCCTATGTTACAAGCATCACAAAAGTGATGTTCATATTTTAATTTTGGTAGATCTCTTACTAGATCTTTGGATGATAGCGATTGAAGAAGTCGCATATTGGCATAACCCAATCTTCGATGCCATAAGGTCAAAATATTATCCATAGAAGTAAGACAAAGTTTGTCTTTAGGTTCATTACAGATTGTAATAACATAGACTCCATATTTCCTAATTCCACTACCTATAGTGATACCGTTTTTCAATATCTTACTACCGGTTTCATTAAAAAGTACGTTACACTTCTTATCACATATTTGTCCTATACTTAAGAGGTTAAATTTTAGGTTTTCTACGTGACACACATCGTTAATGGTTAGAGATTGGTTAGAAATCGTACCTTTACCGATGATTTTGCTTTTGATATTTCCAAATACCACATTTCCTCCATTGAAGGATTCATATGTGGAAAATAAATCTTTATTACCGGTCATGTGCCTCATGCACCCGCTATCCTTGATCCATTCATCCGGATCTAGGTCGACCTTTAAGCACACCTAAAAAACAATTAAATCAAAAGTTTGGTCCTTATTTGTTCATGGGTCTATTAGTGTTAAACATTTTATTCATGTTAGACATATATGGAAAAGATGAATATGCATTCCATGGTGCAAAGTTTTGAAATGGAAAACCGTTTTGCATATTAGGATTCCATCCCATTTGAAGGTTACTTCTCGGATAAACATTATTAGGTCTCCTTATAAATGTGTTTGGTTTTGAAAATGATGGACCTTTGTTTCTTGTAAACCTTTGATTTTGTCTTTGAGGTGGTTGTCTACTAGTAACATGGGTTGGTTTCTTCTTATTAACAATAACAAAATCAGTTCTAGATGAAGAAGCTATATTATTGCTACTGTTTTCTTTAGCAGACCCATGGATCCATGGCTTTACACTAGCCGGTTCCCTTTTTGTGGGATCCGTGACAACAGTTGTTTGTTTTTCTATTGCTTTGACGAATTGTGTTTCTTTGTTTTCACTAGTTGACGCATCAAGTTGCTGAAAACCTAAACCTTTTTGGTTGTTTCCTATTTTAACACTATCTAATATCATATCTAGAGTATTAGTATTCATTCTAGCAATCATAGAGTCTAGATGATCAACTAGTGTTTGAAGTTGAACACAAAGTTCACATTCCCCACTTGCTATCTTCTTCTTTTCTAGACGTTATAATTTTGATTTTAACTCAAGGACTTCCTTTTCTAAACGTTGATTTTGGTTTTTCAAAAACTTGTTTTTGTTGATTACTTTTAAACTAATTTTGCAAAGTTTATCATATGCATGATGCAAAGTGTCATCATCTAATGATGAGCTACTATAGTATTCGTGACATACCTCGTCATTTTCCATGAGACAAATTTCATCGTCCTCCTCCTCGCTCATTCCCCACGAACCGCTCACGAACGCTTTTTGTTCGTCACATTTGGGACACTTACTAATAAAGTGATTATGGTCCCCACATTTGAAACAAGCGCGTTCATCCCTTGCCTTCTCGTCATCTTTGCTTTTTCGGAACCCCTTCTTGTTGCATATGGTTGCTTGACATATCTTCCCTTTATTCTAAAGAACTTCTTGAAGTCCCTTACCGCCATGGCATAATCCTCGTCATCACGATCCGAAGAGGATTTTTCTTCATCGCTTGAGACCTTCTTGGCTTTTAGGGCAAGAGATTTGTGCTTCTCTTTCTTATCTTTTAAGGCTTCGGAATCTTTAGCGAGGACAAGCTCATAGACCTTTAGATTGCCTATGAGTTCATCAAGGGTGAGGATTGACAAGTCTTTTGATTCTTCAATTGCCGTCACCTTAGATATCTACATGGATTTACGCGCCCTTAGATACCTCCTAACATGATTACGACTTGAGAAAGACTCATCAAGTTCTTGTAACGATGTAATTATAGTATTAAAGTTAGCAAAAGAATGATCTATAGTATCCTCATCCGATATTGAAAATTGTTCATATTGTTGAACAAATAAATCTATTTTATTGTTTTAACTTGTTGATTTCCTTGATGAGTTACAACTAAAGAGTTCCAAATATCTTTAGAGGTTTTATGCATGGAAATTCTTTCGAATTCCTTTTTGGGTAAAACATTGTATAAAACCATTTTAGCTTTACTATTTTTGGAAAGCTTTTTCCTTTGATCATCGGTGAGTTGATCATGAGGTGTGTTTACTAAATTTCCGGATTCATCTTTTGTAGTGGCTTCAAAATCGCCTTCAACAATGATGTACCAAAGATCAATATCTTTTGACTTCACATACTTTTCAAATCTATTTTTCCAATATATTAAACCATTCGTTTCAAGTAGCGGAGGTCGTTGCATGGATTGCCCTTCCTTGTAATTTTCAGAACCCATAGTGATCGAATTTTTTTTAAAATACGGTTTACTTTAATACTTTTATAAACCTGGCTTTGATACCAATTGTGGAAAAACAAGAAGGGGGGTTGAATAGTTTTGCCCATTTTAAGTTAGTTTCAAAAAATTTAGATTCGATGTTATGTGAAATCATATGGATGAAGAGAAAGTATAGATCTAAGAGTAATGCAATTAAAGAAAGCAAGTAAAGTAAAAGATAGAAATGACACAACCGGTTTATAGTGGTTCGGCTACAAGGACACCTTCCTTGCCCTACTCCACTCCCCGAGTCACCTACTCGAGAGTTCAAGCATTATGTCAACAAACTCCTTCAACTCGGCAGAGAAGCCTTCACAACGTCGCTCACACTTTTTCCGGTACAAAGCTAAATACCGAGTCCGTAACACGGAGGACTAAACCAACACTACTATAACACAACAAATATATGAAATATGAAATACAAGATCTTTGCTACATAAATCTTGTGGAGGAACAAATCAATCAAGGACCCCTTGCTTGGATGACTTGTAGAATGCTCGTGATCTCGCCTTAGAAGAGGGGTAACTTAAAATGAAGAAATGGCTCTCTATTTATAGGCAAATTCTTGCCATGGGCGCACATTACAGCACGCCCTTCATAACTCCGATCCCATGGATCCCTGCACGAGGATCCGTCTAGTGTAACTTGAGGGATCCGTGAGACGCTCCTGTTTGCCCATGGGTTTTTGGGTTATGGGTCATGGGTCCTAGACTTTGGACCAAGGGTATCTAAGTAGATACAATGTATCTAATAGATGCAATGTATCTAGACAATGGCTATGGGTTAACTCCATGGGTTGTGGATATGCTCCATGGGTATGGGTCATAGGTTGTGGTTTTTACCCATCCTAATAAACTATTAAAACAAATAAATTATTACAACACTTTGTATTAAATGATTATATATGTAGATGCTTTACAAAAATAACATGCATCCTTATAATTTTACTTATGATAACATTATATTTGTTATCAACAAAACACAAAGAGATCACTAAATATTAATAAACGTTTTTACGGTTTATTTATATTTACAATACTTTCATATAAAAATTAAATGTAACATTTGCTGAAATATAAAATTAGAAATGTCATAGACTTATAGTATAAAGCTCATGATTATTTGGCCGTTAGATCACTAGCACTTTTTTTAAACACTTTCCTTTCAGACTTTGGTAATGTTCATTCAGTATAATTTCTTGATTCATTAATATATGTGCCGTTACATGATTTCGGGGGTGTATGGATGTGCTTTTACAAAGTAACTACATATACATTTAGTTAGATAGTTTTGGTAAAAGTTTAAAATACACGATATCAAACATTATAAAAGTGTATTCTTCTTATTCGTAGATTTGTGACATCTAATGTGTTAAAATTTATTCTGCGGTCTTTGCGGGTGATGGGCTTATAGGCGTTTACAAAGTATTATTACCTTGATGGTTTGTAGTTGACATGTTCCGTGGATTTCGATCATGGTAAATTATAGCTTTAAAATTACTCTCTTGACAATCTTTTAACTAATTTCTTCAAGGTACTCATTTAAATTATGACGCTTAGGTGATGGGCATACAAATTGAATGTGCCATGCTGCGGATAGAGCTACTCTTAGAATTCAGCCACGAACGATGGTGCTCAAGAAAGGTCGGAAAACGTATGACAAACTTTTGCATTCGAGATGGCTGATCGGCACGCATGTGAAGGAAAGAAATGAGCTGGACACAACTTGCTAAGGGTGGACCATATAAGTTATCGCAGACGCTTCCACCAAATGCAATAATATATCTTTCAGGCTTTTAGGCTGAGGTAATTTTTGTTCTTAATGCCTAATTTATCTTAAGTGTAGCTGTTACGATTCAGAAGAGGTGGACACATAAACTGGCTGGGTAATGGGTTTAAATCAATATGGGTCAGATTGACGAATTATAAGTTCATGTTATATGTTAATTAATTGTTTTATTTATTTTAGTTGACTTTATTTTGCGAGTTATAGTTTTGTGAAGTTATTCGTTGACAGGTAAGGTGAGAATAATCAGGGAGCGACGGCAGTGTCGGTGGCATAAGTTGTGCTAAATGTGACAAGGGTTTCAGGAAGAGAAGTAGGAATGACATTGCTATGTCTGTTATTGAGATTAACCAGGATGAGTTTCTGAGGGATCGCTCACGTAAGGATCAGGTTAAAGCGGTTGGAATGCTTTTGGCGTGTATCGGTGGCCTTGATTTTCTATCTAGACATCATGGTGTTAACCTTAGTCATATCTGCTTTCAAATTTTTATCTATATATAACCTACTTAGTGAGAATATGGTTAATTTGGAGATTCAGTGGGTGTTTGGATGTGCCTTTAAATACGCACCAGAAAAAAAGATGGCGGGTCCACATCTAGCTAAAACAAACATCGCGTAAAAATAGGTTTTCTCAGGCTCATTTAAGCTTCCTTGTAGCTTTAGGATTGCATTGATCTTGATTTGCTTATTTTGATGTTTCTTATAGGCTTTTAAATAGCTTATTAAACTCTTGAGTATTCCTTTTCCACTTAGCTTGCCTTAGCTCTTTGATGCTTTTAGGATAGCATAGACTGCTTATTTCTTTTAAGGAGCAGCTTATTTCCTATTTTAAATGTTCATTATTCTAAGTTTTAGGCTGCTTTAGTTCTCATTTTCATAGGATAAGCTTCTTTATAGTTTACGCTAATAACTTGCAAATTGTGCCTCCGGTGTGTTTGCATACTTATATATCTATTAGAAATAACGGATAATGTACCTTTACTTTCAAACTAATGCTTTTTCTTTGCTATTTTGTGACTATGTAGCCTATGTACGGTGATGATTCGTCAATGTTATTTCACCCTACTTATGGGTTTGACTCCCGAGGTGCGTATGGCCAGTTGCTACTGATAAGGATTTAAAACGTACACTTTTAAGGGGTCATTTAAGCCTTTAATCGACCACTTTTATATCCGTTACTGCTTAATTTCGTTCCTTTTCACTTTTTAGGTCTCTTAGAAGCAAAATGCTAGAATGATGCACATTTGGACGAAAAGGAGTGAATACATGAAGAAATTGGCAAAGTCAAGATCGAAGCCACTCAAGCTGCTCAAATTGAACCTGACGGCGTCCCAATCAAAGGCGGCCGTCCCTTTATCTGATTTGATAAAACATGCACCGACGGCTTAGTGGAATTTTGCTCATACAACCCGACATCGTCGGCTTTGAAAAAAGAAGGCGTCACTCGGACTTTTCATCTCGGGCGGCCCGGATCCGTAACCAAGAAGACGTCCCACGAAGACGGCGGCATCACAACTCCAAGGTGAAGCCGTCCCATCAATGACTTGGCCAAGCGAAAACCCTAATGACGGCGATCGGATGGCGTCCACCTATAGCGAGCGGCCGTCGCACTTGTAAATCTATATATAAAATTCGATTTTTCTTCATTTAGAGAGGTATACTTTTGGAGTAAAAACCTTAAATGTATGTAGTCCGACTTGGACAGTATCTTAGGGTCCCAAACCCTATTTTACACATCAAGATAAGTGTTTTAATCCAATAGTATCATTATGTCTTCCATTGATTGTGTGTATGCTTGCTTTTTTAACATGTCTATCTAAATTTCTTATGTGTTTGCTTAGATCTATGAAACCTAGTCATTAATTATTGTTAGGTTGTCTCTTATCTTAATTGTAATTGGCTTAGGAGTGCAACTAGACTATCTTTGTGTTTAATGCTTGAATAATCTTTGTGAAAGTTGGTTTATGAATAACCTAGCGGATTTCGTAGGCTAAACCAAAAGGTAACCTCAAAGAGTTAGGGCAAAGGCACACCCTACGACTTTAGGAAGCACAACGCGTTAAGAATAAGGTGTGACAGTTCAACCATCAATAAAAGATAACTAGGGAGTAATAGTATCTAGGTAAACACATTTGTAATCATCATACGAGCACACATCAAATAGACATAGCTACCCATAGAATTAGATAATTAGAATAGTATAAGTAATCGGTAGAGAGTACCACCCCCAAACCAATTGCTCCGAGATTTTACCCTTAACTTTCTAAAAAACTAAAAAAGATAAAAAAAAGAATCATCCTCAACCTCCACCTTAGCGTAATACATTTCTTGCTAGAATTTCTATTCCCCTAGAGAACGATATCAATTCCCGATGCTTACCCAATACTACACTACAACGATTAGGTTCACTGCCTAGAGTGTTGAAAAACTTGCTCGACGAAAAGGAAGTTCCTTTGACCCCGAACGCGCATCAAGTTTTTGGCGCTGCTACCGGGGAATAGAATAGCTAGTTATATTTTTATCTCGTGTAGGTTCCCTTGCTTGATTCCTATCAAGTAAAGTTTTTTTCTCATTTTTAGCTTCCTTGTAGTCTATACCCCTTCTTCGTGACTTTGTTAGTAATCCTATCACTTTTCATCATGGAAGGTGATAACCCACCACCAATTGACCTGCCAAGAGGCCGTACTCTTGGTGAATACTCTATACCGAGCCACCAAGGCTATAGGAATACCATTGAGCTCCCCGATCAAGCTCAAACTACAGCCCTGCAATCCAACACCATCCGGTTGGTGCAAAACGGATGTGCATTCCATGGACTTCGTTCCGAAGATCCTAATCAGCATCTCAAGGACTTCCTTCAAATTGTTGATTCCATCGACCTTGATGCTACCACACGAGAGACTATGCACTTGCGTCTCTTCCAATTCTCTCTACGGGACCAAGCTAGTAATTGGCTTGAGCGACTTTCCACCTGATCCATTTCAAGTTGGGATGATCTCACCACTCGTTTCCTCGCCCAATTTTTCCTACCGGGAGAACTACCAAACTTGGGAATGAAATCTTGATGTTCCAACAACGTCAAGGCGAATCTCTATGAGGCATGGACTCGATTCAAGGACTTGCTCCATAAAGTCCTCATCACGGCATTGATCTTTGGCTTCAAGTTCAAATCCTTTACGATCATGTCAACTTCTCAACTAGGCAAACCATCGACCAAGCGGCGGTGGCAAACTTAGCGAACTTACTGTGGAAGAATCGTAGGGTACAATAGAGGACCTTGCCGTCTATGACAACGAAAGTTGGAATGACCCCTGTGAGTTGCCCAAAACCGTCAATGCAATCTCCTTGCCTCCTATTGACTCACAAACTTCTAATCGCAGGATGCTCGAACTTGAAGATCAAGTGAAATTCCTAATGAGCTCCTACGAGATTCCTAAGTCTTCACAACAAGTGAACAAAATCACTCTACCTTGTAAATTATGTAGTGGTCCCCACGACACTCGTGATTGCACAAGACTCCCCAAACAAGCCTTTGCAGACTATGCCTCCACGCGTACCGACAAGGCGGGAGAGAAGTGGTACACTTTTAAGCCCGAGCAAAATAGCTTAGGAAATTCCTACAACCCTCTTGGAGAAATCACCCTAATCGTAGGTGGGCCAAAACTCAAACCCGCCCCAAAACTCATCTAGTCCACTCAATAGGTCCAACCTCCAAACACCGGAATTCCACTACTCTCGAGGTAATGGTGTCCAAGTTCATGTCATCTCAAGCTCGACTAACTAAGCTTGAAGCCGATTTCAAGCAACGACATAGCGAGATGACAACCAAGCTCAACGCCATCTTAAAAGCCTTCAATGACCGGAAATTGGAGCACTCCCAAGTGACACTATAAAGAACCCAAAGGTAAATTTGATTTCATCGGCTTCATGTTCTTGCTCACCATGGAGAGTGCATATCCATGCCCTTCACACCCAAAAGTTCACTTGGTTAATGCCATCAACACGGGTTCAAGCGATCCTCATGAAATACCAAGGACCCGAACCAATGGTCCATCCAACTCTTGAGAAACCCATCAACCAAGAACCCAAACCTAATCTAGAAGAGGAGTACAAGGAACTCTGTTGATCCCAGTTGAGCAAACGATCTAATATAGAAGCTGACTTAATATAAACAAACTTGTTAAACACCACGCAGAATTTAATGTTTAACCTTAAGAAGAATAACAATTGATTAACACTCAACACCTCAATATTTTATTAATACGAATACTCTGAATAGTATTAGGGTTTTACAACCTTGAAGTGTATCGAATTTAGATATAACTAACACGCAAGGTTGCAAAAATCGCGAATCGGTAGTGAGGTGGTCGACCCCCTGTAGCTTGTAATCGGTCTAGGCGGGATTAATCGGTGATTAATAGGATTGTCATTTTTGGCGAGTTTTGGGTATTTTCGTCGAGTTTTGGGTATTCCCTGAAAGATTTTCCTTAAAAACATCTTGTAATAGATATATACAGCGACTATAAGTGATTACATTTGTTCGTGGTTGCAAAAATAGCGAATTGGTGATAAATCATATTGGCATTTCTTGCAAGCTTTGGGTATTTTATGTAGTTTTGGTATTCCGGAAAGATTTTATTTGAAAAACATCTTGTAATACATATAAATAGTGACTATAAGTAATTAAAACTAATTTACAATGAGTTTAGGGTATTTCCAACAAGATTTATAAGTTTTTGGCAAGTTTGACTATCGTTAACCGCCGTTGACCCTGGTTGACCGATTTGTTTGAACGATTTACAAAAATCGGCAAGGTCGGTGGCCCAGTAGCACCTAATCAGTGATTAATCGGCCTTGTAGACATTTTTTTGCAACACTGTAACACGTATATCTAACTCTAACCTAGGACCTCCTTTTATAGGCTAAGGAGTCCTTTATAATATACAATACGTAACCTACAAGATAAATATCTTTTCCATATTTATCTAATACAAAACATTACACCAACATATCTAACTAGCAGTGCTTATATTACATTAGCAGTGGTTACATGAGACTACTAGCCGTAGTTTAACATAGCAGTGGATTCTTTCCTTCTAGCAGTGGTTTCCTTCAAACAGGCAGTGGTTCCATACTTAGAATAATTCCTTTCACAAGAACCTAAAACCCAACAATCCTCCGCTAAACTTGATATTTACAACCAAAATCATCAAGTTTCTTTTAAAGCCCATATAGTCTTCACTTGGAGGATGTATCCAAACACTTACTAGGATGTAGTAACTTCTCAAACTTCCTTAGAAACCTGTAAGCTTGATAATCAAAGGGTTTCTGTAGCTTTAAACCACCAGGCTGTAACATCTGAGTAGTAACCCCTGGATGATTATTCAATTTAGGATATTCACTTTCCACACACATATGAATAACTTCTCCAGAAACAGTTAATACATGAACTCCACAAGACTGATATAAATACCAACTTGTAACATTGCCATTGAAGAGTCCTTTCCATTCTGGTTCATCATGAGTGGGTTCAAATATCATCTTCAAATTATAATACATAATCCTCTCATGATAATCATCTAGTATCACATCCCCAAATATGTTTTTGTATAACTTCCAGATGGTCATCAAATCATCTTTTTCCATGTAGTAAAGCATTTGTGAAAACTTAACAAAACCATAACTCTCACCATTGGTTCTCTCAAAATTCCAACATCCTCCACTTTCATTAAACTCAAAAGTATATGATATAATTTGATGATGACCTGTAAGAGGTGATGCGCAACTAACCTCTGGCTCCTTCAATGTAGACAATTTTGTAAGAACCAGCAGTCTTTTCTTGTGTGCTTCAATGTCCTCATCAGTCTCTGACTCAGAAGTGTAATCCACAGCTTTTGATCTATCAGCCTTCCTTTTCAATCTTCCTTGAGGCTTGGCCTTTATTGCTAAAGGACCTTATAGATCTGCAATTTTCTCAATCTTCAGGAATAATTGATCAATCATAGGATTTGTAGGCTTTGTCCCCTATGGAGCAAGTTTGGCTTTCAACATTTTTCTGGCTACATTCTTTGATAGTGGATAGTCTTTATCAATAAACATGAAGAAATTTTCCTTTGTAGTCTGCACAGCATGTACTCTGCAAGCTTGATACAGTATCCATTCAACCACCTCACAGTCTTCCCAATATTTATCATCTGGATTGGGCTGATACAAGTTCTTTATAGAAGTCCACACAAACTTTGCTAATACTCCAGCTGGCCCAAACTTCCCATATATAAACTCCATTACCTTCCACAGTTGTTCCAGATCATCTTTATTCAAACTAAACAACAAACATCCAAAATTGAAGTATGTGTTTTTCCATCCATCAGCTCTTGTAATTTCTATCATCTCTCTATCATTAGCTGTAATTATCTGCCAATCTTCAATAGGATGAATAGCTCTTACTAGTGTAGGATTGATAGGTTCTGGTTGATCACACACCAGAAGATACTGATTCAGTCTTTCTTCCTTATTCATCTCTTCATCCATTTTATGTTTCTTAGAACTAGATCCCTCTTGAATATCTGCTTTTCTCTTTTGTCTGTTCTTAATCCACTCTTCTTCTTTCTCGGAATTCATAGGAATGAAGTCATCACATCTTCTTTTACAACCCTTATAAATCTCTTCAACCTTCTCATATGTACACTTTCTCAAATTAACACCAATATGCATGTCCATGTGCCTGATTACTTTCATCATTTGATTTCTCATCTCTTGCTTAGTTGGAGGTTTATTCATCTGAGATTTATAATCTTTAACAGCTGTTTCCTTCATCATTTGTCTCCTCTTCTCAGCCAAAACTTTAGACCTTGTATCAATGTCTAATTGTGCCCATTCTTGAGTAGTATATTCTGTCCTTATCATTTCAGAGGCTTGAAGTAAAGGTTGTTCCATATTCTACTCTTCAATCAATCTCTGAGTAGCTTCCTCTTCCTCTTGTTTTTCCTTTTCTCTAGCTGCTAATTCTTCAGCTAGCAATCTCTTAGAAAGCTCTTCATCATATGCAATTTGCTCTTGCTTATTCTTAAACTTCAAAACTGGCTCAGCAATACCTTTCCCCTTTCCAATATATGGTTTAACCTCTTTAGTCTTTGCAGGCTCGCCAATTTTCAAACTTCCTAAGGGTTTAGGTCCAGTTGGTTTCAGAATAATGGGAACAGGTGCAGTACTAGGTTCAGGGTTTGATGTGGTTTTACTTAAGTTAATCAGGGTACTAGCAACCTCCTTCTCAACTTCTTTAGACTTGGGTGGTGGTGTGACAGTGGTTGTGACTATGGTAGCAGTGGTTGTAATATCTATTGGTGTATCTGAAATAATAGTGGATAGGATTACCTCAGAGGTTGCAGCAGTGGTTTCAATTGTACTAGCAGGGGATTCAGCAACACTAGCAGTGGTTGTTTCCTGCACCACTTCTTTCTCTTTGTCTTCTACTACAACCTTCAAAGTTTCAATCACTGCTTCATTTCCATCCTTGTCAGTCACCATATAATCATCATCATTATCTCAACTATCCAAATCAAAACCATCATCCAAATGTACATCCTCCCCTGAATCCTTGCTTTCACTCCTCCCCTGTTTGGATGCATCCTCCAAAATTTGATCTTTTGAGGAGCTAGCCTTCTTATGCACCCTCTTGGCTCTACTATAAGCAGCAATCTGTGGCCTCCTTATTCTTTCCAAGACAGATACCATGTGCTTCAATCTTCTGATATGTCTACCCTGAAACACTACAAGTTCCTGAAGACCAGTGATTGTATTCTCCATTTTGGTACATTTAGCCGTCAATTCATTCAAAAGTTCAATAATATCCTCACCACTTCGACCTGTGTTAACTGGTCCGAGAGGTGGATCCCTGGAAAAGCCATTTTGTACATTATCAGTACCCGTCAATTCAGCATCATGTCCCAAACTACCCTCATCACTTCGAGTTGTGTAACCTGCTCAGAGAGGTGAATCATGGGTATAGAAACATGGCATCGGTAGAGCACGATCATCCATGCACCCTGAGTGAGCCAATTGGCTAAGGATTCCTCCACCTGTGTTGAGCTCAAGAGAACTCTCCACATTAGGAGTTGCCAGTGGTTGGGTCTTACTTACGTTTTCACTGTCTTGTTCAACACCTAGGCCTGAATCATTAGTGAAAGCCCTTCCACTCACGCACCTTCACCTCTTGTGACAGCCTCATTAACTACACCACTAACACCAACCTGAGGTAGCTTGGTGCCCTTCCTCCTCCTTCTTTGTACTAATATTCTTTTAGGTTCAGTTGCTAAAGGCAGGGATTTAACAGTGGGTTCAGGTGTGCTAGCAGTGGTAGCAGTGGGTTCAGCTTTAGTGGTTTGGTTGGGTTGTGATTCAGGAACTTCTTCATTCTCAGGAATGTCTGGCAAGTTCAGCATATGGGGAAATAATGGTGTAACTGTACCTGAGAAATTAGGATTTTGGTGCCTCATGTGCGCAAACACCTTAGATAACATACGAAGTACCTTATACTCCCTTTTATGTGGAATGGGTTCTCTGATCTGATTGTCTACTATCAATTTTACAAACCTAGGATATAAGTAGTATATCCCCTTGTCCTTGATGTTCTTCAGAAAGCCATCAAATACCATCCTAGACCAATTAAAGATCCTTCCTTGAGATAGACAAATGATAGCAGTGGCAATTCTAGAGGGAAATTCATCAAAGCATGTGGTCTTATTGCTTACACACATCAGCAAAGTATGTATCAAAAACTTCCACTATGGTGAAAACATACCTTTAAAAAACTTAATTCTATCCCTCACCTTTCATATCCCATTCTTTCCAAACCTTCAAAAATCTCATCATTCGACAAATTTACAACTCCTTCAGCATCCTCCAGTTTTAAAACCTCCCTAATCACCTCCTCTGTGACTAGAACCTCATGCTCATCAACCACAGTCCTAAGAACCTCTGCTCCATCTCGTTCTTGAATATCAGCATACCACCAAAATTGATGAATGTAGGATTTAACTATGACAGGTTCTACAGTTAAAGCATAGTGAATAGGAGTGTGTTTGATGAAGTCAATCATCTCATGAAATCCTTCTAAATGGTTGTTCTTAACAAGATATGCGACAAGGTTATGGGTCATGGAATATTCAATCGACATTGTGAAAAAGATGTGGGATATGTGAAATTTGCAGTTGGGAGTGGTTAGGGTTTGTGTAGGGCGCCAATTGGAAGTGTTTAAAGATCAATTAAATGATCCGCAGTTATTTGGGGATTAAATGCATTATCATCAAGAAGTTACAAAACAGGCCCTCAAGTTTCCATAGCCATCAAAATTGCTCTAGCAGTGGATTGTCCACAACTAGCAGTGGTTAGAAATTCACAGACAGTGGATACTTCAACAACACTCCAATCTTTTGACTAAGACTTTTGCAACAAAATCTAAGCCAAAAATAGTGATATCAGACATTAATTTGAAGGATTATAAAAGATACACAATTTGTTTTTCTTTTTTTAATCAGCTACTCCTACAACGCCAAAAGCTCCATAAGTTACAATAGCTCCTTCAAACACTGCATATCACAAACACAAACCAAACACTAGAACTTTGTTAAAGTTAGCAGAGGTTAGAAATAACTAGAAGTGGTTTCTTTATTTAGACTGGCAGTGCTTAACTAAAGTGCTAAACACCCAGTCAAATGGTCAACTCCAAGTCATTTAAACGTCCACCAAATTCAAAGACTTCATTTACTTCTCAACAACTCACACCTTCCACACATTAACTTACTGATTTCACTTTAACACTATTTAAGAGTAAATCACCCACATACCACACCTATTTCTTACATTCCCAAAAACCATCTCACTAAAAAACATAATCTCAGAAACCTTCTCTTTAAAAAATCACCATTTTATCAATATGAGCAATCCAAACCAGCCCATTGAGATATCTTCAGAATCATCCAAAAGTTCATCTTCCAACAACAATTGGGAAAACTACATTCCTCCAAGAAAAACATCCCTTTCCTTAAAGAGGATAAACCCTGCTGCTGTTGGACCATCTTCCATCAAACCAGTGCCTCAACAAGCTATCAAGAAAGGATCCAGTTCAGATTTAAGCTCCATGCCAAGCTATGTGTCTCCATATGAATACACAGATGATGAAGCCTCTTCCAGAGCATTGGTTGTGCCTCCTCTTGCTGAGATACCACCTCCAGAACCATTACCAGCTCCACCATTGCAAGCACTCCTTCCTCAACCAGCTGGTCCATCTTCCTCATCACCTCCCATAAGAGAGAGAGTGAGGGTACTTACTTACCCCAAAGTGTGGGATGTTATTAGGGGACAAGGAGTGCAGAAGAGGATGCCAGCATGGGCCATAGCAAAGAAGCCATAGTTGGTTGGGGTGGTTGTTTTGAAGCTGTAGTCTCTTGATGGTTGTTTTTAGTTGTTGTCTTTTGTTGTACTCTGCTGGTAGTAGTTTGAATGTCATGGTTGTAACTTTGCATCCTAGAATGCAGTTTATCTTTTAATAATAATACCATGTGCCCCTTTAAGTCCATTGCTACTAACTGTTTATGATTTACTTCTTTGATCTGCAAAATAGTTAGTGGAAACTAAAATAACAAGCAGTGGATAGAACTAAAGAAGCAATACTAAGATCTACCAATAACAGTACATACATTCTACAAATGTTTACAAAACAAACTTGAGATTTAGAGATTTATCATACCAATACTAACTACAAGGTACTGAAACCTCCCCACGTCAAAAGCTTTAGTGAGAAGATCAGCAACATTGAAGTCATTATGGATTTTAACCATTTGTATTAACCTTTTCTCATTACAATCTCTAATAAAATGATGCCTTATCTCAATATGTTTAGTTCTGGAATGCAAAACAGGATTTTTAATAATGCATATTTTATCGTTATTGTCAATGTAAATCTTAGTATGCATAAAATTGTACCCAAAGTCCGATGAATTGATTACGAATCCAAAGTACTTAACCACAACAACTAGCGTGACCACATACTCGACTTCGATGGTGGAATTGGCCAATTGTGCCTTCTTACACTGCCATGAGATGAGCCTACTTCCTAAAAACTGACATCCTCCAGTAGTAGACTTTCCATCCAAACTAGCTCCAAGATAATCATTTGTCTCAGATAGGCCACCAAATTAAAAGGTGAATCCTTAGAATACCAAAGGCCCAATTTAGGATAACCTTTAAGGTATCTAAAGATTCTCTTCACAACATTCATGTGTGATGTATTTGGTGTGACTTGGAATCTTGCACACACACATACTGAGAACATAATATCTGACCTAGAACCAGTGAGATACATCAAAGATCCAATCATGGATCTATACAGCTTCAAATCAACTTTAGGACTTCCATCATCTGGTAGCAGTGGTTTCTGAGTCTCCATGGGTGTAGTAGCACTCTTGACATCCTGGAATCCAAACTTCTTTAAAATATCTGCTACATACTTGTCTTGACTAATGAAGATACCATCAGTCCTCTGTTGAACCTGTAGCCCTAAAAAGAAAGTGAGTTCACCCATAGAACTCATCTGAAACTTATCATGCATAAGTTTCTCAAAATCTTTGCATAGCTCCTTATTTGTTGAGCCAAAGATGATGTCATCAACATAAACCTGAACCAGCAATATATCATCTTTGTGCTTCCTTATGAACAAGGTCTTATCAATAATTCCTGTCTTGAAACCATTGTCCATCAAATAGGTAGAAAGGCATTCATACCATGCCCTTGGAGCTTGATGCAACCCATACATAGCCTTCTTCACCCTGTAGACCTTATCAGGATGATCAGGATCTTCAAAACCAGGAGGTTGACACACATATACCTCCTTATCAATAGTACCATACAAAAAGGCACTCTTAACATCCATTTGTTACACAACAAACTTTTTGAATGAAGCGTATGCCAAAAATAGTCTTATAGCTTCAATTCTGGCAACTGGTGCAAATACTTCATCATAATCCAGTCCTTCAGTTTGTGTGTATCCTTGAGCAACCAACCTTGATTTATTCCTTACCACTATACCCCTTTCATCCCTTTTGTTTCTGAACACCCATTTAGTTCCAATAGCCCTTTTTCCATTTGGTAGGTCAACCAATGTCCACACCTCTTGAAGCTTGAAATGCAACAGCTCCTCTTGCATTGATTCAACCCACCTTCTTCTGATAAAGCTTCTTCTACTCTCTTGGGCTCCTTTTGTGACAGAAAGCAAGCAAACAAATAGTTTTGCAAGTCTTGATGACTGTTTCTTTTGTGAAGTGACCTTGCAAAGAAACCTTGTTCAGGAAAGGTTTTGGTGTTCTGAGTCTTGCTTCTTGTTTGAACTGGTGTATTCAAATTTCCAAGTATTTGTTCTTTAGGATGATCCTTATGAACTCTGGTGGTAGGAATTGGACTCTCTATGATGACAGTTTCTAAATTTGTAACATCAGCATCATTGAAATAGTCATCCATGTTTTCATCATCAGTGAGAGTATCTATTTATTCCAAATCAGGCATTTCAGGATCAGTTGGATACTGATCATCACCAAATAGTGGCTTGGCAGGGATTCCAAAGTAAGTACTACTATCAGTATTTGTAGCAGGGGTTTCAATTGAACTAGCAGTGGTTAAATTTGGCTTAGCAGTGTTTTCAGCAACCTTCCTCTGCTTTTCAATTTCTTCTACTGACACTGAGTTATCTTGAGACAACTCATCCTTATCATGATGATGATCGCCTTTATTCCCAGAATTCTCATCATCATCAACTTCTGAGGGACTTTTCTTCTTAATGATGGTTTGACAGAACCAGCTTTCCACTTTTCAACCAAGTAGAATTCCTTTGGAGGTTCATCTTCCTTAGAATTTGTTCCTGCATCAGAATCCTTTTGTGTAACTGCATCAGAATTAGTGGATGTACCTGCATTGATAGGCTCATAATTCATAGATTTGGTTAGCATATCAATATTAAACAACCACTCTGGTCCTTTTGTCTCAACACTAGGAGTCTCTTCACTAAACTTAACATGTAAGTTTTCTTCTACTCTTTTGGTCCTCCTATTGTATACTCTAAAGGCTTTGCTATTGAAAGAATAACCAATAAAGTATCCCTCATCTGCCTTTTCCTCAAACTTTCCTAGGTGGTCTATGGTATTTAAGATAGTAACAGGACACCCAAAAGGTTTTAGGAAATCTATCATAGGCTTCCTACCATGTAATAGCTCATAGGGGGTCTTGTTATGAGGCTTCACTACCTTGCTTCTATTTTGCACATAACATGCAGTTCCTACAGCTTTAGCCCAAAAGGTAGTTGGTAACTTAGATTTAGATAACATTGTTCTTGCAGCCTCAATTAGTGTTCTATTTTTCCTTTTAGCCACACCATTTTGTTGTGGTGTCCTAACAACACTAAACTGTCTTTCAATACCTTTATCCACACAAAATTAATTCATGACATCATTTTTAAACTCAGTTCCATTATCACATCTGATTACTTTGACCTTATGGTTCACTCTATTTTCTATCTTAGTGATGAAATTCTTAAGAATCTCACTAGTTTCACTCTTAGCTGCCAGAAAGTAAACCCAAGAAAATCTGCTATAATCATCAGTGATAACTAGGCAATACTGCTTATGATTTAGACTCTTAACAAATGTTGGACCAAACAAGTCTATGTGCAACATAAACAGTGGTTGAGTAATGGTGTTCACAATCTTGGTCTTACAAGAGGCTCTATGTTGTTTACCCTTTTGGCAAGCCACACAAAGATCTTTACATTCAAAAACCTTAGAAGGTATACCTCTAACTAAGTTCCCCTTCACCAATTTATTGATTGTATTAAAGTTTAGGTGACCTAGCCTTCTATGCCATAATTTTGACTCATCAACAGATGCCTTAGCAAACAAACATGTTAGGGATCTATTAGGAATGACATCTTTCATATCAAAACAATATATGTTATTCTTCGTAGGAACCCTAAGCTGTACATACTTATTATCAGGCATTTTAAAGTCAGGAGATAACACCACACATTCAGTTTCCCTAAAAAGTACCCAATTTCTTTTATCACACATTTGGGAACACACTGAAAAGATTGTACTTCAGTCCCTGTACCAGATAGACTTTTTCAAAGTCCAAATTCCCTGTCCTTATAGTTCCTCTACCAAGAATCTTTCATCCCTTTGGATCATTGCCAAATGCTACATAGCCTCCATCAAATGCTTCAAAATCCTCAAGGTTGCTCCCATCCCATGTCATGTGCCCAGAGCAACCACTGTCAAAAATTCCTTTATCTTTTAGTTCATCATGTAGATTGCCTTGCACATGAAATTAAACAAGTTAGTTCCTTTTGTGGACCCAAGCCAAAACTGATTGGGTCTGCCCTGTGCATCAACATAGTCAAATTTCTTTAGATCCATTGATGCACAGCTGGCATTATTTAAAACCTTTGTTTTTGGTTTCCACTTGCCCGACTAGTCGAGGCCTTTCTGACATAGAAATGACTTCCAACCATTGTGTCAGTTATCACCTTTAGTATAGTTAAAACTTCTTTTGTTTCAGTGGTGATATTCTGCTTAGCAGTGGAAACTTTTTGCTCAACAGTGTTTACATTTAGCTTAGCAGTGGTTGGAACCAATTTGGTTGCAGCAGTGATTATTGATTTTGTTTTACCATTTTTCATTAGCACTGCTTTTGGAGCCATGTTTTTGTTTGGGTGAGGAATGGTGTTCTTTGAATAGTTTTTATGATTCACCCTCCTCCAATGATTCCAGACTTGTGGTTGGTTTTTATAAAAGTTTCTTTGTAGATGCTCAAAACTACCACATTTAAAACAAGCCTTTTTGACACACTGAAATTCCTCCCCTAATATATTTGAGATTAAGCCATTGAAGTTTCTTTGATTGCCCCTAGGTTTGAATCTGTTCATCTGGTCCCTAGGAATCTCATTATAGTCTACTACCTTCCTAGAAATTGGTGCTCCATATCTAGGCATAAGGTGGGCTTGTTTAGAATCAATAGTCTTAACATTTTATTTCTTTTCAGGATTTGTTGACTCAGTCATTTCTTCCTCAGAATCTGACTCCCAATCTTTAATGATTGGACCATCAGATGACCTATCAGAACCTATCTTAGGTGATTTAGACTTACTAATCTCACCTACTGGTTTGTTGAAACTAAACTCACTGCTAAAGGATAACTCTTTTTGTGGGTGGTGTATAACCACTTTTCATAGGAGGTGGAACTTGATTGTATCCTATCCCAAACCCCTTTTTCATTAAGTTCTTTGAAATAGAGTTGTTTACAACCTCAGAAGCATAAGTTAATCTATCAACCTTAGCTATATGTTTTTCTTTCTCTTCTAAGGCTTCTAGTTTTAAACATTCAGCTTCTTCAAGTTTCTTTTTAAGAACCTTGATTTCCCTATATTTAAGGTCAACCTCACCACCTAGAATGTTGATTTGATCAACATATTCAAACTCACTCTTTTTATAAAACTTAAGTTGTTCTTCAACACTCTTTAGACCAACTCTATAACCTAAGTTATCTAATGCAAGTCTATCAACCTCTTTTCTCAGACTCTCAATAATTGCTTTAAGTAATTCTAAGTTATCTTGACAAGATTTAAAAGAACAAGTAGAACTTTTTGAATCATTAGATACCTTAGAATCTGACCCTGAAGATGAAGCATAGGCCATGAGAGCAAAGTTATGCTCTTTTGAAGCTTCACTAGCCAGGAAAGCAGCATTGGGACCTTCTTCAATTTGATCACTCCAATCATAATCACCAAGACCATCCTGAGCAACCAATGTAGAAGAAGATACTGGTTCTTCAGTTGTCTTCTTGAAAGTCTCATTCATCCTTTTAGGAGCCCTACACTCCCTTGCAAAGTGCCCCTTCTTCTTGCAGTTATAGCACTCCATCTTGCTTTTGTCAAACCCTACCTTTCTTTGACCATCATATTTGACCTGTCTTCTAGTTCTCCTTAGAAACCTCCTAGCTTGTAGTGTTAGCATTGCCATTTGCCACTGAAGATTGATTTCTTCAAGATCATTAGGATCAATTTGATCCAGATCCTGATTTAGCACAGTAACACTTGTTGTTAGATCAGCCAGGAAAGCACATATGGCACCATCACTAACATTATCACTGACAGTGGTATTATTAGCAATGGCAGTGGAAACTCCATAAGCAACAGTGGATGCTTCCTGAGAACTCTTATGGTTTGTAGACACAAAAGCAATGTTCTGTGAAGATGAGGATGAGCCAGCAATGTTCTTTTCAGACTCATAAACCTTCAAGTTATTGTAGAGATTTTCAAGGATCATCTTTTCAAAAGCATATTTATTTCTCCACACAATTGTATGCACAGCCCAGTCTTGTGAAAAGCTTCTGATAAACTTAAGATTGACATCTTCTTGAGCAATTTTGTAGTCAACCAATTTTAGTTGACTTATGAGCTTCTGCAACCTGTTGTAGGTTCCATCAAGATTCTCTCCATTAAGAGAAGTGAAGTTTTCAAGTTGATGTTTAAGCATATTCTTCCTGGATTTCTTGGTAGCATCATTACCAGCAAATCTTGTTTCAATATCATCCATAAGCTCCTTTGCAGTCTCATACTCTTGAAAGTCCAAAGCAAACTCATTAGGTATTCCCATACTGAGTATACTGTGAGCCTTTATCTCTAGTTTCCTTTTTGCCTTGTCAACTTCACTAACAATACTAATAGCCTTTCCATCATCACCCTTCTTAGGTAGAGTATCACCATTCTCAACGACATCCCAAATTGTGTAGTTAATCATGCGAATGCATTGCCTCATTCGCATCTTCTGAACTTATAAACTCTCCATGTTTCAGCATGGGTACCTTGGAAGCAATAATCATATGAGTTTCGTCAGACATCTTTAAGCTTCTTGAGTTTGAGTTACCTTAACTTCTTCTTGATCACAGCTTCTAGATCACAAGCTCTTATACCACTTGTTGATCCCAGTTGAGCAAACGATCTAATATAGAAGCTGACTTAATATAAACAAACTTGTTAAACACTACGCGAAATTTAATGTTTAACCTTAAGAAGAATAACAATTGATTAACACTCAACACTTCAATATTTTATTAATACGAATACTCTTAATAGTATTAGGGTTTTACAACCTTGAAGTGTATCGACTTTAGATATAACTAACACGTATATCTAACTCTAACCTAGGACCTCCTTGAAGTGTATCGACTTTACAATATACAATACGTAACCTACAAGATAAATATCTTTTCCATATTTATCTAATACAAAACATTAAACCAACATATCTAACTAGCAGTGCTTATATTACATTAGCAGTGGTTACATGAGACTACTAGCCGTGGTTTAACATAGCAGCGGATTCTTTCCTTCTAGCAGTGGTTTCCTTCAAACAGGCAGTGGTTCCATACTTAGAATAATTCCTTTCACAGGAACCTAAAACCCAACAAACTCCACCAAGAAAAACCGTTTCTTGAAGTCTTGACTCATGCGCCTTATTATAATGCTTTTAAAGAAAAATATGAGCAAGAGCTAAAATTAGGAGAACATGGGTCCGCATTTGTGCAAAATAAGTTACCTAAGAAGTTAGATGATCTCAGGCTATTCATTCTTCCGTGTAGGCTTGGAAATTCCAAGTCTTTCGACACATTAGTCGACTTAGGATCAAGCATCAATCTTGTTAGGAATTAGAAATTCCCAGTATTAAAGAGTCGGTCACCTCAGTATATGTAATCGTTAGAAAGCTCGTAGTCGTAGTTCTTTTAAGTTAAGTAGTTATTTAGTTTAGTAACACCGTGGAGGACAGACGGTCTTTACCCAGTGTATGCGATCCATGACCCAAAGTGTGGCGAGTTATGTAAGACTATAAATACTCTCTACCTTCCAAGGTAGAGTTGGAGCTCATAATAATATCTTTCACTTTCTCTCACTAAGTTCCTAAACCTCTAACTTTCTCTCTAGAATTCCATCTATATGCTACTTTGTGTTATGGTTTGATGTGTATGTGAAAAGTTAATATCCAACAATTGGTATCAAGAGCCATGGTTAGATCATATCTTGCACATCTTTGGATTTATAGTGGTTTTTAGGTGGTTTTTGAGTTTGAAAAGGTTTAGTGGTGTTTGCATCATTTGGTTGATTTCTTGTGTTAAAGTTTGAATTTTGTTAGTACTTTCATGTTTAGAATCATCACAAGTGTTTAGGTTTTCATTTGGTTAGCTTGAATCATCTTGGTTGGGTTGTTTTTGGATTGAAAAGTGATGTTTATATGGTTTTTCATGCTAGCGACTTAGTTCACGGATAACTTTCTTCATAGCGACTTGCTTCACAAAATTGTAGCGAGTTACGCTTTTAAACCTAGCGAGTTAGATCTAGCGAGTTAAAGTACAAGTAGTGGACTCTCCACTCTGAGTAGCGACTTGGTGGTAGCGACTTGGTGCATGCGAGTTGCTCTTTAGCGACTTGTATTTCTAGCGACTTGGGTGGCAATTCTTGCCAAAATTTTGCTAGCGACTTGAGGGTAGCGAGTTACTACTAGCGACTTGCTTTTGTCTAGCGACTTGGGAGTCTAGCGACTTGGGAGTCTAGCGACTTAGTTGTCTAGCGAATTAGTTGTTAGCGACTTGGTTCAAGAAATCGTAGCGACTTGGTTGATTTTTCCCGTCAAAACTTCAAACGGCCATAACTTTTGAACCAGTAACTCCGTTTTCAGCTTCTACCCATCAAAGCGACCGTGAGCGAGGAGAATGGCACGAATTAACTAAAGTTTATTCGGGTCAACCTTCAAGGTCTAAATCCGCTCGAACAGAAGTTATTGAGGTTTTAAGTTTTAGACCTAAATTTCTCGGAAAACGGGCATAAACCAATCCAAATCACAACCAAACAACATCTCTGCTAATCCTACATACAATCATATGTCCTAACACACAATTGTGTATCATTCCATTCGTCATTGCTTAACGGTTTAGTCTTGATTTTAGTAAAATCCCGAAAGATTCTATTTCTCGGTTTAAATCATAGACTTGTAAAATCCGTGCATTCTACCACATCATGTCTTACTCTACGACCTGTGATTTGAAGTGCTTAAATTGTATGATCTTGTGGATAATAATGATAATGGATGCTACATGAGCGATTAAAGATGTTTGAATTAAACAACGAGGATGTGAGATCTTCATGTTACGAGTACAATGAGAATGGTGCACACTTTCTGAATGCCATGCAAATGGAATGCGACATTGAGCCCTATCAACTACTTCATCGCACCTCATACGGTTGTTATCCATAGTTGGGGATCGAACATGTAGTGCTCTTTTCCGCTGGGACTTACCTACATTGACAAGAAGCTTCTTTGTTGAACTTAGAGCATTTAAAGCGCAACTTACCAATGAAGAAGTTCAAAAGATGGTTCGGTCACACTCTTCAAGTAATCTACAAACAATTTGACCATTCATCGGTGGGAATATTGATGATTACAATCAACACTTGACCGGAATTTCCTTCAAAAACATCTTTGGAATGGAAATTGAGAATTCATTGAGACATTTATCCAACTCATGGATAATATGAAAAAGTTCATTGAAGAATCGCACAAAAGAATGAAGGCGTGAATGAGTGTCGGTCTTGTTGAAAAATTGTTGTGATAAGTTGGGTAATGTTTACGGTGAAGAATCGGGTGGTCTTGAATGCGAGAATGTTAGAAAACAAATAATGATGAGTCGGACAATGCTAAAATAGAATCTTCATGCTCATGTCCACAAGAGAGAGGTACACCATCACAACCCGTGCAAGCTAATGCAAAGGAACGCTACATGGAAGCTTGGATGTACCCAAGATAGAGATGCAAGCCACAACACATGCACGTTAATGCAGAGAAACTTGCATGAAAGTTTCTGCGGTACCTAGGTATGCATCTTCTTCTCAAAATGATGATTATGGATTGCATGAGTACCTTGCATTTGTGCACGATGATTCCTTAACCACTTGAACTCAATACCTATAAGGATCAAGTTGCCATATCTGAACAACGTGCTAAGTTTGAACTTACCACTCGTGAGCGGGAGATGGATATCCAAATCGTACAATTATTAGAAAAAGTAATTTTAGAAGAAGTATTAAAACAAGAGTTAAACTCCTTACAAGAAAAGCTTTCCAAAGCGCTAAGCAAAAACACGAACTTCAAGAAAATGTTAAAATGCTTAAGCAAGAATTCAAGGCTAAGGAATCAAAACTTTTGAATGATTTTCCAATCTAAAACTTTGAAAAACAAGCTTGAAAATAAGTTATGCGTACAAGGAATACCATTCAAACCGCTCACATGATCACTAAGCATCGAGTCTTAAGCGATAAGCATAGCATTCCCCTTGTTGAGGAACCAAATCCGAGGTAATTAAAAAGGCTAGAAATGCTCATAAGGTGCTTTATGATGGTAATGAAATCCTTAAGCCTAGGCGAAACCTAGTTGCGTTGAGTGCCTTGAGGAAGATAAGAAATCGATGAAGTCACTAGGGAGAAAATGAATAAGAAGTTAGAAGATCACGAGTGTAAAAGAATAACATAACGATCAAACCCCATAATTACACTAAAGAAAATTGGATCTCCACAAACAAGTTTAAGCCTCGGACTCTATTAACCCCTGAACAAGTGTTCGGAAAAAGGATATGGAAATGCAAAAGTCGAAAATCTTGTTGAAAAGAATCCCCCTTGTGAGAGCGCCTAAATCAACTGTGTATCCTCCTAATACACCAATGCACTTAGTTCCTAGATCTCTTGCCACTAAAAGCAAGACCTTAATCGATGAATATGTTATCTTTCAACTATTTGTTGATTTTGAGAAAACTTGTAAGAAAAGGATCACACCCATTGGTATAGCGAAGGGAAAGGGTTTTGAGCAAACTAAAGAATGCTATTTAAGCGAGGTCATGCCTTTCTTTAAACAACTAAAAGATCAATTTGAGAGTCTTAAAAGGGACGCATTCGATATTAAAGAAATGGAAAAGGTATTTGATGCAATGATTGTTGAGGTTAGTGATTATGAGAGAATTAAAATATAATGAGATTGAGAGGAAGAACTTGCATACACCGAATGAGAATCGATTTCGAATGTATTGCTCAAGATGTGTTTTCATTTGCTACAAATTGTTCCATTGATGCTTCTCAATTTCATGAATTATCTGTTGCTCGAAGTCTCCCATGATCGTGTCATTGAGCTTGAAACAACAAATTCAAAATTGCATGAGAAAATAGAACAGGATGATCATGATAACTTGGTCAAACATTATTCTAAATTAGAAGTTGAACATCTTGCTTTGCAATTAAAACATCAACATCTCAAAGAAAATGTTAAAACCTCAAATATCAAGACATCCTCGATGCTCTGAGTTTGATGCGCTTTTGAAATTAGCAAACGTGATGAACAAATTCGAGCTCATTGCCACACGATCAAAAGATTGAAAGCCCAAATTTCTGGCGAAGGTGAAAAGAAGGATGTGTTGGTTCCCATATGCCTCCACCTTTAGATTCTCGAATTTCCAACTTCAAAACATAATTGATAACTTGCAAAGGAAAATGATTGTTTTAAAGTTGAAATTTCAAAGGTTAATGATCAAAACAAAGAGTTATGTGATTCATTTAAAGTTAATCATGATAAACAAATTGAAAAGATAACTTCTTTACTTAACGATATTGAGAATCAAGTGTGAGGTGAAAGGAAAGTTGCCAATCCCCAATTGCAAATACTGCTGTTCCTAAGGTTTCGATTGTGATAAATATGCTATAGATATGTTATATATTCCTCCACCCATTAGGAATAATGAACTTGCACATAAAGCATATCTCTCATACCTTAAGGAAAGTTTGAAGGGTCTCCGTGAGATTGTTGAAGATGAAAGATTAGAAAAACCTTTTGATAGTACTATAGCCTATGCCGCATGGATGCCAAACGATCTCGGGAACTCTTAGAGTATGTAATTGTCACAAGTCCGAAATCTAGCAATAGGCGAGATAGAATAGTTGTGCCTTGTTCTATGACTAAAGCCAAGCATGTGACCCTTGATATGCCTTGTTCCATGTCAAAATTCAAGCAAGCAACCTTTGATGTGCCTCCTAGAACTTGAGATCGGCACTTCTAGACCGGAAATGCGAAAGTAGTGAAGCCATGTAATGTTCCCATCGTTACTTCTACGGATGTTAAGATTGACACTAAAGTTAGCGGGTCAAAACCTAGAAGCAATGCAAAGAAGGATAGGATTACATAAACTAAAAGTGTTCATGATAAGGAAGTGAAAAGAACACCATAGGGACGAAAGTTTGATTTGAACAAAAGAATCGTGTTAGTTCTAGTATTAGCTCTAAGCGTCTTGAAATTAATTCGAGGCCTCATCTTGTCGCAAAACATGTAAAAATGTTTATTTTCGGTAATCATGATAAATGTGATGTGTTATTTACGAGGTCTAAGATTCATAACTTGATTAAGAAAGTTTGGAGAGCGAAACAGTTAAGCAATCTTGGAAACCTACAGGGAATGTGTTTACAAATGTAGGATTTCGTTGGAAGCCCACGTGTCGAATATTAACGAATGGCAAACCTTACCCTTAGCTAGATCCACTATGCCTAGAATAGTGCTGTTAAGGTTTGGAAGCCAACGGTAGAATAATCCCATTAAGCACAAAATGTCATTTGACTAAGTCGATGCTTCTACTAGTTCGACTCCTAGGGATAATGCCATAGCATCTAGGGTTTCTGTGATTCAAAGACCGTTTGTGCTAACCAAAAGGAACCCATCGACACATGGGATCCAATGTTTCCAATTCTCTGTCTTCGTCATTGTCCAAAGCGGTCGTATAAATCGTCCCTTGGTATTTGGATTCGGCGGCTCTAAACATATATTGGGCTCTTAACAATGACGTCCGCTCACATCGATTCGGGCCTCGTACTTCATCATAATGGCATCTGCAGATAACACTTGAGCCCGTTCCTCAAAGTAAAGAAAGGTGTGCGCTTGATGCGCTTTATCTTCTTAAGAAGAGAAATCTTCATGTTTATGACTATTCTCATCGACATTCTTCATCAACATGCTTCTTGCTTTTCCATGCGCTTGGTCATCAAGTGAACCGGACTCGATAATTACTCTTATTCCTCTTGCTCAATATAATGAAGATGGCGACATCATGTGCTAATTTTGCGGGGAGAAGTGTAAGTAGAATTCATTTGGATGATAATCACTTGGTTAATCAAGAATGGCATCTCGTATGCAATTCTTGAGGGAGAAAAGTGTGAAATTTTGCATGGTTGGTGATATTTGAGAATATATGGTCAAACGGCTCCTAACCCATGTAAGAACCGAGATTCTTCTTATCGGATCATGTTCACATGTAGTTTCTTCTAAGAGCCGTTGGTTGACATCTTCACACGGTGATATGATTAAATGACAAAGTGCTTCTAGTTCTTTGGTGATTTCTTTGATGAACATCTTTACATTCTTGTTTGATTGGGAGGATTTTAATTAAGGGATTTGCTATTTACAAGTTAACGGAATGCCTTTGGTTTGAAGAAAATGTTAACTGTCTATTTCCCATTCGGATAATCTTGAAGAAGGTCGAGTCTGATCTAATCTATATTTGTAAGCTACA
This sequence comes from Chrysanthemum lavandulifolium, assembly GCA_022545495.1. Classification (NCBI taxonomy): domain Eukaryota; kingdom Viridiplantae; phylum Streptophyta; class Magnoliopsida; order Asterales; family Asteraceae; genus Chrysanthemum; species Chrysanthemum lavandulifolium. The sequence goes on from CM040240.1 coordinate 119,747,158, forward strand.
TGATTAGAAGACTAAAGGCAATTGCATTTGATGATCTAAAGACTTCTTCTTAATCGGGTGAGAAGAACACTTGTAAATCTTCGTCGGTTTAGGGAGAGCACTAATTGGGGAGATTGAAAAGCCAAAATTTTATCCCAATTAGACTTGCTCGATTCTTTAGCAATGATTCATTGCTTGATTTTGATGACACTCCTCCAACGCCTAATGCTTCAATTACTAAGGATAATTGGGATTCATTGTTTGGGATTCATTGTTTTCAAAGATATGTTTGATGAGTACTTCCAACCTCTAACGAATGTTGATCATCCGACTTGAAGCTCATGCTCGGTTTCTATTGACTCAACTGGTCCACCATCTAAGAAGTACTTCTTGGAATTCTCAAAAACCTTATCTCCGTTACTTCACAAGGCGTTGTTAATGACTATCATTGCGGTTGCACTCATGAATAGTGATCCGCTCTTTGGTACTCCTTTGCCAAATCTTCACGGATCATTGTTTCATTTTCTTCTCCAAATGTGCACTCAGTAAATCAACCACATGAACATTAAGGAAAATGACTTCCTCATCCGCTTAAAACATAATTGGTAAATCTTCGGATCGGTTTCTATGTATACCTTAAGGAAGAATGCATTGATGTTGAGGAATCATTTGCTCCGGTTCGATCGGTGGGTCAATGTACATCCGATTGTATGTTTATTCACGTGTTGGACATTTGACACAAGTTGATTCTTCGAAGTTACTCATTTATCACTTATTTGAGGTTGAAGTTGGCGTTCACAAAGTCGTGTTCTTATTTGATAACTTGCTCGGGCTTAAGAATTTGAGTTGAAGACTTGGGTTATCTAGTTACCGGTGATCGAGGTGGATGGTTGAAGACACGGTTAACTATCACTATTAAGAGTTACGTTGTTTTACTCGATGTCACATGCGATGACGATGTGGATAATATCAAGAGGTGTTAATGTCTCATACTTTGTTTGAGTGTGAGTACTTAGAGATTTGCTTGAAGCATAGATTCTCGACACCGTTCTTCCATCTTTAAGTGCAAGCTTAAGACACAAATGCACGAATTCGACTTGATTTCAAGTTTGGTATATCGGGTTTTCTTCAACAATGGTCACTTCAAATTGTCTACATATGGGTTGATAAAGATAGTCGAGAGAGTTTATGTAGCAGTTGATTCTCACAGGATTCATTTGGGCTATTTGAGTTCTTCTCACAAGATTTCAAGTTTATGGATATATTATGTTTTCTTGATTCGAGGTATCAAAACTATTTGGGGAAGGATATATTATTCCAACTATTTGGGGAAGTGGTCTCGGAGACCTTTGGTTTTGTTACTTGGTGTTCGGTTGGAAGAAATGTGAGAAGAATATTTGGAGCGTGAGATGATCACGCTTATCGACATCTTATATACGGTTTATGATAAAGTGCTTCGGTTATATGCACAACATGTTCACTTGATCGAGCTAATTCGATTATTTCGAGTTGACATCCACAGAGATGATTAGTGACTCAACATGTTACGTGGATGTCATCGTCTCTACTCTTGTTGAGTACATGTGTACATTATGTGATTGGTTATATGTTATATAACCGGAATGCACTTGGTAAAATGAAGATGTTGATATATTGTTCCCTTACTAGACAACCGGTCAATCTCGAAGAGTAAGGTGTACATCGGGGATGCATAACGAGTTCATGTGATCGGTCGTAATCGTTAATCCGGATTTGATAACCACCGGGCGATCAATGTTTCAACTTGTTACTTGGTGTTCTCGTATTCTTGAGTTCTTCGAGCTTCAATCAATGAGACCGCTTTGTATTCAACTCTACTTCTTAGGAAATGGTCTTTATTCGATGTTTGTCGGTTTGGGGAAGCTACCAAAGATTCAAATTGAGAAGGCTCATGTTCGACGATTTTCTTAGAAGCCTCGGATGCTTTGGTGGCGAAAGTTTAAGAGATGTTGATTCCTTTCTTCTACAACGTCTTGAGCGATATCTTTATCTCGGTACTCATTTCATCATTCTCTTAAACTAATTTATCTCTTGTAAATAGTTATTCGAAAAACAAAATAGAAAATTATAAAACTTTCAAAATCCATAAAATCGAAAAAATTGAAATATCTTCAAAAATATTGTCTTTTTGTCATGTTTTCACTGGTTCGATAATATCTACGGTCTTTGTCTTTGTCATTCAAAGAATGACACGGGTCTTTAGATGTTGTTCAATTCTTTAAAAAAAAAAAAAAAAAAAAAAATCAAAAATATTTTTGGGAGAAAGAGAATGGTTTATTGTCATTTTCGAGCAATAACCCGCTTTTAAAAGAAAGAACGAGCCATGTTTTACCATGATTTCAAATTCTATGCTCGATTCTATAAACTCTTATCTTTGAAAACAAATGCTTTGAAAAATAACTCGATCTCTATTTTGATAATCATCGGACTTATTTGTCAAAATCTCTATCTCTCAATCAACAACCTCGTCATTGATTGAGGGGAGAATGATTTCAATTAAATTAAAAAGTTATTTGGCATTAAATTGTTCTCAAAAGATATACATGCATGTTTTATAAATGGAGTTTAAAGTCTTAAAATCCGATCCTTATCGGTTCAAACGCTTTCACAATCATGTCACAATTCTCCTTAAAGCTTTCAAAATCAATTTAAATCTATACGAGATCACAAATCTCAAATGATTTGATAATTGTGATCGGGAGAATGTGTGATTTAAATTAGATTTAAAGCGATAATTAGGTAAATGGTTATAAACGGATGTACATGCTAACACCTTACATGTGACAAACGATTTCAAATTTTCAATGCACATGTTGAGGGGAGCATCTATCTTAAACATTTGATTTGAAACGTGATCATTCATCCTAATGCGCGGTTCCTCTAGTATGTGCAAAACTCTTTTCAAACCTCGAGGCACATATTGAGGGGAGCAAATTCATGGAAACCTCATCCTTCCCGAAATGCTATACCTACTTGATCTGTTGAGGAAGTGATGTTGATATCTTTTAGAAAATGGTAATCAAAAGAATTTAATTCTTTCTCTTGCCTCCGTGTGCAAAACATTTTCAAATACTTGATGCACATGTTGAGGGAGTTCTCATTCTAAAAATATCAAAAACAATTCAGTGCAAAAGCTTTGATAATATATCACAAGTATCCGAATTGATTTTCAAATGGTTTTCAATTGGATCCAATGGCGGATGAACAATACCAAATTGACCTACCAACTTTACTTTATGTGATGCGGTGATAAGGATGATAAGGATAGGTATTGGTTCCCATGATCCGCTGAACCGGAGGGATCTACCGAGGACAATCCACTAGTTAGTGTAGAAGTCCTTAGGTATGATGATAAAAGGAGAAATGTGAGATATGGGAAGAGTGCGGACTAAGACCGAGCTAGTCTTGGAATAAACCCAACAAGGTTCTAGCTATGAAGTCTCGGTAAGCAATGAAGGGTTGAAGAATTAAAAGAATTGAATGAAAATAGGGTGAAAACAAATAGCCCTCCATTAATTCAACCTTAGGGCGTAAACCGGTTCACTTCATATGCTACTTGATGGTAACATCGGTATTGAAGACAAGGCGTCATGGACCCGATGACGCTTGCACTTCACCTTTCCAAACCACTCAAGTTCCTCTTAAAGGGCTTGTTTCATTCTCACGGGAACCGACATAATCTATCGATTGTCTCTTAGAGATGGTTGATATTGAAGTAGGAGACCCTCTCCCTAGTCTCCGTACGGGATCCAAATATGCACAAATTGAGTCTAGAGCTACGAGATCATCAATAAATCTCATTAGGACACTTTCAATGAAGACTCTCTGTTTCACACAATGTGGAAAGAGATTATATCTTGAGTCCCACGCATTATCCTTGTGGTATTGCCGAACATCCGAGTGATGTGTTTACATATTCACAATGAAGATGGAAAGCCTACGGAGCCAACATCAAACAAGCTCTGGTAGGTGGCATGTGAGATCTATTATATAGATCAACCATGTGACAACCGAACGAAAACAATGGGCGATTCAATCTCTTGAATCAATCACAGTTCGAGTTATGGATTGACGGATGCCTTTGAAAAACACATCGTTGTGCTTAATAAACTCTTTTCTTTAGCACATCGATTGTGTACTAATTTTTCAAACCAAAAGGTATTTTATGATTGATAATTGATTTTCAATAAAACCTTCGTTGTATTGCAAAACAATTTCTATTGAGCAATACACGATTGTTTTCAAATCTCTTTTCATCAATCGGTGGACTTAAAATTATTGGTTCACTCACTCCGTGTTGTCTTCTTTGAGATGTTCGGTTTGAGAACAGCTAGAACAAATTGCGAAACCACATCAAGGAGATTCTTAGAATCCTACGATCACAGGCGAGACTTGTCTTGATCAACGGGGCAACCGTGGGCGTGTACCTCAATTCATCGAAAGTGATCAAAGACACTTTCGTGCGATTTGTTGCTAAGCTGTTGTATGCGAGTGCGCCCGACGTTTGCGGTGATCGAATGAAGCGGTCAATCCATAGCCGCATGCTCACTTAACACATTCATCTCAAAAGAAATCATGATTAGTGCATCAATGACTCGATATTTTCACTCCATGCTCGCTACTGCGCCAATATCATGAATCAACTAAAGCTTCCGCTACTCCGATGAGAAGAGATCATGATCCGTAATGTGAGCATGTCGGTCCCAAAGTCACAAACACCACAATGGATGTCTCGGAGATTTTGATAGGTGATGATCTCCAAAGATGGCTCAAACTTATCATCACGTGGATCGATAAAGACCTCCACTTGGAATAACCAAACATGCAATGTGAAGAATCAATGACTACGAGCTAAGGAGCAAAGACTACATCAAGAATGCAAGATCAATTGTTAAATGCTATATCTATTTGTATTCAATGTAATTTTGGTACATTATTGAGGTGACCTCCTTGGGGAGATTGTTAGGAATTAGAAATTCCCAGTATTAAAGAGTCGGTCACCTCAAGTATATGTAATCGTTAAGCTCGTAGTCGTAGTTCTTTTAAGTTAAGTAGTTATTTAGTTTAGTAACACCGTGGAGGACGGACGGGTCTTTACCCATTGTATGCGATCCACGACCAAAGTGTGGCGAGTTATGTAAGACTATAAATACTCTCTACCTTCCAAGGTAGAGAGTTGGAGCTCATAATAATATCTTTCACTTTCTCTCACTAAGTTCCCTAAACCTCTAACTTTCTCTCTCTAGAATTCCATCTATATGCTACTTTGTGTTATGCTTTGATGTGTATGTGAAAAGTTAATATCCAACAAATCTTCTTCCGTTGTCCCTCCATAGAAGCCTTAACCTAGGTAAGATAGAACCAACGGAAACCATCTTAGGTCTAGCGGATGGTAGTATTGCATATCCGGTAGGGATAATTAAGGACATGGTAGTGCAAGTAGGTCGATTAACTCTTTTGGCAGATTTCCATGTGCTAGACATGAATAAAGACCCGACATGCCCAGTGTTAGTAGGAAGAGGATTCTTAGCTACCGCTAGTGCCATAATTGATTGTAAGATGTCTAAGATAGTGGTAGGAGAAAGGAGTGTTAGGTCAATTTACGATGTCAAGAAGCATATCTACTACAAAAAGGAAGAAATACCCTATGAGATCATGTTAGATAGAAAATCATCTAGATATGGACCTTGGATTAATGGAGATTTCGTAGGTCCTCAACGACCTTTCTATCTAGAAAAGACCTTCGTAAGTAACTCAACTTTCCATGAACAACAATTGGCTAGGGACATTGAAGTGAACCCGTTAGAAGACACCTTAGTGTTTAGGAAGATGACCGAGTTCCTAGGAACCTTGCCCATTAATCTTAACATGAATAAGTGGAAAGTTGAGAGTGAGAAGCCTAAGCATAATTGGAATTGGGATAGACCACCTAGTGATGGAAATGGAAAATGACACATTAGGATGACAATCTATGATCCCGATGGAGAAAAGTTTGAAAAGGCATACCGAACTAAGCGTACCAATAGGAAGATAAATGATAAGTTTGATCCCTATGACATTCTTGAGGATAAACTTACTTACATAGGTACGTAGGAGCACGACTTCAAGTCTAGCTACAAGACTCATAAATAAAGAAAAGCGTTTCGTGGGAGGCAACCCATGCTTAATTGTTTGCATGTTTGTGTGTCATATATCTTTTTCATTGTTGTATGTTCTCATGGTTGATTTTGTGAAAATTATTTATTTCGTCTTTAACCTCGTCTTAATTACATACAAAGGTATTTTACAAAAAGATAAGTGTAAGGAAGATTACATATGTTTTTAAAAGAACGTGAACATGAGAATTGCAATTAGTGAAATTGATATATATGTCTGTTTGTTAGATTCAAATGCTTGTATCGAGTCATAATTGATGTTTTGCAGGAATTTTTCCAGGTTTTAAAGATGTAATTTTTCCAGGAAAACGCAGCAGACCAATTTCGGTCATGACAACCTGACGCCTTCAGGATTAAAGCCTGACGACGTCAGGTCAACCAGAAACAGCTTATCAAATATTTTTCGTTTTACAGGCTACTTATAAATTTTGGAAATTCTCGGTCTTAATTTGCGGAAAATCGCAAACATCTATTCCACAAGAATTATATCTTAGTGTAGTGGTGTCATATATAGTTTTACCGCCGATTTTACGCGAAGGTTTCATTTGTTTTCTAAAGTGTGCAGGTTATATTTGGCAAGAAGAAGAAACTCAACATTGGATGGAGCTTATCACGTATACATTCTTCTTGGGAAAGAATTTAACCACAACTTCACACGGATCCTACCGAGCTAATCAGGGGAGTACTAGTTTCTTTCTCTTTTACTTACCTTCCTTTATCATAACTTTGATACTTTTGGGGAACATTGGGGACAATGTTCATTTTAAGTGTAGGGAGGGAGAATAAACCTGTATTATAATTACTTCTTCCACATCGGTCGAGTAATTACCCCACACCCTTGCGATGTACTCATCTTTAGTACACGATACCCCTAGTTAACCCCTCAGAGCCTATCCTTTTCGCGGTTCTCGTGATGTTTCGGTTTTCCGGAATATCAATGAAGAGCATTGTTTACAATCCACCCCCAAATGTACACCCAAATCGCCTTAGCCTACCTTGTATGCACTCATCTTTAGTACATTATTGTTATCATTACTAAACCTTTAGTTCAATTATCTAGTTACTTGCATGGTTGTTAAGTCGAGTCATATCTTTTGTAAACAGTTTTGGGATGATTGGAACTCATGGGTAAAAGTAATATTTTATGAAGTAACGGAAGGAACGTTAAATTCAAATTCCCTTTGTCTACGTAATTAAATACTCCAAGTGTTTGATCTTTTAAAATCGGGTCAATTAGTGTTAGAAATAAAACTCAAGTGTAGGGATGCTCCTATAAATCCCTATATTTTGATGTTATCGTAGAGGATGGTAGAGTAAAAATGTATGAAAAAAATCGAAAAAAGAAAAAAAAAGAGTGTTCAAAAAAAATAAAGGAAAAAAACATACGGGCTATCATCCTACATCTATCTTTATGTTTATGTCTTTAAATTTATGTATGTTTGTTTCAAGTTATCTAGAGTTTAGTGAGTCGAGTCTTGGCTTAGCAACGCCACGCTTTTCATGCTTGTAACATAAGATTTTTGACTTGCACCACTAAATCACCTATCCAAAAAAACCCTTTGTTTTCCTACCGTAAGCCTAACGTTACAACCCTTGCAAAGACCTCTTAGATAGTTGTTCCTATGTGCTTACGCCAAAGCGGTGGAGATTTGTTCTAGTCTCAAGTCTATGGTAATCTATGTACTATGTCAGGTAATGAGTGTTTATCTTCCATTTCCATTTACTATATTTCATATAAAACCGAGAGATGAGAGAGTCCAAACACCCCTTGTGAGGTGCTAGTACATAATTTTCGTGCTTGTTATGACTCTTGCGGTGCTTTTACTTGTTGTGAATTATTTTAAACCTATGCTTCATGCCCCGTAACTTATAAATTGATTGGCCAAAAGCACATTTTCTTGAGGACAAGCAAATACCAAGTGTAGGGATATTTGATAAGGATTTAAAACGTACACTTTTAAGGGGTCATTTAAGCCCTTAATCGAACATTTTTATATCCGTTACTGATTAATTTCGTTCCTTTTCACTTTTTAGGTCTCTTGGAAGCAAAATGCTGGAATGATGTACATTTGGACGAAAAGGAGTGAATACATGAAGAAATTGGCAAAGTCAAGATCGAAGCCACTCAAGCTGCTCAAATTGAACTGGCGACGTCCCAATCAAAGGCGGCCGTCCCTTTATCTGATTTGATAAAACATGCACCGGGCGGCTCGGTGGAATTTTTGCTCATACTGACGGCGTCGAGCTTTGAAGAAGAAGCGTCACTCGGACTTTTCATCTCGGATGGCCGAGATCCGAACCAAGGCGGCGTCCCACGAAGACGGCGGCGTCACAACTCAAGGTGACCGTCCCATCGATGACTTGGCCAAGGCGAAAACCCTAATGACGGCGATCGGCGTCCACTATATAGGCGACACCGTCGCACTTGTAAATCTATATATAAATTTGATTTTTACGCATTTAGAGGTAGACTTTTGGAGTAAAACCCTAAAAGTTTGTAGTCCGACTTGGACGGTATCTTAGGGTCCCAAACCCTATTTTACACATCAAGATAAGTGTTTTAATCCAATAGTATCATTATGTCTTCCATTGATTGTGTGTATGCTTGCTTGTTTAACATTTCTATCTAAATTTCTTGTGTGTTTGCTAAGATCTAGGAAACCTAGTCATTAATTATTGTTAGGTTGTCTCTTATCTTAATTGTAATTGGCTTAGGAGTGCAACTAGGCTATCGTTGTGTTTAATACTTGAATAATCTTTGTGAAAGTTAGTTTGTGAATAATCTAGCGGATTTCGTAGGCTAAACCAAAAGGTAACCTCAAAGAGTTAGGACAAAGGCATACCCTACGACTTTAGGAAGCACAACGCATTAAGAAGAAGGTGTGACAATTCAACCATCAATAAAAGATAACTAGGGAGTAATAGTATCTAGGTAAACAAATTTTTAATCATCATACGAGCACACATCAAATAGACATAGCTACCCGTAGAATTAGATAATTAGAATAGTAGAAGTAATCGGTGAGAGTAACACCCCAAACCAATTGCCCGAGATTTTACCCTTAGCTTTGTAAAACCTAAAAAGATAAAAAAAAAAAAAAAAAAAAAAAAAGAATCATCCTCAACCCCACCTTAGCGTAATACATTTCTTGCTAGCATTCCTATTCCCTAGAAAACGATATCAATTCTAGGCTTACCCAATACTACACTACAACGATTAGGTTCATTACCTGGGGTGTTGAAAAACTTGCTCGACGAAAGGAAGTTCCTTTGACCACGAACGCAGCGCAGACACGCATCGCCTACTCCTTTATCTCCAATAATGTTTGATAGCCAGCTCTTTTCACTAATCAGGTAAAGTTACAGAATTAGCTAGACTAATCCGATTGGTAAGGTATGAATTTATCTCCTGCAGTTTTATTGTTGTTGATTATGAGATCTGTTTTAATTGGATATATGTTGTTAATTTGGCATATGTGATTGATTTATAGCCCAAATGAGCATTACTGAAGTTGGCCTATGAGACTAACTGGACTTGTACACATCAGCTATATTACATCTACAAGCAACTCATGGTAAGTAAGTTTCATGTTTCTTATACAATTGCATCGTTGCATTTATATCATAATTTCACTCGATATCCGGAAGCATTTTTTTTTAAATTTCTTTATATTCCATCTATTTTCATACATTGTTGTATGTTCTCATGGTTGATTTTGTGAAAATGCTTTATTTTTTCTTTAACCTCCTCTTAATTACATATAAAGGTATTTTACAAAAAGATAAGTGTAAGGAAGATTACATACGTTTTTAAAAGAACGTGAACATGAGAATTGCAATTAGTGAAATTGATATATATGTGTGTTTGTTAGATTCAAATGCTTGTATCGAGTCATAATTGATGTTTTGCGAGATTTTTTCCGAGTTTTAAAGATGTAATTTCTCGAATTTTTCCGGAAAATCTGAGACCGGTTCGATCATAACAACTGACGACGTCGAGATTAAAGCTGACGACGTCGGTCAAGGTAACAACTTATCAAATTTTTTCGTTTTACGTACTACTTATAAATTTTGGAAATTCTCGGTCTTAATTTTCCGGAAAATGGAAACATCCATTCCACAAGCATTATATCTTAGTGTAGTAGTGTCATATATAGTTTTACGGCGATTTTACTGAAGGTTTCGTTTGTTTTCTAAAGTGTGCGAGTTATATTTGGCAAGAAGAAGAAACTCAACATTGGATGGAGCTTATCACGTATACATTCTTCTTGAGAAAGAATTTAACCACAACTTCACACGGATCCTACCGAGCTAATCGTGGGAGTACTAGTTTCTTTCTCTTTACTTACCTTCCTTTATCATAACTTTGATACTTTTGGGAACATTGGGGACAATGTTCATTTTAAGTGTAGGGAGGAGAATAAACACAGATTATAATTACTTCTTCCACATCGGTCGAGTAGTTACCCCACACCCTTGCGATGTACTCATCTTTAGTACACGATACCCCTAGTTAACCCCTCGAGCCTATCTTTTCGCGGTTCTCGTAATGTTTGGTTTTCGGAATATCAATGAAGAGCATTGTTTACAATCCACCCCAAATGTACACCCAAATCGCCTTATCCTACCTTGTATGCACTCATCTTTAGTGCATTATTGTTATCATTACTAAACCCTTAGTTTAATTATCTAGTTACTTGCATGGTTGCTAAGTCGAGTCATATCTTTTGTACACAGTTTTGGGATGATTGGAACTCATGGGTAAAAGTAATATTTTATGGAGTAACGGGGAAGGAACGTTAAATTCAAATTTCCTTTGTCTACGTAATTAAATACTCCAAGTGTTTTGATCTTTTAAAATCGGGTCAATTAGTGTTAGAGAAATAAAAACTCAAGTGTAGGGATGCTCCTATAAATCCCTTATATTTTGATGTTATCGTAGAGGATGGTAGAGTAAAATGTATGAAAAAATCGAAAAAGAAAAAAAAGAGAGTGTTCAAAAATGAAGGAAAAAAACATACGGCTATCATCCTACATCTATCTTTATGTTTATGTCTTTAAATTTATGTATGTTTGTTTCAAGTTATCTAGAGTTTAGTGAGTCGAGTCTTGGCTTAGCAACGCCACGCTTTTCATGCTTGTAACATAAGATTTTTGAGTTGCACCACTAAATCGCCTATCCAACAAAACCCTTTGTTTCCCTACCGTAAGCCTAACGTTACAACCCTTGCAAAGACCTCTTAGATAGTTGTTCCTATGTGCTTACGCCAAAGCGGTGGAGATTTGTTCTAGTCTCAAGTCTATGGTAATCTATGTACTATGTCAGGTAATGAGTGTTTATCTTCCATTTCCATTTACTATATTTCATTAAAACCCGAGAGATGAGAGAGTCCAAACACCCCTTGTGAGGTGCTAGTATATAATTTTCGTCTTTGTTATGACTCTTACGGTGCTTTTACTTGTTGTGAATTATTTTAAACCTATGCTTCATGCCCCCTAACTTATAAATTGATTGGCCAAAAGCACATTTGCTTGAGGACAAGCAAATACCAAGTGTAGGGATATTTGATAAGGATTTAAAACGTACACTTTTAAGGGGTCATTTAAGCCCTTAATCGACCATTTTATATCCGTTCTTGGTTAATTTCGTTCTTTTCACTTTTAGGTCTCTTGAAAGCAAAATCTTGGAATGATGCACATTTGGACGAAAAGGAGTGAATACATGAAGAAATTGGCAAAGTCAAGATCGAAGCCACTCAAGTGCTCAAATTGAACCCGACGACGTCCCAATCAAAGGGCGGCGCGTCCCTTTATCTGATTTGATAAAACATGCACCGACGGCTCGGTGGAATTTTTGCTCATACAACTGGCGTCGAGCATTGAAGAAGAAGGCGTGACTCGAATTTTCATCTCGGACGGCCGAGATCCGAACCCGACGACGTCCCACTTGAATCTTGGACGTCACAACTCCAAGGTGACATCGTCCCATCGATGACTTGGCCAAGACGAAAACCCTAATGACGGCGATCTGATGGCGTCCCACCTATAAGGCGACACCGTCGCACTTGTAAATCTATATATAGAATTCGATTTTTCGCATTTAGAGAGGTAGACTTTGGAGTAAAAACCTAAAAGTTTGTAGTCGACTTGACAAGATATCTTAGGGTCCCAAACCCTATTTTACACATCAAGATAAGTGTTTTAATCCAATAGTATCATTATGTCTTCTTTTGATTGTGTGTATGCTTGCTTGTTTAACATGTCTAGCTAAATTTCTTGTGTGTTTGCTTAGATGTATGAAACCTAGTCATTAATTATTGTTAGGTTGTCTCTTATCTTAATTGTAATTGGCTTAGGAGTGCAGCTAGGCAATCGTTGTGTTTAATGCTTGAATAATCTTTGTGAAAGTTGGTTTATGAATAATCTAGCGGTTTCGTAGGCTAAACCAAAAGGTAACCTCAAAGAGTTAGGACAATACGACTTTAGGAAGCACAACGCGTTAAGAAGAAGGTGTGACAATTCAACCATCAATAAAAGATAACTAGGGAGTAATAGTATCTAGGTAAAAAAAAATTTAATCATCATACGAGCACACATCAAATAGACATAGCTACCCGTAGAATTAGATAATTAGAATAGTAGAAGTGATCGGTAGAGAGTACCACCCCCAAACCAATTGCCCCAAGATTTTACCCTTAGCTTTCTAAAAAACTAAAAAAGATAAAAAACGAATCATCCTCAACCCCCACCTTAGCGTAATACATTTCTTGCTAGCATTCCTATTCCCCTAGAGAACGATATCAGTTCCCGAGGCTTACCCAATACTACACCACAACGATTAGGTTCACTGCCTAGGGTGTTGAAAAACTTGCTCGACGAAAAGGAAGTTCCTTTGACCCCGAACGCGCTTCGTACGCGCATCAGATACTCCTTTATCTCCAATAAGGTTTGATAGCCAGCTCTTTTCACTAATCAGGTAAAGTTACAGAATTAGCTAGACTAATCCGATTGGTAAGGTATGAATTTATCTCCTGTAGTTTTATTGTAGTTGATTATGAGATCTGTTTTAATTGGATATCTGTTGTTAATTCGGCAGATGTGATTGATTTATAGCCCAAATGAGCATTACTGAAGTTGGCCTATGAGACTATTTTGGACTTGCACACATCAGCTATATTACATCTACAAGCAACTCGTGGTAAGTAAGTTTCATGTTTCTTATATAATTGCATCGTTGCATTTATATCATAATTTCACTCGATATCCGGAAGCATTTTTTTTTTAAATTTCTTTATATTCCATCTATTTACATGTGCAGAAATACTTGTTGAATGTATTTGAATGGTAACGATGGGGGTTATCTGAAGTTTATCTTGGACAACGCAATAGACCCGCATCCACCACTGTTACTAGATATGTCAAAGGAAAGAGAAGAGAACAACTCGCTAAGAGCTATTTGCAAGGACAAACAAAGACGAACTTGGACCTAATGCTAAAAAGGCTAAGCAGGACCAGAGCACAACAATCAGATCAGCAACAATTTTGGAAATCATGGGCACACAGTTGCTATAATGCGCATACATAAACGCGTATTTCAGTAATATGAAATGCGTATTTCAGTAATATGTTAAGTAACTATTAGAACGCATGTAATGTAATATGTATAATGTATCTATTGTCTATCCATTAGGCTGTCATTTCCCATGTTTCATGCTATGCGTCATTAGGCTTGACTATGCATCTTTTGTAAACAACAACAGCTACAATGTCACTACCTGCTTTCGTGGCATAATGTAAACGTCTACTTCCGACCAATGATTAAAAAAACATGCAAAAACCGCCGCCGCAACGCGGCGGGTTCTTCTCACTCGTTATTATAAACATAATTCGATGATTTAAAAATATTTAGCTTGTATCGTTATAGCGTGCACTACTTGAGACTTCTTGAACTATTTCATGATAAACTTAAAAATAAGGTGAAGAAAGAGAGTCCTTTCACAAAAAAGAGATGTCAAAAATCATGTCAAATGAAAATAATGCACAGTAAAAGACAAATGAATAGTTAAAAGAACAATGATAGATAGGTATTGCAATGTCATATATTTTACACGTATTTACCTTTCAAAATTGTATGTCATTTTTTTTTTTTTTTTTTTTTTTAACGTGTGTTATGGAGTATTATCTTAGAATTCTCATAAAGTCTTAAATTTACATTGTTTACTATACATCTCTTTCATCTTGTAGTTTGATTTTTTTTATACCCGTGACTGTTGACTTCCGATGCGTGTTCTTTTATTGAAAAGTTATCTACCTCGCTATAAATGATCTAGGATCCAAGGTTAACAAGACTTAGAACCAACTTAAAAAACATGCAACTCTATATGATTGTTCTTTGACACATACGGCCCGTATTCGAGAAATTATTAGACGTTCTTGGGCCGTGCTTTGGCACGGCCATAACCATACCTAGTTTGCTAAATAATGTCTACTATGTAATGTTTATGATAACAATTGATATGAATATAAAATGAAATTTAAACTTTGTTAAATAAAAAATGACATATATTTAAGTTAATTTTTATGTGCATCTGTTGTGTATTAAATTACATAACTATTTTAAATATGAAAAAAGAAATTATTTAATGTATATTAATCATCGTACAGTGAGCATTATTTAGTAAAACCAAAGTTTAAAATTGAGCACACTTTTCATTTTTTTTATAAAAAAGGAAAGCTAATTAACTTGTTGGTGTCCGTAATAAAACATACCTAAGAATACTTGAGAATAATTGAAGTTACTTAAGAATACTTAGCAAGGCTTCCATCATGATTAAAGGTGATATTAATAATTTATCCCAAGAACAAAAGACGTGGATATGATTTCGTCCGCTGCTCAAATTAAATATTTAAATACAGTAACTTACATTATATATTGCCAAGCATAAAAACAAAAAAAAAAATCTTTTATTAAGCTTATGCTCCAATTAATGGCTTCCTTAAACACTTGTAGTAGCAACACTGCTATTATGATATCGGGGTCTCAACAATACCCGTACCCTTGTTACGTGAATGCGGCTAGTTTCGTTTCTATCAAGCTATCAAACAAATCCAATTATCGTCGTTGGGAGGAGCAAATGATGTGCCTGGTGGAAAGTCATGTTTCATTGATGGCACGATAAAAAGCCCGAAAGAAGATGGTCATGACTTGAAAAAAAAGGGAGAAGTGACTATTACCGAGCACAAGTATAAGGAATGGAAGAGGTCGGATACATTAGTGAAAGGATGGATGTTTGGTTCACTTAGTGAAGATGTGATGGAAACTGTCGTTGGCCTCCATACTAGTAGCGACGTGTGGAAAATGCTAAAGAATATTTTTAGCACTCAAGCTGCACCCCGTACTACTGCTACTACCGTCACCACTACAAGCAACATAAGTATACATATTTCATGTCTAGTTTGTTTTTCTAAATTTATTGCTATTTTTCTTAGGCTAATTCACTTATAAATGTATTTTAATTGTCAAGGAATCTTTTCTAGTCAGCGAATTATTTTTTCCTTACCGGGTACTAATCTTTCAAATTCGGTTTCTTAGGATATTTTATGACATTTTGTCCCCACAGCTAACAAGAGTTTTAATAATTTGAAGGCCAAAATGTCCTAAAATACCCCCAAGAAAACTGAATTTGAAAGATTAGTGCTCTTACTAGAAAAGATTTATTGACAAGTAAAATGCATTTATAAGTTATGTGCCTTTTTCCTTACTGTCAATTTTTTCTTATGGTATTAGATTGGAAAGAGTATCGACCACTGTATGGAGCAATTGTGAATGGCCATTGGGAGAAAGCTCGAGAATATTTTATAAATGACAAGAATGCATTGATGGCTAAAATGAATGATGACCATGATAGCCCACTGCATCTTGGAATTGGTACGTGTAAAAACATTCATGTTGTCGAGAATCTGCTCAAAGAGATATGCAAAAGACAGCAAAATCCATTGCACAGGGCTGCATTAGTTGGCAACACTAAGGCTGCAAAGGTGTTGGTTGAGAAAAATCCATACTTGTTATTTATCCCCGATAAACAGAACTTCTTACCTATCCATAGAGCTATATTTGGTTCTCACGACAAGACTTTTTTTTATTTACTGGATGTTACCAAAAGACATATTGAGCTCTCTCGACAAGGAGGCTATCATAGTCCGTTTGAGGGAATAAACAGCTGTATCCTACTTACTAACATAATTGGATCAGGGTATTTCGGTGAGTTTTGAAATTATTATTATTTTATATATAGTATAGACACTTATAAAACCGTTAGTTATAAGGTATACGTTTAATTGTTTAGATATTTCAGCATGTGTCAAACACATCTATTCAATAACTACTCTTTGTTTTGTGAATTCTATTTCAGAGATTGCATATGAGTTGATCAAAGAGTACCCAGACATAGCTAGAACAAAGAAAGGGAATACCATTCCATTGAAGTCTATAGCAGGAAAGTTGGACGCATACTTAAGCGGAACTCGATACAACTTCTACCAAAAATTTGTCTATAATCGTCTGATTCCTCACTCTTTCTGATTTCATTTCCATTTATTTTTTTGGATTTCTATATATATAAATATAATGACTGTCATCTAATAATATTTATTGTTGTCTTCTGAAGATGTGCCGACACAGGACCAAAAGTTGGACAATGCACATGATAATGAAGATATTGAGAATCAACTAAACACTAGATCTATTGCAAAGACCAAGAAGAGCTGCTTCCACTCTGGTTTGTGTTTCTAAATTCTAGTGAATCTGATCACAAAGATGACTTTTTAAAAACGAGACTCCTTTAATGCAGACTAAACTCCGGAGTATAATTTTTAATATTTTGACAAACTCAGATGCCTTTGAAATGTTTATTGTGATTACACATATATAGATTTCAGATACACTTATTGACCAAAATAATACGGAGTATGATTCAAGTTTTACCAAACTTGACATATAGTCTGACTTAGTTTATTGTGACTTTTACCTAGTATGTTGGTGGTCTCGAATTAACCATTCGAGATTATTTAGCAACATAACTTTTGGATCTATCATTTAATTAGTGTTGCAATATTCTTCCAAACCCATAGATGAGATAAAATTGGAAATTTTTACAAGCATATCCCTGTTAAACCCAAGTAATTTCTATCAACTACTGAAGTGAGTCCACCTAGCAAATATTTCTTTTGTGGTTTGTTTATCTTAGTTTTGTATGACGGATATTTTCTGATTCTTATATACTCAAATCTGTATTCTTGTGTAGTCGTCCAGTGGATTTTGACAAATTTTGGGAGGTTGCACTACTGCATGGTAAGCGTATTTATTTTCAGTGAATCCAGTATTAATAGCTCTCTGTATATGTATATGTACTACAAGGACTCTTAGTTTCTCTATCCTATAGAAGTTCCAATAATATAGCAATACAGCATTTCATCAAATATATATATATATATATATATATATATATATATATATATATATATTTTTTTTCTATTGCCCATTGTTACTATCGTTACTAGTATTTGTATTAGGCCCATGTGTTTAGCTTATACCGGGTCTAGCCCATTTATATCTTGTATAATCTATTTATACGCTCTTTGATGATTTTCCATCAAATCTGAGTGTTCGTTCATCTGCCGCTCCATTGCCGGGGGGTCGAAAGGTTGAAATTTGTTAGTAGTATTTGTATAGGCGCATGTGTTTAGCTTATATTGGGTCTAACCCATTTATACCTTGTATCATCTATTTATACACTCTTTGTATGTGACCCGATAATCTTTATCCTTGCTTATTATGTATTAGTTTAAAAACACTAAGGACTAGATATGTTAATAACTAACTTGTTAGTTATTTCGGTTAGGAAAAGGAAAGGGTGCATCGGTTCATCATACCGATTCACAACCTATATATATGTATGATCATACACACGTTTAAAGGTTAATCATAATAGACAAAATTTACTTATTCGAATACATTGCAACTTATACCAAATTCGATCAAGAAAGTTGGGACAACATTTGGCATCAAGAGCAAGGATTATACACACCGAAACAAATTTGTTTCTACAAAAAAAAAAAAAAAAAAAAAAAAAAAAACCATTAACGAGAGGCCAAAAAAGACGCAGAGAAAAGGAAAAGAACACCGATGTTCTTCCTTTTGGCAAGGGACGTTTGTTTTATTAATCTTCCAATAGAAAACAAACAAGTTTTTTGAATAAAGAAAACGTAGAAGAGATAGTGCACGATCTATTTTGCGTTAGAAGTTGCAAGCGTTACATCAAACGATATTGGTGAAGAGAACCTTTGTTGGTGAACAACGAAAGGCGAGGAAGAAAACAAGTGGAGACTTTGTGAAGAACCGGTTGAAAGACAAATACACAAAGCAAAAACGTTGTTGTGAAAGAAAAGTATACATAGAATAGAAGATAGAGTACTCAAGATTTAGTGTGGAGAAAGTGTCGATGCGACACAAAACAACAACAACGAAAGAAAAGGAACAAACGGTGACCGTTTTGTTTGGTGGAGCGAAATCGAAAACGAAGGGATTGTTTTGTGATTTAGCGTGGGTTACCAAGGCGTGGTAACAAAGATTGTGTGTAGGAAACTTAGTGATCTCAAAGAGACCGAGATCAAGGACAACACACAAGAAAAAGAACAACGTATAGCATGGTACAAGAAAGTCTTGTTTTATTGCCGAAACTTGTTTGTGAATCAAGAAGAAATTCGAGACAAGAAGGCAAGAAGGCGTGGAAATTATTGTTTTAGACTCGTTGGGCACAAGAGCAACAACAACAATTCGACAAGAAGAAAGACAAGGAATCGTATTTGGTTTGGTTTGAATCAAAGACAAAAGCGAGGCAATATATTCCAAAAGTTATGTGGATTGGAGTAGAATTGAAGGAAAAGAGGCAACAAGATATAAGAAATAAAGAACGAAGAGGGAATAACAAAAAAACGTTGGTAAACATTCTTTACTAACGAGGCAAAGGAATACAAATTTGTATTCATATCGATAACAAGATCACAAGTAACAATTCTCTTTTCTGGATTTCAAATTATATTAGAATAGTATAGATATATTAGTTTGTACTATTAAGAAATCCCGAGAACTATTATTGATCCCGTAGTATTAGGATTCCCGGAAACTATTTTTCACATTAGAAAGAGATACCATACTAAGAAAAGTAATTCCCATTAAACTAGAAAGTGAAGATACTAAACACTTTCAAAATGACAATCGGCGATATAGCAACTACATCAACTACAACAAAACCCGTAACACCTATTGCACAATATCAATGCCCTAAGTTGAAAACCACAAACTACACAGTTTGGGCTATACAAAATAAGGTTATACTAGAGGCACATGGCTTATGGGAAGCAATAGAACCGAAGTTAGATACACCAGTTGATGATAAAAAGGATAAGGCAACGATTGCCTTCCTATATCAAGCGTTGACGGAAGATGTGATCTTACAAGTAGCGGGTTGTAAGACGGCAAAGGATTTGTGGGATTCGCTAAAGAAAAGACACGTTGGAGAAGATAAAGTGCAGCAAGCACGATTACAATCATTGATGATTGGATTTAACTCACTTCAGATGAAGGAAGATGAGACGGTGGATGCATTTGTAGACAAGTTAAACGGCTATGTCACGAAGGCAAAAGAACTAGGGAAAACATTAGATGGATCACTCATAGTTAGAAAACTATTAGACTCCACACCCGATAGATTCATTCAGATAGTAGCATCCATAGAACAAACAAGTGATCTAGACGACATTACCCTAGATGAGATCACTGGAAAACTCAAAGCGTTTGAGGAAAGAATAAAACTCCGAAAGGGAGGTCAAGTTGAAAGCCAGGAGAATTTACTGTTTACACACGGTGAACACTCAGATAAAGGAAAGAGTTTTAGCAAACGTGGAGGTAGATCAAATTACTCACGAGGAAAAATGGCGGAATAATAACAACAGAAACAATTCACAAAAGGGAAACTCAAATCATAAAGGAAACCCAAATAACTCAAGTAGGAAGGATTTGAGTAACATAAGATGTTTCAAGTGCAATAAACTTGGACACTATATGAGTAAATGTAGAGCAACATCAACAAACCAGGAACAATCAAACCTTATCTTAGAAGACGATGAACCATCACTATTAATGACTATGCACGAAACTGAACACAAGGAAGTGTTGTTGAAGAACAAATTCAACCAAATAAATATGCTACAGCGGATACAAGCATATGGTATCTAGATAATGGTGAAAGTAACCACATGACTGGTATAAAGAGTCATTTTAGAGATATTGATGAAAGCATAACAGGACGAGTACGTTTTGGAGATGGATCGTATGTATGGATAATGGGTAGAGGGTCTATACTTGTTAGGTTGTAAGAACCGAGAATGAAGGTAGTATCGAAGTATACTACATACCAAACCTTAAAAGCAACATACTTAGTCTATGACAACTTACGGAAATAGGTTGTAAGATCATTATGGACGGAAACAAGTTGACTTTGTATGATAAGAACATGAAGTTGTTGATGAAGGTAGAAAGAACTAAGAATCAACTCTACAAGATTCAGTTACAGATAGAAGCACCTATATGTCTCTTAGCAAATATAGATAACCAAGCATGGTTATGGCATGCTAGATTAGGTCATCTGAACTTTGACGATATAAACAAGATGACTAGGAAAGGTCTAGTAGAAGGAATTCCTAGGATAAATCATGCAGGACAGATTTGTGACGCATGTTTATTAGGAAAACACATCAGAATACCATTTCCAAACCGAGCCAAATTCAGATCAAAGAACCCGTTGGACTTAGTATATGGAGACCTTTGCGGTCCTATTAGTCCAGCAACGCACTCAGGCAAGAAACTCATTTTCTTGTTAGTAGACGATTGTACACGTTTTATGTGGGCATACTTTCTTACATCAAAAGATGAGGCATTTAGTACATTCAAGGAATTTAGGCAGAAAATAGAAATGGAAATGAAGTTGAAAATCAGGATGTTAAGAACGGATAGAGGTGGTGAATTCACATCAAATGAATTCACAAGGTAATCGTAAGGAAAAGCGGAATAAGGCGACAGTTGACGACCGCACTCCCAGCGTGAGAATGGAGTAGTGGAGAAGGAATAGATGGTGCTATCAACTACAAGGAGTATGATGAAAGCAATGAAGTTACCTTTAACTTTTGGGCGAAGCGCTTAAGCATGCTATTTACATACTCAATAGGGTACCTCGAGGCCCCGATAGATAAAACTCCATATGAGGCACTCTACAATGAAAACCGAATTTGGAAAACCTAAGAATATTCGGATGCACAACTTATGCAAAGATAACGATACCTCACTTAAAGAAGTTTGGACGACGAACATACCATTGATTTACTTAGGAGTAGAGGAAGGATCAAAAGCATGTAGGTTATATGATCCTATAGCCAAGAAGAAACATGTTAGTAGGGACGTAAATTTATGGAAACAAAACCGTGGGATTGGAACAAAGATGAAGAAGATACGAACACACAAGACACCTTTTGGGCAAGTTTTGTGGTAGACGGAGTTGACAATGAAAACCTTACACCACCAACACGTAAAACGATGACAACACGTATCATGAACAAGATCGATTCTGATCTAGTTTCACCAATCACACCACCGCATACACTTACGACCCACACTCGTAAAAAGGAAGAAGAATCTACTACTAGTTCTATGGAGAACTTAAGAGATAAATTTTATGATACACCGTGCGTGAATACGAAACATGTCGGATATATACAGCATGCACGTGAGTTGAACCACAAAGTTTGTTATTTACGGAAGAAGAACCCCGTAACTACAAGGAAGCATCAACAAATGAGAAATGGATTGAGGCCATGGAGATTGAATTGGATTCAATCAACAAGAATAATACATGGACTCTTACAACACTGCCAGAAAATCAGAAGGCAATAGGACTCAAATAGCTTTACAAGACCAAGAGGGATGCAAAAGGGAACATCATCAAATACAAAGCACGGTTAGTAGCAAAAGGTTATGTACAAGAACAAGGGATAGACTTCGATGAAGTATTTGCACCAGTTGCTCGGATAGAGACAGTTCGGTTGATATTAGCATTAGCGGCATATCATGGATGGCAAGTACATCATTTGGATGTAAAATAAGCATTTTTACATGGAGATTTAAAAGAAGAAGTCTACGTTACACAACATGAAGGATTTATCCAACAAGAAAACACAGGAAAAGTCTATAAGCTTACTAAAGGTTTATATGGCTTAAGGCAAGCACCAAGAGCTTGGAATGTAAAGCTTGATCAAACATTAAAGTCCTTAGACTTTAAAAAATGTAATCTCGAACAAGCAGTCTATACAAAGCGGAACAAGAACTCTACACTTATAGTTGGAGTTTATGTAGACGACTTAATAATCACGGGCACTCCAAGAAAGGAATTAGAAGTATTTAAATCCCAGATGGAAGAAAAGTTTGAAATGAGCGACTTAGGATTGTTAGCTTATTACCTTGGGATAGAAGTTACACAGACAGGAGGAGAGATTACAATCAAGCAAACAGGCTATATTAACAAGATCATAAAGGAGACAAGTATGACGGATAGTAATGATACGAAGATACCAATGGATCCAGGTACTAAGTTGGTCAAGGCGGAAGATGGTAACTCAGTTGACGCAACTTACTACAGAAGCTTAATTGGAAGTCTCAGGTACTTACTACATACAAGACCAGATCTTAGTTATTCAGTCGGACTTCTCAGCAAATTTATGCAAGACCCGAAGGATCATCACCTAAAGGCAATAAAGCAAGTAATCCGATATATCAAAGGAACACATGAGCATGGCATAATTTGCAAGAAAGAAGGCGGCTGCAAGATTACAGTTACTGACGACGTGGTTATGGAATCAACACCGATCAAGGAAAAGGAACCATCGGATAGTATTTTATTTTTGAGAGTCACCCATTACCGGTGTACTCGTAAGCAACCAACAAGTGGCGTTATCATCATGTGAATCAGAATTCATGGCGGCTAATGCAGCAGCATGTCAAGCCTTATGGTTAAAAAGATTACTTAGTGAATTAACTGGAAATGAAGAAAAGAAGATAACGCTGAGGGTAGATAACATTTCAGCAATAGCACTAGTCAAGAACCCAGTTTTTCATGGAAGAAGTAAACACATCGACATTCGCTATCATTTCATTCGGGAATGTGTAGAGAATGGGCATATCAATGTGGAACACGTCAGCGGAGAACTACAAAGAGCAGATATACTAACAAAGGCTCTACCAAGATTGAAGTTCACGACGATGCGACAAATGCTCGGAGTTCAAGATTTAGCAAGAAGCAACGATCAAGATTAAGGAGGAGAATGTGACCCGATAATCTTTATCCTTGCTTATTATGTATTAGTTTAAAAACACTAAGGACTAGATATGTTAAAACTAAATTTAATAACTAACTTGTTAGTTATTTCGGTTAGGAAAAGGAAAGGGTGCATCGGTTCATCATACCGATTCACAACCTATATTTATGTATGATCATACACACGCTTAAAGGTTAATCATAATAGAAAAAATTTACTTATTCGAATACATTGCAACTTATACTAAATTCGATCAAGAAAGTTGGGACAACATTGTAGTCATTACATTACGGGAGTAGTATACTTCTACAACTATTACAAAGGCTAGTTACGTTATAGACACGAAATTCATTAAGCGATTTTATCATCACTAAATGGTCACATAAAGATTTTTTTAATAGTCACTTCTGTAACATTATTGTACATACTCAGAATGTTGTAGTTTGCATCAAACTTGGTTAATGTACATTCAAGCTTATATGGCTGGTTTCTGTCTATCAAACTGCAGTGCCCCACATTAAGCAACTCCAGAAAGATAAAGTGAAGCACAATAAAGCTCTTCTGGTACTCAAATGTATATGCAAAGAGCTTAGCCAAATGGATAGAGATAGTGATATTCGTGAACATTTTCATGAAGCAGTTACCTTGGCATTGGAGCATGATAATAGCGAGGCAATAGAAGAGATCACCAGATCATTTCCACAAGCAATTTGGACCAAGCACAATGATTTTCACATTGCTCAATTTTCAATAATCAACCGCTGTCAAAATATATTCAACTTTCTCGTACACGATGTGGTGACTGACAGGCATGTACATAAAGAAAGATAAAGTGAAGCACAATAAAGCTCTTTTGGTCTCGGATGCACTCTCATTGTTTACATCCACTACTTCTTTGTTGTTATTTCTTTCCATTCTCACAACACGCTATCGGGATGAAGATTTTCTCTCTGTGTTACCTAAGAGATTAATACTTGGGCTTGGTATGTTATTCTTGTCGGTAACTTCAATGATGATTGCCTTTAGTGCAACATTATATATTATGTTTGGACATGAAAAGGCATGGATATTGATTCCGATAGCTGTATTAACATGTCCACCAATTGTCTCGTTCGTGACATTGCAGTTACCATTGCTTTTTGATCTGATTTCTTCAACATATGGTAAAGGAATTTTTGGTAAAAAAAGTGACCATGCATCGGATGAAATGACATGATTATGCAACATGACTTATTGCATTTTCTAGGTATTGATACTTAGACCTAACAAAGAGACATAAAGTTAGACCTAATCCATTCATTTCATGACAAGTGTATAACATTTATTCTCTCTCATCATTTTTCACCAATCACTTTTACTTTTCTATCATGGTTGGTGATAGAGGTGCACAAGAACCGGTTTTCAAAAAAACCGACCAAAAAAACCGGAACCGGTTTAGCAAAAACCGTTTTACTAAACCGAAACCGGTTTTGTAAACGAACGGTTGCACCGGTTTTAAGTTTTTCTAGAATACCGGTTTTACCGGTTCTAAAAGCTGGTTAAACTGTTTTAAAAACCGTTAAAACCGGTTTTTTTTGCGAAAACCATGTTTAGCTTAGTCTTCCTGGCAACCTATCTCTTTTCTTTCCACTGCATAAGACTTCTACTTAATCACTGATTTTCTGATTTATTCATTAACATTGTTTTTTCATGGTTGCCAGTATTCAAGATAGACACATAATAGTATTAAAAAAAAGTCAACTAGTAGCCAAAAAGTTAAAATTCGATCTAGCACGCGTGAATGATTTTCACGGTACGTACATGCATCGTTAGAATCACAATACACGATCTATTAAATGGTATAGGAGGTGTAGTATAGCGGCGTGGCTCGAATAGTCGCCGGAGAAGGTAACAGGAAAATAATTCCGGTGACGGATATTAAGAGAGAGAGAGAGAGAATTTGTATGTGTAAAAGTGTGAGAATGAGTGAGGTGGAGAGTTTTATACCCCAAGAGGGACCAAGGGTGTCAATTATCCAAGTTAAGGGTGCGTTTGGTATTAAAATGGAGGGCGGTTCGTCAATTGCCCAATCTTTCACGATAACGCTTCTCGAGCTCGTTTCAACCCCAAACATTGTCGAAAAATCACGAAAGTTACGCCATTGATCTTAGAATCATTTTCCAATCAAAATAACTGTTAGTCCATTGTTGTATTATTTATTATATCCTTGCTTTATGCTTGTTTTATGGGCCTTGCTTTATTCTTGCTTTGTGGCTCTTGTCTTCCACTTGTCCTTGTCTTCATCTTGTATATATTGTAAGATTTCATGCAAGTCAATAGAACAGATTCTCAAACAATTACATGTTCTTCCATAATCTCATATATTTTGATCTTTTCATCACTGTAATAACCCGAAAATTTGTAACTCTAATCTTTTGCAAATTTGAAACTTAGACACGTCTATTGTAGTTGTATAATTGTATTGTTTAAATAAAAGTTAAGAGTGTATTCAAATGTATTAGTATTAAATGTTTTAAATTCGAAACCGAACCGGTAAAATACCGATAAAAATGGATCCGAACATTTAAAACCGAAAATACCGAACCGGTAAAAACCGATAAAAACCGATACCGAAATTTGAAACCGAAAACCGATTCGAACTTTTAAAACCGAAAAAACCGATTCGGAACAACCGAAAAACCGAATCGGTTTTGGAAACCGGTTTTAAAACCGGTTTCGAAAACCGAAAACCGGTAAAAACCGGTTTTTGTGCACCTCTAGTTGGTGATGGGACAAAATTGAAGTTGCGCGATAGATTGATTGTATGGAATCATAGCCTTAGTACAACATGCGTTTTAGTTAAAGTTGAAATGGATTCACACTCACATTAGTCTTTTAAAATGTTCATAACTCATATATCCAATACAAGTTGGTAGATGATTTGTACACTCTAACAAATGATCGCTACACTCCAAATTATTATATTTGGACATTGTGAGGGTATAAATGTCCAAACATAATAATTTAGAGTGTACCAATCATTTGTTAGAGTGTACAAATCACCTCCCTGGAACCACATGAAGGTGTATACCGATCATTGTTGGAGGAAAAATTACATGATTTGTCTCTATGGTTTACCCCAAGTAACACTAATAGTTTCTATTACATATTAATTACGCCAGACATACCTAGTTTTGAAACTAATAACCTAGACGATCCTATTTTGGATGACTGTTAGTTTCTCGCTTAGGTCTTAAAATGGTGAGGTAGTTTTGTCTTTTCCATTTCACCGGTTTGAGATTAAACCCACCCACCCCACAACACTTTCCATCGACTTTTCATTTCCTCCCATTCAAAATATACCCAAATAAAAACACCAATCCGATCATCTCTTTTAACCCTAGAAATCAAAACCCCAAATTTGATCATCTCTTTTAACTCAATGGTTGGTATCGTTGGAGGATACGAGAGAACAACGAGAGCAATGCACCTCTAAAAGCATACGGTAAAAAACCTAAGTCAATTTTCCTATTTTGTTTCTGCTTTCTCTGTTTATATACATTTATTGTGTTAATTAACGGTTTTCGTTGACATTACCTTGAATATGTTGTAGTAATTATGTTTTGTTATTGCATTTGCGATGGACACCCAACTATGTTTTCAATGAAAATACACCATGCGGGAAAGTTTAAAGAGTATCATAAAAGGAGGTATGTTAATGGTTTAGTAGTGTATGTGGATGGGTTTGATATTAATGAGTTTTCAAGACATGAGTTGAATGATGTAATGGAGGAATTAGATTAAATTAGTGATGATCCTATTTACAATCATTATGTGATTCATGGGACTGATTTAGAACTAAGAGCTTTAAGAAATGATATTTATGTACAAGGTTTGTCAAAGTATATCAACAATGATAAGTTGATTATGGTGTATCGCGAGCATTTGACATTGAAACTAAACACTTATTCTCCCCCACCCCACCCCAAGTTAGAAGTAGTTCTGTCATTAAAGAATTACCCGTTTGGTTTTTTTGGGTGATAGTGGAAAAGTTGACAGATAAGTCACCCTTACTGCCACTCTACAGAACCGTACATGAGATTTTCACCTCATACGGCTCCTCGTTCAATTCTTTCGAAGTTATTGGATCCTTTTCCGCATTCGAGAATCCCCTCCTCTCTTCCACTCCGTCCCGAAGAGTAACTAGGACCAATTTCGTCACGTTTTCATGTTCCAATTGAACACTTTCCTATCAAAATTGTTTGTACTTGGATATACCTACGCCTATCGTTTAACAAGGAAAAAATAAAAAGGGGTTTGCAAAATTTGAAAGAAAAATGGAAACTCATCAACGGAAGCGGAAGAGAGAGGATTGAACCCTCGGTGCGAATAACTCGTACAACGGATTAGCAATCCGCTTTAAATCACTCACCATCTCTCCCAATTGAAAAGATAATTACTATGTTACATTACACATCAAGTAAGGATTAAAGAAAGTATTTCTTTCACATTCTTTATCGTTATTATATAATTAGCAATTCAATTTAGATGCTCGAAAGAATTACCCTCTACCAATCCCAGTCCCTCCCCATACAAAAAAGGTTGTTGATAGAATACAGTCAACCCTCTACCTCTCACACTCCCACTCCCACTCCCACTGCCACTACCACTTCCACTCCCACCACTGCCACTACCACTGTTACTCCCAATGCCACTCCCTCCTCATCCAAAAAAGGTGTACTAAGCATAGTGCAAATAGGAAAAGGGCAAATGTTAATGCTAGTGAACCTGAGATTGAGCCTGCAGTTCTTAATCCTAGTGAACCCGGAACTGTGCCTACAAACATTAATGCTAGTGGACCTGAGACTATGTCTGCAAATGTTATACTAGTGAACCTAAGACTGTGGATTCTATTGTTCAAGAACTGATGAAAATGAACTATGACTTTGATCCCTTTGAAGATTAGGTAACTGCAAATTCGAATGAAGGGGCAAGTGCTAATGTGAATGAAAAGGAGAATGTTAATGAGAATTATGAACCTTTAAAACATTGGTTGAGCATGATCAAACTTATCAAATAGTGGATGAGGATGATAGTGGTTCGATGAGGATAACAATGACTACTTTGTTGATTAAGAGAACAATGTAGAAGAAGTGAATGATGATATGAAAGATTACCATTTTAAATATAAATGTAGATGTTGAGTGGGTGAGACACACAAGTAGATGACAAGAAAAGGATCATGCACCAATTTCAAGTGATATTGAGGTGTTAGATAATGAAAACCTTGAAAGTGGTTGAGATGAGGAGGATGGTACTTAATAGATTATAAGGATGAAGCTTATAGAAATCTAAAAGACAAATTAGTTGGCATATAACATTGTGCATAAGAATTTCTTCTTTCATGGTCAAAAGTTTTCTACTGCTGCTGAAGTGAAAGAAAGAGTAAGACTTCACTCAATTGAAACTAGAAGAAAGTTGCATTTGATAACGAATAATAATGTGAGGGTGGGGGCAAAGTGTATGGGAAATTTTCCAATCTTTACAAGTGAAGGTGATGGGCCCAGTCAGACTGAAGTTGTTGTAGCAAAAAAGAAACTAGCAAAACAAAAAGGTAAAAAAGAAGTTGGGCCTAGTAAGAAAGGTATTAGTTTAGGAGGTAGAGGTAGGCCAAAACCACTAACAGAATATGAATGTTCATGGGTCTTACCAGTGTCAAAGGTTAAGAAAACCGAGACTTGGGAAGTGAGAACATATGTTGATACCCACAAGTGCCTACAATAAAGAGCAATAAAGGCTTACACTTCCAAATTCTTTCTAAGGGTATCATTGACCAAGTAGAGAAAAATCCAAATGTTCCAATAAGAGCTCTTCAAGACCAGTTGCAGTAGAGAAGTATGAGTTGGGTGTGTCTAGAATTAAAACTTTTAGGGCTAAGTCAACTGCAATTAATCAACTGAAGGGAGATTATAGTCAACAGTATTCCATGTTGAGGGTACTGTTTAGAGTTGAGAAGGGCAAATCCTGATATAACTGTAAGGATTAAAGTTGAACTAGAAACAAGAGTGTTCAAGAGGATCTACATATGTTTAGGTTCACTAAAGAAAGGTTTTAAAGAATGTAGAAGGGATTTGTTAGGACTTATGGTTCATTTATGAAGGGTCCATACCTATGCCGACTTATTTGTTGTGGGATTAGATGTCAACAATGGCATATATACAGTAGCATCTAGATCTGTGTAGGGAATCTAACTACAATGTTATCAGTGATAAGTAGAAGGTAAAAATTTGACTTTCTATTTCAACTATGGTCCTTACGATTTTAAGATTCTAACATTTGTATTTTTCTACAAGGTATCATACCTGCATTGGCTAAGGTGCTTAGCATAGGTTTTTCCTTAGGCATATACATAAAAATATGAAACTCAAGTCGAATGGAAAATCTTATAAAGATCTTATGTGGATATGTGCTACTACAACAATTGTATTTCATTTTGATCTTGCAATGGAGGAGTTGAAGAAGTTTAATAGTGATGCATTTAACCGGTTATCAATTATTCATGCTCATTCTTGGTACATATCCCATTTTTCAGGTAATAGTTATTGATCCCAACCTTCTCGGGAAGCACGAGAATATTCCCAAGAGACTGAATGACCCCAACAAGCACATTATGCTAGATGAGCCTACCTTTAATGCAGTCAGGTTCAAAGGAACATCCACTCGCAAACAAGGAGTGGAACTCCCTGCATGCCTTTTGACTGATACAATCAAAGATCTTCCATCATACAGACTCTACAGGGAAGCATTGATTGCTAGGCGTGTTGGATTCATGGATAAGAAAGTTACTCCAGCGATTAAGACAAGGGCCAAGAAAGTTGGAAGTTCTGCAAGCTCTACAAAGACTAAGTCTAAGAAAACCAGCAGAAAGATCAGGAGGAAAATTCCCACCAACATCGTCAAGCCTGAACCTACATCACTACATGATGACGATTCAGAAATTGAGTCAGATGAAGTTGTCATCTACAGTGAGGCTCGTGTTGATCACTCCACTACTGAGAAGGAGAAAGAGAAAAGCCCTTCCTATGAAGAACATGATAGGGACATTGATGCTTGCGAATCTCCGGATGAAGGCAACAAATCTAAAAAAGGGAAGAAACCTCTCGAAGTAGAAGAACAAGAAGACTCGGACTGGGAGTATGACCCGAAGAAAGAAGAAAAACAACTTCAGAAAACTCTCAAACAAAGAAAGGATGGAACAAGTTGCAGTTGCCTTTTGGTTAATCACCCGAAGGGCCAGGTGGTTCAAGCGGTGGTGCTCCACCTCTACAAAACCCGTTACGATCCGGTTAATCAACCGTGAGGCACGGTGACATCACCAAACCGCCATTCGGAAGAGAAACCATCAAAAGAGCAACAACAAGATAAGGATGAGCAGATGATAGATTATGGAGAAGACGATCATGATAAGCATGAGAGAGTCACCGATAAAGATGTTTTGGAAGCTGCAGAATAAATGAAGAGAAAGAGGGTCGAAGAGGAAGTGGCCAAGGCCAAAGAAGAAGCTGCTAGAGCTGAGGAGGAAAAGTTAAAGGAGGAAGCTGACAACTACATAGTTGACAATCCTATACATAAGCCTCAACAATCTTCGGAAACACCTCTTGACACTTCCAAACCAGAATTATCTTCTCACTCATCACCACCACCAACCAAAGAAACAACTAAGTCAACTTTAAAATCAGTCAAGAAAAAGGCTGACACGTGGACTTCTCGCGTCAAGGCTAAGATTCAGAAAGTTGTACACCATTCACGAACTAGAAAACAAAACCTTCTTTAATCATGAATGAATTTACTGGCCGACGTGGTTACAGATTTTACGACACAAATGGACACGTTTCAAGGCCAAAGAGACCAGATTCAGGAGTTTCTCTCTCGGGACGTTCAAGGTGAAATAAATGAACAAATCAGGAACTAGACTCACACATTTCTTCTCAACACGGTTCCTGTTGTCACTAGAGAAATGTTCAAAAAGCAACTCCAACCAATGATTCAACAAGTGGTTAAGCAGGTCATTACTACAACATATGTGGTCATGCAAACCAAACCTGTCAAGCTTCCAGTTGTCTCCGAGGAAGAATTAATTGTAGAACTAGTGATGAAAATGGCTGCTAGAGCTCCATCTTTCACCCCAGATGATGTAAAACTTTATGATATTCTTTTTGAGCGACAAATCAAAACGTCTTGTAAAGAAGACGCGGGGAAAGGCAAACGGCCAAGAAATGATGATGACAAGGATGAGGATCCAAATGCCAAAAGACAAAAGAAGACTAGTGGGTCGTCATCATCCATGCCACCACCACTTGCTAAGACAACCACCCCCCCCCCCACAACAAGTTGCACAACAACCACTATCTCGAACAACCAAAGGATACGAATCCACACCACCTCGCCAGAAACCCGATGATTACTTCACGTACATCGGTGGTGAGGATCATGATATTCTGAGCCTCAACATCAACCAGCGCCACAACCATCAACAAGACCGAATCATCCTCCCGACGGAAGAAAAAGAAACCTTGATCGTCTCACGGTTAGATGAAGATACTTGAGAGGAGTTTGAATGGTTTAACAACATGGTTGAGGCGCAACCATGCCTAGAAGAAGGTCAAGAGCGGTAGATGGTCGAACTACGGGCGAGTTCAAATCATAAAGATGAATTCAAGATCAAGAAGATGACTAAACGGGAACTCCGAAGGATCAAGAATGATGCATTCACTCTTCTCAAAGAAAGATCCTGAAGTGCAATTGAGCTAGAGTATCATTTGGACAACATTGCCCGTGTAATGTCCAACAATATAGATTGGCTCAACCAGGTGTCCAACATCGACTACACAAGAAAGGACAATGAACCCTACTACATAGATTGGACCAAACCACTACCGACGATCGAAAAACCAGAACTACCATGGATCCCATTCCGCTTCTTCTTCAACAACGATTTGGAATATCTTCAACACGGAAGCAGTGTCAGTAAAAAGTATGCTACATCGCTTACGTTCAACATACCAGCAACCTCGTACTCCAACAACAAAGCCATTGAAGAAGATGCCACAAACTTGTTCGTTGACAAGGTTGTGGAGTACGACATCGATGCTAAGTTTGGAATTCATCACCGGCGGAAAGGAGAAGGCTTTACTACAGAGCTGCGAGTTGGCAAGTCGAACAAGGACGTGAAGCATGACGGAGAATAGTTGCTATCATGTCGGTTAACTTGACTACCAAGTGGGATTACTCCTTCTTATCCAAGATAGTCGTCAAAAGACAAGATGAAAAAGAGTATGATTTCTCCAAAGCTGACTTTTCGGATCTGTCGCTCAACGACATTGAATATATGTATCTCCTAAAGGTGCAAGGAAGGATGCATCAGTTCTCGACAGAGATTCAGATCAAGTACATAACTGCACTTCTTGTTTTCATCCGAAGCAAAATTATTCAGGAACGTGTTGAAGACTTACAACTCGGAGTCGAATCTTACCAGAAACAACTCAATCTCACTGCACCACTTCTACACTTCAACGAACTCAATCAAGAACCTCAGTAAAAAATCTTGCATAAACCAAAGTTTGGGATCGTCTACCGAAGTGAAAATCATCATACGTGTTTCATGGCATTCGATGAAATTCACAAGTTCTGTGACGCCACAGTGAAGATGGTTCGAGATGGATTGGTGTATCGTTTGAAGGACATTCAGATGGGTATGTTTCAGCCGAAGAGATGGAATTCTAAGGATCGCAAGGAGGTTCATCGGTTTATTACTAGGATTTATGAAAGGTTTATTCATTGTGACTAGATGCGAAGGTTGGAAAGCTATGTGGGAGGAAGACCAAGCTTCTCAATTCTGACATACCAACGTCCACAGAAAGTAGCTGGTCGTTTGTAATCATTGGGTACTCTTAACATTCTTGATTGTGATTTTGATTGTTTGATTTATTAATTTATATTCATTATGGTTTGTGCATATATAACAACGTACAACCCGAACTTGTCATGAAAGCACCATGTGGTACGCTTCAGTGCCACAATCCTTACAAAAGGAGCGAAAGCTTCTTACTTTTGAGTAAAATTAATCAAATCTTCAAATATTTTCATAATCTTGCTCAAAACAAGTATTCCCTCTCGTGTTTTACAAACCTCAAAAGTTAATATCACTTGTTAAGGGGGTCTTTGCAAATGTAATTGTTCAAACAAAAGTTCTTTATGAAAATCTTCCCGTAAAACTCGAAATGGTCATATTTTAAATTAATATTTCATCAAAAATAACATCAATATGCCATTTTTTAGGGGGAGAAAAATACGTGATTAAAATATGTTGGAAAATAAATGAAATCTCAGTGTGCAAAGACTTAATCCACGAATTGACGAGTCTCTGAAATGTCACAAATCGAAAAGACTTGTCTTAGTAGATCGTACCAATTCGAGAAACTCTTGATAGACATGAACTTTGACAGGTTTGACAACCTTTTCCATGTTTGTTCAAATCTTCAAGGTAGTTTTAGAGCTAGTTGTCACCTAAAAGCTGAAAATGGATCTCTTTAACTATACAACGTAACCGTGTCTCGCGGGGAATTGTCTATCTTGAGTCGATCAATTCAAAAGTGCGCACTTTACCCTCAGTGTGCAGATTTTTGTCAAAACTCATAAGCACATGTGGAGGGGAGTATTTAAGAAAATAAAAACTCTCGGAGTGTTTCAAACATGTTTTCATTCATAAACACTTTGAGAGATTTTCAAGAAAATGGTTTTATGGCAACATAGGATAGTCATGGAGTTATAAGGTGACTAAGTTTAGGAATAAGCGTCATATGATCCGCTGAATCGGAGGATCTACCCAATGACACAACAAATAGTTAGTATTTAGAAGTCCTTAGGTATGATTGAAAAAAGGAGAAAATGAGAATCGGAAAAAGGAGTTGAAGAATTAAAAAGAAAAGTTAAAGGAAAGGGTGAAAATAAATAGCCCTCTATATGATTCAACTTAGGGCACACACCGAGTTCAATTCATATACTACTGGATGTTAGAAGGTGATACCAGTATTGAAGACAAAGTCATCATGGACCCAGTGCGCAATGCACTAAACCTTCTAAGCCACTCAAGTTCTCTTAAAAGAGCTTGTTTCCTTCTCACAGGGAACCCTACGTAATCTACCGACTTGCTCTTAGAGATTTTTGGTATTGAAGAAGGAGACCCTCTCCCTAGTCTCCGCTTAGGAAAATCAAAATGCACTAATCGAGTCAAGAGCCACGAGATTCATCAAAAGATCTCTTAGGAACACTTGATTCTTCATCACTTGTTGTTCGACAATAAGGACACAAGTGACACATTCTCGAGTCCTTCGCAGATCTTAGCAATCTGACGAGAACATTTATGAGGGGATTCACATACGTGATCCTCAGTGATTGAATGGAAACTCCTGCCAGGGTCAACATCAAACAACCCTGACAGCAGGTCACTTTGGTAACTCCTAGTGGGTTATGCTTAGTGTGTCTCAAACAGTCTACAGTTGTGAGGTGATGCTTCGGTGTACCTCAGCGACTCACCTGAACTATAGATGTACTTTGGTATATCGTGTTAGCCTACTTGAGGGCTGATAAGGATTTAAAACGTACACTTTTAAGGGGTCATTTAAGCCTTAATCGCCCACTTTTATATTCGTTACTGCTTAATTTCGTTCATTTTCACTTTTTATGTCTCTTGGAAGCAAAATGCTGGAATGATGCATTTTTAGACGAAAAGGAGAGAATATGTGAAGAAAATAGCTAAGTCAAGATCAAGACACTCAAACTGATGGAATAACACCTGACGGCGTCCCAAACAGAGGGCGGCCGTCCCTATTTTGTGACGACTCATGAGCGAAATTGCTATTTTACACCGCGGCATCGAGGCTTTGAAGAGCAAGGCGTCACGAAGACTTTTCTTCTCGGATGGCCCGGATCCGGACTCGGACAACGTCATCAAAAGTCGACGACGTCACAACCACAATGTGACGCCATCCCAATGATGACTTGGCTAAGGCGAAAACCTAATGATGGCGATCGACGGCGTCCCACCTATAAAGCGCCGTCGCGGTTTGTAAACTATATATAAAATTCAATTTTTCAGTTTTTAGGAGGTAGACTTGTGGAGTAAAAACCTAAAACGATTGTAGTCCGGTTTGGATAGTATTTTAGGGTTCTCATACCCTATTTTACATCTAGATAAGTTATTTATTCCCTTGATTTCATTATGTCTTCGATTAAATGTGTGTATGCTTGCATGTTTATCATGTCCGGCTAATTTACTTGTGTGTTTGCTTAGATCTATGAAACCTAGTTATTAATTATTGATTGGTTGTCTCTTATCTTAACTGTAATTGGCTTAGGAGTGCATTAGGCCATCGTTGTATTTTTAATGCTTGATTAATCTTTGTTGAACATTAGTTTATAATTACTAGTGGAACTGTAGGCTAAACATCGGAAGATAAACTTAGTGTTAAGTTTATGAATCATAGAGGTTTCGTAGTCATTAACCTTAAGGTAGTCTCAAAGAGTTAGGGATAAAAGCACACCCTACGACCTTAGAAAACACAACGCATTAAGAATAAGGACGTGACAATTCAACCACCAATAAAAGATAACTAGGGAGTAATAGTATCTAGGTATACACATCATTAATCATCATACGAGCACACTTCAAAAAGACATAGACTACCAATTAGTTAGATAATTAGATAGTAGAAGTAATCGGTAGAAGTACCAACCCCCAAATCCAAACCCCGAGATTTTACCTTTAGTTTCTAAAAAATATAAAAGATAAAAATAATCTTCCTCAACCTCAACCTTAGCGTAGTAATTTCTCACTAGCATTCCTATTCCCTAGAGAGAGCGATATCAATACCCGAGGCTTACCCAATACTACACTACAGCGATTAGGTTCATCGCTAGGGTGTTGAAAAACTTGCTCGACGAAAAGGAAGTTTCCTTTGACCCCGAGCGCCTTGTATGCAGCGCATCAAGTTTTGGTTGTCACGCCAGGAATAGAATAGCTAGTTAGATTTCTATCTCGTTTAGGTTCCCTGCTGATTCCTATCAAGTAAGATTTTTCTCAATTTTAGCTTCATCGTAGTCTATCCCCTTCTTCATGACTTTGTTCAGTAATCCCATCACTTTTCATCATGGAAAGTGATAACCCACCACCAAACCACCATTTCCCCGGCCAATTCCCTTAGACAACTTAGGACCCGTGGTTCCACCAAAACCCTTCTTGAGCCCTTTGCCGAACCCGAGAGAGTCAGTATAGCGAAGAAGAGCTCTCCATGAGTCAGAACCTCAAGGCACCACCATCGTTTTTGATGAAGCCGTAACTGATGAAGAGTCCACGCATTCCCCCAAGTCTCCTGAAATCATTAACAAACAATCTGAGCCAACATAGCGAGGAAATCCCCGCTATTCCTGTCAATGGACCTATCAATAAACCAAAGGCAAAAGTCCTTAGGGAGTACTCTTCGCCCACCTCATCTGGATTTACCAGCGCCATTATTTACCCTTCCGAACAGATTAATGAAGTGTTGCATGCCTCAGAAATTTGGCTTATCCAGAATGCGTATCAATTTCACGAATCCCACAGCGAAAACCCAATTCATCACATCAAACAATTTTTAAAAATTGTGGATACTATCAATGTTAACGGAGCATCCAAGAAGACATCTAGACTCCGGTTTTTCCTATTTTCACTTCAAGGAAAGGCCAAAGAGTGGCTCGATAAGGTACCTCCAGGGTCCATCTTTACTTGGGAACAATTCACCACCAAGTTTACCAAAAAGTTCTTTCCTCCTGGGAGAACTGCAACCATCAGGAGCGAAATCCTTCACTTCCATCAAACAAATGGAGAATCTATCATTAACTCCTGGACTCGTTTCAAGGACCTCATTCAACAAGCCCCACACCATGGTATCAACCTTTGGTTACTTGTTCAAATCTTTTATGACAATGTCTCCCAATGATCAAAATGGATTGACTTCTCATTGGCGAAAAATTTCAATCTCAATGCATAAGAAGGATGGGACCGCATTGAGGTATGTCGAGACCAAGATAATACTTGGAGCAGCCGGTGACTATGATGAGTATCTCTGCTACCTCGAATAATAGCCATTGTCTCGATGATCGGATGAAGAGGCAAGAGAAGCTCCATACCTCACAAAGTCGCAAGAATCTAAGAGGTTGTTTAACCCATACCTTATATGCCACATTTGTGGAGGGTCACACGAGAGCGAGGAGTGCGATGATAACACACGCCAAGAGCACGCCTTCCTTTCCGGCCATGACATCTATTATGACCCTTCCCTCCTCGTATTCTATCAATACAATGAATACACTCCTTGGGGTAATCTAAAATGGAAGACTGAGGGAGAAGAGGGTTCCGAATACACCATCCGTGATGCCTTTGAAAAAGAACTCGGGCAATTCGCCACGGAAAGGGGAATGCTTTTAAAGGGTCTCGAAGGATTCATTCAAGAGCAACAAGCTGAATTAGAAAGCCAGTTCGCCGAACTCCACAAAAGAGTAAGTGAACTGGTCCAACCCAAAGATGATCCAACTTGTGCCATTACTACTCCATCAGGAACCACTACCAAGGATCCACCATAACCTGTTCAAAATCCCACCACCAGGGAGCCTGAGTTGGATAAGGGAGAAGTTCTTGAACCCCCTTCGACTCCTCACGACCCTCCTCCACAAGCATCAACTCCCATCCAACATTCGACTCTTACACGAATTCCTTATCTCTCGCGTTTAAAGAATCAAAAGGCTGAAGAAGACAATGAGAGGATGTTGTCTTACTTAAAAAGAGTCGTCGTCAACATACCACTTCTCGATGTATTTTATCATATCCCTAAACATAGCAAATACTTCAAGAGGTTGCTCTCGAATCGAAAGAAGCTTGAAGGGTTGATATCATTAGGAGAAGAATGTTCGGCTATCATCCAAAAAAGCCTACCCAAGAAGAAAGAAGATCCGGGTAGCTTCACCATCCCTTGCTCTATAGGGCGCTCTCTATGAAAAATGCCTTGGCGAGATCTTGGGGCAAGCATGAACTTGGCGCTCATTCCTTATTCCTCAAACTCGGATATTCGGTGAAACCAACCGAATGAGTATTCGATTAGGCGATCGATCAATCAAATATCCCATTGGGTTTGTGACAATGTTCTTGTGAGGGTAGGGAGTTCAAGTTTCAAGTTTATTTCGTGATTTTAGAAATAGGGAGATAACTCGAGTCCGATAATCCTTGGAAGACCATTCTTGGCTACACTCGTGCCATCATCGATGTTCATGATGGCAAACTCACTTTATGAGTGGGATCCGAGAGCTTAACCTTTGACATCAAGGATTTTATGGTTCGTCCCTCCTCTTACGATCATCCTATTTATTTTGTTGAAGAAGTTGATGAGTTTGTTGATAATATAGATAGTTGTATTGATGAATATCTAGTAAACGAATTCATGAATGATGACAACAACATGATATATGATGATGAAGATATTGAGATGGTTGGAGTTGTTTCCTTTTACCCACGTTGGGAAGAAATTGAACCTCTTGAACTTCAAAATCTGAAAAACAAGCTAAAACCATCGATCAAGGAACCTCCTACCTTAGAATTGAAAGATCTCCCGAGCCATTTGGAATATGCCTTCCTTCAGGAGAGGATCAACTCCACATTATCATAAGTTCCTCACCGACCCTTGAACAAAAGGAAACTCTTAGAAGTTACGAGAGAATACAAAGGAGTGATCGCATGGGTGTTCGATATTAAAGGAATTGACTCTACTTTTGCACTCATAAAATCCTTATGGAGGAGGATTACAAACCCAGCGTTCAACCTCAAAGAAGAGTTAACCCCAATATCAAAGAGGTCGTCAAGATTCTAGATGCCGGCCTAATCTACCCCATTTCGGACAGCCCTTGGGTCAGCCCAGTCCAAGTGGTTCCAAAAAGGGAGGAATGACTGTTGTGAAGAATGAGAAAGGCGATCTAGTGCCGCAGAGAACGGTCACTGGCTGGCGTGTTTGTATCGACTACAAGAAATTAAATGATGCCACATGAAAAGATCATTTTCCTTTACCATTCATCGATCAAATGTTCGAAAGGTTAGCCGGGCATGAGTACTACTGTTTTCTTGATGGTTTCTCAGGATACTTCCAAATCCCCATTGCTCCTGAAGATCAAGAAAAGACTATGTTCACATGCCCCTATGGGACTTTTGCATACAAGCGAATGCCCTTCGGGTTATGCAACGCCCCCGCTACCTTTCAACGATGTATGATGGCCATATTCCATGAATTGATTGAAGATAGCATGGAAGTCTTCATGGATGATTTTTCGGTATTTGGAAACTCCTTCGACCTTTGCTTATCCAACCTTAGGAAGATCTTTGAAGCAGTGTGAAGAAACCAATTTAGTCTGAATTGGGAAAATGCCATTCATGGTAAGAGAAGGAATTGTCTTGGGACATAAAGTCTCCTAAATGGAATAGAGGTTGATAGGGCTAAAATCGAAGCGATATCTAAACTTCCCTATCCTACTACCGTTAAAGCCATTGAAGCTTTCTTGGTCATGCGGGCTTTTATAGAAGGTTTATTAAGGACTTCTCAAAATTTCTCGACCAATGACATAACTTCTAGTCAAGGACGCTCCTTTTGACTTTCGGAAGAATGTAAGGAAGCATTCAATCGCTCAAGAAAGATCTTACTCAAGCTCCTATAATAGTTACTCCCGATTGGTCCCAACCATTCGAGATCATGTGCGATGCTAGTGATTATGATGTAGGCGCCGTGCTAG
Source organism: Chrysanthemum lavandulifolium (assembly GCA_022545495.1). Classification (NCBI taxonomy): domain Eukaryota; kingdom Viridiplantae; phylum Streptophyta; class Magnoliopsida; order Asterales; family Asteraceae; genus Chrysanthemum; species Chrysanthemum lavandulifolium. Next base: position 119,787,600 of record CM040240.1, read on the forward strand.
GCCAAAGAAAGGAGAAGCATTTTCAACCAATTTACTATGCTAGCAAAACCATGAATGTAGCGCAAGAGAATTATACAACCACCGAGAAAGAGCTTTTGGTCGTGGTTTTGCCTTGATAAATTCGCACAATATCTCGTCCTTTCCAAAGCTGTTGTCTTCACCGATCACTCCGCCTTCGATACTTGTTCTCCAAACAAGATGCAAAACCCCGACTTATTAGATGGGTTCTATTGCTTCAAGAATTCGATATTGAAATTCGAGATAAAAAGGGAGCTGAAAATCTTGCTGCTGATAATCTATTACGATTGGAAAACCCAGACTTGGAGGAATTAGACCATAACGAAATTCGTGACTCTTTTTCTCAGGAACGACTAATGGCCATTAAGGATATTGAGACATGGTATGCTGATTATGCTAACTATCTATCCAGCAGGGTCTTACCAAATTAGATGACTAGGCAAGATAAAAAGAAATTCTTCACAGCGCTGAAATACTATTTTTGGGACGAGCCCTACTTATTCCAGATATGTCCCGATCGGATCATTCGACGTTGTGTTTGGAAGGAGATTGATCGGATTATGAGAGAGTGTCATGCGGGGACCATCCGGGGGCATCACGGTATAAATGTCACGGCACGAAAAGTTTTGATGCCGATTCTATTGGTCTACTATCTTCGCGACGTTAAGAGGTTAGTTCAAACGTGCGATGCATGCCAACGATCGGGAAACATCTCGAGGAGGGATGAAGCACCTCAGAACTATATCCAAGTCTGCGAAATATTCGATGTTTGGGGTATCGATTTCATGGGACCTTTTCCATCATCCGGAGGAAATGAATACATTCTAGTTGCCATTGATTATGTGTCCAAATGGGTGGAGGCACAAGCCCTTAGGACTAACGATGCAAGGGTAGTCATTCATTTTCTTAAAAGCTCTTCATACGATTCGAGATTCCCAAGGCATTGATCGGTGATAGAGGAACCCACTTTGCAATGCTCAAATGGAGAAGATAATGAAGAAGTATGGTGTTCGCATAGGTTCTCTACGACATATCACCCCAAACTAATGGGCAAGTAGAGAACACAAATAGAGCATTAAAGCGGATACTTGTAAAACAGTCCACCGAGCGTAAAAGATTGGGCATTCAAACCGGATGAGGCACTCGGGCATTATAACGACTTATAAAACACCCATCTAACAATCCTTTTCGCTTGCTATACGGAAAGCATGCCACCTCCTATTGAGCTTGAGCAAAAGGCATACTGGGTACTTAAGGCTTGTAATATGGATTATTAAAGAGGCGGTCAAATAGGTTCTTCGACTTCAAGATCCGGATGAACTAAGACTTGAAGCTTATGAATCATCGATCACATATAAAGAAAGAGGCGAAAAATGGCATGATCAACGAATAAAGAATCCTAAAGAGTTTGTAGAAGGAGATAAGGTACTCTTGTAGAAATCAAGGCTGAGACTATTTCCGGGAAAACTCAAATCGAGATGGTACGGGCCCTTATCAGTAAAAAGAAAAATGAGCAACGGAGTCGTGGTGCTATTAGACCATGATGGAAGGGAATTTACCGTGAATGGACAATGTGTGAAACATTATCAGTTGGACAATAATGAAATATTCAACGATGAAGATATTGTTTTGGAAGAAGGTGATGGTAATGAAGTTACGTAGGGGCACGACTTCGAGTCTAGCTACAAGACTCATAAATAAAGAAAAAGCGCTCGTGGGAGGCAACCCATGCTTAATTGTTTGCTTGTTTGTGTGTCATATATCTTTTTATTGATTGTTTATTCTCATGTTTGAATTTGTGAAAATGCTTTATTTTGTCTTTAACCTCGTCTTAATTACATATAAAGGTATTTTACAGAAAGGATAAGTGTAGGGAGGATTACACACGTTTTTAAAAGAATGTGAACATGAGAACTACAATTATTGAAAATGATATATATGTGTGTTTGTTAGAGTCAAATGCTTGTATCGAGTCATAATGGATGTTTTGCAGGAACTTTTCCAGATTTTAAAGGTGTAATTTTTCCAGAAACTTTCTAGAAAAATGCAGCAGACCAGTTTTTGTCAGGATAACTTGACGGCGTCATGATTGCAACCTGACGACGTCAGGAGGAGCAGAAACAGCTTATTACTTTCTCTCGTTTTCTGTGCTACTTATAAATTTTTGGAATTTCTCAGGTCTTAATTTTCTAGAAAACCTGCAAACATCCATTCCACAAGAATTATATCCTAGTTTAGTAGAGTCATATGTAGTTTTACCGCCGATTTTACACGAAGGTTTCGTCTATTTTCTTAAAGTGTGCAGGTTTTATTTATCAAGAAGAAGAAACATAAGATTGGATGGAGCTTTTCACGCATAAATTCTTCTTTGAAAGAATTTAACCACTACTTCACACGGATCCTACCGAGAAAATCAGGGGAGTATTAGTTTCTTTCTCTTTTAATTACCTTCCATTATCATAACTTTGAAACTTTCGGGAAACATTGGGGACAATGTTCAGTTTAAGTGTAGGGAGGGAGAATAAAACGGGAACTTTGAAACTATGCTTATCCTTGATTATTTGTCTTGTCCTATTTCATTTGTGTAATAAGCTATGAGAAATATCGGTTAGGGTAATTTTAGCACCAAATTTAAAATTTTCATGACTTGTGCGAGTGGGTCTTTAGTCTTAATAAAGCGTCTCATGGATATTAGTTATATGACTAGCACAAAAACCCTTTACCACTCAAATTTCACCCCAAAAATGTGAGGTTCGCCCCTAGATCTATAGGAATTAAAGCATTTATCTTTAATGCTTCGAGAGTGTACCGGTTGTATAATAGATTCTAGAACTTGTTTTGTGATGCATCCCGAGATCGCTAGTGAGACTACACTTGTGTAGTTAGGAATAACTAAGTGATAAGAGGCATTAGGATAACCCTTGTTTGATACCAGTATTATAATTACTTCTTCCACATCGGTTGAGTAATTCCCTACACCCTGCGTTGTACTCATCTTTAGTACACGATACCCTAGTTAACCCTCGAGCCTATGCTTTTCGCGGTTCTCGTGATGTTTCGGTTTTCGAAATATCAATGAAGAGCATTATTTACAATCCACCCCAAATGTACACCCAAATCGTCTTAGCCTACCTTGTATGCACTCACTTTTAGTCAATGTTGCAAAATCGTGAATCGGTAGTCGGGCGGTCGACCACCTCGCAGCCGAGTAATCCGTCAAGTCGGGATTATCGGTGATTAATCGGATTGGCATATCCTGCAATTTTTGGTAATCTCAGACCAAACTAAAAATCTTAACCGATTCCAAGCTGCTATGTTTCCAAACCTCAATAAAAGGCTCCATTACGATTATAATGCCCATTGTGCGTTATAAGTGAAATATCGTTCCCAAATTAAGTATAATGCCTAAATTATTATTATTTTAAAATGACCGATTTGCCCGATTCGGCCGATTTTTACCGATGCGGCCGATTTTGACCGATTCGGCCGATTTTGACCGATTCGGCCGATTTTGACCGATTCGGCCGATTTTTTGACTGCTTAGTGTCGATTTTTTTCTAAGGCCGATTTTTCAACCGATTTTAAAAATCGACAAGGTACTCGGCTGATTAACGATTAATCGATTTATTAATCGGCCGAGTTGAGCGATTTTGCAACATTGCTTTTAGTGCATTATTGTTATCATACTAAACCCTTAATTCAATTATCTAGTTACTTGCATGGTTGCTAAGTCGAGTCATATCTTTTGTACACGCCAGTGGACGATTGGGACTCATGGGTAAAGTTAAGTTTTATAGAGTGACGGAAAGAACGTTAAATTCAAATTCCTTTATTTACGTAATAATGTACTCCAAGTGTTTTGATCTTTTCAATTCGGGTCAAATTAGTGTTAGAGTAATAAAAACTCAAGTGTAGGGATGTGCCTATAAATCCCTTATACTTTGATGTTATCGTGAGGATGGTAGAGTAAAAGTGTATGCAAAAAAAAAAAAAAAAAAAAAAAAAAAAAAAGGATCGAAAAAAGAGTGTTCAAAATAAAAATAAAAAATGAAAAAAAAGGGCTACCATCCTACATTTATATTTATATTTATGTTTGTTTGTTTCAAAGTTATCTAGAGTTTAGAGAGTCGAGTCTTGGCTTAGCAACGCCATTCTTCTCATGCTTGTAACATAAAGATTTTTGACTTGCCACCACTAAATCGCCTATCCAACCAAACCCTTTGTTTCCCTACCGAAAGCCTAACGTTACAACCCTTTAAAAGACCTCTTAGATAGTTGTTCCTAGGTGGTTACGCCAAAGCGGTGGAGGTTTGATCTAGTCTCAAGCCTATGGTAATTTATGTACTTTGACCGGTTAATGAGTGTTTATCTTCTATTTCCATTTGCTATATTTCATACACACCCGAGAGATGAGAGTATCTAAACACAACTTGTGAGGTGCTAGTATATAATTTCCGTTCTTGTTATGACTATTACGGGGCTTATACTTGTTATGAATGATGTTAAATCATTGCTTTATGCCCCCTAACTTATAAATTGATAGGTCAAAAGCACATTTGCTTGAGGACAAGCAAATACCAAGTGTAGGGATATTTGATAAGGATTTAAAGCGTACACTTTTAAGGGTCATTTAAGCCTTAATCGCCCACTTTTATATCCGTTCGCTGCTAATTTCGTTCATTTTCACTTTTTAGGTCTCTTGGAAGCAAAATCTTGGAATGATGCATTTTAGGCGAAAAGGAGAGAATATGTGAAGAAAATGGCTAAGTCAAGATCAAGACACTCAAACTTTGAATAACACCGACGACGTCCCAAGCAGGAGGCGGCGCCGTCCCTATTTTGTGACGACTCAGGAGTGAAATTGCTATTTTACACCTGACGGCGTCAGGCTTTGAAGAGTAAGGGCGTCACGAAGACTATTCTTCTCAGATGGCCTAGATCCAGACTCAGATGGCGTCACAACCACAACGTGACGCCGTCCCAATGATGACTTGGCCAAGACGAAACCCTAATGACGGCGATCAGACGACGTCCCACCTATAAGGCGACGTCGTCGCAGTTGTAAAACTATATATAGAATTCGATTTTTCAGTTTTTAGGAGGTAGACTTGTGGAGTAAAAACCTAAAACGATTGTAGTCCGGTTTGGACAGTATTTTAGGGTTCTCATACCCTATTTTACATCGAGATAAGTTATTTATTCCCTTGATTTCATTATGTCTTCGATTGAATGTGTGTATGCTTGCATGTTTAACATGTCCGGCTAATTTACTTGTGTGTTTGCTTATATCTATGAAACCTAGTTATTAATTATTGATTGGTTGGCTCTTATCTTAATTGTAAATGGCTTAGGAGTGCATTAGGCCATCGTTGTGTTTTTAATGCTTGATTAATCTTTGTTGAACATTAGTTTATAGTTACTAGTGGAACTGTAGGTTAAACATCCGAAGATAACCTTAGTGTTAAGTTTATGAATCCTAGAGATTTAGTAGTCATTAACCTTAAGGTAGTCTAAAAGAGTTAGGGATAAAAGCACACCCTACGACCTTGAAAACACAACGCTTTAAGAATAAGGACGTGATAATTCAACCACCAATAAAAGATAACTAGGGAGTAATAGTATCTAGGTAGACACATCTTTAATCATCATACGAGCACACTTCAAAAAGACATAGACTACCAATTAGTTAGATAATTAGATAGTAGAAGTAATCGGTAGAAGTACCAACCCCCAAATCCAAACCCCAAGATTTTACCTTTAGTTTCTAAAAAAATATAAAAAGATAAAAAATAAACTTCCTCAACCTCAACCTTAGCGTAGTAATTTCTCAATAGCATTCCTATTCCCCTAGAGAACGATATCAATACCCGAGGCTTACCCAATACTACACAACAACGATTAGGTTCACTGCCTAGGGTGTTGAAAAACTTGCTCGACGAAAAGGAAGTTTCCTTTGACCCCGAACGCGCCTTGTACGCGCATCAAGGGCCTCCAGTTCAGGAACAACTTTTGTAAGAATTAGAGACGTGTTTTCACACTATGTTGTTAACACCCTCGACATTCGAACTTGTAAGTGTTGGAAATCCCACTAAGGAGATTCCTTTCAAGAATCGAGTCCTGAATATGTGGGTCATTACTTGAACTTTCAATGTAATGTCAACTGTCCCTCAATGGGATTAGGACGGATGGTTCTCCCGACCAAGGTGAATGGAATCAAGACATTCATCAGTAAAAAAATTGTAGTGGTTAATTCTTTAATAAAAGATCACAATGATCAATTAGTATTTTTCACTAACATATTCATGCAGGTACTGATGATTGATCCTTGGAGGAAAGACCGTGCCAATCTCCACATGCTCATACCAACAACATCACACATGAAGTTCTCTCATACTTAAAGGCAACACAAAAGTTAAAACGATTCTTCCTCAAAGTTAAAGAATTTACAAAGTTTAAAGACTAGAGAACTACATCACATTTGGAAACCAAAGTCGGAAGAAGTGTGAGCATGGTGGAGAAAGACGTGGAGACGCCTAACCAAAGAAGTTGACGAATGGCAGACAACAACATACGATCACAACATCCATAAAGAACAACGAACAAAGAAAACAACGACGTCAAGCTGATAAAGTTAAAGACTTCAAAGCATTTCTACTCACAAGAAAGAAGAATGCAAGAAAGACGTCAAACAACCTTATGACAAACACTTAGGGGGAGATTGTTGGAATCACTTGTAACTAGTATTTCAAGTGTTAGTCATTTATATGTAATAGGTTGCTTAAATATGGCTTATAAGTATGTAATTAAGGCTAGGCTTATGTAGTAAGCCCATGAGCCTAAGTAAAGGCCCATAAGGCTAAGGGAAGGGACTAAACATGTTGCCCTAGCTCCCTTGCCTATATAAACAATGTAAACTCTCATTTGAGAGTTGTTGGTTCTTTCATAATAAACATAACATTTCCTTACTCTTGTGTGTGATTGAATCCGACCGTCCCTCCTCCTCTCTATCATTCTTTATACATCAAACATACTTGTGTTTATATCATGGTGACCTAACATGGCATTAGTAGTAAAAGCGTGTGACTTGAATTTTAACCTCATATCCTCTATAGTCACCATAGGACGAACCGTTTTGAGATCCACGAAAGGATCCATGTGTGCAATAATACCGCAACATGCTCATATTTGTCACTTAAGCCATTAATAGCATAAGTGAAAAACATTATCGTTACTCATCGAAGATCCAAGGTTTGTTAATATAATGGTGATGGATTCAATCTTACGAAAATAAGCATCCAGAGTTTCATTACCAAGTTGAAGCATTCTTAATTCTCCTTCAAAGAGATGATCCTTGTTCGCTTGTTGTCATGGAAAAAGATCCATGATTTCACGATTGAATTGATTTTCAACCATTTGGCGCTTTGAGGTGTTTGGGGCACCGACGATTCACCGAAGGAGTCACATAGTATATGTTTAATCACTTAAAAACTGTTGCAAATATTTATGAAATAGAAAACCCACGATAAGTAGTTTAGTTTATCCACGTCTAATTTAATGGTAACAAGGGAAGTCACGTTATGAACGGTAAGTAATTTATTAGAGGCAATTAGAGTGGGTGGTGTAGCATATCCTATCATGGTTGATCAAATAGTAGAGAGCAGCAAAGAAAAGTATTTGGTTGACGAAAAAAATAAAATAATAACAATTGCTTTTGTGGTGGGGACGAAAAGTAAGAATCAAGAATAAGAAACAACAATTATAGTATTCGTTTGGAGATTTTTTGCTTGAGTGGTCGACGAAAATAATAAGAAAAATAAGAATTAGGGTTAGGATTAGTATCAGGGTTGTGATACCATGTTGGAGTGAGTTATTTGACTTGCCATTTAATAATAATAATTACAATATATAAAATGAAAAAAAGTTTATTTACATACCCTTATTTTGCTACATACTGAGGAACAAATCTCTCCATTTAGGGCCCGTTTGGTTTATGGCTTTTAGATTCAAAGAATAGTTTTATTTTAAAATTTAATTGTTTGGTTCAAGTTTTTTGGAGTTGAAGTAGGCCCAGGAATGATAGAATAATTCATGACAAATGAGACCCCACATTTAAATCCTCACTCACAATCTATATATAAATTAATTATTAAAAAATAAAAATACATTAGTTTCTCTTCAATAAATTATTTATCAATTATTAAAATAAACTTTTTGATAAAATATTTTTTCTCTTACCTCATTTTCTCATTTTAAACCGAATCCAAACCGATTCCAAATCATTTTACAAACCAAACAGGCCTTTAGTTTGATATAATGGTGGGTATTAAACCTAAAATTTAATCAAACAATCTCTTTTTCTTGTCTTTTCTTGTCTTTATTGTCTTTCTTATTTATTTTTTGTCTTTCTTATTCGTTCACGTATACTAAAAATATTTTTGTCTGTAATTTGAAAGTATTTTCTTGTCTTTATTGTTTTTGTCTGTAATTTGAAAGTATACTAAAAATATTTTCTTGTCTTTATTGTTTTTATATGTTTTCTGCCGTTTCTCATGTTTTTGTCTGTAATTTGAAAGTATTTTGAGACGGAGGGAATAATCATATTAGAAAACATAGTTGTCAGGATCCCGATCCTGATCTTAGGATCTTACGATTTTACGATACTGCAAAGCAAAAACGATCCGGATACTATATATGATCTTTGCAAGCTTAAGAGTTTTTGGATCTCGATCTTGACCATACGATCTTAAGATATAATCCGTCCGATCTTACTTTTCTCGGATTACAAACTAAAACTACAAATTCATGGGTTGTTTTTATAGAATTCAAAAACTGTTAATCTTTTAAACATTTCATAATGATAATTTAGCAACATTTATATGAAACTTTCATAGTATTTTGTGTTCATAATGTATAATAATTTGTGAATTTGTATAATATTACAAAAAACTATTAAAAATAGAATGAATCGCGTAAAAAGTCTTCATCTTATTTAATTTCAATTAAAGTCTTATTCTTTTTTCTCAATTTAAGGTGCCGACTTTTTTTGGGCCGATTTAGGTTTTTTCTAACTTCAGTTAACTATTTCGTTAGTAAATTACATGTTTGGTCCTTGGGTTTGTAAAGGCATTTCAAGTTTGGTCCATTTTGTCCGTTTTCATACGCTTTCATATGTTTTCGTCGTTTTACGTTTTCGTCCGTTTTGCGTTTTAATCCGTTTTGCGTTTTAAATGCTTTTTGCGTTTTAAATCGTTTTACGTTTTAAATCCGTTTTGCGTTTTAAATACATTTTTACACATTTAAATCTGCTTTGCATGTTTTTATGCATTTTACGTTTTAAATCTGTTTTACACATTTTCGTCCGTTTTGCACGCCGTCCGCTTTTGCGTTTTCTTAGTTTTACGCTTTAAATCGGTTTTACACATTTCGTCTATTTTGCTCGTTTTTCTGCATTTTACATGTTTTCATATGTCTTTAAATGTTTTCGTCCGTTTTGCACGTTTCGTTCGTTTTACGTTTACTTCTTTAAATAGACAAAACGCACGAAAACGTAAAAACGTTTTACGTTTTCGCCGCCGCTTTTTTTTTTTTTTTTTTTTTTTTGTTTAAATACATTTTACGCTTTTATACACATTTATACACATTTTATACATGATTATAAAAGTGTAAAATGAATGGGAAAATGTAAAACAAGCGGCGTGCAAAACAAACGAAAACATGGAAAAATGATGGAAGCGTGCAAAACGGACAAAACGCGTCAGCATGAAAACGTAAAATGCATTACGAAACATGCAAAACATGTAAATTGAGCGGCGTGTAACGGACGAAAACTTGCAAAACGATCAAACGTGCAAAACGGTCGCAAACGTGCAAAACGGAAGAAAACGTGCAAAACGGACGAAACGTATAAAACAGAAAAACGATAAAAAGCGAAAAAAGGGTGTAAACCGGTGAAACGTGCAAAACATGCGGGCGTGTAAAAACAAGCAGCGTGAAAAACGGACGAAATGTGTAAAACAGATGAAACATGTAAAACGGGCGTGTAGAAATGGGCGGAAGCGTGGAAAACGGATGAAAACGTGCAAAACGGACGAAACGTGTAAGCGGAAGAAAACGCAAATCGGATGAAAACGTGCAAAGCAGGGCGGAAGCGTGTAAAACGGACAAAAGCGTGTAAAAGCAGACGTAAACGTGAAAACAAAGTGAAACGTGCAAAAGCGGGCGAAATGTGTAAAACGGACGAAAACTTGCAAAACGGACGGCGATGTAAAACGGGCGAAAACGTATAAAGCGACGAAAACGTATGCAAGCGTATGAAAGCGGACGAAAATAGACCAAACATGAAATGCCTATACAAACCCAAGGACCAAACATGTAATTTACTAACGAAATAGTTAGCGGAAGTTAGAAAAAGCACAAATCGACCCAAAAAATGTCAGACCTTAAATTGAGAAAAAAAAAATAAGACTTTAATTGAAATTGAACATAAGATAAGTACCTTTTTATGCGATTTGCCCTAAAAAATAACATTAGAGTATGATTTTGAGATTCTGATCCGATTTTACAATGATCTTAAGTAAAACGAAAATCATACGGATAAAATGAATGAATCGACGCTGGACATGAAGCCAACTAAACTAAAAAGCAGCCACAAAAAAACCCACCAAAAAAATATCCTCAAAGGAAAAAAAAAAAAGAAAAAAACCAAACAAACAACATCTTTGAATTGCAAGAGAAGAAACAAAGGTGAAGAAGTAGTGATTTGAATCAACAAGATGGGTTCTACTGCTACAGCATTATCAGCAAACATGAGGCTACATTTTTTCAACAATAATGGATGCTTTAAGAATCGTTACAAGAAGCAGAATCTTGGTTTCTTCAAGATTCGAGCTTCAGCTGATGGACAAGAAGAAGATTGCAATGTTGAAGAATGTGCTCCTGATAAAGAGGTACTACTTCTTTTATAAATGCAAACTCATTTACATTTTTTTTTTTCAATCTGAGTAATTGTTTCATACACATTTATGTGTCTAAAGTGTTTGGAAGGAATCTAAATAATCCATTGTTCATGGTTTTGGGGGGCGTTGATATATGAACATCAACTATAATATTGTTTGAGACTATTGTTGCTATTATCATAATAATCCTATGTTCCCACCAAGCTATTATCCGGAATACTTCTAGTAGTAGGAATGCAACTTCGATAAAAAAAAAAAATAAATTGGCCTCCAAATGGATATTTTGTAAATAAAATTGGTAACCATAGGGTTCCGACCTTTTGGCCGCTAATCCACTGGGTTTGTGCCCACCGCCATAGAGACACAAACCGTGTAAAGCCCTCCGCTTTTTGTTTGGAAGGTTGGCGTGGCCACTGTCAGTGTTGTTTGCACCAAGCAAGAATTGAACTTGAGACCTCTTACATTTTAGTTATGATAGTCACAAGCCTTTTAAAACTAGGCCACCTCTAGTTGCAATTTCATTTTGTAAGTGTATAATTTTTTATAAAGACAGAGTTCACAAGAGTATAGGTTGCATTCTTCGAGATATATTTGAAGAAAAAAAAGTTTGGAAAAGAATTCATTGTTTCTATAATGTAGGGTGACAATCTTGGTCAGCAAGTTCACATGATTGTTGCAGCATGATACATAAAAGTTGGTTCAAAATAGCTTTTCTAAATTTGTCCAATCTGTGTCTGTCTCAAATTTCAATGCATCGTTGATTTACTCTATATCTTGAAGATATTAGTTGATGTATTTGGTATGTGGCATGGCATGAATCATTGTTTACATTAATGATTTAACATCATGTTCTCAATGGTCTCTCTCTCGGAATGCAGTCTCAAATAAAAATGCAGCAACTAGTATACCATCTATCGTATTTCAAGATAAACTACTTCAAACCAATTCTAGTTATGATGGATGTTCTTATTCAAATTAATCCAACAATCATTGGCCATTTTCGCGAGTCACAACTTTTCTTGTAGATTTAACCATGAACACTTTTCTTAAAGTCAGTTCCCACTGTCTAATAAAGTTTTTCAGGTCAACCTGGCCTGCCGAGTTCTGACCTATACTGAAAAATTACCTGTTTTGAGCTGTCTATATATCTCAGCTGGGGCTCAAGAAATACTTTGTATAACTGGTGTTCCTTGCATTCTCAAGATTTGATATTACCTCTATGAAATACACATCAAGAGTCATGGAGTTCCTAGTAAATAAGTGTCGAGCATGTTTTATCCTGAAACTCAAATTCAGGCTAACTTTTGAAGAGTTTTAATTCTAATCATGTTACTCTGGCCACTTATCTTGTTAGATGACAGCAATACTATACTTCTTTTGTATTGGGCTTTCGTATGAAAATTATTGAAATTAACGAAAATTTTGTTGATTATTAAATACGCTATAAAATCAGGTGGGGAAAGTGAGCATGGAATGGTTAGCAGGGGAGAAGACCAAAGTGGCTGGAACATTCCCACCACGTAGGCGCGATTGGAGTGGTTATGTAGAGAAGGACACAGCTGGGCAGACAAATATATATTCAGTGGAGGTTAGTGGTTCCAAAATTAGTATCTCAAGAATTTAATCTCAATCCTCTATGTCCTACAAGTCATATTGTCAAGTCACCAAAACAGTTTTCTTTCAGTTTTAGCAAGGAATTGTGTGCAAGACAGACCTCTTGCCTTGTTTCTATTCAGACACATCCTTTTATAACTAAAACCTCTTTACTAATCATAGGGTTGATTTTGGCTATCTCAAACATAGAACTTTATAACCAAGAAGAAATGGCTAGATGGGAACGGTAGAAAGCTGCCCAAAGTGTTCTTTTGATGGGTACAACGAATTAATCAAATTATTTGAAAATTGGTAACACCACGTATATGTATGGAATCTTCAATACTAACAAAACAGAAGAATTTCATTTCCCAAAAAGTCTTTTACAATTTCTAACCACATCAAATGCAGTTTTTGCATTATATGCAAACAGAAACTATTGCATTTTTTTATAGGTTTTAGGGGTGTAATAATAATTTGATGTCTACAAACTCGTGCAGCCTGCGGTCTCGTGGCAGAGAGTGCACTCAGCTCAGGGACATCAGGTACATCAGCTGACGGATCTGAGAATACAGCAGCCTTGTTTGCTTTTGGTGCCCTTATTGCTGTAGCTTCTGCATCTGCAATACTCCTTCAAGTAGGGAAGAACCCACCTCAGATACAAACATTAGATTACTCAGGCCCATCCCTTAGCTACTACATTACGAAATTTAAACCCTCAGAAATTGTCCAAATTTCAGTTCCAGCAGAAACTGCGCCATCTGTACAGACAGAGAGCTCTACCCCACAAGTAGATTCAGCAGCTCCAGAAACAGAGACATCTGCACAGCTGGAGAGCTCTACCCCGCAAGTAGATTTAGAAGCTTCAGAAACCAAGACTTCTGCACAACCGGAGAGCTCTACCCCACAAGTAGACTCAGAAGCGCAAGAAACCGCAACATCAGTTTCCGCTGAACAGCCAGAGAGTGCTACACCACAAGTGGTAGAAGTTCAGGTGGAATCTGGATAAGTTATAGTTTTAACATTGATACTAAAACATGGCCTGTTTTTCTTTTATGGAATGGTTAATTATTGATGTATGTATGCTTTTTTCACTGAGTTGTATACTTTGTGCTACAAGTAAATCTATCATACCACTTTTCTTAATAATATTAAGTAGATATATATGCTTGATTATCTTTACAAATTTAACCATTCCCCCTGTTTATGGCCCGACGGGTTAGTTTAAATGATAAGTGATAAATAGAAGGGCGAAATTGTCAAACATAAAGTTCTGTGTTTGTAATATGGGTTAATTGAAAAGTTTAAAAAGTAATTATAGTTGTTTGTAATATGGGTTAATTGAAAAGTTTAAAAAGTAATTACAGCCGTTAGATTAGATCTAGTCAAATACATTTTTTTTTTTTTTTCGTTTTTTTTTTTATTATTTTTGGTCAAAGGGATAATTTGGTGATTTGATCTATTTTTTTCTTTTCACCTTGAACTTCAAACGCACATAACTCACAAATGACAAACTTTAAAAAAAATCGATTTCACCATAATTTATAAAATTTAATCCTCTTTAATTTATTGTTAGAAATTTCGAAACTTTTTTTTTACATATCAAATGGGTGTATATTTTCTTGATTTTTTGGGCATTTTCGGCGCTATTTTTTATCCTCGAAAATGTCGAATCGTGAAAAACGTAAATCATGAAAGTTATAGATTTCCGTTCACTCTTTACACAGGTTTTTGAATCACTCAAATCCGATATGAAATGAGTGAGATATCGTATGTTAAAGAAGACATTTTAGTCATATTTGTTGCACACAAGGTGTTTGATGAAATGTCTAGATTAGATTTTTTTTTGTTAAAATTGCATTAAATGCTCTAATTTTTGTGCCACAACGCATCATTAATCATTTTATTAATGTAAGATTCAAAAAATGATGTTTTTAATTGTTATTTTTTTTCAAAAAAATTGTACGTTTTGTTCATCAGTTATTATTGTTAATCGGTTAGTGTTGTTCATGATTTGTCATTTGATGAACAACATTAATCATAACAATCTAGTGATGTCTGATGTGTTCATCGGTTAGTGTTGTTCATCAGTTAATCTTGTTCATGTAAATGTCCATCATTTATGGTCACATTGTTCATCAGTTGGTTATTGTTCATCAGTTAGTCTGTTCATCAGTTAATAAAAAGCTAAAAATAACAAAAGATGTATTGTGGTACACCAATTAGTGTATTTAAATGTACTTTTATAAGAAAAATAACTTGTAGGCATTTTATCAAACACCTTGTTCATTAATAGAAAGTGTTGTTCATCAATAAAAAGAGCTGCTCATTTGTTCATCAATAAAAAAAATTTATTCAATCAATAACAAAAATTATAATGTTCATCAGTTGCCTAAAAAAATCACAGTGTTCATCACTTATGGTCGCAATGTTCATCAGTTTATCAGTTGGTTGTTGTTCATCAGTTAGTTTGTTCATCAATTAGTTTTTGTTCATCAGTTAAAAAACTAAAAATAACAAAAATAACAAAAGATGTATTGTGGTACACCAATTAATGCATTTAAATGTATTTTTATAAGAAAAATCTCTTTTAGGCATTTTATCAAACACTTTGTGTGTACTAAATAGGACTAAGACGTCATCTTTAACGTGCGATATCTCACTCATTTTATCAATTAGTTTTTATTCATCAGTTAAAAAACTAAAAATAACAAAAATAACAGAAGATGTATTGTGGTACACCAATTAGTGCATTTAAATGTATTTTTATAAGAAAAGTTTCTTTTAGGCATTTTATCAAACATTTTGTGTACACTAAATATGACTAAGACTTCATCTTTAACGTGCGATATCTCATTCATATCATATCGGATTTGAGTAATTCAAAATTATGGGTAAAAAGTGGCCAAAAAGCTACAACTTTCGTGTTTTAATTTTTTCATAATTAGGCTTTTAAACTAAACAAAATTAGAGTCGAAAATGCCGAAAATTTCAAGAAAATCAACACCCACTTAAAAAGTCAAAAAGCGATTCATATATCAAAATGCATACCAAATTAAAAATAATTAAATTTTAAAAATTATGGTGAAATCGATTTTTTGTAAAAGTTTATCGTTTAAAAGTTATTTGTTTTTGAAGTTTGAGGCGGAATTAAAAAAACCGGGTTAAATGACAAGAATACCCTTGTTGGCGTATGTGTCCGGACGTCATGTTGTCCGGAAGACTTAGCCCTCCGGACGGTTTGCTTTGCTCTCCGGAATGTTTTGCCTGGCGGACGAAAGACTCGACCATGTCAGCAGGTTTCGCGGGATTTGTCCACCACGTGGCCTGACACCTACTAAGTAGGGTGGCTATAGGCCTGCGGGTAAGTAATATAGGTCTGCTGAACAATAGTTGAATAGTCGCTGAACAGTAATACAGGTACAAGGTTGGGGTAATATAAATACCCCAACACATTTAATGTTTTGCATTGAATTTTCACTTACACATACTTTCGCATTTATTACAGCACTCATTACCATCCGCTTATTTTCACGCCGGAGCTTGGTCCTGGGACAACACCCAGGGCGAGGCTAACGCGTGTCGGTGTATTGTGCAGGAAGGAGCCAAACTTTTCTTCGGGATAGATTGATAGAAGCTCAGACCTCCGGATTAAGCCAGGCAGCAGGAATTTGCTTCAACAAATTGGCGCCATCCGTGGGCCCCAACTCATACAACCGTAGAATTGAATGACAGGTCCGGAAGAACCACCTCCACCCGGACCCCTTCCTCCGCCGGAGCAAATAGGCGGAAGCAGGGTCACGAATAACCAACCACCCGGAATACCGGAACAGATACAAGCCCAGGCGGCATCATTAGAAGCACTTATTAAGAAGTACAACGCTACAGGGGCCAGTGCCATTAAACCTATCCGGTTTTCGTTTGGAGATGACGAAGATGAGTGGGGAAAGGATGCTGAGCTAGACCCCAAAGATGATCTTAGTAAACCCCATAAAGAAGTGGCTAGGTCACCCTTCACAAGAAGGATAGTGGAGTTCGCCGACCCCAAATACATCATGCCCACTAACCTGAAGTTGTATGATGGGTCAGCTGATCCGGATGATCACATCAACCGTTTTGTGGGGGCAACGAACCAAGGGGAATGGCCAATGCCGGTATGGTGTCGAATGTTCCAGCAGACTATGGACGGGGCCGCACATGTATGGTTCAGTAACTTACAGCCGGGGAGTATTGATAGTTGGGATGACCTGAGAGAACAATTTACTACAAGGTTTGCTCTATGGAAGAAAAACATGAAAGACCCCACAGAAATCACCCGGATTGTAAGGAAGGCGAATGAGGCGCTGCCAGATTTCAAGGAACGCTGGACCGATGAGGCCAGCAGGATACCGGGAGTTCCAGAACTCATGAAGATATCGGCATTCATGAGTGCTCATCGGTGCCCCAACTTGGCTAAGAAGTTTTCTGATCAAGTCCCAAAGTTCGTCAAAGAAATGATGACTCGGGTAGATGATTATGTCCGAGCGGAAGAGGCGTATAAGAACACGGAATTACCAAAAGGAGAAGCACATGAATTGTTCCGAAGGAGAAACCTTCCAGTAGCAAGAGATCAGAACTCTAGAGGGGGATTCGGGGACAGGAGAAGGAATGACCGGCGACCTTGGGAAAGAAATGATTCGAGCGAGGAGGTTTTTCCCATCGTTGCTCAAAGTAGGCGCTCGCCCCATAATGAGTTTCGGTATGCGATTTCAACAAGCCCGACAATCACAGGGTCATGCTCTCCGGCCTATCCAAGCAGCCTAAGGAGATATTGGCCACCGAGCACCACCTAAACTTACCTCCCCCGCCCCCTTTACAAGAAAAGCCAAGCAAGGAAAACGAGGACAGGTTTTGTGAGTACCATGGAGAGAAGGGTCATCTAACCAACGATTGTTACCATCTAAAAAGACAGTTAGAAATGGCCCTTGAATCGGGAAAGTTGGATCACTTGGTAAAGAACATACAACAGAGAGGAAGGGAAAGACCGAGAGGTCCTAATGGGAAAGGAAAAGTGATCAATATGGTCAATCATTACGTAGAAGACCGGAAGAGGAAGGCCAGGTTCTACGACGAGGACTGGATGAATGTCCCCATATCTTTTCCCCGCATAGCCACGGATGACTTGTCCGAAGAACCACTGATTTTGGAAGCGGAAATAGAGGGTTACTTGGTCCGGAGGGTGTTTGTGGATGAAGGTGCCTCCGTCCAAGTGATGTATGAACATTGCTTCAGTAACCTGTGTTCGTCCATTCGATCCAGGTTACAAGAAACCAGCTCACCGTTGGTGGGATTTTTCGGAGAAGTCATCCAACCCTTAGGGAAGATCGAGTTAGAGGTGCGTTTCAAAGATCATGGCTTATTCATGACGGTCATGATGAAATTTACGGTCATAAAGTCACCCTCACCTTACAATGTAATATTGGGACGGTCAAGTTTAAGGGAGTTAAGAGCCCTACCTTCAACTATCCACGCTATGATGAAGTTTCCCACGCCCGGAGGAATAGCTACCTTGGTTACTAAAAGGGCGGTAGTTATGGAATGCAGAAGGTTGGAAGAGAGGCAAGATCCCAGGAAAAGTTATTCTCCTGAAAGAGAAGCAGAGGTAGTGGATCGGGAGGCTCAGGAGGAGCTAAGGCTAACGGAAGATATTTTGGTTAATGCGGCCTACCCTGAGCAGCGTGTGACTATAGGAACTAGCTTTTCCCGGGAGTGTCGAAAGCAGCTCATTGAACTCTTGAGGAAAAACAAAGAGGTGTTCGCTTGGGAACCGACGGATATGACCGGGGTGCCGAGACGTCTCGTTCAACACTCCCTCAACGTAAACGTCTCGGACACGCCGATCGCTTAGAAAAGAAGGGCATTCTCGCGAGAGAAAAACCAGGTGGTCACAAGGGAAGTTGAGGAATGGGTTAAGGCCGGTATAGTTCGCCCGGTAAGGTACCCAACATGAATATCTAATCCTGTGTTGGTGAAGAAATGTGACGGAAGTTGGAGGATGTGTATTGACTTCAAAAACCTAAACTCTTCGTGTCCGAAAGATTACAATCCCTTACCGGAAATTGATTGGAAGATCGAATCTGTCATGGGATATAAGTACAAATGCTTCCTGGATGCTTACAAGGGTTACCACCAGATTCAGATGAGTAGGGACGATGAGGAGAAGACGGCATTTTATACAGAACAAGGGACGTATTGTTACACCAAAATGCCGTTTGGGTTAAAGAACGCCGCGACAACATACCAGCGGTTGGTAGATTATGCGTTCCAATCACAGATAGGCAGAAATTTGGAAGCATATGTGGACGATATGGTTATAAAGAGCCGGACGGAGCGAGAGATGATAGCCGACATAGCGGAAACCTTTGACAACCTCAGAAGGATAAACATGAAGTTGAATCCGCGGAAGTGTTCATTTGGAGTGGAGGAGGGAAAATTCCTCGGTTACATGGTGACATCGGAAGGCATAAGGGCAAACCCCCGAAAGACGAAAGCAATCATGGAAATGAAATCCCCGGAGACCTTAAAAGAAATGAAAAGTCTAAGTGGAAAATTGGCAGCCTTGAATAGATTCTTGTCAAAGTCAGCGGAAAGATCCCTCCCCTTCTTTGACACACTAAAGAACATCACCAAAGAGAACAAGGACGAATACCGCTGGACGGAGGAGGCCGAAACGGCCTTTCAGGAGATGAAAAGGTTGATACTGGAATTGCCTTCTTTGTCCACCCCCAAGCCGAAGGAGCAGCTATTCTTATACCTAGCGGCATCAAAGGGGGCGGTAAGCGCGGTGTTAGTGGTGGAAAGGGAAGGAAGAAAGTTGCCGGTACACTATGTTAGTCGGACCTTGCATGACGCCGAGAGAAACTATGCCCCGATAGAAAAATTGGCCCTATGTCTATTGCATGCATCCAGACGGTTACGGAGATATTTCGAGGCTCACCCCGTTCGGGTCATAACTGATCCACCCATTAAGCAGATATTAAATAAACCGGAGGTCTCAGGGAAGTTGGCCAAATATGCCGTGGAATTGGGAGCCTACAACATTACGTATGTCCCTAGGAATGCGGTTAAAGGACAGGTGCTAGCAGATTTCCTCACAGAAGTTCCCGTGGAATCCGGACATCCTCACAACAAGGGAAAAGGTAGGGACGTGATGGAAGTAGGGGATGAAGGAGAGTGGTTACTATACATGGACGGGCGTCCAATAAAAAGGTTACAGTGCGAGATTGGTCCTCATCACCCAGGAGAAAGAAGAATTGACCCACGCATTACGGCTTAACTTCCTCAAAGACCAACAACGGTCGAATATGAGGCTTTGTTGGCGGTCTCCTGATCATAAAAAGCTCAAAATTAAGACTTTGAGCGTCTGGTGGATTCCAAACTAGTGGCAAGCCAAATCAATGGAGAATTCACGGCCACCAAGGAAAGCATGCAGAAATACCTGGCCCAGGCAAAAGAACACATCACTGGGTTTCAGAGTTTCAAGATTTGTAACATCCGAGAGCTCAAAATCAAAAGGCAGATATACTGAGTAAACTGGCATCGGTAGCTTTTGATCATCTCACCAAAAAGGTGCTAGTAGAGGTCCAAGAAAAACCTTCAGGAGAAGAAAACATGGTTAACACCATAGTGGAGGAAGAAGGAGATAACTGGATGACACCAATCATCAAATGTCTGGAGGAAGGGATCTGGCTGGAGGACCCCAACGAGGCCAGGAACCTCCGAATGAAAATTCCACAGTACGTGATGGAGGAGGGAGTCCTCTTCAAAAAAGGCTACTTGGTACCAATGCTAAGGTGTGTAGGACCGTTGCAGGCGAATTACATAATTCGCGAAGTGCATGAGGGATGTTGTGGAATGCACTCCGGACCGAGAACCGTAGTGGCAAAACTTATGAGGCAAGGGTATTATTGGCCTACCATGCATCGAGACGCAAGGGAGGAAATCAGAAAATGCGACTCTTGTCAAATACACGCCCCGGTACCAAAGCTTCCCAAAACGCTGTTGACCTCCATCATGGCACCATGGCCTTTTTACCAGTGGGGAATGGATGTGTTGGGCCCCTTTCCGGAGGCACCAGGAAGGATCAAATACGTCATAGTGGCTATTGACTATTTCACAAAGTGGATAGAGGAAAAACCATTGGTAAAGACGACATGGAAAGATGTCATAAAGTTTGTGTGGGAGAACGTTGTATGCAGGTACGGTTTGCCGGGAGTCATAGTCACATATAACAGAACCAATTTCGTCAATGATCCATTCAAAAGCTGGTGCGAACGGTTGAAAATTAAGCAGATGAACACAGCCGTGGCATACCCGCAAGCCAACGGATTGGTAGAACGAGCTAACAAGAGTTTGATGGAGGGAATAAAAACAAGGTTGGGACGAGAGAGAAGCGGATGGGTCGATGAGTTACCTAACGTCTTATGGGCACACCGGAATACTCTCAAAACAAGCAATGGAGAAACCCCGTTCAGTTTGACGTACGGTAGCGAAGCTGTGATTCCGACGGAGATAGGAATGCCTACACACCGGACTATGATGTTCTGGGAAGATAAGAACGAGGAGGAACAACGTCTGAACCTGGATCTCTTGCAAGAAAGAAGGGAAAATGCTGCCATTCAAGAGGCCAAATACAAAACACAAGTGGAACAATATTACAATCGGAGAGTCAAACCGATGAACTTCAAGGTGGGCGATTTTGTTTATCGGAGGAATGAGGCGAGCCGGGTAGAAAACCAAGGGAAGTTGGGACCCAATTGGGAAGGACCTTACAGGGTGGTAGGAGCGTACCAGAATGGCTCTTATAAGTTACAAACAATGGAGGAAAAGGAGGTCCCTCGTACCTGGCACGCGATAAACCTCAGAAATTGTTTCTTATAATCGTTATTGTGGCAAGAATCCTATAGCTACTATGTAAATTGAATTAATCATGTTCTATTTTGTTTAATGATGAAAGTCTTCTTGGAGTGGGGAGACAATTTTCCGTGATAACTTGTGTAATGTATGACTATTCCGACGGCTGGCCCCCGTCGAGTATAACTGACAAAAGCATGCCCGGGTATTTCTGCCGGATGCCCGAGAACTTTATTCGGATGCCCGAAAAATGGATGCCCAAGTGAAAAAACAAACACTGTGGATGCCTGGTGGAATGACCACACAGATGCCCGAGCGCATAAGCCGGATGCCCAAAATGGATGCCCTGAAATTCCTAAGGATGTCCGGAATCCGGATGCACGACCTACGTGGCCAGATGCCCTTAGAATAATCTAAGGAGGTGCATCATCTGAAATGAGAATGCAAAGTGCGGGAGAAACATCCACAAATATATATATATATATATATATATATATATATATATATATATATATATATATATATATATATATATATATATATATATATATATATATATATATATATATATATATATATATATATATATATATTAGATTATGAGATTATGAATATTGTCCGTCACAAAGGACGACAAAATAATAAGTCACAAAAGATGAATTGTTAATTATTACAACCATGGTTATCCGAATCATTGTTCACAAGCATACAATATTAAAATTAAACATCAAACATTCTCCGCCGGAGTGTTGACGGGCGGGGTGGTAACGACGGGAGGTTGAGAGGAAGGACCGGCGGGATCCTTGCGAGGAGGGGCTTCTGGCTCCATGTTTAGCAAGTCTCCCAAGGGCAGCCGGTATGAATCAGCTAATTTTTGGATGTAGGGATACTCAACTTCAAAAAGCTTGTTATACTCAGCTTTTCACAACTTGAGAGCCTCCCTGTTGACCCTGGCAATACCCTTCAGAGCCGCGTCTATCTCTTCTTCTTTCCTCCCCACACTTGTCCCAGTTATGAACCCGGCTTGGTACATCAGACTGTATACCTTCGCCATGCTCTTCTTATATTCGACACTGTCGAGCAACCGGCAGACAGCGGTAGGAAGAAGGCAAAGAACTGCATTTTGTTTCACTACTTCAGCCTGGGCAACCTCAGCCGCTAGGTTCCCCTTTTCTGCTTGTAAAGCTTCCAAAGACTGATTTTTGGCATTTAGCTCACTCTCAAGTTTCCTGATCTTTTCAGCCTGTGCAGAAGAAGTCTCTCGCCACTCGTTCCTGTCTTGAGCCAACCTGTCAACCTCATCTTCCAAGCTCTTCTCCCTATCCAGACTAGCCTTATGATCGACCCCTAGCTTCTTCAACTCTTTCGACAACCTTTCATTCTCACCCTCAGCTGCAGTCAACCTGTCGGAAATCCCTTGGCAGCCATTGTGAGCTTGAGTCAACTGCCAGTACCCTGTGGTAAGATATCAGAATCTCCTCAGAAGCTCCCCCTGAGTCACTACGCTCAAGCCAAACTCCTCATATGCCCGGCGGGTCAGCTGAACGTTGTTCAATTCTTCCAGAGCCTCTCTCTCGGCGGGAGTAGCGAGATTGTCAATCAGCTCCCGGCAAGAGAGGAAGGAATCGATCCGGACGTCATCACGGAGAGCCCAGTTAGGGATAAAAACGTTGGTAGCTTCATCTGCACCAAAGGGAAAGGGAATTATAAGAGGCAATTGACAAGTAAAACTGAGAGTGTACAGAAACTAAACGTACCCGAGTCCAGGTTAACCTTTTCTACTCGTTTGGAACGGCGGGAGTGATGGGCCGAGTGACTTGAAAGACATAACAGAATGACAAAATGAGTAAAAAAAAAGTTACAAAAACAAGTTAGATGACGAATCATGCATACCTTCAGAATTGTGCGGGAGCGAGTCCGTCGGCTGAGAGTGGCCACCCTCATTGGCGGGAGGGATGGGCACTTGTTGCAAATCTTCTCCACCTCTAGCCGCATTCTCCCCCATCCCTTCACTTACCACGTTCTCTCCACCCCTTCCGGCCGCAATGTTGGGAGTCTCCTGCTCTGCATCAGCATTCACATTGGCCCCTTGATCAACCCCCGAAAGGACCTGGTTCAAGAGCTCTGCATTTTCGATGGGGTATCCGGAGGAAATGTGCTCAACATACTGGCGACGCTGCTTTTTTCTCTTATTCTGGACCCCGGAAGTCCCTTCACCCCTTTTCTTCGCCGCCTGGTGAGCAAGAGCCTCTCTCTCCTTCTTCTCGCGGGCATAGACCACTTCCGGGTCCGCCTCTTCGGCCCTTTTGGCCAGGGCATCCTTTGGAGGAATGTTCTCTCCAACGGCCAAGGGGTCGGCCGTTCTTTTTGGGTTTTCTCGGTTCGGGTCAACCGCAAGACCCTTGCTCACCACGGTCCCCTCCCAGTTTGGAAGCTCAAGATACTCCGACATGTTAACAACTGAAAGAACAATGAAATTTGTTAGAAACATAAACTAGCAGATCCGGAGAAAACAAACATCAATCCTGTGATGACAAACTAAACATGTAATTACCATGACCCCAGGCATCTTTTAGAATGGGCTCGAATTCAGGATTCTTGAAAACCGAGGAGAGGTGGCATATCCACAAAAGGCTCATGGTCGGTTTACGCAACGGAATAATCATCCGGCTAAGTTTGACGGCGTCCTCTTGAGAAAATCCGGTGGGGAAATTATCCGTAATCTTTGAATCCTTATGCCTCCACGCCATGGCATAAGGAATGAACCTCCTATCAATAAAAAAGAACTTCTCTTTCCAATGCTTCAAGCTGGAGAGGATTTCTTTGAAGCACTTATACGAACCCTTTCCCGTCCGGTTATCAAGGAAAACCAGTGTCCTTGCTTGCATAACCGGTAGAATGCCCGAAAAAGTGAAACCCTAGGTTGTATATTCAGACTATAGCATCTTATCTCAAAAAGGGTCACTCGGTTCAAACCTAACGGAACTAATTGGGAAATGTGAACCCTAAAGTGTCTATTAAATTCAACAAGAAAGAGGAGAAAGGATTCCTGACCCCCCTATGTATCCAGCTGCTGAGGATAAATCCCTATCTTATCCTCCGGCAGTTGGTCCATGGTCATATCATCCGGAGGCAATACCGGACATAGATCAGTTGGAATGCCATACTCGGCGACTATGTCATCTAACTCTGATTGTTTCAACCTAGAAGTGTAGATGTGCATATCGAACTTAGGAACTACGATTTGAACAGGTTCCTCGTTTTTTTCCTCCGTCTGGAGGACGGATGCAATTTCTCTGGCTGAAATATTTCCCCCCTCGGTTCCGATTTCGACCATTTCTAAAAGATACCGAACGACAATTTACAAATAATTACAGGAATAGGGCGAGACAAACCTTAAGAAGAATGAAGAAAATGTCTGGAGAAAAGAAAGAAATCTATGTGTGTGAAATGTGAAAACCAAATGAGGTGAAAATGAATATTTATACCGTAAAAAAACCCTAGCAGACTGTCAAAACGTCCCATCAGTCTATAAAAAGGGTGACGTGCGCTTATTTGGGCCGTCCACGATAGTCAGGAGAGATGAGGAAGTACAGGTAAGGCCCAACATGTGATCAGGCCCATCAAACCAGCCCATACTTTTCAGGTCCAACTATCACGGCTCCTGGACTGGCAACGATACGAACCTCCTTGGCAGACCAACTAATTATGAGTATTGCATCACCGGTCTTCCTCCGGTAATACAATACTGGGGGGGGGGACATGTTGGCGTATGTGTCCGGTCGTCATGTTGTCCGGAAGACTTAGCCCTCCGGACGGTTTGCTTTGCTCTCCAGAATGTTTTGCCTGACGGACGAAAGACTCGACCATGTCAGCAGGTTTCGCGGGATTTGTCCACCACGTGGCCTGACACCTACTAAGTAGGGTGGCTATAGGCCCGCGGGTGAGTAATATAGGTCTGCTGAACAGTAGTTGAATAGTCGCCGAACAGTAATATAGGTATAAGGTTGGGGTAGTATAAATACCCCAACACATTTAATGTTTTGCATTGAATTTTCACTTACACATACTTTTGCATTTATTACAGCACTCATTACCATCCGCTTATTTTCACGCCGGAGCTTGGTCCTGGGACAACACCCAGGGCGAGGCTAACGCGTGTCGCTGTATAGTGCAGGAAGGAGTCAACCTTTTCTTCCGGATAGATTGATAGAAGCTCAGACCTCCGGATCAAGCCGGGCAACATGAATTTGCTTCAACAACCCTTTGACTAAAAATATAATTAAAATGGAAGGAGGAAAGGTGGTGGACACTTGTCACATTGTGAGTAGGGGTGTCAAAAATCCCGACCCGACCCGGACACGAACCGAACCCGACTAAAGATAATCGGGTCGGGTTACTCGGGTCCAAAGTCTAACTCGGGTCAATCGGGTCAACCCGTTTAACCCGAGTACGAACTAGGGTCGGGTATCGGGTTCAAATACTTTGCTTAATCGGGTTCGGGTTCGGGTATGTGCCATTTACAAAATCATAGAATTTAATTTCTAAAATAACACATGTATAAATGACCCGAGTTAGGATTTTTTTTTTTTTACTTTTGTAAATCTTTATTTAATTTTAATTGTTGAATGTATTCTTTAAAAGTCTAATTAATGTTGTTTTAAAATATGC